>LR738714.1:47618181-47764444 GCA_902687465.1 Secale cereale | reverse complement strand
CGCCTGCTGCTGTTGCTGGCTGTCCCCTGCCGCTCGTCGTTGCCGGTCAGGCCCGGCGCTCTCCGTATGGCCGCGCTCACCGGGGCCGCTGCTGGCCGGAGCCTCGCCGCCGCACCGACCAGCGGCTCCCCTGCCACCGGCGGCCACCCGTCCTGAAGCCGCCACCGGTCGGGGCCTCGTCCCCTCCTGGGCGGGCGCTCGATCCAGTGCCCCACTTCGCCCGTTAACCGCCCGCCCGATAGCTCGTGCCACTGACCTATGGGCCCCGCACGTAGGGCCCAACTCCCTTTAAAAAAATATGTTTAGAAAAAATATAGATAAAAATATATTAATTAATTAGTTAACTTAATTAAAATTGGTTTAATTAAACTAAGTATGTGGTTAGGTTAATTAAACCACTAATTAACTAAACAGTGTATGACGTGGGGGGCCCACCCCCTGTTGACTAGTCAAACTTTGACTGGTCAACTGGGACCCCCCTGGACCCATAGTCAGCCTTAGTTATAAACTGTTGGGTACATTTCTGGGTACCCCTAGCATTTAGCTATTTATTTTCGAATTAATATTAAATTTTAGAAATTAATAAAACCTTTAGAAAATCATATCTTTTAAACCGTAACTCGGATGAAAATACTTTATATATGAAAGTTGCTTAGAATTTCGAGACGCATCCGAGTACGCAGACCGTTCGTCAACCACACATCCCTAGCATACTGAACCCGCAACTTTTCCCCTCCGTTTCATCTGTCCGAAAACGCGAAACACCGGGATTACTTTCCCGGATGTTTTTCATCCTTGCCAGTATCACCTCCTACTGCGTTAGGTCACACGTAGCACCGCGTATTGCCTTGTTATATTTTGTGATGCTATTGTTTGCTCTGTTATTTATTTGTTTCCCCTTCGTTGCTTATTTTAGGTAGACTCCGATACTATGATAGACCCCGAGACCATTGATGCTTCGGTGTTCGACTACGGCTACGCTTCCGAAGATTCCTTTCGTCTGCAGGGCTTCCAGGCAAGCCCCCCCCTTGATCACCAGATATCGCCTATTCTTCTCTCTACTGCTTGCATTAGAGTAGTGTAGCATGTTACTGCTATCGAATAATCCTATTCTGTTGCATAGCCTGTCATTGTTGCTACATCTGTTGATACCCGTACCTGCTATCCTAATGCTTAGTATAGGATGCTAGTATTTCATCAGTGGCCCTACATTCTTGTCCGTCTGCCATGCTATACTATCGGCCCGTGATCACCTCGGGTGGTGATCATGGGTATATACTACATACATTTTACTTGACACATGATGATGGTTCGGATATGGGGGCTGAAGGGGCAGGTGGTTCCACCCAAGTAGTGGTGGGCCTGGGTTCCCGACAGTCCCCTGATGGTTACTTTGTGGCGGAGCGACAGGGCGGGTTGCGACCACCTAGGAGACAGGTGGGCCTGGCCCTGGTCGTTGTCCACGGTTATTTCATAATAACACGTTTAACGAGATCTTGGTATTTGATCTGAGTCTGGCCATTTGGTCTATACGCACTAACCAGCTGCGTGGGAACAGTTATGGGCACTCGACGTCGTGGTATCAGCCGAAGCCTTCTTGACGTCAGCGACTTAGCGGCGCGCGCCGGATTGGACTGGAAAGCCTACTCTGGTATTAGGAGAGGCTAGGTCTGCTTACCGGCCGCCCTCGCAACGTGCAGGTGTGCATTGGGCGATGGGCCCAGACCCCCGTGCGCTTAGGGTTTAGACCGGTGTGTTGACCTCTCTGTTGTGCTTAGGTAGGGCTGCGACGTGTTGATCTTCCGAGGCCGGGCATGACCCTGGAAAGTGTGTCCGGCCAAATGGGATCAAGCGTGCTGGGTTATGTGGTGCACCCCTGCAGGGAAGTTAATCTATTCGAATAGCCGTGTCCCTCGGTAAAAGGACGACCCGGAGTTGTACTCTGACCTCATGACAACTAGAACTGGATACTTAATAAAACACACCCAGACAAGTTCCAGATACAAACCGGTGATCGCTTTCCCACAGGGCGACGAGGGGAGGATCGCCGGGTAGGATTATGCTATACGATGTTACTTGGTGAACTGTTCAGCTACTCAAGACGGAGGCTGCCAGAAGCTTTGACGCTTGTTACTATTCCATCTACTCTCTTCTACTGCTGCAAGATGGAGGTTGCCAGAAGCATAGTCTTCGATTGGATTAGCTATCCCCCTCTTATTCTGGCATTCTGCAGTTTAACCCACATATATTACCCCCTTTACACATATACCATTGCATATGTAGTATAGATCCTTGCTTGCGAGTACTTTGGATGAGTACTCACGGTTGCTTTCTCCCCCTTTTCCCCTTTTGTTCCTTCTTCTCGGATGACGCAACTAGATGGTGGAGCCCAGGACCCAGAAGATCCAGAGGAGGTTTCTACGTGAAGATCGGCTTCGAGGAGTAGTTAGGAGGTCCCAGGCAGGAGGCCTTGCCTTTTCGATCGTTGTTACTTTTGTGCTAGCCTTCTTAAGGCAAACTTGTTTAACTTATGTCTGTACTCAGATATTGTTGCTTCCGCTGACACTTGTGTTTTCGAGCTTTTGTATTCGAGCCCTCGAGGCCCCTGGCTTGTAATATAAAGCTTGTATTATTTTAATTTGTGTCTAGAGTTGTGTTGTGATATCTTCCAGTGAGTCCTTGATCTTGGCCGTACACATTTGCGTGCATGATTAGTGTACGGACAAATCGGGGGCTTCACAAGTTGGTATCAGAGCCGACTGCCTGTAGGAATCCCCCTTTCCAACTCCTTGGCCGAAGTTGAGTCTAGTCTTTGAAAAACAAATTTACTAACTTGTTGTGTGGCTTACGGGCCCACAGCACCATTGGGTGGTATTAGGATCTTTTACTCCTCGTCTATACTCTGGGACTCTTATCTCTCTTCTATTCGGGATAAATGAATTTTGCTAAATCTAACATTAGGATCTCGTTATCACTTTCACCCGGAGAGTGCCTTATGATCGATGACCGTCTGCTGCACCAGAAGACCCTGAAGATACTCCCCGCCGTTAACCCGAGAACTTGTGCTCATCACCTATGCAATTCACTGCCACCGATATATCCCTATGGATATCTGCATGCCCTTGCCATTCTCATGATCATTCCTCGTCGCTCTTGTTATTACAAGATGCCTCAAAATATTCTCCATTGTCCCGAGAATCCTTTGAGTTTACTGTCTTGCAGCTTTATGTCACATGAAAACCCTCACGGTTATTTCCTCACCTTTATCAAGGACCCGTTCTCCTTGATTGTTCATATGTCTCCCAAAATTCTTCGGAATACTTTTCGATGTTTTGAAAATCCTCTGCAGGCTGTTACTCTTGAAATTCTTGCCTGCTTGCATTATGGTTAATTCCATATGACTAGTAGTCTTCGTCAATATCGCTTGACTTAGCTATTTTTGGAACCTATTGATTCAATGTGTGCGTATGCACGAAGTCATCAGGTTATCCTTTTTAAAGTTATCTTTTCGGCTCAGACGTCATTCCGGACATGAGTTGGTTCTCGGCAATTCAAACCTTTATTGATTGTCCAGCTAAGTGTTTTCAACTTATCCATCCTTGATCAGAGCGTCTGCTTCTGATCCTTCATCTTGGAAACCATAATTTCTTTCTATTTAAGTATCAGGCTAATCAGGTGATTCTTGAATCTGATGCCTCTGCATTCTTTCTTCCTCTAAGTGAGTACCGATACTCACATTAGCTCCATCTTGGATCGTCCGATCCATTGTGGATTATTATCCGACCGTTCCGACATATCAAAACCTTGAGTTCTCCCCCTGATACATAATGCCTTTGGTAAATTGTATCCTCTCCTTGTCCAATCACGCTCTGCTTTCGAGCTTGTGTTGTTACTTTTGAAACTTGTGGTATATGTTACTAAGATGCCCGATGGATTGAACCTATGCCTTCCCCTAATCCGTGAGAACCCAAAAGTTTTCACAAGTCATACCCTTCCGGTGTTCTACCAGATAAAATTCCAACACTACAGTTTTATCAAAGCAAGAGGTAAATGAAACGTATGCATTGGAGAAATGGGAGTCGACCTTGAGCTTTTGTTCATGCCCATGGAAACGATGTAGACCGTCTCGGGAGCTTCTTGCAAAATGATTTTACATCTAAATAATTCTTTTGGTGTCAATAAAATTGATTCCTTACAGTTATGGTTCCAACCATGCTGTCCTGATCTAATATATCTGACGGAAATTCATTCCAGTGCCTCGTCTATTTTTGGCAAGGTTGAATCATCTACTGTCACGGGTCAATGACTCGGTTCTACTTCTATCGTGTTCTACCTTCGAGTTTTACCCCCTGATATCTCGAGGATATCATGCCTTTGCACTACACCTTTTGAGCTTTTGATGAAGTATTACCTTTGCTTGTCGTAATCACTCTACGGGTTCTAGGTTGCCGTCAACCGAGGACACCGTTTAGTAAATCAAATCTGCTCTAAAAATTCAACACCCCTAGTAGATGTTAC
Source organism: Secale cereale (assembly GCA_902687465.1). NCBI lineage: Eukaryota > Viridiplantae > Streptophyta > Magnoliopsida > Poales > Poaceae > Secale > Secale cereale. The sequence continues at coordinate 47,759,926 of LR738714.1, read as the reverse complement.
TGGGAAAATTTTAAACTCAATCTGGTTTATTCCTAGACTATCGGGTACATCCTGGTCTTGATATCTTTGACTGTGCTACCTCGTCCTTCTCTGGTGCACGAATTCTTCTATGAGAGCACGACTTACGTCGGGCTTTCAACATCTTGTTGCTTGTCTTGAAAGTCAACTTTGGCTCCGAGCATTGCATCTTATATATTGATCCTATGACTTGCCACTTCGTCATTCCCTTGCTTGTTGCCGTTGTCGTTTGATTGCATCCCCTTGAAACCCTCCCGACAAATGTGTCGGATCACCTTCAACACTTTGACTACTTATGAGATGTCAACTGTGTTCGTGATGAGAAATACCCTCCTTGCCCTCGATGATTTTTAATATCATCGACAACACCCTTGACTTCCTTTCATCGCGAACTTGTCCACATTATAATTGCAACTTGCTCTCCAGGTAGTGTTGTGTTCTGCCTTGAAGTATTAATGTCTTTTATGTCGAGAACGTTGTGGGGATTGCTCCACCTCTTAGAGATTCTCAGTATGATGATACTTCTCACCATCACCATTCTTCCTTGGCCCCGTGTTGTTTCTAACCGGGATATCAATATGTTAACGATGCTGCTTGAGTTCTATACTTCTAGCAACCCTATTGCTATGAAGTTAATGACCGACAATTTGTTTTTAGACTGTTGGTTATTGAATCGTCCCTCTAACATTGATCTTGCTGCCTAAGGTCATATTTCGGGCACACCTTCCAACTATTGATTAATGGTGTATGTTTTCCTCGAGCATACAACATTATACCATTTGAATTGACAAGTGTCATCTTCTTGTTCACATTATTGTGGAAATCCATCCGTGTGGAATTCTCGATAAATTGACGCTGAGCCCGTCAGCCACCTACTCATCCTCTCCTTGGTTAAATGATGAACTATTGTTTTGGGAAACCGCTCACATAGTTCATTTCCCGAGAATCTTGCACTCTTCTTCTCGAACATCCCGAGTCTGAGGTAAAATGACACCAATCAGATCTGAATCTCGGTCAGATATGATGGTTGGGACAACTTTCCAGTAGTTATAATATTGGTCCTTTGATGACTCGGTAATATGATGTCATGCCTAGCACCCCTAGCTGGAGGACCCATGATTATAATTTCTTTTGCAAGGATAACCATTCTTCCAGGAGGAGATTGTAACACTTATTCTATAAGTTGCTTTTGATGGATCATTTGTGTATCCAAGGTCTGTCCCTTGATTGAAACACCATATCATTGCTACCTCGAAGCATGACTATGATACCCCGCTCATCAACAAGAACATTGGAGGCGTGATGCTAAATGCTTCTTGGTCAGTTATCCAGACACCGTTGTATGGGTAACATCTTGATTAATCCTTGCCTCTTTATATGAATGGTTGGGTACTTTCTCTCCTATCATGCATGCCATGTTCTTCTTGTCCATGGGAAGGATATACTCCTAATAATTGTGAGTAATCACAATTTTCCTTTCCATTTGTTTGTTTAACCTTTCCTTGATCTACATGATCTAAGCAGTAATAATTCTCTGCTTATGTAAACACCTCGTTGTGCAACTCTGTCAGAAGACATTGATTCTATCGTTGCTAACATTCCGGTAACCACCGATGGATGAGAACTTTGCCTATTGGTCCGCCTTGTTTCAACGAGCGGGAAAATGGCTCTCTTCGTTCCCCGTCCTTGGTACCGACATTGTTGCCAACTTAGCTGACAGACTATCCTCTGACATGCCTTGCGGGAGGCGCAGTGGCGTGGTGGCGTGGCCACGGGCAGAGGCGGCGGCGCGGGGTCTGGCCCGAACGGCGGCGGCGACGGGTCCGCGGCGGGCTCGCGGGCCAGCGGCGAAGGACGGCTGGAACTGCCACGTGGCATGTTCTGATAGGTCCGGTGGCGGCGGCGGACGCGTCCGGCTTGGTCCGGACATGCCCGGCGGCGGAGGGGGGCTAGATCTAGGGTTTTTTGGACGAAAATGGAGGGGTGGACGTTTTTATAGGCACAAGGAGCTAGGAGACTCCAAATGGGGAGCGGTTTTCGGCCACGCGATCACAATTCAACGACCGAGATGATGGGAAGGGTTGTGCTGGGTTGGTGGGCTATTGTGGAGGGGGTCTTGGGCCTCAAAGAGGAGGTACTTTTAGCACACGAGGTTAACTGTTGGAGTACCAAACGAACTCCAAACGCGACGAAACTTGACAGGCGGCCTACACGTATCAAAACAACATCGCACGACAAGTCTCACGTCATTCCGGAAATGTTACACGGTCAAACACGAAAGAAGGACTCAGGGATGCCACGTGCAATTGTGAGAGCGTCGGAACTCGAAACGGACAACGGGAAGAGACGAGTGGGACCGGAAGCAAGTGACAACACAAATGCAATGCAATGCACCTGACAACATGACACGAATGAAATGCACACACGCACACGACAAAACGACGAAAGCCCGAAAAGATGAAGAACCTGGAATGAAATGATGAAGCCAAAGTTTATATATTGCCATAAAGGGAAAGTATTACATCCGGGGCATTACATGTCGTGAGGTTCTATTGATCTTGGGGGAGTGACGATCCTATTTTGTGCTCGTTGTATCCATTGCAAAACTAAATTGGGCACAAAACAAGGGGAGCTTCTATAGTTTCTCTAGAACACTCCTTTTCTCATATCATAATATGTTTTATTCATGTGGCGTGTAGGATCATTGGTCAAGTTGGTTTAATTGGTATCTTTTGATAGCTTGCTTCAACTGGTATCCTTTGATTGCTTGATTGCTTGTCTCTCTGTTTGTTATGTCTTTATGGCATATCATTCTTTTGCAATCTTTGGGGCTCGATATAGTTTGTCTTCCTGCAAGTATTTACCGTTGGATATGTGTATTGCATTCCACTCTCTAGTTGATAAATACACAACTTATGGAGGAAACAAGTTATATTGGCCTTCTAAGCCTTTCGCCCATTTTGGAAATCGATGCCAATGGGGGAGAAGTTTCAGAGAGTTTTGTGGAGAAGTTTAGAGAGTCATCTCTTCTTGCTTTGGTTTTGTTCCTAATCTTTTGCATCTCATGCGCATACATTATTGTTGCATGGTATGGTGATGCATAATTACTTATATAAAATCTTTTGAAAGTGATTGTCATCAATTACCAAAATGGGGGAGATTGAAAGAACATGTGGTGCCCCCATGTTTGGTTTTGGTAATTGATGACAATCTCTATGGAATAATGGTTGCCTTGAGTTATATTTGAAGGGTTTGTACATAGGCTTTTCTTGGAGTTCATTTGTTGGTTTCAAGGAGAGTATGTGATGACCAAGGTGCTATTAAGGAATTATCCAAAGATTGGTCTTGTGGGTGTTGAGATTATTGCAAGCATGTCTTGAAAAAGAAAAGTGTGTGATCATTCATGTTTACCTTCAAGACATCATCTAAATGAATAGAGTCGAAAAGATTCAAAGTTTATCAAGACTAAGTATAGAGAGTGTTTCAAGTTGATCAACACACAAAGCGAAGAATATGTACCAAGAGGGATCAAGCGATCCCATGGTATGGTAAGCATTGTCAATTACGCTTTGTGTACTAACCCATGGTCTTTGTGAGAGTACTATGTGGGGTTAGGTTATCTTCCATGGGCTTGCGTCAAGCGGAAGATCACATCCAACCTGTCAGGGATATGACTATCAGGTATAAACCGGCCAGGAGGGTCCGGATTACGCTGGTAAGGTTATATTATCAGAAGCCCGGTAGAATATGTATCCGGAGGTTATAGCCCATAGAGGTTTGGGGCCCATGTATAAGGCCCATGGTCTGTAAACCGTTGTACCATGTAACTTGGGATGTAAGATAGAAAGAGTAGAGACCGAGGCGGACACGTTTATGAGCCGGCCTCGGGACTCTGTAAACCGGACCGGGCGTCGCTTCCTATATAAAGAGACGACCCGGCGATGGTTCAGGACAAGAAACAACAGCTCGAGACACAGGCAAAGCGGATTTGCTCCCTGGTCATCGAAGCCCAAGCAATACCACACCAAACTAGACGTAGGCTTTTACCTTCATCGAAGGGGCCGAACTAGTATAAACCCCATATGTCCTTCGTCCGCTTTAACCCCTTTAAGCTAACCCGAGCGATGGCCTCACGACTAAGTCCTGTAAACCGGACATCTGTCGTGCTAAATCCACGACAGTGGGCGCCCACCGTGGGGCTATCGCATGATGGTTTCGAGTTCTTGAAGGGCAGCTTTGAAGGGCTCAAGGGTTACGCAGTGGGCCGGATGACCAAGAGTCGTCGCGGCCGGATCTACATCGACGATGCAGACTGGGGCCCCGAGGCCGATTAAATCGAATACGGGTACCGGGTCCCCTTCGGCGGCATCCACGTCTTCATCGGCAAGATCGGCGAACCGGGCCCTGAGTCGGACATCTTCCCCAACGTCGTCGAGCCGGCTCAGCGTGCGAGATCAGCTCGGATTCAGCTCGCCGTGAAGCGCGTCTTCGTCGGAGCATTGCATGGAGTACAAGCCAAGGACGGATCGGATTTGGGTGGCGAGACAGTTGTCTATTCCGGCGATGAATCTTCATCCGGAGAGACCGAATCTTTGTATCTGTTGCCGGACGGCCGGTCTGAGGGTGTGTCCGATGGTGATAGTATTTCGGACCCCTTCGATCCGCCGAACAGAGTTGTTGTTTTCATGGCCGGGTCACAACCCATGCAGCAGCCCTCAATGACCGATGCGTTAACCTCCGAGGCAATGGGGGGCAGAGCTGGAGATCTTCCCCCGTCGTCTTCTGATGTCCTATCCACCCTAGTCGACACTTTGACAGCACTCGCAACAGCAGAGGTAGCCCAGGCCGACAAGGAGCAGCATGATGCAGAGATCGCTCAAGTGAGGAATCGTATTGAGTGGGCTAAGTTGGATCTGGATGCAGAGAAAGCCAGGATGGCTACAAGAAAGGCAGAGCTAGATTCCCAAGCTTTCCGGCTCAGGTTAGATCAGAACGCTTCGCAGGAGGTAATGAACAGAAGACAACGATCTCGTTTGCTGCCGGTTTATGAGGCAAGAAATCTCTTCAGCACACCAGGAGCGGGAACCAATAACTATGCAGAGGTAAACCGGGGAGGAGCCCCGGGAACTGGCGCGTCGGTTCAGCCACCAGCTGAGCCAAACCGCCAAGTTGTGCCAACACAGCATGTGCCCACCCCTCCCGGCCACTATTCTAACCCGTTGGACAACATTGTCGCCGCCGCTTCACGGCTGGCTGCCCTTCCCATTGAGGGGACGTCCCCCATAGCAATGGAGGCACGACGGGCCAATGAGCTACTGGACACGGCGCTAACTCAGCAGCAAGCTTATTCCTATAGCAGGGAGAGGATTCATTCAACCCCCCGCCCGAGCCGGAGTTACACGAGGCACCTGGATGAACCGGTTGTATCTAGTAGCGCACGGAGGCGACACCGGCAGAGGCAGGATAACCCGGCAGGAGCAGGAGCACACGCACAAGAGGCGGCGGATCAGGCCAGGCATACGGCTTATAACGACGCCCGTCAGGCAACGCCGGTTCACAACACCACCACAGTTGAGACAAGAATTATGTCCAGTTCCTTGGGAGTGCAGTGTCTCATCCCCACTCTACGGAACGTAAAATTACCCAAGGACTTCAAAGGTCCATGAAAGGTACCCAACTACACGACGGATCTGGCTCCGGAGGCGTGGGTGGAAAGTTATGAGATGGCCATGGAGATGCTCGACGTGGATGAAGCTGCATGCGCCAAATACTTCACAATGATGCTTGAAGGCACGGCCCGGACATGGTTAAAGGGTTTACCACCTAACTCCATCGGATCATGGGGGGAATTGCGTCGTCGGTTTATCAATAATTTCAAAGACACGTGCAAGCAACCGATGTCCGTGGTTGACTTAGCAGCCTGTGTTCAAGGAGAACAAGAGACCACCAGCAGTTGGGTGCGGCGAGTGTCAGAAATTTTGCACTCCTCCAATAGCATCAATCCAAGCACGGCTATAGTAACCTTGGAAGGCAATTGCCGGTATGAGCCTTTGAGGCAGAAGCTGGGACGGCTCAAACGTGATTGCAACGAAATGGGAACGCTCATGGGCGCTTTAGTAAAATATGGAGACTCTGATAACACCAAGCATCCAGATGCAGACGGAGACAAGTCCGGGAAGGTGAGCAAAAACGGTAAACCGGCGCAAGCCAATCCGGCAGGACCAGGGTACAATGGCAAGCATAAAGCGGAGGGCAGCTCAGACTTTGTGGCCAATACCAACGTTCAAGACAACGGGCAGCGCCGCAAGTGTAGACCGCCCCCACGCAATGGGAGGCCACCTATTAATCTAGATCGCCAATTGAACGTGCCTTGCTCAAAGCACGGTACAGAAGAAAACCCGTCTACGCATCTCTGGAAGGACTGTTTTATTATGCAAGAGCTTATGAAACAGGCCAAGTATAACCACGGGCCCCACGGCGGGTCAGGTCCCGGTTTTCAGGGTCCGGGTTACCAGGGCGGTGGATCCGGAGCAGGATACCACGACGGTAACAATAACCACAATGGCAACAATCAGCATCAACATAACCAGCAACATGGTCAGGGTGGATACAATAACCAAGGCAATCAACAGCGTCAGCAGCAGCAGCAATCCGGATATCAGAATAATCCGAAGGAGCTAAGCAGTGAGCAATATCATGTTTTCACCACAAGTCTGTGCAAACGGGATAAAAAAGTTCTGAAGAGAGCAGTACACTATGTTGAACCGGCGATACCACATTTTTTGCGTTGGTCGGAGCAACCCATTGTATGGAGCACAGAGGATCACCCGCCACGGGTTGATAATCCGGGTCAGTTGGCCTTGGTGGTGGCACCACAGGTGGGTGGTTATAAGTTCACAAAGGTGCTTATGGATGGAGGCAGCAGCATCAATATCCTATACTATGAGACTTTTCGACGTATGGGGTTGACAGATAAGAAGCTCCGACAGTCCAACACAGTGTTCCATGGGGTGGTGCCCGGTAAATCGGCTTACCCAGTTGGAAAAATTGACCTGGAGGTTACCTTTGGGGATGAGCATGACTCTAGATCGGAGACGGTGACCTTTGAGGTGGTAAAGATCAGGAGCCCATATCATGCTCTGTTTGGGAGACCGGTTTACGCCAGGTTCATGGCTAGACCGTGTTATGTTTATCTACAGCTCAAGATGTCGGGTCACAAGGGAACCATCACGGTTCACGGGAGCCGTAAGATCGCGTTGGAATGCAAGGAAGGAGATGCAGCATATGCTGAGGCAGTTTGTGCTACAGAAGAGCTGAAGTTTTATAAAGACAACGTTGATCCGGCGGATATGTCTCCTCTAAAGAAACCAACCACAGAGCATGATCCAGCGTTGAAATTCAAATCTGCTGAGGAGACGAAACAGGTGGACTTTGTTCCGGGCGACTCATCCAAGCAGTTCACCATCAGCGCCAACCTAGACCCCAAATAGGAAAGCGCGCTCATCGAGTTCATCTGTGAGAACCGGGATATCTTTGCATGGAAACCTTCTCACATGCCAAGTATACCGAGGGAACTCGCTGAGCATAGTCTTAACATTGATCCGAAGTTTAAACCGATCAAGCAGTATTTACGCCGCTTCAATGAAGAGAGGCGTAAGGCTATAGGTGAAGAAGTGGCTAGGCTCTTGGCCGCAGGCTTCATAGTTGAGGTGTTTCATCCAGAGTGGTTGGCTAATCCGGTACTGGTGCTCAAGAAAAACGGAACCTGGAGGATGTGTGTTGACTACACAGACTTGAACAAGGCTTGCCCAATAGATCCTTTTGCTCTCCCCCGTATTGATCAAATTATCGATGCTACGGCGGGATGTGAGCGGTTAAGCTTTTTGGATGCATATTCCGGTTATCATCAGATCAAGATGGCAGTTAAGGACCAGGAGAAGACACCTTTCATAACTCCATTTGGAGCCTTCTGCTATGTATCTATACCTTTTGGGCTCAAGAGTGCCCAAGCAACCTATCAACGTTGTGTACAGAATTGATTACAGGGGCAGATTGGAAGAAATGTTCATGCATATGTTGATGACATTGTGGTGAAATCCAGAAAGGAGGAGACGCTGATAGAAGATTTAAAAGAAACCTTTGACAACCTCCGGGTTTATAAGATGATGCTCAATCCGGAGAAGTGTGTCTTTGGTGTTCCGGCAGGCAAGCTCCTTGGATTCCTAGTGTCAAATAGAGGGATTGAAGCTAATCCGGAGAAGATCAAAGCGATCACATCCTTGGCTAAACCGGCGTGTATCAATGATGTTCAGCGCGTGGCCGGCCGTATTGCAGCGCTGAGTCGGTTCATCAGCCGTTTAGGAGAGAAGGCAATCCAGCTATATCAGATGATGAAAAAGACGGACCGTTTTGTCTAGAGTGATGCTGCAAACGCTGCGTTCGAGGATCTGAAGAATCAATTGGCAGAACCACTAGTCCTTGCTGCCCCGGTTGACAAGGAGCTGCTGCTGTTATACGTGGCCGCCAATGCCCGTGCAGTCAGCGTGGCCATTGTGGTGGAGCGCAAAGAAGCAGGCAAAGAATATCCGGTTCAACGGCCGGTTTACTATGTCAGTGAGGTACTCATCGAGTCGAAACAGAGATATCCACACGGGCAGAAGTTGGTATATGGAGTGTTCATGGCAAACCGGAAGTTGAAGCATTATTTTCAGGGTCACCCAATCACAGTTGTCAGTTCAGCTCCATTAGGGGATATAATCCCGAACAGAGAAGCCACTGGCAGGGTGGCGAAGTGGGCCATTGAGCTTAGCCCGCACGGATTAAAGTATGTGCCCCGTACTGCTATAAAGTCCCAAGCACTAGTGGATTTCATCAATGATTGGACAAAGTTGCAAGCACCTGAGGAGAAGCCGGATCATACATATTGGACTATTAACTTTGACGGTTCAAGGCAATTGGAGGGCTCAGGGGCTGGAGTCGTGTTAACTTCCCCACGAGGTGATAAGTTCTGTTACGTCCTCCGCTTATTGTTCCCTTGTACTAACAATGCTGCTGAGTATGAAGCTCTCCTCCACGGTTTGCAGATGGCCAAGGAGATGAACTTGAGCCGGGTTAAATGCTTTGGTGACTCAGATCTGGTGGCACAACAAGTATCTGGTAAGTGGGACTCTAAGGATCCGCTCATGGCAGCCTATCGACGAGAAGTGGACACAATCGCAGGATACTTCAAGGGATATCAGGTGGACCACATAGACCGGCGAAGAAATGAAGCAGCCGATGCGTTGAGCCGGCTGGGCTCTCAGCGTAAACTGGTTCCACCTAATACCTTCTTGGATGAGTTGCATAATCCGTCAGTATAGATATCGTCAGAGGAGGACTTGGCTGTTCCCGATCCGTAAGCACAGTTAGTCGCAGCACTTCACGTCATTCCGGATTGGGCACTCCCTTATTTGGCGTATATGAGCCGAGGTGAGTTGCCAGAGGACGAAGTTGAGACCCGACAGATAATCCGGCGGTCTAAGTCTATGACTATCATCAATGGAGAACTTCATCACCGCAGCATTTCTGGGGCGTTTCAGCGGTGTGTATCATCAGAGGAAGGCTGCGATATTCTTCGAGAGATTCATGAAGGGGATTGTGGTCATCACGCCGGTTCAAAATCCTTGGTAGCTAAAGCTTTTCGTCATGGGTTCTACTAGCTGACGGCTCACGCCGACACAGAGGACTTGGTCAGAAAATGTGACCCTTGCCAGAAGTTTTCACGGCGTGCTCATGTACCGGCGCAGGAGCTGCGGATGATTCCCATTACTTGGCCGTTTGCGACTTGGGGACTTGATATGGTTGGACCCTTTAAAAGATCCCAAGATCAGAAAACCCACCTGTTAGTAGCAGTGGACAAATTTACAAAGTGGGTGGAAGCAGAGCCTGTCAGTAGGTGTGATGCAGAAACAGCGGTTAAATTCATCAAAAAGGTGATTTTCCGGTTTGGCTTTCCACACAGCATTATAACTGATAATGGCACCAACCTATCTAAAGGAGAGATGGAAGAGTTCTGTCAAAGAGAACATATTCGCCTTGATGTGTCGTTAGTAGCTCACCTCAGTCCAATGGCCAGGCTGAGAGAGCTAACCAAGAGATCTTGAGAGGCATTGATACGTCCAAAACGTATCTATAATTTCTGCTTGCTCCATGCCTCTTTTGGGTGATATTGCTATGATATTTATACACTTCCATACACTTTTGATCATATTTGGACTAACCTATTAACTCAGTGCACCCCAGTGCCAGTTTCTGTTTTCGGCTATTTTTGTATTTCAGGTTTTCACGTTACGAGAACTGCCAGGAAAAATCCAGAAAAATTATATAAAAAATCAGCATTCCAGAAACTACCGTGCGCCCGAAGGACAGCCGGGGGGGTGGGCCACCAGGGCTCCAGGCGCCCTGGCGGCGCCCCCTCCCCTGGGCCGTGCCGGGGGGCGCCTGGGCCCCCCGAGGCTCCTCCGATGCCCCCCTTTGGCATATATTTAAAGCGTCTCCCGAAACCCTTGAGGGAGGAACTCTTTTCGCGATCTCATCTCTGTTCCGCCGCCGCTTCCAAGATCGGGAGCACCAGGAGAACTCTTCCTGGCACCCTGCCGGAGGGGAGGATCACCACCGGGAGCTTCTCCACCACCATGGACGCCTCCCGGATAAGTTGTGAGTAGTCTCCCTTGGACCATGAGTCCATGACCAGTAGCTATGTGATGTTCTCCTCCCGTTCTTGTGCTTCACTAATTAGTCCTCGTGAGCTGCCCTACATGATCGAGGCACATATGTAATCCTTATGTTGTTGCTATGATGAGTTTGCTGGGATCCGATGGATTATGAGATTATGTTCAGATTGTGCTTGAGTAATATATTTGATCTACCTCTTTTATATTTATGTTCGTAAGTAATTCTTGCATGTTCTCCGTTGTTATTTATTGCTTTGGCCAAGTAATAGGTAGTGACTCCAAGAGGGAACGTTATGCTTGATTGTGGGTTCATGCCCCTCGATGACTAGCTTGAGTGACAGAAACATGAGTCTAGGGGATGTGTTGTTGCCACAAGGAGGAAAACAACGGTGCTTGTGTCCGCGGGTGCAAGGATTGTTTACTTTACGCAAAGTTCTTTTAATGTAGTTGTCTGTTGCTTTGAATTTACACTATGGGTGGGACTCGCAACTTAATGACAGCGAGATGTTCTGGATAGATATCTCAAGGTGGATGATTAGTAGTAGATATTGATGGATTTCGGTCTACTTACTTTGGCGTACCGTCCATGCTTTGAACCTCAACCTTTCTTGCAATGTAATCAGCATTGGTTTGCGCACATGGTCCTGTCAATTGCCCAGCTGTAATTCGTTTACCTCACATAGCTGTTTTATCGTCTTTTGGGAGAGAGACATCACTAGTGAACATCATGAGACTCCGGTCCATATTACCATCATTGATCACATCCGCTATTTACTTTTCGCTATTATTTACTATTGCAATTATATCTATCACTACTATCACTTGCGTTTAATCCTTTGTGAACTACAAGGCCGGAGGGATTGACAACCTCTCTGTACTCGTTGGGAGCAAAGTTATTTGTATCTGTGTGCAGGTCCACGTTGATTGCTAATATCTGGTGCTGTAGCAGTTGACACCTTCTTGTTGAACTTAGGAGTCTCTGGGGATTCGATCCTTGGTATCTTTGCCAAGGGAAAAACTTCTGCAACACTACATCTCACACCTTCCACTTGGGGTAACCAACGAGGGGCGAGAAGCCTAGCAAGAGTTTTTCTGGCGCCGTTGCCGGGGACTCCACTCTTCAAGATAGGGGAGTTGCATGCTATCTTTTACCTTTGCTTTTAGTCTTGTTAGTTTACCTTTGAGTTTTTGCTTTAGTATCTTTTATCGAAAATCACAAAAATAGTTATCTCGTTCTTTAGTTGTCATTATGTCAGGTCCTTTTGTCTTTGACAAGGCAGAAGTTCTCACCTTTAAACAAAGAGGTGGGGAAAGTTTAAAAGATGCTTGGTATAGAATTAATGATTCACAAAAAAGAGCCACCAAGAAGCAACCTACTACTATCCTGCTTAGAAATTTTTATGTTGGAATTACTTCTTGGAATAGGTTTATTCTAGATACTGCTATCAATGGGAATTTCCTAGAGGCCCTAGTTTGGGAGTCCCTTAGTATTATTGAAAATCTTGTTGGGAATCTCCCTGTTGTTAGCATTCGAGAGGACATCACCCTAGTTCACATTATGAAAAAACTTGAAAAGATAGAGCTAGAGATGCCAAGCATTAATAAGATAAATGAGTTGGATCGTAAGATCCAAGGGAATTTGAATAGACTTGATAGCTCCATGCATAAAATTTTCAAAATTTTGGAGACCGTCAAATTCCATGACTTGGACTCTTCTAGGATAGACAAGATTGAGGATATCTTTGATACTCTAGGAACCACCTTCTCCTCAATCAAAAGCAAAAAGGTAGAAACTCCGGCAAAGAAGGAGCCTAAGTTCGTTCACGTTCGAAAGGCTCCCCGCTCTAAAAGTAATCCACATATTGCCAAAGGGGTTGAAACTGTAAAGACTTTGGAAGAAACACCTGTCTTTGATGAATTTATAAATGAATCTTCCCATGACTTTTATCCTTTTGGTCTTCTACCTAGAAGTATCTCTATGAGGCCTTTATTTGAAAGTCCTCTTAAGACTAGTTGTATTATTGAAGAGCTTTTTGATGATCTTGATGATGGTTCAATTGATACAGCTTGATCTATATGCATTATGCCTAGCTTAAAGGCATAAAAGAAAGTGCTTTTGGGAGGCAGCCCACATGAATAAATTTATTTTGCTTTTGTTGTGTCTTGATGTTGTTACTACTGTAGCATCATCATTGTATCTTTACTTTTCAATTTTGTGCCAAGTGTAGCCTCTGATTGCTAGAAAGTTCAAAAGTTGTGAGGTGCTGTCCAGGAAACAGATTCTGTCCTTGGATAGAAAAATTCGTATAAAATCACCAGATCATCTTTTTGGTATGAATTTTTTCAACAGCGTGCTCTATATAATTGTCTTTCGTGCGTCTGTTCTGAGTTTTTTTATTAGAGTTGCAGAAGTACCCCGAACAAATCAATTACTACCTGCTGTTCTGTTTTTCACAGATTCTGTCCTGTTTTGCCTTTCCTTCATTTTGCAAACCAAGAGCTTGCTTTTTCTTTGCAAAAACCTTTTGACAATCTTGAGAAACAGTAGACCTTCAAGAATATCTTTATTTCCAGCAAGGTATAATTATTTTATTATGGGTACTAACCTCGCTAATCAGATTATGATGAGTTATGTATGAAGGGAGTTTTCAAGTGTGCGAGGGAAGATGATAAAAAGATTCAGGAGTGTCAAGCGGTCAAGCTTGGGATGCCCCCATGCACCCCCAAGAAATATTCAAGGAGACTCAAGCGTCTAAGCTTGGGGATGCCCCCGTGCATCCCCTTCTCCATCAACATTATGAGTTCGTCTTTCGTTCCACTATATTTTAATCACTTCATGTGTTATGTGCTATGCTTGGAGCGTCTTGCTTTTAGTTTTCTTTAGTTTTTTCATAACGAGTCAGAACTCAGATTTCTTTATGTGGGAGAGAAACACGCTCCACTTCTACCTAGAACAAAACATAGAATTTTCATGTCTATCCTTGCTGTGTGTGCTCTTTGTCTTTTAAATAGCTACTATCATGCTCTGCTCTTAGTATTCATGCTTATCTTTTTAAAGAGCTTGTGTTTAGTTGGTTGCTTGAACTCTCTTTAATTATCATGCTTATCTTATTAAGAGAGTTTGCTTCCGTTGCATTGGTTGATATGTCTATGATAAAGATGTTACGTGCATGATGGCGCTTAGTAGTTCATGTTTTCTTATGGTTAGTCTCAAATAGCTGGGGGATTCCCAATGTGTTATTGGAGTACCAACATGATTTGTTTACCAATGATGTGGTATGGTTTAGTAATATCTTCCCTCAAGAATTTATTTTGATTGACTTGGCGTATGCTGATACGTCCAAAACGTATCTATAATTTCTGCTTGCTCCATGCCACTTTTGGGTGATATTGCTATGATATTCATACACTTCCATACACTTTTGATCATATTTGGACTAACTTACTAATCAAGTGCACCCCAGTGCCAGTTTCTGTTTTTGGCTGTTTTTGTATTTCAGGTTTTCACGTTTCGAGAACTGCCCAGAAAAATCCAGAAAAATTATATAAAAAATCAGCGAACCGGAAACAACACTGCGTCCGAAGGGCAGCCTGGGGGGCCACAGGGGCTCCAGGCGCCCTGTGGGCGCGCCCCCCCTGGGCCGCGCCGGGGGGGCGCCTGGGCCCCCCGAGGCTCCCCCGGTGCCCTACTTTGGCATATATTTAAAGGGTCCTCCGTAACCCTCAGAACAGGACTTCTTTTCGCGATCCCATCTCTGTTCCGTCGCCGCTGCCGCTTCCAAGATCGGGAGCACCAGGGGAATTCTTCCCGGCACCCTGCCGGAGGGGAGGATCACCACCGGGAGCTTCTCCACCACCATGGACGCCTCCCGGATGACTCGTGAGTAGTCTCCCTTGGACCATGAGTCCATGACCAGTAGCTATGTGATGTTCTCCTCCCGTTCTTGTGCTTCACTAATTAGTCCCCGTGAGCTGCCCTACATGATCGAGGCACCTATGTAATCCTTATGTTGTTGCTATGTTGAGTTTGCTGGGATCCGATGGATTATGAGATTATGTTCAGATTGATCTTGAGTAATATATTTGATTCACCTCTTTTATATTTTAGTTCATAAGTAATTCTTGCATGTTCTCCGTTGTTATTTATTGCTTTGGCCGAGTAATAGGTAGTGACTCCAAGAGGGAACGTTATGCTCGATTGTGGGTTCATGCCCCTCGATGACTAGCTTGAGTGACAGAAACATGAGTCTAGGGGATGTGTTGTTGCCACAAGGGGGAAAACAACGGTGCTTGTGCCCGCGGGTGCAAGTTTTGTTTACTTTATGCAAAGTTCTTTTAATGCAGTTGTCTGTTGCATTGAGTTTACACTATGGGTGGGACTCGCAACTTAATACCAGCGAGACGTTCTGGATAGATATCTCAAGGTGGATGATTAGTAGTAGATATTGATGGATTTCGGTCTACTTACTTTGGCGTACCGCCCATGCTTTGAACCTCAACCTTTCTTGCAATGTAATCAGCATTGGTTTGCGTTCGTGGTCCTGTCAATTGCCCAGCTGTAATTTGTTTACCTCACATAGATGTTTTATCGTCTTTTGGGAGAGATACATCACTAGTGAACATCATGAGACTCCGGTCCATATTACCATCATTGATCACATCCACTATTTACTTTTCGCTATTTACTTACTATTGCAAAACACTATCTATCACTACTATCATATTGCTTTTAACCCTTTGTGAACTACAAGGCCGGAGAGATTGACAACCTCTCTGTACTCGTTGGGAGCAAAGTTATTTGTATCTGTGTGCAGGTCCACGTTGATTGCTAATTGCGCCGTTAGCAATTGACACCTACTTGTTGAACCTAGGAGTCTCTGGTTATTCGATCCTTGGCATCTTTGCTAGGGGAAAACACTTCTACTTACTGCATCTTACACCTTCCACTTGGGGTAACCAACGAGGGGTTCGAGGCCCATCAAGGAGTATTTTCTGGCGCCGTTGCCGCGGACTCCACTCTTCAGGATAGGGGAGTTGCATGCTATCTTTTACCTTTGCTTTTTAGTCTTGTTAGTTTACCTTTCATTTTTTTTTTGCTGTAGTTCCTTTTAATCAAAAATCACAAAAAAAATTATTTTGCCTTTTTATTAGTAGTCCTTTCTGTTTAGCCAAACATGTTAGGATTTGGTGCTTTGAGGGAATCAGAAGTTCTAGATTTCCATCAAAGGGATGGAGAAAATATGAAGAAGGCATGGGACAGAATTTCTGATGCACATAGGAGAATTATGCCTTGGATACCTATAAAAATTGTGCTTAGAAATTTTTACCATGGTCTTTTTAAATGGTGTAAACACTCCCTTGACATTATAGCTGAGGGAGATTTCTTAGAGTGTGATGAAGCTAGAGCTCTTGAAATTATACATGGTCTATCTAGTTACTTTGTTTATGATCTTAATTTTGATACTATCGTAGATAGACTTGCTACTATTGAAAAGAGAATGGATGCTCTAGACTTACTAAATGTAGATAAACCCAAACCCAATAAGAGAGATATTTTGGAAATAGATAATGACTGGGAGCCTCTTGTTAGGATTAGCATCTCTAATCAAGACTTCCTTGCTTATTGTGATATTGGATCTACGGTTTCTACTATGCCAAAAACTATTCATGATTCTTTAAAATTTAATATGGATATACTACCATCTTATCATGAACATACTAATGGAGATATTTCTGAAATCCAGGGAAAAATAAAAGACGTGCCAGTTAAATTCCTTAAAGGGATTGCAATGATTGATTTCTTCATCGTGGAGCCAAACCAAGGAAATATAGTGCTTGGAAGGGACTTCCTCCGAGCAGTTAAAGGCTTCATCGATATAGGTAAGGGACAAATCCGCTTACGCGGGAAGGCAAAAGGTGTGTACCCCTTTCCTAGAAGGAACAAGAATGAACTTGTTGAGGAATCATTTGAACCCATTTATAACTCCGATTATTATGATGATTATTGATTCCTCTATGCATTATGCCTAGCTTAAAGGCATAAAAGAAAGCGCTTTTGGGAGGCAGCCCACATGAATAAAAAATTTGCTTTTGTTGTGTCTTGATGTTGTTTACTGCTGTAGCATCATCATTGTATCTTTGCTTTTCATATTTGTGCCAAGTATAGCCTCTGATTGCTAGAAAGTTCAAAAGTTGTGAGGTGCTGTCCAGGAGACAGATTCTGTCCTTGGATAGAAAAATTCGTATAAAATCACCAGATCATCTTTTTGGTCTGAATTTTTTCGACAGCGTTCTATATATAATTGTCTTTCGTGTGTCAGTTATGAGTTTTTTGATTTGAGTTGCAGAAGTATCCCGAACAGGTCAATTACTGCCTGCTGTTCTGTTTTTCACAGATTCTGTCCTGTTTTGCCTTACCTTCACTTTGCAAATTAAGAACTTGCTTTTTCTTTGCAAAAACCTTTTGGATATCTTGAGAAACAGTAGAACTTCAAGAATATCCTTATTTCCAGAAAGGTATAATTATTTTATTAAGGGTACTAACCTCGCTAATCAGATTATGATGAGTTGTCTATGAAGGGAGTTTTCAAGTGTGCGAGGGAAGATGATAAAAAGATTCAGGAGTGTCAAGCGCTCAAGCTTGGGGATGCCCCCGTGCACCCCCAAGAAATATTCAAGGAGACTCAAGCGTCTAAGCTTGGGGATGCCCCCGTGCATCCCCTTCTCCATCAACACTATCAGTTCGTCTTTCGTTTCGCTATATTTTTATCACTTCATGTGTTATGTGCTATGCTTGGAGCATCTTGCTTTTAGTTTTCTTTTTAGTTTTTCATAACGAGTCGGAACCCAGCATTCCTTTATGTGGGAGAGAAACACGCTCCACCTCTACCTAGAACATTACATAGAATTTTCATGTCTATCTATGTTGTGTGTGTTCTTTGTCTTTTAATAGCTACTATCGTGCTCTGCTCTTAGTATTCATGCTTATCTTTTCAAGAGATTTTATTTAGTTGGTTGCTTGAACTCTCTTTAATTACCATGCTCACCTTATTAAGAGAGTTTGCTTCCGTTGCATGGGTTAATGTGTCTATGATAAAGATGCTACTTTCATGATGGTGCTTAGTAGTTTAGGTTTTCTTATGGTTAATCTCAAATAGCTGGGGGGTTCCAAATGTGTTATTGGAATACCAACTTGGTTTGTTTGCCTATGATGTGGTATGGTTTAGTAATATCTTCCTTCGAGAATTTATTTTGATTGACTTGGCATATGCTCACGCATATTTAAGACTATAAAGAAAGTCTGTCAAGCCTTGATGATCTTTTGTTTCTAAGTAGCGATATAACTACCATGCCTGATTCAATATTGCTTTGTCGCTCTGCATGATTATGACCGTCATTGCTCTCTTAGTTGGTCGCTCCCAGTCTTTTGCTAACCTCCACCTGCACTAAGCAAACTAACCATGCAATACATAGCTCATGGGAAAGTAGCCTAAAAACTATTGTGGTAAAGAATATGTTGCCTATGTATCTTATTTCATATAAGTTGCTTGCTGAGCGGTAACCATGTTTCTGGGGACGCCATCAACTGTCACACTTTTGTTGAATATCATGTGAGTTGCTATGCATGTTCGTCTTGTCTGAAGTAAGGGTGATTTACCGTGGGTTGAATTAATATGCATATTGTTAGAGAAGAACATTGGGCCGCCAACCAAAGCCATGCATCATGGTGGAAGTTTTAGCTTGGACCTTAATCCTCAATCTCTCATGAGAATATGCTTATGCATTAAAGAGGAGTCCATCATCTATTTTCTATGTTGTCCCGGTATGGATGTCCTCAAGTTGAGATTTATCAAAAACGAGAAATCAAATGCGATCTATCTCCTTGGACCTTTGTACAGGTGGCATAGAGGTACCCCTTTGTGACACTTGGTTAAAACATATGCAATGCAATGATAACCCATGGGGATCCGAGCTTATTAGGACAAGGAGCGAGCACTATTGGTATTCGATGCATGAGGCTTGCAACTTATAAGATGTTTTATGCATGAAACATATGAAGTACTACTACCGTTGACACAATTGCTTCCATGTATTCAAAATAAAAGGCTCTAGCACTTAACCTTTCTTTTACCTTTATGTTGAAGCACCAACTACTGAGAGCATGATTGTCATTCTGAGTGTAATGTGCATTGTCCCAAAGTAGCATTGTCTTTTGCATGATTGTGATATCGTTTATTCTGAAATGATTGTATCTAGTCATCACTTAAACCTTGAAGGTGCCCTTGCATTTATGTTTTGCATCACTAAAGGGGGCAAGCTAGATATCACTTTATCATATTTGCACATCATGTTCATTGCAAATCTTTTTGATGTTTCAGTTTCATGTTGTAAAACTTTCAGTCATTTGTGATTTTCTCTTGAGACAACTTAATTACTTTAGAATCATTGTCTCAGTAAGCTTTTGTCATATGACTATGAGAAAGTCCTATATGGTTAATAGCATGTCACCACAGAAATTATTCTTGTTATCATTTACCTACTCGAGGACGAGCCGGAATTAAGCTTGGGGATGTTGATACGTCCAAAACGTATCTATAATTTCTGCTTGCTCCATGCCACTTTTGGGTGATATTGCTATGATATTCATACACGTCCATACACTTTTGATCATATTTGGACTAACTTACTAATCCAGTGCACCCCAGTGCCAGTTTCTGTTTTCGGCTGTTTTTGTATTTCATGTTTTCACGTTTCGAGAACTGCCCAGAAAAATTCAGAAAAATTATATAAAAAATCAGCGAACCGGAAACAACACTGCATCCGAAGGGCAGCCTGGGGGGGGCCACAGGGGCTCCAGGCGCCCTGTGGGCGCCCCCCCCCCCTGGGCCGCCCCCGGGGGGGGGGGCGCCTGGGCCCCCCGAGGCTCCCCCGGTGCCCTACTTTGGCATATATTTAAAGGGTCCTCCGTAACCCTCAGAACAGGACTTCTTTTCGCGATCCCATCTCTGTTCCGTCGCCGCCGCCGCTTCCAAGATCGGGAGCACCAGGAGAATTCTTCCCAGCACCCTGCCGGAGGGGAGGATCACCACCGGGAGCTTCTCCACCACCATGGACGCCTCCCGGATGACTCGTGAGTAGTCTCCCTTGGACCATGAGTCCATGACCAGTAGCTATGTGATGTTCTCCTCCCGTTCTTGTGCTTCACTAATTAGTCCTCGTGAGCTGCCCTACATGATCGAGGCACCTATGTAATCCTTATGTTGTTGCTATGTTGAGTTTGCTGGGATCCGATGGATTATGAGATTATGTTCAGATTGATCTTGAGTAATATATTTGATTCACCTCTTTTATATTTTAGTTCATAAGTAATTCTTGCATGTTCTCCGTTGTTATTTATTGCTTTGGCTGAGTAATAGGTAGTGACTCCAAGAGGGAACGTTATGCTCGATTGTGGGTTCATGCCCCTCGATGACTAGCTTGAGTGACAGAAACATGAGTCTAGGGGATGTGCTGTTGCCACAAGGGGGAAAACAACGGTGCTTAGCCCGCGGGTGCAAGGATTGTTTACTTTACGCAAAGTTCTTTTAATGCAGTTGTCTGTTGCATTGAGTTTACACTATGGGTGGGACTCACAACTTAATACCAGCGAGATGTTCTGGATAGATATCTCAAGGTGGATGATTAGTAGTAGATATTGATGGATTTCGGTCTACTTACATTGGCGTACCGCCCATGCTTTGAACCTCAACCTTTCTTGCAATGTAATCAGCATTGGTTTGCGTTCGTGGTCCTGTCAATTGCCCAGCTGTAATTTGTTTACCTCACATAGCTGTTTTATCGTCTTTTGGGAGAGAGACATCACTAGTGAACATCATGAGACTCTGGTCCATATTACCATCATTGATCACATCCACTATTTACTTTTCGCTATTTACTTACTATTGCAAAACACTATCTATCACTACTATCATATTGCTTTTAACCCTTTGTGAACTACAAGGCCGGAGAGATTGACAACCTCTCTGTACTCGTTGGGAGCAAAGTTATTTGTATCTGTGTGCAGGTCCACGTTGATTGCTAATTGCGCCGTTAGCAATTGACACCTACTTGCTGAACCTAGGAGTCTCTGGGGATTCGATCCTTGGCATCTTTGCTAGGGGAAAACACTTCTACTTACTGCATCTTACACCTTCCACTTGGGGTAACCAACGAGGGGTTCGAGGCCCATCATATGCTCACGCATATTTAAGACTGTAAGGAAAGTCTGTCAAGCCTTGATGATCTTTTATTTCTGAGTAGCGATATAACTTCCATGCCTGATTCAATGTTGCTTTGTCGCTCTGCATGATTATGACTGTCATTGCTCTCTTAGTTGGTCGCTCCCGGTCTTTTGCTAACCTCCACCTGTACTAAGAGGACTGACTGCTTGTGCATCCACATCCTTTTAAACCAGTTATGCCATATGAGTCCACCATACCTACCTATATGTGGTATTTCACCGCCACTCCAAGTAAATTTACGTGTGCTACCTTTAAAACCTTCAGTTTTTGCAATACATAGCTCATGGGAAAGTAGCTTAAAACTATTGTGGTAAAGAATATGTTGCTTATGTATCTTATTTCTTATAAGTTGCTTGCTGAGCGGTAACCATGTTTCTGGGGACGCCATCAACTGTTACACTTTTGTTGAATATCATGTGAGTTGCTATGCATGTTCGTCTTGTCTAAAGTAAGGGTGATTTGCCATGGGTTGAATGGTTTGAGTATGCATATTGTTAGAGAAGAACATTGGGCCGCCAGCCAAAGCCATGTATCATGGTGGAAGTTTTAGCTTGGACATTAATCCTCAATCTCTTATGAGAATATGCTTAAGCATTAAAGAGGAGTCCATTATCTATTTTCTGTGTTGTCCCGGTATGGATGTCCTCAAGATGAGATCTATCAAAAACAAGAAATCAAATGCGATCTATCTCCTTGGACCTTTGTACAGGTGACATAGAGGTACCCCTTTGTGACACTTGGTTGAAACATATGTAATGCAATGACAATCCATGGAAATCCGAGCTAATTAGGACAAGGTGCGAGCACTATTGGTATTCGATGCATGAGGCTTGCAACTTATAGGATGTCTTATGCATAACACATATGAAGTACTACTACCGTTGACAAAATTGTTTCTATGTTTTAAAAATAAAAAGCTCTAGCACATGAGTAATCCCTGCTTCCCTCTGCGAAGGGCCATTCTTTTACTTTTATGTTGAGTCTCCACCTTCTTTCTTGAAGCACCAACTATTGAGAGCATGATTGCCATTCTGAGTGTAATGTCCATTGTCCCAAAGTAGCATTGTCTTTTGCATGATTGTGATATCGTTTATTTTGAAATCATTGTATCTATTCATCACTTAAACCTTGAAGGTGCCCCTGCATTTATGTTATGCTTCACTAAAGGGGGCAAGCTAGATATCACTTTATCATATTTGCACATCATGTTCATTGCAAATCTATTTGATGTTTCAGTATCATATTGTAAAACTTTCAGTCCTTTGTGATTTTCTCATGAGGCAACTTAATTACTACAGATTCATTGTCTCAGTAAGCTTTTGTCATATGACTATGAAAAAGTCCTATATGGTTAATAGCATGTCACCACAGAAATTATTCTTGTTATCATTTACCTACTCGAGGACGAGCAGGAATTAAGCTTGGGGATGTTGATACGTCCGAAACGTATCTATAATTTCTGCTTGCTCCATGCCTCTTTTGGGTGATATTGCTATGATATTTATACACTTCCATACACTTTTGATCATATTTGGACTAACCTATTAACTCAGTGCACCCCAGTGCCAGTTTCTGTTTTCGGCTATTTTTGTATTTCAGGTTTTCACGTTACGAGAACTGCCAGGAAAAATCCAGAAAAATTATATAAAAAATCAGCGTTCCAGAAACTACCGTGCGCCCGAAGGACAGCCGGGGGGGCCACCAGGGCTCCAGGTGCCCTGGCGGCGCCCCCCCCCCCCCCTGGGCCGCGCCGAGGGGGGCGCCTGGGCCCCCCGAGGCTCCTCCGATGCCCCCCTTTGGCATATATTTAAAGCGTCTCCCGAAACCCTTGAGGGAGGAACTCTTTTCGCGATCTCATCTCTGTTCCGCCACCGCCGCCGCTTCCAAGATCGGGAGCACCAGGAGAAATCTTCCCAGCACCCTGCCGGAGGGGAGGATCACCACCGGGAGCTTCTCCACCACCATGGACGCCTCCCGGATGAGTTGTGAGTAGTCTCCCTTGGACCATGAGTCCATGACCAGTAGCTATGTGATGTTCTCCTCCCGTTCTTGTGCTTCACTAATTAGTCCTCGTGAGCTGCCCTACATGATCGAGGCACATATGTAATCCTTATGCTGTTGCTATGATGAGTTTGCTGGGATCCGATGGATTATGAGATTATGTTCAGATTGTGCTTGAGTAATATATTTGATCTACCTCTTTTATATTTATGGTCGTAAGTAATTCTTGCATGTTCTCCGTTGTTATTTATTGCTTTGGCCAAGTAATAGGTAGTGACTCCAAGAGGGAACATTATGCTTGATTGTGGGTTCATGCCCCTCGATGACTAGCTTGAGTGACAGAAACATGAGTCTAGGGGATGTGCTGTTGCCACAAGGGGGAAAACAACGCTGCTTGTGCCCGCAGGTGCAAGGTTTGTTTACTTTACGCAAAGTTCTTTTAATGCAGTTGTCTGTTGCTTTGAGTTTACACTATAGGTGGGACTCGCAACTTAATACCAGCGAGATGTTCTGGATAGATATCTCAAGGTGGATGATTAGTAGTAGATATTGATGGATTTCGGTCTACTTACTTTGGAGTACCGCCCATGCTTTGAACCTCAACCTTTCTTGCAATGTAATCAGCATTGGTTTGCGCACATGGTCCTGCCAATTGCCCAGCTGTAATTCGTTTACCTCACATAGCTGTTTTATCGTCTTTTGGGAGAGAGACATCACTAGTGAACATCATGAGACTCCGGTCCATATTACCATCATTGATCACATCCGCTATTTACTTTTCGCTATTATTTACTATTGCAATTATATCTATCACTACTATCACTTGTGTTTAATCCTTTGTGAACTACAAGGTCGGAGGGATTCACAACCTCTCTGTACTCGTTGGGAGCAAAGTTATTTGTATCTGTGTGCAGGTCCACATTGATTGCTAATATCTGGTGCCGTAGCAGTTGATACCTTCTTGTTGAACCTAGGAGTCTCTGGGGATTCGATCCTTGGTATCTTTGCCAAGGGAAAACTTCCGCAACACTACATCTCACACCTTCCACTTGGGGTAACCAACGAGGGGCGAGAAGCCTAGCAGGCATCAAGCCCCAGCTTATGGTTCCTTTGCAAAGAACACCGGGTTGCTGGGTGGAGGAGTTGCCTTCTGTCTTATGGAGCATCAATACTACGCCTAACAGATCTACAGGGTACACGCCTTTCTTCATGGTGTACGGTGCTGAAGCGGTCCTCCCTAGTGATATCCGGCATGATTCACCACGGGTGGTGGCTTACGTTGAAGCGGATAACGGACCAGCGCGACAAGACAGCTTGGACCGGCTGGACGAGGAACGGGACACGGCAGCAGCACGATTGGCGATTTACCAGCAAGACCTGCGCCGGTACCATAGCCGTCGGGTCACGACCAGGACGTTTCAGGAAGGAGATCTGGTGCTCCGGCTCATCCAAGACCAGACAGATATGCACAAGCTATCCCCACCTTGGGAAGGACCCTTTGTCGTCAGCAAAAACCTGCACAATGGATCATACTACCTGGTCGACGTTCGAGAACATAAGGACTCACGTACGGCAGAGGAGGAGACCAAGCGACCGTGGAACATCGCTCTTCTTCGACCTTACTATACTTGAGCCATTGTCTCCGCTTTATATACAATGTATATATTATAATTAATAATATAAACTGGCGCCCCCGGAACACCGGGGAATCAGCCATCTTCTTCGCAAAAGAGTATCACATGGGGGCTTCGAAAGAAACCTTCCATGGCCTCTTAAACCGGCGCCCCTGATAGAATCAGGGAATCAGCTGTGTCTTTTATACACAAGAGTATCACATGGGGGCTTCGAAAGAAACCTTCCATGGCCTCTTAAACCGGCGCCCTTGACAGAATCAAGGAATCAGCCGTGTTCTTCACACAAAGGAGTATCACATGGGAGTTTTTTACAGAAGCTTGCCATGGCCTCCTAAACCGGCGCCCTTGACACATCAAGGAATCAGCCATCTTATCTATACACACAAGAATCACATGGGGGCTTCCGCGGGCAAGGAAGTTTTCCCATGGTCTCTTGAGCCGGCGGCGGTATGAAGCCCATCATAAGAGCACTGCTCTGGTTGCTTCGGCAATTTCCACATGATGATGAGGAGTAAAAGAGGGTGTTGGTGCCTAACCCAGCTCAAACATATGCCCCGATGAGCAAACGGCTCACACACTACCTGGGGGCTCGCATAGAGTTGAATACCCTTGTAGTGAACATGGCTTGGAAGCCCGGTGCATGCACCTAAAACCCCGGATTAACCTGCCTGCATCAAGTAAATCACGTCGTCCAGGTAAACCTGGTATGACCCGTCGAACCTGCCACAAGTCAATCCTTTTGGACCCTGAACTTGGCCATGTTAAATTGACGATCATCGAGTTGATTACCTAAAGACAAAATCTTTATGAGATTTGGAAACATTGGGTAGCTTGTCATCGATGATTTGGTTAAGGATTGCGGAGCATCTTGACAGGCTTTGCTAAAATGGTTAATGACAGTAGCCTGGCAGCTCATAAAAAGCCCTGAATTTGGAGCCTGGCAGCTCGTAAAAAGCCTGGACTACATGGTCTTATTTGCCCAAAAAATCTTATTTTCATTTTTTATGATTTCACAAATCTTTGTCGTCAAGATCATTGGTTTTTAACCAAATCCGTTGATGCGAGACTGGACAGCTACAAGGTTGACCATAAGTCTAGGTCATGAACACCAGTGAGAGTTAAACGGGCGTTCATCGTAACCCGGACTGGCCATCATGCTAGGCCAATAATAGAGCCAAGGGCCTCATCAGCGCCTGCACTTTAAGTTATTCCTACCGGGTTAAGGTTTACACACATACTTAATCAGAGGTATGGTATATGTTTGCGTTTTATATGCAGTTCAAAAGTTATCTATATGGAATATATATTAGGGCAGTATAATCCGTCCGATGGTAAACCGCCAGGATATCTTTTTAGCTTCGTTCATGCAGGCACAGGTCATATAAGCTGTTAAAACATCGCAAGCAGATGATAAATTGGGGAGTACCAATTAAAATAATCCCATGACAGTGGGACAAAGGCAGTATCTCAACTATTCTATTACAAAGCACTTGAAGGCCCGAATGGATCAAAGTTTCTTGCAAAGTATTCAGCAACTAAAAGTTAAACCGGGCAGTTTACGATTCTTCTTCAGCACGCTGCGAAGGCTGAGGGTCAACTTGCGCCGGATCTTCGTCGACTTCAGGCAGCAGCTGCAAATCAGGAGCGCTCCAGTCAATCTTGGAGAGGGCACGGAGACACACTTCATCATTTATAAGATCTGACGGGTCAATGTCTGGAGCGAAGGTGTGCTTACGAACTGGTGGGATCAGATTTTCGGTGTCGTAAACCGGCCGCTCCACCCGTGAATTCTCTAGATCGTAAGACGGATGATACCTTGTTAAATCTGCTTCATCAGCAAGCTTACTGGCAAGAGGGCGCATGTCCTTTGTTAAAGAATGGAGATCTTCAGCAGAGAAGGCTGGCCCATCCTCTTTCATGCTGGGATAACCATTCATGGCCTCCGTCGGATCAAAATCGAGGACCCATGCCTTCGCCCGGGTTAGCGCCAGGAGAGAGCCAGCTCGTGCAGCAGATTTCTTTACCTCAACAAGTCGAGCAGGCAAGACAGATAGCTTTTCCAGGGTGGCTTGAATGGTGGTCGGCGCCGGTTTATTGTGCGACATGGCACTGATAGCCCTTTGAGCACCGGAGTAGAGCTGCTCCACCAGGGTATAAGCAGCCTTGAGTTTCTTCCGAACGTCATCTCCAAGATGAGTTATACGCCTCCCTATAAACAATTGGCAAGTTAAATTGGAGTAGAATAAAGATTGCAAGGATGTAAACATATGAAGACAGGTACTCACCGAAGATAGCAGATGTCATGTTCTCTATTTGTTGTTTCAACCCGGATAGCTCCTGCGTAACCGGATTGAGAGAAGCTTCAGCACCCTTCGCTCTTTTTTCTAGAGCGTCTCTTTGCACCTCCCATGTGGACCGCTCCGCTTCAAAATCTTTCTTCAGTTTTTCCATGTTAGTTAAAGCAAGGACAAGTTCTTCCTTAGCTTTGGTTGAAGCAGTCTCATGGAAGGCCAAACTATTCCGGAGCTCAGTTGCCTCCAAAGCTCTCCGGTTCAAGTCAGCCTGCAAGGAAAGCAAACGTGTTAGAAGGACAGATCAATCAAAGTCCCAAGCACATAACAAGTTATGCACTCGACACTTGGGGGCTAATGTACAATTGAAGTAAAAAGAAGGACAATTTTTCAGACAAGTCCCAAGCACATAAACAAGTTATGACCTTGGCACTTAGGGGCTAATGTACATTCATTCTCAGACATAAGTGAAGTCCCGGTTCACCTACAGTGAAGCTAAACCGGCACTTGGGGGCTACTATGGCCTAAAGGTATGATTGCAAAATACGAAGCAGAAACGGAAAGCAAAAGGAAAGAAAGTCACCTCATATTTATCCTTCATCATGTTGACTAAGCCGGCTTCATAGTCACGGCTGGTGAAGAGCCGGTTCAGATACCCGGAATAGAGTTCCTGGGCACTAAGCTGGGCATAACTTGACAAGTCAGTGCTCCACTTGCCTTTATCTTGTTGAAGTTTTTCTTCCTTGGCAGTATGCCTAGCCAAGGCAACAGGCTCTGTGGGAGTAGAGAATCCTATCCCAGTTATTTCAACATCTTTCGTTGAGCTGGCCGTTGGTTGAAGGTGATCAGTAGTGCGCACCGGACTGACAGGAACCGGGCTAGCCCGAGGAGGACTAACCCGGACAGGGCTTGCCGGTTCAGCCGTGTTCTCCATACCATCACCCCCCGGAGCAGCAAGATCTTCATGATCCATAGGGGCGGGATCATCGAGCTAAACTTCGACGTTGTCCCCTGGAGGGTTGGCCGCTTCAGGATCCTCGGCCGGTTCAGCAGTGGTGGTTTCGGCAGCCAGTTTATTTAATTTTGCCTTTTTGCTAGGCTTGGGCATGCTGATAAAGGTTAAAGGAGCAATGAGAATCACAAAAGTTAAAACGGAAAGGTAAACCGGATGTTTGGAAAGATGACTTACCCAGGAACGGTCTTGAGCACTGGGACTTGAGTATTGAGCATAAGGGTGAGAAAATGGATACTTCTGGGATACCCGGCGAATCTTGGGTGGCAACGGTTCTGAATCAGATGAGAGAGAAATTACCTCAACTCCATCGGCTTTACTTCCCTCTGCCAGGTCCTGAGAAAAGGCATTATTAACACAAATTCAGACAAAGGGAGATCAAAGGACATAAGAGTCAAGCAGTACCTCAGATGCCGGATCATCTTCTTCAGGGTTTGAACCGGAAGCGACAACAGCTTTCTTCTTCTTTACGGCAAAGGTCTTCTTGCGTGCTGGCTTCGCCGGTTTATCTTGAGCTTTCTTCTTCTAGAAAGGATTGTTGGCCTGCATAAAGGAATAGTAACATGTTGAAGACAACTGATATGAACGGATTAAAGTGGAAAGAAATAGACAGAAGAGACTTACCTGCGGGGGTTGGTTGTCTGCGTAGAAGGGAGCTAAATCGGTCCGGCTGCAGTATTCCACAGGGATATTCAGCATTTTCTTTGCGGATTCAGTAACTTCGGTGTCAGGAAGTACTATTTTTGTGAGAAGCTGAGGGTCTTCCGGTTTACCAGTATATTCACACATTAAGCTTGAGCGCCGGCTTAATGGAAGAATGCTCCAAGAGAGCCAGCATCGAACAAAATCAACCCTAGTTAAACCGTTAGCCACGAAGGCCCTAAGCTTGGAAAGTTGAGGGGCATATCAAGCCCGGTCTTGGGCGCTTAGACGCTGCGGCAAAGGATTACTTGACGCCAAACGGTAAGTGCGGTAACCCAGCAGTGGGTTTTCTCCCTCTGGCGAAGTGTCTTTGCAGTAGAACCATGTCTGGTTCCAATCCTTAGGGTGGCTGTGAAGAGTGGTGTGAGGAAAACTGACATCCTTTCTTTTCTGGATGCTCACTCCGCCAAGCTCAGTATGAGGCCCATCAGAAAACTCAGTCTGGCGGTTCAGATGGAAGAAATCCCGGAACAGCTCCACTAATGGCTCCTCTTGAAGATACGCTTCTGAGAAGACTTGGAAGTTGCAGATGTTTGATACAGAATTCGGGCCTATATCGTGTGGATGGAGTTGAAAAGCGGCTAACACATCACGGAAGAACTTTGAACCGGGAGGGCTAAAACCCCGGGCCAGATGATCATAGAAGACTATGATTTCTCCCTCCTTAGGCTCAGGAGGACATTCGTTTTCAGGGGCCCGCTAGTGCAGAACCTCTTTAGAGCCCAGGACACCAACTAAGGCCGCCTCTACTAAATCGTCTTCCGTAATCCGAGATGGAACCCAGCTGCAGGCAATAAATTGTTTCGCTGTGGAAGCCATTTTCTCCAAAGGAGCACTAGAAAATATAACACAAGACCCGGTTTACCAACTGCTAGATATAAACCGGCGCATTCTATGAAGATATGGACTCGATTGACGGTTTAAACAAGGGACTAATGGTATCTACTAATCCGGAAGAAAGTATGAATGAGACAGCTACCGGTTTATGGCAATAAAAGGAGAAAGTTAAACCGTCAATGATGGAGTGCAGGTTTAAATCTAAACCGTCAGGGCAAGCGTATGACACGCAAGTTATGATTAAACCGGCAATATCAGCGGACGAGTTGTAGATCTAAAAGTGTGAGAAACAGTTTTCACATGAAGCAGAGATTCAATCCAAACTAGCAGTGCTGGAGAAACTAAATGATGGAGCGGAAGCACACGAACAAGGGTTGACCTAACAAGTTTTTCATCTACAGCTACAATCAACCTACGGCGATGAACTACGAAGAACGAGGGTTCGCGGCGAGCTATAGAAGAAACCCTAGAGCTAAGATCTATGTGGAAGAAGATAGCGTACCCAAGGAAGCAGGAGACGGCGGTGAGTTTCTGGACGCGTTTGGGTCGATGCAGCGGCCGGGCTTGCTGACGGCGGCGAGCTCGAAGGATGGCAGCGGAAGCTCGCGCGCTGGAGATGATGGAAGACGAAGCAGAAGGGGAAAAGATATGGGCCTCGGTTATATTTATAGGCCAAAGAGATAAAACGGCAAGCGCGGGAATCAAGGAGGCCAGAAATCGGATATAGATTGAGCTGTCGCCTCGATCTTCAGAGCGGCAATAAAGAAAGGTAACAAACAAATGCGGGCGTTAAATGCGCAGATGATGTCACGATGGATTGAAGCGATTCCAGGAGATGACGTCATGGCCGGTTTATGAAGCATACAAGAGTTGCAGAAAGGGTAATTCGTACAAGACTTTGAAAACTGACATGAACAAGTTCAAATCAATCTGGAGCCTAATGTCAGGGGTATGACTATCAGTTATAAACCGGCCAGGAGGGTCCGGATTACCCTGGTAAGGTTATATTATCAGAAGCCCAGTGGAATATGTATCCGGAGGTTATAGCCCATAGAGGTTTGGGGCCCATGTATAAGGCTCATGGTCTGTAAACCGTCGTACCATGTAACTTGGGATGAAAGATAGAAAGAGTAGAGACCGAGGCGGACACGTTTATGAGCCGGCCTCGGGACTCTCTAAACCGGACCGGGCGTCGCTTCCTATATAAAGGGATGACCCGGCAACGGTTCAGGACAAGAAACAATAGCTCGAGACACAGGCAAAGCGGATTTGCTCCCTGGTCATCGCAGCCCAAGCAATACCACACCAAACTAGACGTAGGCTTTTACCTTCATCGAAGGGGCCGAACTAGTATAAACCCCCTGTGTCCTTCGTCCGCTTTAACCCCTTTAAGCTAACCCGAGCGATGGTCTCATGACTAAGTCATGTAAACCGGACATCTGACGTGCTAAATCCACGACACAACCCATGGAGGATGACATCAAATCAAGGTTGTGGTGTGCAAGTTCAAGTGATGCATCCCGAAGAGATAAAGTGCTTGAAGCTTGCCGCTCATTGTGGTGACAATGGACTTGTGAAGATGTGCCGAAGAGTGGCTCACCCATAGTGGAGTATGGCGGAGCAATCTACTAGTCTTCACCGAGCCAATGGAATCAACAATGGTGGTCCACCTTGAGGAAGTCAAGATTGTCTACATCTAGCTCAAGTGGACATTGTGCAAGGCAAAGATCTGCCCTTGATAGGTTCTCTATTTTACCGATCTCATGGTGGTAGTTTGGAGACCGGGTTATAGGATTGATTGCCGTACTATCAAGGGGGGCTCTCAAGTGAGTAGCTTGATCATATCGTTCGTAGAGAGCTCAAACCATTGCATGCTTGCATCATATTTGTTGGTTCTTGTTTGGTTTTCTTCTTGCCATATTTGGAGCTTATGGTCATCTTCCTGACAAGCTTGAGTTCATTGAAAACGGAGTTCACATGCTTCTTCTATTGCGTTTTCGGTGTTGGAGGTTTTACCGGTCTCTTTTGAGGAAGGGTTCTCACCATTTTCTTATGGGCCTTTTCTCATTTTCTTCTTATTGTTATTTCTATCAAGATTGTGTTAGGCCATGTCGTTAGCTTTCCAACAAACTTGGTTTCATTGAATTCAGAGTCCGTTTGCAGAAGTTGTGTCAGTTTTGGTGTCCTCAAAAGGGCTACAGCGGTACTACCGCAAATGGGAGCGGTAGTACCGCTTGGAGGGGATGCAATTTTTTAATTCCGTGGCTACTTCAGCTCCGGACCAAAAACTCATCATAAGTCCAGCGGTGGAAGGCACGGATGTATTTTTTTAGTACCGCTCACAAGAAGTAGTATCGCTACCCTTAGCGGTAGTACCGCTAACCCTAGCGGCAGTACCGTGAGGACAAGCGGTAGTACCGCTCGGCGCGGGCTGTGAGCATAACGGTTTATTTTTTTCCCACCTATAAAAGGGGGTCTTCTTCTCCAATGAACCTTATCCTTTGAGCTCGTGTTCTTCCCCCATTGTTGACCTTCTTCGAGCTTGCTATCTCTCAATCCCTCCATGGATTCTTGCTAGTTTTGGGGGAAAAGAGAGAGGAGATCTAGATCCACCACTACTGCAGGTTGCTACTAACGCGACACTACGATCAGAGACCCTTCGAGAAACTGTGTGCGATGCAATCATCGCAAACGGTGGTGCATGAAAATCGTCAAAAATGTGTAAAATGTTGGCGAAGACGGATGCATCAAACACGGTTCAGATTTTAGTTGCGTGTGCGATGAAGGGCATACAGTTAAGTTCAATTAACTTTTTGCGATGAGGAGGAAGAAAATAAATGGGTAGCCATATGAAGGCGTGAGCGATACACATCATACGGTTCACTCGGATGAACTGTTTGTGATTAGGAAACACAAAAGAAACAGGCAGTCAGATGAAGGTGTGTGCGATATACAGCATACGGTTCACTCGGATTAACTGTTTGTGATTAGGCAACACAAAATAAATGGTCAGCCAGATCAAGGTGTGTGTGATATACATCATGCGGTTCACTCGACCTTGTCGTCAGTGTGTGACCTCTGGGGCAACCGTTCGCTCCCCACTAGCCTCTTCTTGTACCGTGGCAACCGTCCACCGCCTCTTCGCCTTTCCCTCTCGATTTGGAACTGCTGTCGCACGCTCTTCCTCCCTCCATTTGCTTCACCTTCCTTCTACCATCGTTTGATCGATCGTCTTCTCCATGGAGGGAACAGGCCGGAAAATACCCCGTTATTCTTGCCCCGATCTGAAAGATGACGTGGTGGAGGAATTCATTGATCGGTGCGATGTCATCACCTCGGCTAGCATGGCAGGTTCGTACAAGACCATTCTCGACTCAACAAATAGGATCATTACAAAGAACCCAAGGGTTCAGGAGCGGTTTGATCTCCCCTATCTTCCTCTCCATGACCCTTCTTGCCGTCGCGAGGACGACGGAAGCCTTGCCTTCTACAAGTTGATTCCGCTTGATAATGATACGTGTGATGTTAAGATGCCATCGCTTAAGGGCAAGGCCTGGGCATGCGCAAATGGAGATTGGGTTGTTTATATTGGGAACAACTGCGAGTGGGAACTTGTGAATGTGTACACTCGTCACGAGGTTCCACTTCCAAAAATCTCAGCCTGCCATGAGGTTCAGCACACAGATAGTCTGCGTACGTTCAGATACGATCATCATGACTGTCATCTACGAAAGATAGTAATTTCTCGAGTTCCCAACCGCTCTTGGGAATACAAGAACTATGATGTTGTTGCTATCTTCGACAAGCTTGTTGCCGTCTCTGCTTCCACGGATGGATGGATATTGCTCAAAAATCAATTTCTATACACGAATGAGTACTGTGATGCAATTCAATATGAGTGTCTTGTGTTGGCTGCCACCACTCGTGACACTGTTTTTGCATGGGATCCTTATTGTTTCGGTACGTTTGTCTTCCACCGTAATTAGAATTGTTTCATCCACATGCATGCTAGTTAGTATCACCGTACTAATTAATCTTCTTGTGTTTCCAAGGTCCTGCGAACATTCCACCGCCTATACTTGAATTTTTTTTATAACCAAGGGGGAGATGAGGATAATGATGATCACGAGCATGAGGACGAGCAGGACCCATATACTTAGTGGCGCTTGGCAACTTATTCCGATGGATCACCTCTTCTTGTATGTATACAGGGCACTGCTGATGTTACTAACGAAGCAAGTGTTGTCTCCCATGGTCGCACTATCCGGACCTATTCCAACATCCATTGTAGGGTATTTGGGATGGATACTAGTGTACTAGCGCCAGCACCTTCTGAATGGTTTTGTATTGGAAGTCTTGGAGGAAACTCGCTCTTCCTTGGACAAAACTATCCAATGATGGTGAAAGGCGATCCAGCTGCTATTGACACAACGTTACTACCATTTATGAGAAGCAACTGTATCTATACCTTGGACATTACTATGGTTCCCTACCCTGGCTATCACAATATGCGTCCTGATATAGGTCGCTTCAGCCTGAATGATCAGTCCTGCGTTGTTCTCGAGATTGACAATAGCTGGCCCTTCCCAGAGAATCGGTTATGGTTCAAAGCAAGTGTTTCCAATGCCGAGGATTGGTTGATCTGAAGTTCATTTCATCGCTTTGTTATTTGTTGTGTGAGAAAAACTTTACTTTACTAGAATGTTTTGTTGGAAATAATCTATAATCTAACATGTATCCTCGTTGTTGTTATGTGTTGATGACTTGTTGTATGCAATGAATGGTACATTTGCATATGCGTCCCGTCAACTCACGCATGCTCGCACGTCACATGGGTCGCGTGGCGGCACGTATATTATTTTTCTATTTGGATGATAAAAAAAGTACAATGTCACTTTGTATTGGTGTCCATATGAACAGCGCTAGTGATTTTAGTTGCAAAAATTAGATGGTGCTAGTGATTTTTGGCTGCATATTTTGACAGATCGCAGTGTTACAAGGTTGACAAATGGCAATGTTACTAGATAAACAAATGTCAATCTTTCCAATTTGACAAATGGTAGCATACCCAAAATGGCAAATATGCAAATCTTACCCAATTGTTTGTACGTGGTTGCACACAGGTCATGCAAAACAACCGTTTGCGTTGTAGGGGTGCAGAAATCCTGCTCGACACATTTTCCCTTCTTCCTGGGGAAGCTGTCGGTTTGCATCTGGGTGTTCTAACTAAAACATTTGTGATGAGTGTTTTATATTTGAAAACCATTAACGTTTTCTTCAAAAGAAAATCGTTTGATAAGTCTGTACATTAAGAGAGAAAAACGCAAGTTCATTCAAACCATATCTTTCATTCAGTCACACTGCGAATTTATATTCATATGATCGAGAATTCGAGATACAATACTAAACCCCAAAAAAACTATTTCTGGCGGCGGCGGAGGCAGCGTGCCGCGCCGTCATTGTCGTTGTCGTCCTCTGGGACGCCTTTGTTGAAGTCTTCAAGGCAGCACAAAATGTTCTTCACTTGTAAATCAAACATCATGTCATCGCGTGTGGCACCCCAGCTCAGAGAAACGGGAACGCCCCGTATTCCAGCCCAGAGATCGAGGAGATGTCTTCTGGAATACGGCACTGCGTAGCATAGAACAAACCAGCCTTCTATTACAACACGAATATGGATACATGGTCTCCGATATTACAAGGGGATTACAACGGCACGGCGACACTACGCCTGCCATGGTTGCTCTATGCAAGCAGCAGAACAACACGAGGCAGCGGAACCTCTACTGGCAGCGGAACAACAAACGGTGATGATGGACTCCAATCCGCAGGGATTCTGGATGGAACGTTTATCCTAGCTCGCGAACACCAGAACCACACCAAAACAAGCAAGCAATACAGGCACGACCTGCAAACTGGCATGACACGCCAGGTCAGTACATTGAATGTACTTGCAAGCTCACAATAAACCAAAAGCATTCAAGACAAACAACAGCATGGCATTAGCATGTTAATTTAATTCATGAACATGATACTAACAGAACAACATGGCATGCACAACTGATCATAATACAACTTAGCACGGGCATAGCATGAACATGATGATACTACATGCAACATGATGATACTATCATGCACCAACTTACTCTGCTCGGGTTACCTCGTAACCAGCATAAATATCCAACAACTCGGTATCCTCGATACCACGGTGATCATTCCGGTGATCACAACCGACTTATCTCATCATCGAACCGGGTTTGTTATTAAGCAGGTTATTATTTTATTACTGTTGACTCATAGTGTGACCGACACGAACTGGGCCCTTATCCGCCGGCACGGCTATCGATAGATCTAGACACAAACATACTCCGCAGAGGTAGCGCACTTTACCCACACCACAGAACCCATGGCCTCGTTCTCCCATTCGGGTGGACCAACGACGTTCTGACAAAACCGATCTACTGTCATGACACTCTCCCGGCCACTCCGACCAACTGCCCACTTGGCTAGTCCTAGGTGGCCCCGTGTCTACCAAAGACACAACGACCACCGTCGTGGCCAAAATATATATGGTCCCAAACGGGGACCCGGATCCATAACAGCAAGAACGGTCACACTAGGTTATGTCCGCCCACCTGATCAGGGTAGCGCGCGCCCATAACCTTCCCTTGTTGGAGGCACCGGCGAGAGGCATGTCAATAGACCCAGTTAGGGCCTTCCCATAAAAGGCAAATGTGGCTGCACTGGTCGGCTCGATTTGGTGGCACCATGACTCAGCCAATAGTTGTTCAAGTTCATCATTATCCAGTTAAACTTGAATGCAAATAGCTGAGTCATAACAATAAAATAACGTGATGCAACTACAATGCATGAACATGATATCAACATAAGCATGGAGGTGCAACATAATCATCGAGCATAACCAATATGAAATATTTAACCAAATGAGCATGGCATACTGACGAGCATGAATATTACAAGTATAATGCTACTCATAGCATACTTGGCTACTATCATCATCAATAAATATCATGCAAGAACATAGCAAGAACACTACCCAATAATCATGTAAAATAACTAGTTGCAACGGAACATGCATATCATAGTACTTGACAGATAACAAGCATGCATCAAGATTACTACTAACATGTACTTCTACTACCAAGCATAACATGTGAACATGATACCAACAAGTGGTACAAGATACAAGAAGCATCAGATCATAGCATGACAGTGAACAAGAAACCACGAGCATAACCGAAACAACGACAACAGTAACAAACAAGTAGACATACAACAACAAATTTTTATTAAGTATTCAAGTTGAAAACCATGGCTACTACATGGCTATCATGCGAGTGGTTGTTGTGGCTTACCTAGGGATGAAGAAGGCACCGGGAAGAAGTGCGGTGAAGCTGCGAAAAGATTTCCGGAAAATGTTCTCTCCCGGAGGGGATGTTTACATGCAAGGGTAAAATGGTCATTTTCCAAGTGTCAAACCATAGTGAAAAGGATACCAACAGAACGGGCTCGACGAGACGAAGAGATGGGCTTTGGATTCACCTCATTTGGAGTTACGAGTAAAAAGATATGAAGGTTTTTCTGCCAGGGACCTTTCTGCAATAAAATCATCACAAGCAGGCCCTTGGTTGGAAAAACAGAACGCGCCTTTAATCAAAACACGTTTTCCAGAGAGGAAAACGCATTCTCGCCTGAAGAAGAAATGGAACACGCCTTCGGTAAGGGAAAGCGTACTCACAGGAGTACGTTTCCACTTATCCACGCTGGCAAGCGCGGGGCCGGGCCTTGAGCAGTTGACAGGTGGGGTCCGCCTTATCCATGTCTCTCTCCTCGCGCCTGTCTTCTTCCTCCTCGCTGCCTCCCCGATCGGGAACAGAGGAGCGAGGACAGAGGCGAGGCCGGTGATGGGGAGGGCAGCTCCGGCCGTCCCTGGCCGCGGCGTGGGCGTCGGCGGCCACGACGATGCTCGCCGCACCCGTCCCCGGTGAGAAGAGGCGCGAGGGAGGCCTGCCGCGACTCGGGCGACGGAGGACAGAGGAGAAGGCGGGGCTGGCTCGGCCGGCGACGGGGCGGGCAGCTCCGACCGTCCCAGGCTCAAGCGAGAGCACCGACCGGTCCGGGGTGGAGTGACACGCCCATCGAGATGAGAAGAGGGCGCTGGGGAGGACTAGGGACGACGGGGCTCACGGCGACAGGGAGGCGGCAGAGGGCGGCACCTGCTCTCGGGGCACGACTCTAGGGTGCTCCGGCGGGTTGGAGAGAGGGTAGGGAGGTTCGCCGGACTCCGGGGAAGCCGAGGGTGGTGGCTAGGGGAAGAGTAGGGCTCTGGTGGTCGCGAATTTAGGATGAGGAGTCCCGCGGCCATGGTGGCAATGGTGGAGCATGAGAGCTCCAGAGGCTTGGCTGACTGATTGGGGAGGGAGCTAGGAGCGATGTGAGTCCGGTGGTGTGCTCGAACAAGGCTGGGGGAGGCCTACTTATAGCCGGGCCGAGAGGGAACCGACCTGGCACCAACGCGGACGCGTGTGCGCGCGCTCGAGCTCGAGGGTAGGCGACGAGAGGGAACATGAGGGAGGGCTCTCGGGGAAGAGGCGGACAAGGGAGCACAGGGAGAAGGAGCCGAACGCTACTGAGGCTCGGTCAACCATAGTGCTCCCGTGGGCGCGCGGCGACTAGCGCCGACGAGGAGGCTTCTGGAGGGGGAAAGGGTCCGGGGAGGTCGCGACGATGAGGGCCAGCTGCTGGACACGCTCACGCGCGTGAAGGCGACGAGAGGAGGAGGGGGGTCCAGCACAAACAGCCACTGGACGGGGCCACTGCACACAGAGCGCGTGCACAGGCACGCCATTGTCATGGTCACCATGTGAACCGGGGCATACTATGCTCAACAGCACCCAAAACATTATTTAGCTGATAGTTCATCTAGGGGAGGTTGCAACTATGGTGGTAGCTCGGTGAAAACTTCTCTGGTTAAAAGATAAGCATTGTCTAAAGTTTTCTGCAGTAAACTTGACCATGAGCTAGCAATCAACAGGAAAGAGTTTGTAAGAAAAGAGTTTGTCTGGGGAGTTTAGATTAGGAAGGACTACCGTCCTGGTAAGTTTGAGAAGATTTGGACCAAGATAAATCATAGTTGCTTTACAACTGCATAAATTGGCCCAGAAGCAAGAACGGGATGGAGCACTCACATGGAGTAACCACTAGAGATGAAACTTGGCAAGGCTTGGTCATTTGGACATATAGAGATGCTGTAAAAATTACATGCCATTTGGACTTTCCAAAATGGTACTTCCTTCACAAACATCTCCAATGACCAGAAACTTGCAAAAATTCTATAGGAATAATGGCTTGATGAACAATTCCCAAAATGGGTGGAGGTGAGTTATATGGATATATAATAGAAGGCCTAGACAAATTGGCAGCCACAGTGGAGCAAGATAAAAAATACTTGCTTCACAAACTGAAATTTTGGACAGAATCAAAGAATTGAAGGTGAGCTCACATGGAGGCATTACATGAGCTCTACTTTGGTGGAGGGCTATGATATGATGATATGCGGGATCATGCAAAATAACAACTCATTTGGATATGCCTAGCTAGCACCTCCTTCACAAAGCTTCTTTCTGGATAGAAACTTTGGAAAATCATAATTAAATAATTACTAGGCAAATGAGGTTTCATTTTGGCATGTGGCAATGATATGGACAGAAAAAGGTCTCCAAGGAGTTTGAGGTCAATTGGGAAAAGGAAAATAGCACTTGCTTCACAAAGTGCCATTTAGGGCAGAATAGAAAAAGGAATATTGGTGAAATATTTTTGAACATGGCAA
Source organism: Secale cereale (assembly GCA_902687465.1). NCBI lineage: Eukaryota > Viridiplantae > Streptophyta > Magnoliopsida > Poales > Poaceae > Secale > Secale cereale. The sequence goes on along the minus strand of LR738714.1, from coordinate 47,720,589 downwards.
TGAAATTTTTTGCCATTTTTGATGAAAATATGACCCAAACAATTTATGAGAATTTATTTGGGAATTTTAGGAGTGATATAAATATAGGTTGCTTCACAACCTAGGGCAGACAGGGTTATTCCTTTAATAGAAAAAGGAATATTCCTTAGAAAAAGAATATTGAGGTTGGTCCAAGATGGAAATGGCAAGGTCTAGGGATAGTCATGAGGATGACAATCCACTCTGGAAAGAAAGAAGAGTTCATTTTCTTCAGTTTCCAGACCACATAGCCACGGAAAAAGAAATCTCAAGCAAAAATCTCAGAAAAACAAAAGAAAAAGAAAGGGCCAAATATCAGGCTGTGATAACTCTTCCCCCCTTAAAGAAATCTCGTCCTCGAGATTTGGTTGCTCAGGGAACAAGTATGAATATACTGACTTAAGGAAACCGTTTCCAACTCGGGTATCCTTTTTTGTATTGATTGTTCCCATTAAATTTCATATGACTGTCTGTCTGGCTCGGGGTGGTTTCCTTTATTGTATCCATATGCTCACGGGCCTTACCTCACATGTTCATGCTGATGCTGGCTACAATTATTTCATATCGGCTGACTCGGCTGAGTGTGATTGATTATTATGACTGAAATATATGTCCGTCTCACAAGTCCAAGAGTGATCTCCGGTTGATGTGTCCTCCAGCACCGGCAACCTTTCATGAAATTGTGAACAAATTTTGCCTGGTGGACACCCAATCTTTTTCTCCTTGCATTGGGTTTCTCAACCAACTCTGGGTCCTCCAGGTTTAAAATAGTGAGGTAGCTCATAACCGTTCACCTGACGTATTCTGACTTCTTGTAGGAGTTTCTGAATCATCTTAACTGGTTCCACTGTCTTGAGTGTCAGATATGTACCAATTATTTTACTGACTCCTGTCGTGGCCAACATAAAGGGATATGACCTTATAGGATAATATTCGCAGATTGGACCGACGGTGGAGGGCTTGGCCATATCTCTTAATTCTTCGCGTGACCATGAGTTCTGTCAGGGGAATTATTTTGACATGCGTATCTTTATCCTTATCCCCTGGCAGGTAACATTTCTTCAATGGCAGGCGTATCGTCTCTCAAGTTTTAATCACAGTGAAATGATCGCCTGAACCCTTGCAAGAAATCGGCAAATAAATCAGCAGCCACCAGAATGGTCTTTACAACTTAGATCTGGGATATTAGTGAAATAACTCAACCACGGCTCAAGACGGCTGAAAAGCAGCAAAGAGCATGAGACCGTGTTGATAAGAAGAAAGTGGCAGCTCCCTAAGAGGGCCAAAAAGTGGCTCAAAGCTTAGGGCCACTGGCACAAAAAGAAACTCAACAGTTGTACGAGACGGCCGAAAAGCAGCTCAGACTCATGACAATTGTTGAATAGAGAAAAATAAAGTCGGCATCCACCTCGAATGGCCAAAAACAGCTCATAACACAAGCGTGGTGCCCTTACCGTGGAAAAGTAGACAAGGGCTCATCAGGATCATTTTCCAGGTTCACCGGTATTTGTACATAGCTCAGGGTTGCCGTCAATCTTGATAGTCCTTTGTCACACTGAGGTATATATCTGGCTTCCTTCACATATATATGAGAATCTAACTCCCGAGGCAGACTTGTTTTCCTGACAGATTCTTGCATATGACCACACTGTTGCGGATTCGATTCTCGGGATGCACTGTCATATGTTGTCATTTCACCATTTAATATCTTGCACAAATGCCGTACTAAGGGAGATTGGGTGGCTTATACTGGAAACCATCGAGAGCATCTTGCTGAGGAAGACTGCGTACCGTGCTTCAGAAGCTTCCCCCCTTAAAGGATTGCTAGGGAAAACTTGGTACCATATGCCGGAAGCTTTTTGTGGTTGCTTGCTGAAGAAGACAGAGTACCTGGCTCTTGAAGCCATCCATATATCATATGGAGGAATCTTGCAGTTGAAGCTTCTCTGGTATCTTGTAAGAGAAGACTGAAATGATTACCAAAAGCTTCTCAATGAGATATGCGGACCGATTACCGCATATATATCATCTTTAATATTTCTGTTGTTGATTTCCCTCGACCGATAATATATTTTCGATCTTGCACATGATTTATCTTTTTGCTGATTTGATCATTACCGCTATGAAGAGTGCATACTGAGGTGGACATGATTATTTGCACTGTTGTGAGGAGTGCATGCTGACGCAAACTTGATTAGTAGCATCCAGGTCAGGCATTCTCCGTTTTACTGCAATCAGCTGAGAATTCCATTTTATTTATCTGAGTTTCCAAATATTTGAATTCATTGTTGATTCTTTGGGTCCGATGTCGGCTGATGAGCAACTTTAATAGGGGAAACATTATGCCACACCGAAGGCCCAAAGAAAGAAACAAAAGAAACGACTAAAATAAAAGCACACAAGCATACTACTAACATAATTAATCAAGCAATCATCACATATTACTGCTACTCACACCAAAATATGCATGCATACACAAATCTTGCGAAAACTCTAGTATTACGGTCTAATATGTTGTGGCGATGTGCACGAAAATTATATCCCTGTGTGGAAGGAGTTGGCGTAACCGAAGCTACACCAAGCACTAGCTGAACAGTGGCTGGATCTGGATGGATGCAGAGGTGAGGACGGACTTGATGGTCAAGTAGCGAGACACAAAAGTCACGACCACATCACCATCGAGCGTACGGAAGGGATTCGTACACGTCCAACGAATAGAATGACTGGGTAGGGTAGCGGTGGAAAAACCAAGGCTCGCTGGCATTGCCCTTTTCTGACAACTAAGATCAGTAAGGGTTGCTAGAGGGACGAGATGAAAGACATGGTTCACGATAAAAACAAGTCTATCACTGAAATAATATGAGTGGATGGCGGAAAGATGTCGAAGCGATACCTGAGCATAACTCCTCCAAATGGTGTCTGGACACTCGGTACCAGGGCAGAGGTGACGCCAAACACCGAAAAATAGGTATGCAAAGAGGGATGGTGCAGGTAGTGGATTAAAACTTATACCACCTACACTCACAAGATAAACTGCTAACGACCAAATAATAATCTATATGCATGCTATGCGACAAAAAAATGCAGCAATCAAATGCAACAAACCAACCAAACTCTATACTACCGCATTCTAACGTTTGCACGGTCTAGGGCGTCCTACAGCCAAACCTGCTTTGATAGCAAGCCTGTGGCACCCCGGCTCATAGAAACCGGAACGTCCCGTATTCCAGCCCAGAGATCGAGGAGATGTCTTCTGGAATACGGCACTGCTTAGCATAGAACAAACCAGCCTTCTATTACAACACGAATATGGATACAAGGTCTCCGATATTACAAGGGGATTACAATGGCACGGCAACACTACGCCTGCCACGGTTGCTCTATGCAAGCAGGAGAACAACACGAGGCAGCGGAACCTCTAATGGCAGTGGAACAACGAACGGTGATGATGAACTCCAATCTGCAGGGACTCTCGCTAGAACGTTTATCCTAGATCGCGAACACCGGAACCACACCAAAACAAGCAAGCAATCCAGGCACGACCTGCAAACTGGCATGACACACCAGGTCAGTACATTGAATGTACTTGCAAGGTCAAAATAAACCAAAAGCATTCAGGACAAACAACATCATGGCATTAGCATGTTAATTTAATTCATGAACATGATACTAACAGAACAACATGGCATGCACAACTGATCACAATACAACTTAGCACAGGCATAGCATGAACGTGATGATACTACATGCAACATGATGATACTATCATGCACCAACTTACTCTGCTCGGGTTACCTTGTAACCAGCACAAATATACAACAACTCGGTATCCTCGATACCACGGTGATCATTCCGGTGATCACAACCGACTTATCTCATCATAGAACCAGGGTTGTTTTTAAGCAGGTTATTATTTTATTACTGTTGACTCATAGTGTGACCGACACGAACTGGGCCCTTATCCGCGGGCACGGCTATTGATAGATTTAGAGCACATACTCTGCAAAGGTAGCACACTATACCCACACCACAGAACCCATGGCCTAGTTCTCCCATTCGGCTGGACCAACGGCATTCTAACAAAACCAATCTACTGTCATGACACTCTCCCAGCCACTCCGACCAACTGCCCACTGGGCTAGTCCTGGGTGGCCCCGTGTCTACCAAAGACACAACGACCACCGTCGTGACCAAGGTCCCAAACGGGGACCCGGATCCATAACGGCAACAACGGGCACACATGGTTATGTCCGCCCACCTGATCAGGGTAGCGCGCGCCCATAACCTTCCCTTGTTGGAGGCACCAGCGAGAGGCATGTCCATAGACCTAGTTAGGGCCTTCCCATAAAAGGCAAGTATGGCTGCACTGGTCAGCTCGATTTGGTGGCACCATGACTCAGCCAACAGTTGTTCAAGTTCATTATTATCCGGTTAAACTTGAATGCAGATAATTGAGTCATGACAATAAAATAACGTGATGCAACTACAATGCATGAACATGATATCAACATAAGCATGGAGATGCAACATAATCATCGAGCATAACCAATATGAAATATTTAACCAAATGAGCATGGCATACTGAGGAGCATGAATATCACAAGTATAAAGCAACTCATAGCATACTTGGCTACTATAATCATCAATAAATATCATGCAAGAACATAGCAAGAACACTGCCCAATAATCATGTAAAATAACTAGTTGCAACGGAACATGCATATCATAGTACTTGATAGATAACAAGCATGCATCAAGATTACTACTAGCATGTACTTCTACTACCAAGCATAACATGTGAACATGATACTAACAAGTGGTACAAGATACAAGAAGCATCAGATCATAGCATGAGAGTGAACAAGAAACCACGAGCATAACCGAAACAACGACAGTAGTAACAAACAAGCAAACATACAACAGCAAACTTTTATTAAGTATTCAAGTTGAAAACCATGGCTACTGCATGGCTATCATGCGAGTGGTTGCTGTGGCTTTCCTGGGGATGAAGAAGGCACCGGGAAGAAGTGCGGTGAAGCTACGAAAAGATTTGCCGGAAACAGTTCTCTCCCGGAGGGGCTGTTTAGGTGCAAGGGCAAAATGGTCATTTTTATAGTGTCAAACCATAGTGAAAAGGATACCAACAGAACGTGCTTGACGAGACGAAGAGATGGGCTTTGGATTCACCTCGTTTGGAGTTACGAGTAAAAAGATATGAAGGTTTTTCTGCGAGGGATCTTTCTGCAATAAAATCATCACAAGCAGGCCCTTGGCTGGAAAAACAGAACACGCCTTTAAAGAAAACACGTTTTCCGGAGAGGAAAAGGCATTCTCGCCCGAAGAAGAAATGGAACACGCCTTCGGTAAGGGAAAGTGTACTCACAGGAGTACGTTTCCACTTATCCACGCTGGCAAGCGCGGGGCCGGGCCTTGAGCAGCTGATAGGTGGGGTCCGCCTTATCCATCTCTCTCTCCTCGCGCATGTCTTCTTCCTCCTCGCTGCCTCCCTGATCGGGAACAGAGGAGCGAAGACATAGGCGAGGCCGGCGATGGGGAGGGCAGCTCCGGCCGTCCCTGGTCGCGGCGAGGGCGCCAGAGGCCACGGCGGGGCTCGTCGCACCCGTCCCCGGCAAGAAGAGGCGCAAGGGAGGCCTGCCGCGAGTCGGGCGACGGAGGATAGAGGAGAAGGCGGGGCTGGCTCGGCCGGCGATGGGGCGGGCAGCTCTGGCCGTTCCCAGGCTCAGGCGAGAGCACCGGCCGGTCCGGGGCGGAGTGCCATGCCCATCCAGACGAGAAGAGGGCGCAGGGGAGGACTAGGGACGACGGGGCTCACGGCGACAGGGATGTGGCAGAGGGCGGCGGCTGCTCTCGGGGCACGGCTCTAGGGTGCTCCGGCAGGTTGGAGAGAGGGTAGGGAGGTTCGCCGGACTCCGGGGAAGCCGAGGGTGGTGGCTAGGGGAAGAGTAGGGCTCTGGTGGCCGCGAATTTAGGATGAGGAGTCCCACGGCCATGGCGGCAATGGTGGAGCAGGAGAGCTCCAGAGGCTCGGCTGACTGATTGGGGAGGGAGCTGGGAGCGATGTGAGTCCGATGGTGAGCTCGAACGAGGCTGGGGGAGGCCTACTTATAGCCGGGGCGAGAGGGAGCCGAGCTGGCACCGCCGCGGACGCGTGTCCGGCGCCGCGGACGCGTGTGCACGCACTCGAGCTCGAGGGTAGGCGACGAGAGGGAACAGGAGGGAGGCCTCACGGGGAAGAGGCGGCCAAGGGAGCGCAGGGAGAAGGAGCCGAACGCTACCGAGGCTCGGTCGGCCACAGTGTCCCGTGGGCGCACGACGACGAGCGCCGACAAGGAGGCTTCTGGAGGGGGAAAGGGTCCGGGGAGGTCGCGACGACGAGGGCCAGCTGCTGGACACGCTCACGCGCACGAAGGCGACGAGAGGAGGAGGGGGGTCCAGCACAAACAGCCACTGGACGCGGCCACTGCACACAGAGCGCGTGCACAGGCACGTCATTGTCGTGGTCACCATGTGAACCGAGGCATACTATGCTCAACAGCACCCAAAACGTTGTCTAGCTGATAGTTCATCCAGGGGAGGTTGCAACTGTGGTGGTAGCTCGGTGAAAATTGCTCTGGTTAAAAGATATAAGCACATGAACAAGAACAGGATGAAGCACTCACATGGAGTAACCACTAGAGATGAAACTTGTCAAGGCTTGGTCATTTGGACATATAGAGATGCTGTAAAAATTACATGCCATTTGGACTTTCCAGAATGGTACTTCCTTCACAAACATCTCCAATGAACAGAAACTTGCAAAAATTCTATAGGAATAATGGCTTGATGAACAATCCCCAAAATGGGTGGAGGTGAGTTATAAGGATAATAGAAGGCCTAGAAAAATTGGCAGCCACAGTGGAGCAAGATAAAATATACTTGCTTTACAAACTGAAATTTTGGACAGAATCAAAGAATTGAAGGTGAGCTCACATGGAGGCATTACATGAGCTCTACTTTGGTTGAGGGCTATGATATGATGATATGAGGGATCATGCAAAATGGCAACTCATTTGGATATTCCTAGCTTGCACCTCCTTTACAAAGCTTCTTTCTGGATAGAAACTTTGGAAAATCATAATTAAATAATTACTAGGCAGATGAGGTTGCATTTTGGCATGTGGCAATGATATGGACAGAAAAAGGTCTCCAAGGAGTTTGAGGTCAACTGGGAAAAGGAAAATAGCACTTGCTTCACAAAGTGCCATTTAGGACAGAATAGAAAAAGGAATATTGGTGAAATATTTTTGAACATGGCAATGAATTTTTTTGCCATTTTTGATGAAGATATGACCCAAACAATTTATGAGAATTTATTTGGGAATTTTAGGAGTGATAGAAATATAGGTTGCTTCAGAACCTAGGGCAGACAGGGTTATTCCTTTAATAGAAAAAGGAATATTCCCTAGAAAAAGAATATTGAGGTTGGTCCAAGATGGAAATGGCAAGGTCTAGGGATAGTCATGAGGATGACAAGCCACTCTAGAAAGAAAGAAGAGTTCATCTTCTTCAGTTTCCAGACCACATAGCCACGGAAAAAGAAATCTCAAGCAAAAATCTCAGAAAAACAAAAGAAAAAGTAAGGGCCAAAAAGCAGGATGTGACATCGCACGATCGACGGGCGGGGTGCGGGAGGACGACAACTGGCGCAGCTGAGAGGTAGCGGTCAACGGCAGCATCCCATGCCGCTGAGGGGGGCGCGCGCACGGGCACGGGCATGGGCACGGGCGCGGCGGGTGTAACCAAACGCACGGGGGCGGCGTCACGGTGGGTGGAGGGCGCGCACGGGCACGGGCACGGGTGCTGGCGCTGGCATGTACACGAGCTCGCGCGGGTCCGCGAAGACCTCGCTGACGCTCGCGGCTTCCAGCTCTGCGATAGTGCTCAACGACCAACCCGTCAATGCTACGGGGATGGTCACTGGCGCGGGCGCGGGGAAGGGAGCTAGGATGGGAGCTGGGGCAACAACCGCCGCGGCCAGCTCATTCTGGGCCATGTCCATGACGCCCCATTCCTCATTATTTTCTATCTCCTCTGGCTCGGAGTCGACTTCACGAAATTTGAAGACTAGTGGCAGATGATCGTTCTGCGCCATGGCGTTGGTGGAGGTCTACGGGGGGGAGGGGAATGAGAGGCGAACAGTAAGGCCGCATGTATTAAACAACGGCTCGGGTGCCATTAATGGAGAGGAAGGCGGGCGGCCATGGAAGTCAAAGGGCTCGCTTCCTAGTGAGCCCGCGCAGCGTATAGCTCGCACGCTTCCGGATGAGCCTGCGCATTGGAGGACAGCTTGCACACCTCTTGGTCAGCCAGCGCACCGGACTGCGCTTGCGCGCCTCCCGCTCAGTCAAAGTCAAGCAGCTGTCCTCACGTTAATGGTTAACAGAACGCACACAGTTTGAATTCTACAAATGTTTGAGATATTAAAGTGGCAACTATTTTTTCAAAATGCCTCCGTTGGCTGTCATTATTCGAGTGCGCCTTCTCTCAGAATGGACACGAAAAATGCCATAGCATGTCGGGTGCCATTCCATGATAGCATGCCAAGTTTCATAAACTTCAGACGAGTTTTAGATTTACTAGAATTTAAAAACGAGGCATCTCAATGTTTTGCCGGCAATCAACGGGCCTTGGTGTTTGAAATTCATTCCCATTTCTTGCATGGGGCCTAAGCATGCACCCAAGGACACAGATTTGATTTTTCAACCAATTTATATGCACTGGAGCATGTCCATGTAGTTCAAATTTGAATTATGCACATAAATGCATTGAAAACTCAATTAATGCATAAAAATGTCCAAACACTTCATATGAACTCTGAAAAGGTTGAAAGTTGGCATGGTATCATAATTTCACCCACATAGCATGTGCAAAAAAGTAGAGAGGGTTACGACAAAAACTGGATGCACTTCGTGTACAAAATGGACAATCTCTTTCGAAGTATCGGGGTTTGGGACGAAAACTCGTCTGTCACAAAGGCATTTCATTTTTTTGAACTTATTTGAAGTCCAGACTTTTTGTGTGTTCAAAACGCACCAATCAAATCCACATCATCAATTAGCAACCCTTTCTGAATTCATTTGGTATTTTTATGCATTTACTAAATTTTCTTAGAGCTAAATGACCCTGAAATAGAAAAACACTTCGAATGAACTCTGAAAAGGTTCAAAGTTGGCATGGTATCATCATTTCACCCACAGAGCATGCGCAAAAAAGTAGAGAGGGTTACGACAAAAAATGGATGCACTTCGTGTACAAAATGGTCAATCTCTTTCGAAGTATGAGGGTTTCGGACGAAAACTCATCTGTTACAAAGGCATTTCATCTTTTTGAACTTATTTGAAGTCCAGACTTTTGGTGTGTTCAAAATGCACCATTCAAATCCACATCATCAATTATCAACCCTTTCTGAATTCATCTGGTATTTTTTAATCATTTACAGAATTTTTTTAGAGCTAAATGACCCTGAAATTGAAAAACACTTCGAATGAACTCTGAAAAGGTTGAAAGTTGTCATGGTATCATCATTTCACCCACATCGCATGTGCAAAAAAGTAGAGAGGGTTACGGCAAAAACTGGATGCACTTCATGTACAAAATGAACAATCTCTTTCGAAGTATAAGGGTTTCGGATGAAAACTCATTTGTTACAAAGGCATTTCATTTTTGAACTTATTAGAAGTCTAGACATTTTGTGTGTTCAAAATGCAACATTCAAATCCACATCATCAATTATCAACCCTTTCTGAGTTCATTTGGTATTTTTCATGCATTTACTGAACTTTTTTAGAGCTAAATGACCCTGAAATTGAAAAACACTTCGAATGAACTCTGAAAAGGTTCAAAGTTGGCATGGTATCATCAATTCACCCACATAGCATGTGCAAAAAAGTAGAGAGGGTTACGGCAAAAAATGGATGCACTTCGTGTCCAAAATGGACAATCTCTTCCGAAGTAACAGGGTTTCGGACGAAACTCATCTGTTACAAAGGCATTTTATTTTGTTGAACTTATTTGAAGTCCAGACTTTTATTGTGTTCAAAATGCACCATTCAAATCCACATCATCAATTATCAACCCTTTCTGAATTCATTTGGTATTTTTCATGCATTTACTGATTTTTTTAGAGCTAAATGACCCTGAAATTGATAAACACTTCAAATGAACTTTGAAAAGGTTGAAAGTTGGCATGGTATCATCATTTCACCCACATAGCATGTGCAAAAAATTAGAGAGGGTTACTGTCAGGGATATGACTAGCAGGTATGAACCGGCTAGTGTAAACCGGTTTAATTATAATATGTGTAGTTGTAATATTTAGTAAAGGCTACGGCCCATGAGATCTTAGGGCCCATGTATAGAATTATGGTTTGTAAACCGGCAAGCAATGTAACTTGAGAGATAAGGAAGAAAAGACAGAGACCGAGGCGGACACAGGTATGAGCCGGCCTCGGGACTCTGTAAACCGGACCAGGCGTCACCTCTATATAAAGGGACGACCCGGCGACGGTTCAAAGGGAAGCAAGAATCAACCCGTCGAGACTACAGGCAAGCGATCCGCTCCTTGTAAACCGACGCCCAAGCAATACCAAACCAACTAGACATAGGCTTTTACCTTCATCGAAGGGGCCGAACTAGTATAAACTCTCTGTGTCCTTTGTGTGCTATGAACCCCTTCAAGTTAACCCGTGCGATGGTTCCATCATCAAGTCCGCTAAACCGGACATCTGCCGTGCTAATTCCACGACAGTTGGCGCCCACCGTGGGGAGTTCTTGGCGGAAGCAAGGATCGAACCTTGCTCTCCCGTGGGCAAGACGGAGACCTTAACCACTACGCCGTGCCCCCTACTTTCATCCGGAATGGTTGGCTAATCCGGTGCTGGAAAGATGGATAATCCACATCCAGTGATTGTCTACATTGTTTATGATGGTTTATTAAGTGGAAAGAAGGATACTCCACATTCATCGGCCCTCTGAAAAGATGGATAATCCACATTCAGTGATTGGCTAGGCCCTCTGGAAAGATGGATAATTCACATCCAGTGATTGGCTAAATTTTTTCTTCTGCACCATCGACCGGCCCTCTGAAAAGATGGATAATCCACATTCAGTGATTGGCTAGGCCCTCTGGAAAGATGGATAATCCACATCCAGTGATTGGCTACATTGTTTATGATGGTTTATTAAGTATCTATCGGCCCTCTGAAAAGATGGATAATCCACATTCAGTGATTGGCTAGGCCCTCTGGAAAGATGGATAATCCACATCCAGTGATTGGCTCAATTTTTTCTTCTGGTTCTTACGGCCCTCTGAAAAGATGGATAATCCACATCCAGTGATTGGCTAGGCCCTCTGGAAAGATGGATAATCCACATCCAGTGATTGTCTGAACCTTGCTTTGAGCCTGGGAGCTCTTAAAAAGCCTCGACTACATGGTTTTATTTGCAAATTTGCATCTTTTTTGGTGTTTATGTTTCATGACTCTTTAAACCGGAGTGGAATAGCTACAGAAGCTGTCCACGTATCTATCAAGTGAAAAGTCTGGGTCATGAATACCAGCATGAATAAACCGGTGTTCATTATAATCCGGATCATCCATCAGGCAACAAGCCACAAATTTCTGAACAAAGTTTTCAGAACAAAATAAACCGGTGTCTGTTATCAAAACTCGGGTTTGTTATTGGATCCATGAAGATTTTCATCAAGAAATTTTGAGTTCTACCGGATTAAGAGTATTGAGCATATTTGGTCTCAGGTATAAATTATTTATGATGAGTATATACTGGTTTGATATGTTGAAAGAACAAATTAATCCGTCCAGTGGTAAACCGCTAGGACATATTTTCAGTTTTAATCATGCAGGAACAAATCATACGTAAGATAAGCGACATCAGCCAAAATTTCAATTGGCAAACGCCAAATCAGAATATCCGGATCAAAGCAGATAAAGTTTCAGCTATCCTATTACAAGGCATAGCAAGCCCGACGGTTTAAAAGATTGTTTAAAACAGGGTGGCAACTACAGACAATAAGTTATGAGCTATGCTTCCTCCTGCTGCGACGGCTGGGCATCGCCTTGATCCGGAATATCTTCATCCTCTTGAAGCGGTTGGAAGTCCGGAACACGCCAATCAATCTTCGTCAAAGCCCGGAAGTACATCTCTTCACTGATAAGTTCAGAAGGTTCGATATCTGGAGCGAAGGTATGAGGGCGAACCGGTGGGATTAAATTGACGGTGTCATAAACCGGCCGCTCCACCCGCTCGTTTTGCAAGTCGTACCCCGGATGATACCTGGATAAATCGGATTCAGCTGCAAGCTTGCTGGCGAGGGGGCGCATCTCCTTCGTCAAGGCATAGAGATCCTTTGCTGTAAAAGTGGAACCGTCGTCTTTTGTGTCAGGAAATCCAGTTAAAGCTTCCTCCGGATCAAGATCCGGGGCCCAGGCTTTAGCCCTGGTAAGTGCCAGGAGGGCACCGCCTCGAGCAGCAGATTTTTTAACTTCTTCAAGACGAACCGGCAGAACAGATAACTTTTCCAACGTGCCTTGAATAGTTGTGGGGGCCGGTTTACCGAAAGATGTTGCACTAATGATCCTCTGAGCGCCGGAATACAGTTGCTCGACCAAAGTGTAACATGCTTTAAGTTTCTTCCGTAGGTCATCCCCAAGATGGGTGACACGGCGCCCTGCATATAAATATTACGGTTAAACCGGCACAGATGGAAGATTACAAGGATAAAGCAGGAGTTTAGATTATACTTACCAAAGATTGCAGAGGTCATCAACTCAATTTGCTGCTTTAAACCGGTTAACTCTTCAGTAACCGGATTAAGCGCCCCTTCAGCGTCCTGGACCCTTTTCTCCAGCTCTTTTTTCTGAACTTCAAAAGTGGTCCGTTCTTCTTCAAAGTATTTTTTTAAGATCTTCAGCGGTCTTTAAACTCACCTGAAGATCCTTCTTGGCTTTCGAAGCAGCAGACTCTGTCTCAGCAAGACGGTTCCGAAGCTCTTTGATCTCATCAGCATTCCGGTTTAAGTCAGCCTGCGAGTACAACCAAGTGATAAGAAGTGAAAATCAGATAAGTCTCAAGCACACAAACAAGTTGTCTACTTGACACTTGGGGGCTAATGGCAGTTGAAGCAATAAACAGCAGCAATTAAAAGTTACAAGTCTCAAGCACACAAGCAAGTTGTCTACTTGACACTTGGGGGCTAATGGATGATTGAAGTATTAGCAGAATTTTTTTACAAGTATCAAATACATAAACAAGTTATCTACTTGATACTTGGGGGCTAATGTAAAGATCAATTGTTTAGACTATAAAGTTCCGGTTCACCTTCAGTACGCAGCTAAACCGGAACTTGGGGGCTGTTATGGGATAGAAGCATATCACAAGCGCAAAGCCAGAAGAAAAGGGTTACCTCATATTTTTTCTTCATCAAGTTAACCAAGCCCGCTTCGTAATCTCGGCTACTGTGGAGCCGGTTTAAGTACCCGGAATAGATTTCTTGGGCACTCATATCAGCAAGATTGGATAACTCAGTACTCCATTTACCCTTCTCTTTATGTAATTTCTCCGTTTTAGCCGTATGTTTGGCTAAAACGGTGGGCTCGGCCGGAGCAACGAAAGCAGCCCCAGTCACTACAACTTCTGGAGAGGCAGGTGCATTTGGTGGAGTCGCAGTGTGAACCGGATTGGGAGATGACGGATTAACTTGAGGAGAGTTGACCCGGACAGGACTTGGCGGATTATGGACATCATCAGCAGTAGGGTTCTCGGTTACTGGGACATGATCCGTAGGCGCAGGATCTTCAAAAGGAGCCATAGGCTCGCCTTCTGGAGGAACGGTTGTTGCCGGATCAACCGCCGGATCATCTGCAGAAATCTCAGCAGTGGGTTTGTTTGCCTTTTGTCTTTTGCTAGGCTTTGGCTTGCAGAAAATAGTTTGCAGGATGAGTTAAAATTGTGAAGAAAAAAGGTAATCATAAACCGGAAATGTTAAAAAGACTTACCCTCGGACAGTTTTCAATGGAGGAAGTTGTGTAGCGGTCGATTCACCAGAAGAGGATAATGGAGTCTCCTGATAATCAGGATCAGACGGTTTAAGAGGTTTTCGGATAAGCCCGGCCTTGGGATGAAGGAGAATCGGAGAAAGTATCACCTCAGTGCGACGCTTCCGAGCTGGAGTTAGAGAAATCCCGGATGATTCCACTGCCAAGCCGCTATGGCGAGTGGTCCGGCGAAGAGCTTCATGCTGTTGTTTCTTCAAAAGAAAATTAGGATCCAATTGAGCATAAGGATGAGAAAATTGGTATTTCCAGACGGTCCGACGACTTTTTTGTGGAAGAGGTTCTGAACCGGAAGAAAGGATAGTTACCTCAACTTCGGCCGGTTTATCACCTTCAGCTAACTCCTGTAGAAATTTATCATTAGATACAGATGAGTACAAGAAAGAAAATTAAAACCGGATTAATTCGTACCTCGGAATCTGGATCATTATCCTCGGCGTGAGAACTAGAGTCAACGGCCGCTTTTCTTTTCTTATTCGCAAAGGTCTTCCGGCGTGTTTGTTTGTCGGTTTTCTCCTGAGGTTTTCTCTTCCAGAAAGGATCATCAGCCTATTCAAATGAAGGAAAGACATTTGAAAGGACGGTTTAAAGGAACGGATTACAAATACAGGACAAAGCAAAACTTACCGCAGGCAGCTTGTTCTTCTTGTAATACGGAGCTAACCCGACTTTGCTGCAGTCTGCTAAGGAGACGTTGAGCATCTTCTTAGCCGATTCAATAACCTCCGATTCAGAGAGTTTTTCCTTGGTAAACCGTTGAGGGTCGTCTGGTTTACCAGAATACTGGCACATCAGCTGTGATCGCCGGCTCAAGGGAAGGATACTCCAAGACAGCCAACAACGCATAAAGTCGGTTCCAGTTAAACCATTGGCCATGAAAGCTTTCAGTCTGGAGAGCTGGGATGCGAACCGGGTCCGTTCAACAAAGCTGAGTCGTTGTGGTAGAGGATGATCCTCCGGAATACGGTGCTCACGATAACACGGACAGCGGGTTCTCCCCTTCAGGAGAAGTATCAACACAGTAGAACCATGATTTGTTCCACTCCTTTGGGTGCGTGTGGAGAGCGGCGTGGGGAAAGACAGCGTCTCTCCTCTTCTGGATACTAACACCGCCAAGTTCCTGATGCGGTCCGCTGGTGAACTCCGTGCGCCGGTTCAGGTGAAAGAAATCCCGAAACAGATCAACAGACGGTTCTTCTTGCAGATATACCTCTGAAAATACTTGGAAGTCACAAATATTGGAGATAGAGTTTGGACCTATGTCCTGAGGATGGAGTTGAAAGGCGGCGAGTACATCCCGGAAAAACTTTGAACCGGGGGGTGTGAAGCCTCGAGTTATGTGATCAAAGAAAACAATAACCTCCCCTTGCCTGGGGGTAGGAGGGCATTCATTTCCTGGAGCCCGCCATTTCAAAACAGATTGAGGACCTAAAGTACCAATTTCAGCAATTTTGACTAAGTCTTCTTCGGTGATGATGGAAGGGACCCAGTCACAAGAAACAAACTGCTTCGCCATAGCGACAGAAGGACAAATACTGAAAAAGATAAAGTGAAAAAAACGGATTATGCGGGTACAGCAGTATAAACCGGAAGATATCTACGAAGATTACGCAACGGTTTAGACAGAGGACTAATGGTATGGTTAAACCGGCAATAACAGGGAGCTATGTCATTACCGGTTCATGACAGTAAACGAGGAACCGCTAAACCGTCACGTTCAACTTCAAATTTTTTACAGGAACATGACATGACAGTATAAACCGGAGTATACTTAGCAGATTTACAAAGGGAAGAAACAAGTTTCGACAGGCAACTAGGACAGAACAGATCTGAGTATGCGAGAAAAAGAAAAATAAATATATGAAGATACGGGAAGAACTACAAGGGTAATAGACGGAGTAGATGAATCTACAGGTTATGAAAAGTAACGAGATCTAAAGCACAGAAGCAGCAAGCTGAAGGCAGGATCTAAGAACAGTACGTAAAGGTTAAAGTTTCGGGGTGCAAGGCGAAGTTCTCATGGAGGTTCTAATGGCGGAAGCACGAGGAAGAACCCTAGAAGTCGCGGATCTATAATGAGGAGGAGAAACGTACCTGGAACAATGGAGATCGGCGGCGGAAGTTCTCTGGTCAAAGGTCAGGTTGATGCAGCGGCCAGTGAAGTCTCAGGCTCGGCGGTCAACGGCGGCGGTTCGAGCTCGGGCGTCAATGGCGTCTTGAAGCTCGGGCGACGGACGGAGGAAGAAGATGCGAGAAGAAGATAAAACTAATGAGGACGGCGGTATTTATAAGGGAAGGTCAAATACGAAGCGACAGGTGCGGGATTTGAGGGGGCAAAGATCGGATAAAGATCACTTGACGCCTCGATCTTCGGGATAACCATTAAACAAAGCTACAATACAGCTCACAGCGTTAAATGCGGGGATGATGTCACGGTCAGATTCAATGATTCTTGAAGATGACGTCAGAGCCGGTTTACAAAAAAATGAGAAGACACAGAAGAAAATTATACAAGACAAGGGAGATTGATATGAACAAGTTCAAATCATTCTGGGGCCTAATGTCAGGGATATGACTAGCAGGTATGAACCGGCTAGTGTAAACCGGTTTAATTATAATATGTTTAGTTGTAATATTTAGTAAAGGCTACGGCCCATGAGATCTTAGGGCCCATGTATAGAATTATGGTTTGTAAACCGGCAAGCAATGTAACTTGAGAGATAAGGAAGAAAAGACAGAGACCGAGGCGGACACAGGTATAAGCCGGCCTCGGGACTCTATAAACCGGACCAGGCGTCACCTCTATATAAAGGGACGACCCGGCGACGGTTCAAAGGGAAGCAAGAATCAACCCGTCGAGACTACAGGCAAGCGATCCGCTCCCTGTAAACCGACGCCCAAGCAATACCAAACCAACTAGACGTAGGCTTTTACCTTCATCGAAGGGGCCGAACTAGTATAAACTCTCTGTGTCCTTTGTGTGCTATGAACCCCTTCAAGTTAACCCGTGTGATGGTTCCATCATCAAGTCCGCTAAACCGGACATCTGCCGTGCTAATTCCACGACAGTTACGACAAAAGCTGGATGCACTTCGTGTACAAAATGGACAATCTCTTTCGAAGTATCAGGGTTTTGAACGAAAACTCATCTGTTACAAGGGCATTTCATTTTTTGAACTTATTTAAAGTCCAGAGTTTTTCTGTGTTCAAAATGCACCATTCAAATCCACATCATCAATTATCAACCCTTTCTGAGTTTATTTGGTATTTTTCATGCATTTACTGAATTTTTTTAGAGCTAAATGACCCTAAAATTGAAAAACTCTATTGATACCGCTCCATGAGAGCATGCCAAGTTTCATGAATTTCGGACGAGTTTTGGATTTACTAGAATTTAAAACCCAGGCATCTCAACGTTTTGCCAGCAATCAATAGTGCCCTTGTGTTTGAATTTCATTCCCATCTCTTGCATGGGACCTATAAATTCACTCAAGGACAGACATGTGATTTTTGAACCAACTTTGGTGCATTGGAGCATGTGCATCTAGTTCAAATTTAAATTATGCACATAAAATGCTTAGAAACCCAGTTAATGTATAAAAAAGTCCAAACGAAACCCGAAAAATTCATTCCCATTTATTGCATGGGACCTAAGCATGCACTGTAGGACACATATTTGATTTTTCAACCAATTTGTATGCACCGGAGCATGTGCATGTAGTTTAATTTTGAATTATGCACGTGAAATGGCTAGAAAACCAGCGTAATGTATAAAATATCCAAACGAATCCTGAATAATTCCAATTCTTTTACGACACACATATAGTTGCATGTGCACTGCAGATAAATGGTCTAGCAATTCAAACAGCGTCCATTGCCGCTGTGACCCCATTTTGTAATTCAAATCAAGTAGATCCCACACAGTTTATTATCACGAACTGTGTGAGATATAGTACAAAATGTCTTGGAGCACCGTCGGTGTATAGTATGCGTCGGCTACGGTCCACAGCCGGCGTGTCAAGCACACTAGCTCACTCCCCCAAAAAACCCTGCCTCTGCATCCCTCGCAATCTGGAAAATATCTACCGCCTGGAATGTTTTAATGTTTGATAGTACACGATTAGTATGTGTGGACCATGTGTGATATCTGTTACTCCTGCTCTGCTTCAGTCCCTTGATTCAAATTTTCAGTAGCCCCGGCATTTTACTCCCGCCTCTGCATCCCTCGCAATCTCAAAAATATCTGATAGCCCTTGATCCAAATTTTCAGTAGCCCAGCCTTGTTACTCCCGCCTAGTAAAATTTTTAGTTGCCGCAGTATTTCCTCAAACACAACCTTGCCCCCCCCCTCCACACACACCCCAAAACTTCCGCTCACACAGACACACACAACCCTCGAAACCGTTGGTAGGTCGCCGCCATCGCCGGCGCCTCCATCCTGAACCTCTGCCTGTGTGCCGGGGAGCCCGAGGAGCCAATGGCCAAAAAGAGGTTTATCGCGGCCTTTTCGCCCGACACCGGCGAGGTGGCCGCTGAGGTGTCCATGTCGTCCTCTGCGGGCCCGATCCGCCATCGCCAGTCCCCCGATCCGCCCGCCGCCGTGCCCCTATGCCGGTTCGAGGACTTCCCCGTCCTCCCTCAGACCCGGCAGCCGATGAAGTCCTACCTCGGGGTCCGGCAGCGGCGGTGGGGGACATGGGTCGCCGAGATTACAGATCAAGAGACCCACACCCGCCGGTTGCTTGGTAGCTTCCACATGGCCGAGCTCGTGGCCATGGAGTATGACCGCTGGCAGGTCCGCTACCACGGCGCGGCGGCTAGGCTCAATTTCCCCTTCGGCACACGTCCGGTCCACCTCGTTCTGCCGGAGCCAGGGGTGGTGAGCTGAGCTATGGCGCAGGAGGACCGCGAGGTGTGGGAGCGCCTCGAGGCCGAGTCCATCGACGAGGCCTACATGCAAGAGCTCCGCCGCCAGCACCCGGAGCTCATGGAGGCGGAGCGGGCGATCTTTGCCGGCATGGAGGGCAGCGAGGTTATCACGCTCTCGTTCGAAGATGAGGTCGAAGGCGGGGAGGACGGCGGTGCGGAGGGCGGACAGTTTATCGCCCTCTCCTCTGATGACGAGGTTGAAGGCGATGGCAACGGCGGCGTGGAGGGCATCGAGGTGGGCCCCGAGGACGAGGAGATCGACGTCGACGAGTGGAGGAGTGCCTTCCCCAACGACCCGAACGACGGTATTGGCCCGAACCCGGCTCGTGGCACACCGTACATGACGAGGAAGGATTGGCTCGACCTCTACTTCGACCGAAAGTAGTTTAGCTTAGTTTAAAATTATGTTTTATGTTCGGTTATGCAAAACTATCTATGTTTATGTTTGAATGAATGCTACTTTCGGTTGAACTTGCGTTGAACTTGATCAAATTGAAGTTTACAACCTTAAGTTTGGGGGATCGACTAGAAAAGGCCAAAAATTGCTGGAGTATATAAGTGTATGGGGAAATGAGATATTCATGAACGGTATTGGCCTTTTCTAGTCGATCCCCCAAACTTATTGCCAAAGATCCACACTTCGACCCTTTCTGTGTATGGGGAAATGAGATATTCATGAACGAGCATCAAGTGAGGAAACTGATAAAGATTGTTACTAAAATGGGTCAAAAGATGTCAATCGAACTATTTGTTTACACTTTATGCAAGACAACAGCGAAATGCAGGATGGTAAGTAAGAACCATGTAGCCTTCTTTTTACTGCCCTGTAATGCCCCGGATGTAATACTTTCCCTTTTGGGCATATAATATATCTCCGGCTTCATCTATTCCATTTCGGGTTCTTTGTCTTTCGGGTGTTCGTCGTTTTGTTGTGTGCGTGTGTGGCATTCATTCATATCATGTAGACATGTGCATCACATTGCATTTGTGTTGTCGTTTGCATCCGGTTCCACGCGTTCCTTCCCGTTTTCCGTTTCGCGTTCCGGAGCTCCCTCACGTGTCCGTGGCGTCCCGTAGACCTACTTTGTTGTTTGGGCGTGTAACGTTGCCGGTGTGGCGCGAGACTTGTCGTGTGTTGTTGTTTTGTTGTGTGTAACCCGCCTCTCAAATCTCGTCGCGTTTGGACTCCGTTTGCTATTCTCAACAGTTATTCGTGTGGTCCAAAGTGCCTTCACTTTGTGGCCCAGAAACACCCCTACAGCAGCCCACTACCCTCTCCTAGGCCCATCTTAACTCCCCTCGCGATCGGATCCGTCGGATCGCGATCGGAGGGCTCCAAACACCCCCAGATCCCCCAAACCCTAGCAATCTGCTATATAGTAGACCCCTAGGTCCATTTTAGGCATCTCTAGCTTCTTCCTCCTCCTTCCCCCTAATTTTTTGGATCTGGCCAGCCCCCCCTTCTCCACTTGGCAGCTCCCCTCCCGCAAATCTCGTGGATCAAGGGAGATCCTTCGATCGAAGCAGCCAGCCGCAGCGACCAGATCGCGTCAATCTCGGCCAGGTCAACGCACATCGGGCCTCCCGCAGTCTCCAGCGCCGATCGCTACTCCCCTCCGCTGCTCGAGCCAGCCGCACCGGGCCGTCCCGTCGCCAGGGACCACTTCCCCTTCGCGCCCACACCGGCCCACTCCGTCGCCCTCCAGAACTGCCTCACTCCCGCGCCAGGCAGGCCCCAGCCAGCCGCCTTCCCTGGGTCGCGCCTCGCCAGCGCCTCCGATCGGGCCCCTCGCCAGGCTCCGCCGCTCCGCCAGGCCGCGGGCCGCGCCAGGCGGGCCGGCCTCCCGCATCGCCGCCGCTCCTTCCCGAGCCGCCGTTCGGCCCCGCCGCGCTGGGCCTCCCGACCGCCCTGGGCCCAGTCGCCTCCCGGCCTCCGCAGCTCGCCCAGCCAGGCCGGCCCATCCGTCGCCAGCCAGCCGCCGCGGACCGAAGCAGCCGCCTGGGCCGCCGCCTCTGCCAGATCTCCCCACGGGCCGAGCCCATCTCCTTCTCTGCAGATCTGAGGTTGCCTCTTTTAGTCCTCTAAGTCCATGTGAATTGATTTCTGATGCATTTTTCCAACTGCTCTAACTTTTTGTGTGATTGTCCGTTTCGCGCAAATAGCATGTCCAGACGTTCGTGGTGATTAGCACTACGTTTTATCTTTTTGTGTCATGCATGTTAGAGATCATCTAGGTGCTTGTTTTCCCGTTGCAAGAGTGCATCCCGATCTAACTGCTGCTATGTGATGTTTTTATGCCATCTTTGCCATGTGATAACTTTTAGCTCGTTTGTCCGAATGATGCAAATGACATGTCCACGTGTTCGTCTTGCCATGCTCTACATGTTGTTGGTGATAGGTTGCATGATAGATTTATTCTTGCCATGTTTATCATCGTTGCAAAGTGCCATGTGGCTGTGATGTTGTTTCACTTGTTATGAAATGCCATCTTGTTGAGCTCGTTGCTATCGTTGTGTTTATCTCCATGATGCATGCTTGTATGTTTCGGGATCACCATCATGTGTACTTTGATGTGGTGCTTACCACTTGCCATGTTTAGTTTCGAGGTGACTTAAACTTGCTCTTTTAGATGCCATGATGAAACTGCTGTTTTAACACTTGGTGGATTTTCACTAAGTCTGAAATCTGTAACGTTCCGATGCCATGTTTGCTTGCTGCTCTAGGACAAACCATGATAGTTTTGGGGTGGATCTTGATTGTTCCTTGTAGTATATATTGTTGGCTTTCCATTCATGTTCTCACATGCTTATTTGAGTGGCTGTAGCATGTTTATCTTTTGCTCCAAAGTTTCAATAAAATTCTGCTGCCAGAATTTTATTGTCAAGTTCAATATGTCCAAGCTTATTGCTATTGATCCGTGACTCCTTTGGGGGTGCACCTTTGGACTTATTTGCTGTAGGATATGTCTAGTTTATGTTCATGATCTTTGCCATGGTGTTTGAGTGCTGTAGCTTATTTTTCTAGTGCTCCGAAGTTGCTATGTTGCTGTAATTTTCAGCTTTCGCTCGTTTCTTGTTTCGGGCATAACTTTTAGCCCGTAGCTCCGATTTCAGCGAGTCTTATATGAAACTTGATTGATTTTCCATGTAGAATCATAATCTCATATTGTTATCATGTTTTGAGGTGTTTTGCTTGAGTGCTATTTTCCGTGCTCCGTGTGCTCCCTTAGTGCATCCATCATTTTTTGAGTGCGCATTGCATCTTGTTGAATTGTGCCTTGTGTGATTGTATTGTTTAGAGTCGGAAGCTGAGACCGAGTACGAGTACGAGCACGAGGTTACCAACGAGGTTGAGCACGAGGACCCTTCTTACGATCCGAACGACTACACTTCAGGCAAGATGACCGAACCCCGATAACATTACTATCTTTGCCTATTGCTAGTAGTTCCGCTCTATAGTTTTTGCCTCGATGCCCATGTTCTTACTGTCAGCCTCCTACTTGTAACCATTACCATGTTTAACCACCCTACCTATGCAAACCGTTGCTTGGCTAAGTACGCTTCGCTCAGCCCTTCTTATAGCATTGCTAGTTGCAGGTGAAGATCGAAGATGCTTGCTTCATGTTGAAGTTTGTTGGGTTATATCACACTATATAAATGCTTAAAATGAAATCATCTATATATTGGCAAGGGTGGAAGGCTAAGCCTTTTGCTTGGTGATTTGTTCCACTCATGCCGTTAGGAATCGTTTAAACCGGTGTTATGTTCCTTTATTATGCGTTCCTAACACGGTTGGGGTGTATGGGACCCCCTCGATAAACCGCTAAGTGCTAAGTCTTTTCCAGCAAGTCCCAACATTGGTACTATTCGCCTAAACAACTAAAACTTTCCGAGGGAGTAATTAACCCGAGGCTTAATTAATTCAACCCCCTGGGCCAGTGCTCGATGTGAGTGTTGGTCCAAACTAGAGTCGTGTGCGGGGCCCCCCTTGGCAACTTGGGTATTTCGGCCACTGTACGCTGTGCTCATCCGGTCGTGGCCTGAGACTACATACGCGCGGCTACTATCAGGGTGTCGGCACGCCGGGAGGATTTGCTGGATTAGCCTTACCTTAGTTCGGAGTATCTTGAGCACGGGATTCCGAGAATACTCGGGTCTTCCCACTTTGGAGTTGCGACTCCGCGGATCGTGGGCTTGTAATGGGTCAAGTTGGAACACCCCTGCAGGGTTATGAACTTTCGAAAGCCATGCCCGCGGTTATGTGGCAGATGGGAGCTTGTTAATATCCGGTTGTAGATAACTTGACACAATGTTTCAATACACTACCAGCGTGTGTACCGTGACTGACAATTTCCGAATGGGGATTCGGGAGTTGAACACGGTGGGGTTATGTTTGTTGAGCTTTAGCTAGGATCACTTCGTGATCATATCTCGACCGAGGCACTTCTCTTCTCGCACTCTTTCACGTAAGCTAGTTGCTAGTTGCTGCTGCAGACACTTATTCTTTTCTTCAGCCTTATCCTCTCCCAAGGCTTAAATAGTCTTGTTACCCGGGAATGGGATTGCTGAGTCCTCTGTGGCTCACAGTTACTTCACCACACCAGATGCAGGTCCAGTTGTGAGCTATCCAGGTGATGGCACCGAGCTTGACTGGGAGTACGACGAGGAGCGTAGTCGATACTATGTTCGTTATCCTGATGATCAGTAGTGGAGACTTCTACTAGGATTCGATCCGACCTGTGGATTTATTTATGTTTGGTATCTTGTCTTTGGATTTTACCCTTAGAGGGCAGTGATGTTTTAAATGTATGATGTTTGAGACATGTATTGTATTTGTGTGACGTGGCGATTGTAAGCCAACTATTTTATGTTTTCCAACCCCCCTCTTTTACATGAGTTGTGCAAAGATACCAGACTTGCGATCATTCCAGCATGGGGTTAAGTCTCTAAGTCGTGCCTCGACACGTAGGAGATTTAGCTCCATCCTAGGCATTACAAGTTGGTATCAGAGCCTTCTCCGACCTAGGAGCCCCCACTGTTTGATCGAATCGTTGTCGGTCGAGTCTAGGCACACACTGAAAATATTTTGAGTCCTATATATTATATCGGAGAGTAGGATTTCTTTGCTTCTCATCCCCTTTCTCTCTGGTGAGGACTCCTGACGTCTACTCTTGTCTCTTCTATCTTCAAAAATTGCACCAAATTTTTTTTAGGAATCTCACGAGTATTCTGGGATTGTTTCGATGTTCTTGTGACGAGAGTATTGTTCACGATGCCTCCTGACATTAGGGGTTGTGGCAGTGTCCCGGGGAGTTGAGCTTCGGGGTATTATCGTCACAAGCATATCGCGGCAGTACTAAATACTTAAGACGGCCGACATCGAAAATCTCTCCTATACGGCCAGTGGCAAGATAACCCCGACATCACCCAATACTGGGGAGGTAGTTCGGGAGTATTGCCATAGCTTGTTATAGTGGATGCTTTTCGAAGGTCCGAGGTAGACAGTTTCCGAGAAAGACTGGTTATGTGTTGAAGGATGGATACACCTGGATGTAGGTTTAGAGTTGATTGCGCGGTGCTTCCCGTGTATCCCCAACACCTGATTGCATAACTGGAATCTTTCGGAAATTAATAGGTGGGTTTATCCAGTAGATCGTAGGCATTCTTCCAACGAATGCAGGTTAGCGAGTTCGGGGTTCTACATTGAGTGAAGTGGTATTATGACCGATGTTCCGATCGGGAGTTGCATCTTAAAGGGTCCTTGGCTATGCTGATCCGGGGATTGCAAAACCCTTTCGTAACGCATTCATATGCTTTCAGCACAAAGATGTTAGAACGAAGCTCCTATCTTGTGTTTGTTCCCGTCTGTACCTTGTTGTTTTTCTTATTTTACCTTTTGTCCCTATGTGGCTTCTCGTGAAGATTGATGTTATCATTTAACTGAGAATTTCATTCGTTCCTCTTGTTTGAATGATTTCATTCGTTCCTTTTGTTCGAATGATTATTGTGAAGACTTGTTGCAATTCATTCCATTGATTCAGCTTATACCTTCTGCCAATCAATTGCTGATTCGTGGTCATTTCTTTCAGGATGGCTCCGAAAAGGGTTCCCAACGCTAACCCAGAGGGTGAAGAGGTCCCAGATTGTCCTCCTTCCCCTCCTCCTCCGTCTGAGGCTTGGAGAGCGATTATGCAGACTACAGCTCAGAACACCCAGATGTTGATGCAGATGATGCAGCAGATGCAAGCTAATCAAGTTAATCAGGGTGTTCCAGGAAATCAAGGCAACTTCTTCAACCAGCAGCACCATGCTACTCTCAACCAGTTCTTGGCCAATAATCCAAAAGATTTCAGTTACTGTGTCGACCCTCTTGATGTTGAAGATTGGTTAACCGACATAAAGAAGCATTTTGAGTGCAGTAACGTGAAGGAAGAGGATTATGTGAAGTTTGCAGCCTTCCAACTCAAAGACCAAGCAGCTGACTGGTGGCAGCAGTACAAAGACTCCAGGCCAGGTCGTGTGATCTCTTGGGAGGATTTCTGCAAGGACTTTCGCTCTCACCACATTCCAACAAGTGTCATCGAGGGTATGCGTGAGCAATTCCGCAACCTGAAGCAGGGCTCTATGTCAGTCTATCAGTATAATGTCAAGTTCCAAAACCTCGCCCGCTATGCTAAGCAAGACATTCCTGATGCTAAGAGCAAAATCTATCAATTCCGAGGAGGTCTCAAAGATGAACTTCAACTTGCTCTCACCTTGTTCGAGCCCGATGAATTCGACAAATTCTATAACATGGCTTTGAAACAAGAGGCAGCTCAGCTTAAGATGGAGGCTTCTAAAAAGAGAATTCAAGATGCCGTTCACTCTTCCTCATCGTATCAGATGGTCTCGAAGCAACATAAATTTTGGCTTCCTCCTCCTCCAGTGATTCGAGCTCCTTACAACAACTCCAACAGCAACAAGAACTCCGGTGGACGTGGTTTCTCCCACCCACCCAACCCGAGCAACAAGTCGAAGAACCAGTTTCAGTCTCAAGGCTCAAAGTCAAGTGGTTCTCATTTCCGTCCTCTCTCAGAAGTGGTGTGCAACAAGTGTGGCCCGAAGGGTCATTATGCCAACAGATGTCCGAACCCGAAGCGTCTTCCACCTCCTCCACCTGTCAGTACATCGATTGTCAAGCATAATCCAAAGTCTGCAAGGGTGAATCTGATGAGTGCAGCTGAAGCGGAGAATTCTTCTGATGTCATTTTGGGTAACCTCTCAGTTAACTCTTTTCCTGCAAAAGTCTTGTTCGATTCAGGTGCTTCACATTCTTTCATGTCAAGACCTTTTGCATTGTCACATGATATGCCATTGCAAGCTTTGCCGAGACCGATGTCTGTGCATTCTCCGGGTTTGCTTATGAACTCCAACAACTTTGTTCCGAATGTGTCTATTCGCATGGGTGATTATCGATTTCTGGCTAATCCGGTGGTTCTTGGTAATTCTGATATTGACCTCATCCTCGGAATGGATTGGCTTTCTCAGCATGATGCTCACATTGATTGTGCTCAAAAGGCAGTCAAGATGACTCATCCTGATGAAGATGTGATTATCTTTGCTTCCAGGGATAACACTATCAGGCTTTTCTCTCTCAATGATAAGGGCGAAATTAATCCCATATCTCAAATTCCGGTGGTGAACGAATATCAAGACGTCTTTCCTGAAGAACTTCCAGGCATGCCTCCACACCGTCAGGTGGAATTTGTCATTGAACTCGAGCCGGGTACTGAGCCAGCATGCCGGCGTCCGTACAAGCTATCTCTGGACGAATTGAAGGAATTGAAGAAGCAGCTTGATAAACAGGAGAGTATGGGTCTCATCAGGCCTAGTACATCGCCTTGGGGCTATGGTGTCTTATTTGTCAAGAATAAAGATGGCACGGAGCGTCTCTGTGTTGATTACCGGCCATTGAACAAGAAGACAATAAAGAACAAATATCCGCTACCCAACATCAACGAACTCTTCGAGCAGCTCAAAGGTGCTAAAGTGTTCTCCAAGCTCGACCTCCGAATGGGCTATCACCAAATTCGCATTCGCGAGGAAGACATTCCCAAGACGGCCTTCAGAACGAGCTACGGTTCATACGAGTATACCGTCATGTCTTTTGGTCTCGCCAATGCTCCTCCTACCTTTTCGAGGATGATGCACTACATCTTCAACCCCTATACTGGCGAGTTTGTGCTTGTGTATCTGGATGATATTCTGGTGTTTTCCAAGAATGAAGAAGATCACGAAAAGCACTTACGTCTGGTTCTTGATCGACTCCGAGAGCATAAGTTCTATGCCAAGTTCTCAAAGTGCGAGTTTTGGCTCGATAAGGTTTTGTACCTGGGCCATATCATCTCAGCCACTGTTCAAGAAATCTTCCGATTTAGCGATTTATCCTCCGATTTATCGCTACTCTTGGGGTGACCGATAAGATTATGCCTTATCCTCACCATTTATCATTTGGGACGATTTATCGCTATGACAAGCGATTTATCAGGAATCTACTGATAAATCATGCATGTTCATATCGCTATGTTTGCACAAACGTATGTTTATTCATGTTTTGTGGACCTCGTTATGCAATATGTATTGTTTTCCTATTTTTTCATCATTTTACAAGGATTCAAAGGCTAGGTATCAAGATAACACTTTTGTCCAATATTTTTTGGTGTTGAATATAGCATATTTTAGTGTTGGGAACCTGAGATTTGTGAAAAATGGCCGATTAATAGTCGATCGATAAAATCGATTAATCGGCCGATATCCGATTAATCTCTAATCCACAGCTAACCGAGACGATAACGATAAGCGATATCCTCAACATTGATCTCAGCTGACGGTATTGCGGTTAATCCCGAGAAAGTTGAAGCAATTGTCAACTGGGAAGCTCCTCAGAACGTCAAGCAGCTCCGCAGTTTTCTGGGTCTTGCCAGCTATTGCAGAAGGTTCAATGAGAACTTCTCCAAGATTGCCAAGCCTCTTTCCAACTTGCTTCAGAAGAATGTCAAATACTTTTGGTCTCCAGAGTGTGAAGTGGCATTCAAAACTCTCAAAGAAAAGCTCGTCTCTGCTCCAGTTCTGACTCCTCCAGATGAATCCAAGCCCTGTGAAGTATTCTGTGATGCTTCTCTTCAAGGACTTGGTGGTGTGCTTATGCAAGATAAGAGAATTGTGGCATACACTTCTCGTCAGCTCAAGCCAAGTGAGAAGAAGTATCCCACACATGATCTCGAGCTAGCAGCTGTGGTACATGCTTTGATTACGTGGAGACATTTGTTGTTGGGCAGAAAGGTCGACATCTTCACTGATCACAAGAGCTTGAAGTACATCTTCACACAGCCGCATCTGAACCTCCGCCAGACTCGTTGGGTTGAAATGATCCAAGAGTATGATCCCAGCATTGAATACACTCCTGGCAAGGCGAATGTGATTGCAGATGCTTTGAGTAGAAAGGCATATTGCAACAGCCTTCTTATCAAGCCATACCAGCCTGAGCTTTGTGAAGCTTTCAGGAAACTCAACCTCCAAGTTGTTCCGCAGGGTTTTCTTGCAAATCTTCAAATTGCTCCTACCTTGCAAGATCAAGTCCGTGAGGCCCAACTCAGTGATACCATGGTGAAGAAGGTGAAACATGCTATTGCTAAGGGCATTCCGAAATACAAGTGTTTTTGTGTTGATGAGAGAGATACCTTATTCTTCGAGGACAGACTCGTTGTTCCCAAAGGTGATCTCAGGAAGCTCATAATGGAAGAAGCACATGATTCTCTCCTTTCCATTCATCCTGGCAGTTCCAAGATGTACCAAGACCTCAAGCAGTCTTACTGGTGGACACGCATGAAAAGGGAGATTGCCCAATTCGTGAATGAATGTGATGTTTGCAGAAGAGTGAAAGCAGAACATCAACGTCCAGCCGGTCTTCTTCAACCTCTTCCTATTCCTGAGTGGAAGTTCGACCACATTGAAATGGACTTCGTCACTGGTTTTCCTAAATCCAAGCGAGGAAATGATTCTATCTTCGTGGTGATTGACAAGCTTACCAAAGTCGCTCACTTCCTGCCAGTCAAAGAATCAATCAATGTAGCTCAATTGGCAGAGTTGTACACTTCCAGAATTGTGTCCTTACATGGCATTCCTCAAGTTATATCCTCAGACCGTGGAAGTTTGTTCACTTCTAGGTTCTGGGACTCCTTTCAGTCCGCCATGGGCACTAAGATCAGGTTCAGCACTGCTTTTCACCCTCA
Source organism: Secale cereale (assembly GCA_902687465.1). Lineage (NCBI taxonomy): Eukaryota > Viridiplantae > Streptophyta > Magnoliopsida > Poales > Poaceae > Secale > Secale cereale. The sequence goes on along the minus strand of LR738714.1, from coordinate 47,691,242 downwards.
GACCAGTGGTCAAGTCGAGCGAGTGAATCAGATTCTAGAAGACATGCTCAGAGCCTGTGTCATATCTTTTGGCATGAAATGGGAAGATTGCCTTCCATTTGCCGAGTTCTCTTACAACAACAGCTTTCAAGCAAGTGCCGGTAAAGCCCCGTTTGAAATCCTCTATGGCAGGAAGTGTCGTACCCCTCTCAACTGGTCTGAAACAGGCGAACGTCAACTTCTTGGCAATGACTTGATCTCAGAAGCCGAAGAAATGTGCAAAGTCATACGTGAGAATCTCAAGGCCGCTCAGTCGCGTCAGAAGAGCTACTATGACGGCAAGCATCGTGATTTGGCTTTCAACATTGGTGATCATGTCTATCTCCGTGTGTCTCCGATGAAAGGCACCCAAAGATTCGGTATCAAAGGAAAGCTTGCTCCTAGATACGTCGAGCCTTTCAAGATTCTTGGCAAAAGAGGCGATCTAGCCTATCAACTTGAGCTCCCTCCCAACTTCGCCATTGTTCATGATGTGTTCCATGTGTCTCAACTCCGCAAATGCTTCAAGGCACTTGAGCGCATGATTCCGTTTGAAGAAATTGATCTTCAACAAGACTTGTCCTACCAAGAGCATCCCGTTGCTATTCTCGAAGAAACCGAACGCAAGACCCGCAACAAGTCCATCAAATTCTTGAAAGTCAAGTGGTCACATCACACCGACAGAGAAGCTACGTGGGAACGAGAAGATCATCTTCGTTCCGAGTACCCTTCCTTTTTCTAGTCCTAGATCTCGGGACGAGATCTTTTTGTAGTAGAGGAGAGTTTGTAATGCCCCGGATGTAATACTTTCCCTTTTGGGCATATAATATATCTCCGGCTTCATCTATTCCATTTCGGTTTCTTTGTCTTTCGGGTGTTCGTCGTTTTGTTGTGTGCGTGTGTGGCATTCATTCATATCATGTAGACATGTGCATCGCATTGCATTTGTGTTGTCGTTTGCATCCGGTTCCACGCGTTCCTTCCCGTTTTCCGTTTCGCGTTTCGGAGCTCCCTCACGTGTCCGTGGCGTCCCGTAGACCTACTTTGTTGTTTGGGCGTGTTACGTTGCCGGTGTGGCGCGAGACTTGTCGTGTGTTGTTGTTTTGTTGTGTGTAACCCGCCTCTCAAATCTCGTCGCGTTTGGACTCCGTTTGCTATTCTCAACAGTTATTCGTGTGGTCCAAAGTGCCTTCACTTTGTGGCCCAGAAACACCCCTACAGCAGCCCACTACCCTCTCCTAGGCCCATCTTAACTCCCCTCGCGATCGGATCCGTCGGATCGCGATCGGAGGGCTCCAAACACCCCCAGATCCCCCAAACCCTAGCAATCTGCTATATAGTAGACCCCTAGGTCCATTTTAGGCATCTCTAGCTTCTTCCTCCTCCTTCCCCCTAATTTTTTGGATCTGGCCAGCCCCCCCTTCTCCACTTGGCAGCTCCCCTCCCGCAAATCTCGTGGATCAAGGGAGATCCTTCGATCGAAGCAGCCAGCCGCAGCGACCAGATCGCGTCAATCTCGGCCAGGTCAACGCACATCGGGCCTCCCGCAGTATCCAGCGCCGATCGCTACTCCCCTCCGCTGCTCGAGCCAGCCGCACCGGGCCGTCCCGTCGCCAGGGACCACTTCCCCTTCGCGCCCGCACCGGCCCACTCCGTCGCCCTCCAGAACCGCCTCGCTCCCGCGCCAGGCAGGCCCCAGCCAGCTGCCTTCCCTGGGTCGCGTCTCGCCAGCGCCTCCGATCGGGCCCCTCGCCAGGCTCCGCCGCTCCGCCAGGCCGCGGGCCGCGCCAGGCGGGCCGGCCTCCCGCATCGCCGCTGCTCCTTCCCGAGCCGCCGTTCGGCCCCGCCGCGCTGGGCCTCGCGACCACCCTGGGCCCAGTCGCCTCCAGGCCTCCGTAGCTCGCCCAGCCAGGCCGGCCCATCCGTCGCCAGCCAGCCGCCGCGGACCGAAGCAGCCGCCTGGGCCGCCGCCTCTGCCAGATCTCCCCGCGGGCCGAGCCCATCTCCTTCTCTGCAGATCTGAGGTTGCCTCTTTTAGTCCTCTAAGTCCCTGTGAATTGATTTCTGATGCATTTTTCCAACTGCTCTAACTTTTTGTGTGATTGTCCGTTTCGCGCAAATAGCATGTCCAGACGTTCGTGGTGATTAGCACTACGTTTTATCTTTTTGTGTCATGCATGTTAGAGATCATCTAGGTGCTTGTTTTCCCGTTGCAAGAGTGCATCCCGATCTAACTGCTGCTATGTGATGTTTTTATGCCATCTTTGCCATGTGATAACTTTTAGCTCGTTTGTCCGAATGATGCAAATGACATGTCCACGTGTTCGTCTTGCCATGCTCTACATGTTGTTGGTGATAGGTTGCATGATAGATTTATTCTTTCCATGTTTATCATCGTTGCAAAGTGCCATGTGGCTGTGATGTTGTTTCACTTGTTATGAAATGCCATCTTGTTGAGCTCGTTGCTATCGTTGTGTTTATCTCCATGATGCATGCTTGTATGTTTCGGGATCACCATCATGTGTACTTTGATGTGGTGCTTACCACTTGCCATGTTTAGTTTCGAGGTGACTTAAACTTTCTCTTTTAGATGCCATGATGAAACTGCTGTTTTAACACTTGGTGGATTTTCACTAAGTCTGAAATCTGTAACGTTCCGATGCCATGTTTGCTTGCTGCTCTAGGACAAACCATGATAGTTTTGGGGTGGATCTTGATTGTTACTTGTAGTATATATTGTTGGCTTTCCATTCATGTTCTCACATGCTTATTTGAGTGGCTGTAGCATGTTTATCTTTTCCTCCAAAGTTTCAATAAAATTCTGCTGCCAGAATTTTATTGTCAAGTTCAATATGTCCAAGCTTATTGCTATTGATCCGTGACTCCTTTGGGGGTGCACCTTTGGACTTATTTGCTGTAGGATATGTCTAGTTTATGTTCATGATCTTTGCCATGGTGTTTGAGTGCTGTAGCTTATTTTTCTAGTGCTCCGAAGTTGCTATGTTGCTGTAATTTTCAGCTTTCGCTCGTTTCTTGTTTCGGGCATAACTTTTAGCCCGTAGCTCCGATTTCAGCGAGTCTTATATGAAACTTGATTGATTTTCCGTGTAGAATCATAATCTCATATTGTTATCATGTTTTGAGGTGTTTTGCTTGAGTGCTATTTTCCGTGCTCCGTGTGCTCCCTTAGTGCATCCATCATTTTTGAGTGCGCATTGCATCTTGTTGAATTGTTCCTTGTGTGATTGTATTGTTTAGAGCCGGAAGCTGAGACCGAGTACGAGTACGAGCACGAGGTTACCAACGAGGTTGAGCACGAGGACCCTTCTTACGATCCGAACGACTACACTTCAGGCAAGATGACCGAACCCCGATAACATTACTATCTTTGCCTATTGCTAGTAGTTCCGCTCTATAGTTTTTGCCTCGATGCCCATGTTCTTCCTGTCAGCCTCCTACTTGTAACCATTACCATGTTTAACCACCCTACCTATGCAAACCGTTGCTTGGCTAAGTACGCTTCGCTCAGCCCTTCTTATAGCATTGCTAGTTGCAGGTGAAGATCGAAGATGCTTGCTTCATGTTGAAGTTTGTTGGGTTATATCACACTATATAAATTCTTAAAATGAAATCATCTATATATTGGCAAGGGTGGAAGGCTAAGCCTTTTGCTTGGTGATTTGTTCCACTCATGCCGTTAGGAACCGTTTAAACCGGTGTTATGTTCCTTGATTATGCGTTCCTAACACGGTTGGGGTGTATGGGACCCCCTCGATAAACCGCTAAGTGATAAGCCTTTTCCAGCAAGTCCCAACATTGTTACTATTCGCCTAAACAACTAAAACTTTCCGAGGGAGTAATTAACCCGAGGCTCAATTAATTCAAGCCCCCTGGGCCAGTGCTCGATGTGAGTGTTGGTCCAAACTAGAGTCGTGTGCGGGGCCCCCCTTGGCAACTTGGGTATTTCGGCCACTGTACGTTGTGCTCATCCGGTCGTGGCCTGAGACTAGATACGCGCGGCTACTATCAGGGTGTCGGCACGCCGGGAGGATTTGCTGGATTAGCCTTACCTTAGTTCGGAGTATCTTGAGCACGGGATTCCGAGAATACTCGGGTCTTCCCACTTTGGAGTTGCGACTCCGCGGATCGTGGGCTTGTAATGGGTCAAGTTGGAACACCCCTGCAGGGTTATGAACTTTCGAAAGCCGTGCCCGTGGTTATGTGGCAGATGGGAGCTTGTTAATATCCGGTTGTAGATAACTTGACACAATGTTTCAATACACTACCAGCGTGTGTACCGTGACTGACAATTTCCGAATGGGGATTCGGGAGTTGAACACGGTGGGGTTATGTTTGTTGAGCTTTAGCTAGGATCACTTCGTGATCATATCTTGACCGAGGCACTTCTCTTCTCGCACTCTTTCACGTAAGCTAGTTGCTAGTTGTTGCTGCAGACACTTATTCTTTTCTTCAGCCTTATCCTCTCCCAAGGCTTAAGTAGTCTTGTTACCCGGGAACGGGATTGCTGAGTCCTCTGTGGCTCACAGTTACTTCACCACACCAGATGCAGGTCCAGTTGTGAGCTATCCAGGTGATGGCACCGAGCTTGACTGGGAGTACGACGAGGAGCGTAGTCGATACTATGTTCGTTATCCTGATGATCAGTAGTGGAGACTTCTACTAGGATTCGATCCGACCTGTGGATTTATTTATGTTTGGTATCTTGTCTTTGGATTTTACCCTTAGAGGGCAGTGATGTTTTAAATGTATGATGTTTGAGACATGTATTGTATTTGTGTGACGTGGCGATTGTAAGCCAACTATTTTATGTTTCCAACCCCCCCTCTTTTACATGAGTTGTGCAAAGATACCAGACTTGCGATCATTCCAGCATGGGGTTAAGTCTCTAAGTCGTGCCTCGACACGTAGGAGATTTAGCTCCATCCTGGGCATTACATGCCCGTAATGAGTTGTGTTAGATGTCAATATGTGAATCTTTTTTCTTTTGCATTGGATCCTGAAGCAGATTACTCAAGATTACCTCTCAAACTACATGATTGGCGGTCGTCCATCCCAAGGGGTTGAAATAGAGTCCTGCATGCCTTCTGCATCCAGGAGAGCACAATAGGGCCATTCCGCTTCACCTTGTTCAGCAACTGGAATGTATGTCGCCTCTTTCTTTACCATCTGTAATAGTACAAGTATAGAACCCTGGTACATCATTCTTTATTTGGTGCTTCTGTAGTTCTTAAACATATGTACATGTGAATCGAATAATGCATTGGTTGTTCGAACCTGATGGATATGAATAAAGCTATAGCCTACTTTCAAGTTTAAATTAGGTACAATTATAAATAGCAGCAATTAAATTAGGGCGAAATTATGTTGTGCAGGTCATTACGGCACACACGGTTGGTAAAACACAAATGTTTGCGATATACACCATAATCCGAGATGGTTCACAGAGAGGAAACGTGTGCAAGCATGCACACAGTTGCCATTCGCAAAGTGTGTGTGATGTCAGACACTATCACATACGGTGCGGGAAAACTAAATGTGTGTGATTGTCTACCTATCGTACACGGTTTATAATCATGAACTGTTTGTGATGTGCTAGGTGATACGTCTCCAACGTATCTATAATTTTTTATTGTTCCATGCTATTATTTATGATGTTTTGGATGTTTAATGGGCTTTGTTATACACTTTTATATTACTAGCAAATATGCCCGTGCGTTGCAACGGGAAAAATGCTATTAGATTACGAGATAAGGGATTTTTAAAAAGTCATTTAAAAAATAAAAATGTGATGGTCTCATTACGACTTGATTTTCTAACGCGTCATGACGGAAAAAATGTCAGTGAGCAAACTGCATTGATGAACACTGCCTGAGCTAGACTGATGAGTGAGTGCCTCGCCTTGACCTAGCGTAGCGGTGTTTATAATAATCAGTAATGTGGTACCAAAAAAATATAACCGTGTATGAAGGCAAAATAGAAATTTAGTCATTTTTATATAGCTTATAAAAATAAACCCATAGAATGTTGTGTCAATTTTTGAGGGCTCAGCGTAGTACAAGACATGGATATTTTTTTACCCAAATCGAGGGACTGAATACAATCATGAAGCGACCCCTAGATGGTTCGTTATGTTCATTATTTATGAATCTGTTTTAATTTTTTTGAACATATTCCAAAGTTTAATGGACATTTATTAAATTCCCATAGTATTTTTTGTATACTTGATATTTTTTAAAAATTATGAACATTTTTTATTTCCTTAAAATTTATTTGAAATCATGATAGTTTTTTATAATATGTGAACAATTTTTTGAAATGATGATCATTTTATGATTTTCCGAATGTTTTTTTAATTCACAAACATTTTATAATATTTCAAGACTTTTTTTGAAATATTGTTCTTCTGGAAATCACGAATAAATTTAAAGAAGAAGAAACTAAAAGAGAAATGAGAACGTGAAAGGCAAAAAATGAAACAGAAAGCAGGGGCGTTGCAACCTGCAAATGGGCCGGCCTAGTACCGTGCGCGGGAGGCGCGCTTGCTAGAGAGAAAAGTAGAGATAAAAAAGTGGGCAGGCTGGGGATCGAACCCTGGTCTCTACAGACAAAACGCGCGGCGCTAGCCACTGCGCTCAACGTATGTTTGTGTTATATTACGGGATCTCGACGTATATAACCAGAACCAATAATGCGACGTGTGAACCGTTTTTTGCCACTTACGGATGGCATTGGTGGGTAATTTTTGTCAACTTCGAGGGTATTTTATATGACGGACGGGCTGAAACCCTATTTTCTTTATTATTAGGTAAAGATTTTTGGGACTAACCTATTAACCCAAAGGCCCAGACCAGATTGCTGTTTTTGCCTATGTCAGGGTTTTACAGAAAAGGAATATCAAACGGAGTCCAAACGGAATGAAACTTCGGGAGAGATATTTTTGGAGCAAAATACGCACGGGCGACTTGAGAACCACGGAGTAGGGCCGACGTGACGTCCACGAGGGTGGGGGCACCACCCCCCCCCCTACAGGGTGTGCCCCCTGCCTCGTGGGCCCCATATCTGGCCCCCGATGTCCTCTTTCCTCCTATATATACCTACGTACCCCGAAACCATCAGAAGAGGAGAGAAAACCCTAGTTCCACCACCGCAACCTTCTGTACCCGTGAGATCCCATCTTGGGGCCTGTTCCGGAGCTCCGCCGGAGGGGGGATCTACCACGGAGTGCTTCTACATCATCATCATCATCGCATCACCATGAGTTGTGAGTAGTTTACCACAGACCTTCGGGGTCCATAGTTAGTATCTAGATGGCTTCTTCTCTCTCTTTGGATCTCAATACCAAGTTCTCCTCGGTCTTCGAAGAGATCTATTCGATGTAATCTCTTTTTGCGGTGTGTTTGTCGAGATCCGATGAATTGTGGGTTTATGATCAAGATTATCTATGAGAAATATTTGGTTCTTTTCTGAACTCTTTTATGTATGATTATAATATTCTTGCAATTCTATTTGAATTATTGGTTTGGTTTGGCCTACTAGATCTATAGTTCTTGCAATGGGAGAAGTGCTTGCCTTTGGGTTCAATCTAGCGGTGTCCTTTCCCAGTAACAGTAGGGGCAGCAAGGCATGTATTGTATTGTTGCCATCGAGGATAAAAAGATGGGTTTTATATCATGTTATTTGAGTTTATCCCTCTACATCATGTCATCTTGCTTAAGGAGTTACTCTGTTCTTATGAACTTAATACTCTAGATGCATGCTGGATAGCGGTCGATGTGTGGAGTAATAATAGTAGATGCGGAATCGTTTCGGTCTACTTGTCTCGGACATGATGCCTATATATAATGATCATGCCTAGATAGTCTCATAATTATTCGCTTTTCTATCAATTGCTCGAGAATAATTCGTTCACCCACCGTAGAATTATGCTATCATGAGAGAAGCCACTAGAGAAACCTATGGCCCCCGGTTCTATTCTCAACATATCAATCTACAATCTACTTTACTTTACCGTTTTTACTTTCTGTTCTTATATCCAAAAATACCAAAAATATCAATCTATCATCTCTATCAGATCTCACATTCGTAAGTGACCGTAAAGGGATTGACAACCCCTTATCGCGTTGGCTTCGAAGTTCTTATTTGTTTGTGCAGGTGCGAGGGACTCGCGCGTGGTCTCCTACTGGATTGATACCTTGGTTCTCAAAAACTGAGGGAAATACTTACACTACTGTGCTGCATCACCCTTTCCTCTTCGAGGGAATACAACACAAGATTGAGAAGTAGCACTAGGCATCATAAATCTCCCGTTCCTGGAATCTGTCTGGAAAGCTCCCGTGCCTAGAATCTGCCTGGTTTTAGGCAGAACCACAAAACTCCGACTACGATGGCAATGTGAGGACAAACGACTAGCAAGGATGAAGTATTTGGGATATTCAAGATATTGGAAACGGTTATATAGGGAAAACTGTATGCATCAAGGCTCCCTATCCCCAACAGTTTCTGGGTCGTGTGGGAAGGACCCCCCTATCGCCCACACTCAGCTAACGCCGGTTCCAAATGTCGTCGCGGAAAGGGGTTTTAAACCGTTTGTTTCGGATCGACGCGCACCAGTGCACGTTTCCACCAATCATTTTCTCCTCTATGTGAGGGGAACCATTTGGATCTAGATCTTGGAGTTCTTCGTGTTCTCTTCTCCGTTCTTCCTCTTATTTCCCTCCCTAGCATTAGTTGCTTTGGTGGGATTTGGGAGAGAAGGACTTGGGCACTCCGTGTGCCCTTGCCATTGCATATGGTGCGTCGGTTTGAGTTCTCCACGGTGATATGTGGAATCGAAGTTGAGAAGCTTATTACTCTTGGGTGCTTGGTACCCTTGAGCTTGTTCCTCTTGGGTGCTTGGGCGCCCTAGACGGTTGAGGTCACCTCTGAGCCATATTCCATTGTGGTGAAGCTTCGTGGTGTCGTTGGGGATCTCCAATTAATTTGTGGAGATAGCCCCAACCTTTGTTGTGTTCGGAGCTCAATCATTGTGGTGTAAAGCTCCGGGCAAGCATCGGGGTCTCCAATTAGGTTGTGGAGATCGCCCCGAGCAATTTGTACGGGTTCGGTAACTGCCCCCAAGGGTTACCATTTGTACGGGTTCGGTGACCTCCCTAAAGGGCCCTTAGTGGAATCACGGCATCTTGCATTGTGCGGGGTCGTGAGGAGATTATGGTGGCCCTAGTGGGTTCTTGGGGAGCATTGTGCCTCCACACCGCTCCAAACGGAGATTAGCATCCGCAAGGGTGTGAACTTCGGGATACATCGTCGTCTCCGCGTGTCTCAGTTATCTCTTATCCGAGCCCTTTACTTATGCACTTTACTTTGTGATAGGCTGATAGCCATATTGTTTCTTGTCATATATATTGCTATCACCTAGTTGGTTATCTTGCTTAGCATAAGTTGTTGGTGCACATAGGTGAGCCTAGCTGTTGTAGGTTTTGTGCTTGAAAAATTAACCACTAGGTTTATTTCGCATTTGTTCAAGCCTAAACCATAATTATTTTAAAACGCCTATTCACCTCCCCCTCTAGGCGACATCCAAGATCTTTCACAAGATAACTACAACTCCTCTCTCCGAGACAATGGAGTGAGTTAGTGACTTATTGGAAATAATACATACCGATGTATGCGGTCCAATGAATATTGATGCACGCGGTGGATATCACTATTATCTTACCTTCACAGATGATCTGAGTAATTACGGGTATATTTACTTGATGAAACACAAGTCTGATTTTTTTTGAAGAATTCAAGCAATTTCAGAGTGAAGTTGAAGATCATCGCGACAAGAAGATAAAATGTCTATGATAGGATAATGGAGGTGAATATCTGAGTTACGAGTTTGGTATGTATTTAAGACAATGTGAAAAATTGTTTCACAACTCATGCTACCTGGAACACCATCGTGTTATGTTGTGTCTGAACATCGTAGCCGTACTCTATAGGATATGGTGCATTCTATGATGTCTCTTATCGATTTGCCACTATAGTTTTGGGGTTTATGCATTAGAGAAAATTACATTCACTTTAAATAGGGCAGAGTCTAATATGAGTTGTGGTCTCGCAAGAAACCTAGGTTGTCATTTCTTAAAGTTTGGGGATGCGACGCTTATGTCAAGAGGCTTCAACCTGATAAGCCCGAACCAAGGCGGAGAAGTGCATCTTCATAGGATACCCTAAAGAGACCATTGGGTATACCTTCTACCACAGATCCGAGGGCAAGGTCATTGTTGCCAAGAATGGGCCTTTTTTAGAGAAGGAGTTTCTCTCGAAAGAAGTGAGTGGGAGGAAACTAGAACTTGATGAGGTAAATGTACCTTCTCTCGAATTGGAAGGTAGAACATCACAGAAAGCAGTTCCTGTGATGCCTACACCAACCGAAGAGGAGGCTATTGATGATGATCATGATACTTCAGATCAAGTTACTACTGAACTTCATAGGTCGACCAGGGTACGTTCCGTACGAAAATGGTACCACTAGTGCAGGGACATGCTATACAAACGGTTTTTACCCCTTCCCGCGGCAGAGTTTTAAACCGTCGCCAAGTGAGTGTGTGCGATAGGGGGGGTCCTTCCCACACGACCCAGAAACCGTCGGGGATATGCCCTCCAGCCAAACATGCGGGGCAAAATGAGCTCGTGTGCGATTGAGCGAGGCATCGAAACCTAATTGTTTCCGTTCGTATGTACATCCCACACAGTGAATCCCAGAAAAACGTTTCCGTTCATATGTATATCACACACAGTTGTTTGTGTGAAAACGTTTGTGCAATGTGGCCTAACGCAAATAGTTCTCTGTCGAAAGGCATGTGCGATTGTTAGCTGATCCAACACGCCTACTTTCTAGAAACCGTGTGGGTTGTTTGAGTTCATCAGCCACGGTGTTGTCTGAGTAACCGTCTGCAATACAAAACCCCAATAAGGAGGGTAATTATCCTATTATTGATAATCCATGTAGTAATCAAATTGACATTTCTTATAAAACACACCAGATATTTCATATCCGTATAACAACAACCAGGATTCATAAGCGAATTACATCAGATAGCTTCAACACTCAGTTACGCCATTACACAGCAGCACCAAGTTTCACATGCAACATCGAAAACCTCTGAAAAGTGGCATCATACACGGTAAATAGACAAATGAATCTCATCTGGGAAACTGCAAAAGCGGAAGGAAAATATTGACCCTTCAGTGATATTGAATGTCCTTGCAACTTTAGGCCAGTGGCTATGGATAATTGCCCGCCCAACCTTTGTCCTCTTCAGGAAGACTTGAATATTGTATCGTGGGTGTTGAATGAATACCTTCCTCGCCTCTTGACCATGTAGGTGGTTTGAAAGGCAATCATCAATGAACTGCTTTGAAAAGTACTGAAAACAAAGATATGCATAAATCGTTGTTATAAATTTTTAAATGGCGCAAGGGGTAAAAACAAGGAAAAGGAGTTAGTATCATCCTATAGTTGACTGATGTCTTCTTCATTGTGCAAACAAAGATCTTGCTGTTATTCGTCGCAAGTTTCTTCATCCTAACAATCTTTCAGAGTTTCTTGACTTGACTGATATTCATGGACATCTCATTTCCCCATATGCAAAGTGGGCCGAACAGTCGATCTAAGCCTCTGACAGCAGGACCTACATGTGCAAGACCAAATTGTAAGAAACCTAAATATTAGAATGATTCCTGCAACTGCACAATAATGTGCTACTACTAGCGAAAGGACCATGCATGAGCAAACCTCGATGGTAAACCGCAATGTCTCCCATTGTTTCCCTGCAACACATATAAGGAAGATCTTGATTGGGTTAACTCAGAGTTGCCATACTATCAGTAGAATATGTATTGAGTACAGCGAAATTTGATTTAATTCTCATGTGCATAACATTACGAAATTGTACCCATAACAAATGAAAATCAAATTGCAGAATTAAACTAAATAGTTAACTGGACAGCAGACCAAATGAACCAAAACAGTTAACTGGGCACGACATTGTAGAATAGAACATATACTAGAAGATAAGACGGTTAACGAAACCAAGAATGCTTGAGAACAGTACTACGAAATGTAGCAATTGTTGAAACAAATTGTTCACTGAACATTACATTTCAGACTATCCGATTGCATATTAACATTACAGAGGACAAATCACTAGAAGGCACTGGTGGTGGCCTCGAGAAAACAGCACGAACTGTATTTTAAAGTAGACAACCGCATGGCGGTGTCGACGGTGGCCTCGAAGACGAGGTGCTCCTCCAAGATCTGGCGGTCGGCACGCATGGCAGCCATAGCGACCTCGTCCACGTGTGCGGCTGCGATTTGCTTCTCCGCTGTCAAATGCTACTGAGCTCCACATTATACTGCGTGCAAAATGGCTATGGGTGGCTCTTAATTGGAGCACAGGGCCAGTGATTTTGACGGAAGGTGTCGCACCATCATTCGAGGCATGTGGGACGGGGAAGGAGGAGGATCGTGTGGGTGGGGTGTGGATTATTTAACCATACCGACAAGGCCATGCGACAAGAAGAAGGGTTGCCTGCGAGGAGGCGACGCAGCAAGAAGAAGGGTCGCCGGCGAGGAGGCGGTGCTGCAAGAAGAAGGGTTGTCGATGAGGAGGCGGCGCTACAAGAATAAGGGTCGTCGGCGAGGAGGCAACGCTACCAGTAAGCGGCAGTGAAGGTTTGGAATTGGAAAGCAAGGAGAAATGGTGAAAATGTGGCTTTTGGTGGGGGGGTTTGGGGCGGGGATATAGATACTTCCGTGGTGGCAGAAAAATTTTGCTCGGTGCAGCGAGAAACTGGCGCGTAAGTGTGGTTCAAGCGCGGGCGGTGGACTATAGACGATGAAGCTTCCTGCGTAAGTGAGACAAGATGGTGCGCCAAGAAATTTTATATCACACCCCGCAAGATTCTTGCTAGTAAATTGTCTGTGGTATACCTGGTTTTTTCATTATGTTTTGAAAGACAAAATGGTGTTACGGAGGAAAAGGATGGTGTTTGAATTGCTAGAACATTTATCTACAATGAACATACAACTATATGAGTGTCGTGTTAAAATTTGGAATTATTCCGGGTTCGTTTGGCATATTTAATGCATTAATTGAGTTTCTAGGCATTTAATGTGCTTAATTCAAAGTTGAACTACAAGCACATGATCAAGTGCATCATAGTTTTTTCAAAAATCACATGTGTGTCTTTTGGTGAATTTATAGGTCCCATGCAAGAATGGGAATGAAATTCAAATATATTGGCGTCGTGGCTCGGCCAAAAACATTGAGAAACTTGGTTTTAAAATTCATGTAAATCCCAAACTTGTCTAAAAATCATGAAACTTGGTCTGGTGTCATTTCATGGCACCAACATGTTGTGGTAAAAAAATTGGCCGAATTGGGACGAGTTTTGGTCTAAGCTTCTTGCAAATTGGAGCTTCTCTCAAGAAGGCGTGTGGTTTCAAGAGGGAACATGTCACCTTTGTGTGCGAAATGACATACGCTGCCCACCCCCCCCCCCTCTTGATTTTTTTACACAGCAAACATAGAACTATATGAGTGTCATGTTAAAATTTGGAATTATTCTGGGTTTGTTTGGCCTTTTGTATGCATTAATTGAGTTTCTGGGCCTTTAATGTGAGTAATTCAAATTTGAACTACAAGCACATGCTCCAATGCACCAACGTTGGTTGAAAAATCACATGTGTGTTCTTGGGTGAATTTCTAGGTCCCATGCAAGAAATGGGAATGAAATTCAAACATGTTGCGTCGTGGCTCGGTCGGTAACATTGAGAAACTTGATTTTTTTTTAAATTCATGTAAATTTAAAACTCACATGAAAAACATAAAACTTGGCATGGTGTCATTTCATGGCACCAACATGTTGTGGTACAAAAAATTGGCCGAATTGGACCAAGTTTTGGTATAAACTTCTTGCAAACCGGAGCTTTGATAACCCACAAATGTAAGGGGTCAGTTGTAGCCTCTTTGGGTAGTAAGAGTGTCGAACCCAACGAGGAGCTAAAGGTAGAACAAATATTCCCTCAAGTTCTATCGACCACCGATACAACTCTACGCACGCTTGACGTTTACTTTACCTAGAACAAGTATGAAACTGGAAGTGCTTTGTAGTTTTTGTGGGATAGGTTTCCAAGAATATAAAGAGCACGTAAATATAAACTAGGGGCTGTTAAGATAAAGAAGCAATAAAGTTAATATTGCGAGTGTGGAAAAGTGGTGGTAGGAGTTCGAAATTGCCCCTAAGCAATTGACTACGTTACTAGACCGATAGCAAGTTTCATGTGGGAGAGGCCACTGCTAGCATGTCATCCCTTACTTGCAATTCTATGCACTTATGATTGGAACTATTAGCAAGCATCCGCAACTACTAACGTTCATTAAGGTAAAACCCAACCATAGCATTAAGATATATTGGTCCCCCTTCAATCCCATATGCATCAATTTCTACGCTAGGTTGAAGCTTCTGTCACTCTTGCCCTCCAATACGTAGTCCTATCAACATACAACTAACCCTATGGTGTGATCCACGCGCGCGCTCATATGATGGCACCAAAGGACATCAACATAACCACAAGCAAATTAAATCAATCATAGCAATTCACCAATCACCGATAGGACAACGATAATCTACTCAGACATCATAGGATGGCAACACATCATTGGATAATAATATGAAGCATAAAGCACCATGTTCAAGTAGAGGGTACAGCGGGTTGTGGGAGAGTGGACCGCTGTAGATAGATGGGGGAATGTGATGGAGATGTTGGTGAAGATGACGGAGGTGTTGGTGTAGATCGTCGTCACACGATGATGGCCCCGGTGGCACTCTGGTCCCACCGGAAGCGAGGGGGAGAGAGCCCCCCTCCTTCTTCTTCTTCCTTGACCTTCTCCCTAGGTGGGAGAAGGGTGTCCCCTCTGGTCCATGGTCTGCATGGCGTGGGAGGGGCGAGAGCCCCTCCGAGATTGGATCTGTCTCTCTGTCTCTCTCTGTTTCTACGTTCCCAGATTCTGGCCCTTCACCGTTTCTTATATTCTCGGAGATCCGTAACTCCGATTGGGCTGATTTTTTTACACGATTTTCATCCGGATATTAGCTTTCTTGCAGTGAAAGAAGGGTATCAACCGCCTTACGGAGTGGCCACGAGGACCCAAGGCGTGCCCCCTGATACGTCTCAAACGTATCTACTTTTCCAAACACTTTTGATATTGTTTTGGCCTCATTCTTGCATGATTTGGACTAAACTAACCCGGATTGACGCTGTTTTCAGCAGAGCTGCCTGTATGGTTTATTTGTGTGCAGGAAAATGGATTTTTAGGTACCTTAGAAAAATCCACGAAAAATCACAGAAAATCCACGCACCCGAAGGAACCAGGAGCCAGAAGTGGGGCCAGAGGGGGGCCAGGGGGTGCCCAGGCGCCCTGTGGGCGTCCCCCCCCTGGGCCGCGCCGGGGGCCGCCTGGGTGGGTCCCACACCCCCTAGTGCCCTACTTTACCCCGTATTTTTACTCCCGACGCAGAAACCCCAGATCAAAAGTTCTTTCGCAGTTTTCCGTCGCGGAGCCGCCGCCACCCTCTGTTCTTCCTCGGGAGGGCTAATCTAGAGGCTGAATTGGCCTCCGGAGAGGGTAGATCGTCGCCATCGTCATCATCATCACCACTCCATCATCCCTCCATGACTTCTCCCTCCATGTGTGAGTAATTCCCCCGCTGTAGGCGAAGGGGATGGTAGGGATTGGATGAGTTAGATCATGTAATAGTTTATCAGATCGTTGGGGGCATGTTGCCTATCATCTACTATGGTGTTTATCATCTTTGCTTCAACTTGTTATTCTTAATGCTTGACACTTAGGGCCCGAGTTCCATGATTTCAGATCTGAACCATATGTGTTTGTATGAATATATTTGTGTTCGTGGTCCTATCTATGAGTTGTTTGCACCTGTTACGGTCCGGAACCGGCGATCCCAAAAGTGACAGCTTGGGACACCAAAGGGGATGGTCCGTAGTTTGAGGATTACATGTATCCATTGAGTTCATTGCTTTGTTCCGGTGCTCTTTGACAGGAGCACCTTAATATCCATAAGTTCATTTTGGCCCCGTTCGTAGCGGGATGGTAGGACAAAAGATGTTGTGCAAGTTCTTACTGCAAGCACGTACAACTACCTACGGGATACATGCCTAATGTTTGATATTTTCCTAGATGATCCTTACTTTTCCGTGTGCCGTGCCCCAAGTTAGAATCTATCTCATCCATGCAGCGCCCAACCATCCATCTCCCTAGCCTACAGTGTTTTAAACCCTGCTTGTCACTAGTTGCTACTTTTGCCGTTTACTACTGCTATTTACTTTTACTATTACTATCATCACTGTTCAAAAATTCACCCGATTAATCAGTTAACGGGCCAGTTAATCGCTACTCATGGCATGGCCGAATCGAATAACACCTATTCACCGCGTTAACTTGGCAGGTCGATTAATTGGCCAGTTAGACCGATTAAACAATTGTCATGCCGATTAATCCCTGCTGGCCCATTAACGGGTGGACAAACAAAGCCCAAATTTTTGGCCCATAACCCCTTCCGGCCCCATGCCGCTCCTTAATAGATAGGTTTAATAATTTTACCGCCTCTCTATGCTTTTCATGTGTGTATGGCAGCATGTTTTGGTATAGTACATAGATGGGAGCATGAGAGTATGGTATAATACATAAAAAATCTAGAGATATGTTGGCAAGTTCCTATTCAATCGACCGATTAATGGCCAATCGATTAATCCAGTTAATAGGCCGATTCACCGATTAACCGCTACTCCTAATCCGACCGATCAGCTACCAGTTAATGATTTCTTGAACATTGACTATCATCACTATCATATCACTGTTACCACTTATCTTTTGTTGCTAGTAAGTATATTTCAGGTGCGGTTGAATTGACAACTCAACTATCAAAGCTTATAAATACTCTTTGTCTCCCCGTGTGTCGAATCAATAAATTGGGTTATTCTTACCCGCGAAGACTATCTCTAACCCTTACGGTTGAGGGTTATCAAGTACCATTTTCTGGCGCCGTTGCCGGGGAGCATAGCAATATTTACAAGTCTACTTGAGGTATCCTACCTGCTGCACTTTATCTACTATGGGTAAGAAAGGAGACCCCAAGGTTCCGATCTTACTATCTACTACAAGAAGAGGTACTGCTCTAAGCACTAGTGCTACACTTGATTCACCTTCCGTTATGAGTAAGTTTGCCTCACCACCACCACATGATGCTCCTACTGAATCTGTTACTATGTCTGATACTCTTGATGATGCTTCTACTACTTTTGATGATGATATTAGTTCGCTTGGTTATGCTCTTGAGAAACAAATTGCTGCTGCTGCTAAAAAGTCTGGAATTGAACTTCCTGTTACTCGCTACCCTATTGGTGAAACTTATGATTATCCTGATTTGAGTAAACTCAAAGAGAGGCTCCTCGATGATGATTACTATATACTAGATGAAGAATTATGCAGGGAACTGACAGAGTTTTCTGGCTCTGACCCTGAAGCTATTAAGAAACTGTTTGAAAAACACTCTCTGAAGAACAAGACCGTTCCTAATCCTGAATTTGCTACATCTCCTATATGCATTGATGATCCTGATTATGATTTCTCTGTTGATCTTTCACTTATACCTATGGTTGAAGCTGACCCCTTTTATGGCAGAGAAAATGATGATGATATTGCACACCTAACTAAACTCGGTGAGTTGGGTAGCATGTTTACCACAGATGAGAAGATACGATACTTTTATGTGACCAAGCTTCTTCCTTTCTCCTTGAAGGAGGGTGCTAAAGCATGGTATGATTCACTCCCATGCGGTTCCATTAAGAGTCCTCAGGACTTAGCTCACTCTTTTGTTGATAAGTACTTTCCTGCTCACATGCAACATGCTGCTTTACAAAGAATTTATAACTTTAAACAGTTGCAGGATGAGTCCCTCCCTAAAGCTTGGGGGAGGTACTGCGGTCTGATTCGGGCTAGACCAGGACATGAAATCCCTAAGAATGAATTAATCGATATATTCTATGCTGGTCTAACTGATGAATCCAGGTCCTATTTGGACAGTTGTGGTGGTTGTGTTTTCAGGAAAAGAACACCGGACGATGCGGAAGTTTAATGGGCAGAATTGCCAAAAACCATGAAGATTGGTCCGTCCCTGAACCACCTCCACCAACAAAGAAGAGGGGCATGTTTGTTCTGAGCCCCGAGGATATACGAGAAGCAAAGAAGTCTATTAAAGAGAAAGGTATTTAAGCTGAAGACGTGAAGAATCTACCCCCTATTGAGAAGCTGTGTGAGCCTACTACTCACCCTCCTATGGTAGAGGTACACTCTCTTTTAGATTTCAACGCAAGTGACATCCCTCATGGTAAGCCTCCTGATCAATGTTTAGATGAGTTTGATAATTTTATTATGAAACAAAATCATTTTAATGAGAGGATAGAAAGTCAATTGCATGATAATTCCCTTGCTATCAAAAGACTGCTTGATGTTTTAGATAGAACAGTTAATGATGTTTAATGTCTTGTGAAGCATTTTCATATGGTTCAAACTCAGCTTGATCAAATTTCTAATGTGCAAAGAGATTTGCTTGCTAACAATGCCAAACAAGATAATTTGCAGGCTTTCGGGATTAAGACCCGAGGAGGAACTAGCACTCAAGATCCTCTTTATCCAGAGGGGCATCCGAAGAGAATTGAGCAGGATTCTCAAATGCAGGAAGAAGAAATTGATGGCTCTCCAAAGAAAAAGAAGAAACATAAGGAGACTGACAATTCTAATGATCCTATTGCAGATGAAGAACCAGCTATTGATCCCAACAGTGTATCTATCTCCGATGCTGAGACTGAAGACGGTGCTGAACCTGAAGGTAATAATAATGAGAAGAATGATCCGCCTGAAGTTCGAGAAGAAGAAGCACCTAACAAACGCAAGAGGTACACAAAAGAAGACTTCATCGCAAGAAAACATGGGAAGGAAAGAGAACCATGGATACAGAAACCCATGCCCTTTCCAGGTAAGTCCATCAAATCTAAAGAAGAAGAGCATTATAATAAGTTTTGTGAGTGGATTAAACCTCTTTTTCTTCAAATCCCTCTGACTGATGCTATTAAGTTACTTCCTTATTCAAAATATATGAAAGATATTGTCACTAATAAAAGAAAAGTTCCTAATGATGCAATATCTACTATGCTTGCTAACTATTCTTTCAGTGGCAAGATTCCTGAGAAGCTCGGTGATCCAGGTATACCCACCATTCCTTGCTCCATAAAGAATAATTATGTCAAAACTGCTTTATGTGATCTTGGAGCATGAGTGAGTGTTATGCCTCTCTCTCTTTACGAGAGGCTTTGTTTAGAGAAACTAATTCCTACAGATATCTCCCTTCAGATGGCTGACAAGTCAACCGCTGTTCCGATAGGTATTTGTGAGGATGTTCCCGAAGAAGTTGCTAATTGTTTAATTCTTACTGATTTTGTTGTGCTTGACTTGCCCGAGGATGGGAGCATGTCCATTATTCTTGGTAGACCTTTCCTTAACACCGCAGGTGCTATTATTGATTGCAATAAAGGGAAGGTTACCTTCCATGTGAATGATAAAGAACACACGGTATACTTTCCAAAGAAGAACGACAGGAGGCATGGCCTCAACTCTATAGAGAATATCGAGACCGTGAAGATTGGAGAATGGAATTGTCCACTACATGTGCCTCACAAATACAAAACTATCATGGTAGGGACAATGTCCATCAAGGTAAAGGTTCAGTGATTACTTCGTGAGAGGTGAGACTTTTTGCTCTATATATCGTCTGTTTGTTGGTAAGACTTGATCAACCTTATTAACAAATATGTTTTATATGGATAAAAAGTTGAGCTTGTTATGTTTTCACTTGTTTTTAGTTTTTTCCTACTTGTTGTACCAAGTATTTATGTTTTGAAGCTTCACAATACTACTCACTACTTCAAGTTTTCAGAGAGTTCCGCAGCTTTTTGAACTTCGAAAAAATTTCAAGAGTGAAGTTTTCAGAAAAATTCCAGAAAAATTTAAATAAAAATTTCCACATCGGGAGAGACCCAGAAAGTCCTGGGGCCAGCCAGGGGGACCCACCAGTGGCCCAGGCGGCCAGCTGGCGCGGCCCAGCCCCTGGCCGCGCCCACAAGGCGCCTGGGGCCCACAGGGCCCCCTCCAGGTATGTCTTCTTCCTCCCTCTCTCTTTTTCTCCAAAAACCCGAGTTCTGCACTTGTTCTTGTGTTCTTGCTGTTCTTGGAGGCGATTCTTCGATCTCTCTATACAGCCCATCATTTGAGCTGAAATTTTGAGCAAATACTCCCTGGTATGTGACTCCTCCACCCCTCCAATTAGATTTTTGATTGGTGGCTTCATTTGTGAGTATTTAGTAGTTCTTGGTGCTGTATAGATGAGCTTGCATGCATATGTAGAAAGTTATTTTTCAAGTTTTGATGCAAGTTTATGCCTTGGGCAAGTGAGTTGAGTAGTTTGCCTTAGCTCACTTTGTTTTAATCCTCGTTTTTGTAAATTGTAAAAAAAAATCAGAAATGAGTTTGTTAGGAAGGGCAAAAGGGTGGCTTGAGAAGAGGAGGCCCGCACACTCCGATCGAGTTACTAGAGCCGCAGCTTCACCATCGACTGCTAGGGTGAGCTATAATGAAGATCATGTGCCCCTGGAGTTGTTGGAAGATACAAGTCCAGCACGTGCGATGACATTTCCATGTGATGAATTCCTCGAAGCTGCGGGTATCAAGGATGAGTTTTATAATCTTTGTGCTAATGCAGGTTTGACATGACTCGTCACGAGTCGTGTTACCCAGTATCAAAAACTCACCTCCAGTTTCATTAACAGTTTTAGATATAATCCTGATTCCGGTGCTATTGAGTTTAAAATTTACAATGATCTTATCACCATGACTTTGGGAAATTTTTGTGAAATAATAGGTGTGCCGAACGTTGGGAGGACGGCTAGGATGGCCACTCAGCCCTTCGAGCTGAAAACCGTCATCAACTCTCTCTGCAGCATGGGTACGAGGGATATTCATCGGTCGAAGATCTCCAGCATCTTATTTCCTCACCTCAGGTATTTTGCATATTATATTGCCAGAGGGGTGTTAGCTCGTGACAACACGAGCAGCATTTCTGCTCCGGATATTGCTATCCTGGCAGCAGCCCTCTCAGGGAGGTCTGATTATAATCTGGGTGGCTTAATTGCTCGACGCCTTGCTATGAACGGTAACAAGGGGGACTTATATGGTGGCGTTTATGCCACACTTATCTTAGAACATCTTGGAGGCACCCCACACCCTGATGATAATCCTTTTACTTATTTAAGCTTTGATCTTGCTGCTATGAAAAGGCATAAGTTTGTCACCATGGGTTCTGAGCTTGATAATCTTGTTTATATCTTGCGTTTCGAAATTACCGCGGAACGCGAGATCCGTCTACCTGCACCTCTTTTGTTTGATTTTTCTCGCAGGAACGGATGGTCCTTTGATGTTGTTCAGTTCGATGAGTTCATGGTCCAGCATCAGTTTCATAACCCCATGGAGGGGGTTGTGCCCGACGAGGAGAGGCACGGTGAGATACCACATTTTCAGGAAGAGACCGCCACCGAGTTTGGTGAAGGGTCTTCCTCTGTTTGGCGTTCGGAACCTTCCTCGTGGGAGACTCCGAGGAGTTCGGTGTACGCGCCAGCATCCTTCTACGACCCGTGGACTCACCACCATACCCCTGGAGCAGGAGGCTCCTGGGGGCAGTAGCTGCTACCAACTTAGGCCAAAAGCCTAAGCTTGGGGGAGTACGTGCCCTTCTCACTTTTCCATTGTATTATCCGTTTTATTCGCTTTGATCTTTTCGAAGTTTTTGCCTGTTCTTCTTTGTTTCTCTCTTTGCAAAAACAACAAAAAGATTTTTTCTTTCTTTTGCTTTTATTCAACCTTTGAAAAAACCCAAAAATATTTCCTTTCTCTCTTTAGTTTACTTTGTTTTCAGAGATCAGCTCGAGTCCGTGATGTCATTTGATTATATTTCCTACGTTCGATCGTGCAAGTGACAAGCAGTAATGACGAAGATCGACTGAAGGGAAGCAACAGGGAAGACCGGTATGAACTCTTATTGTTTCTACTTTTGTACATATGCCTGTACTTATGATCTAGAGACCAGCTTGTAGCGACATAGTGCTATGTTTACAATGCTCTCCCGAATAATTAGAGTATATAATGTGTTATTGAAATTATCTACATGCATTGCACTGTTCATAGTCTGGTATACTAAGGTGGTATTTCCCTTTAGAGAATTTTTGGATTGACTTGGCACATGCTTACACATGTTTAAGACTAAAAGGTACTTTGTCTTGATGATCTTTGAGTTTTAGAATAGTTATATCACTTTCATGCCCGATTCAATGTTGCTTTGTCGCTCTGCATGATTATGACCGTTATTGCTCTCTAGTTGGTCGCTTCCCAGTCTTTTGCTAAACCTCCACCTGTACTAAGCGGACTGACTGCTTGTGCATCCAAAATCCTTAAAACCAGTTCTGCCATATGAGTCCATTATACCTTCCTATACATGGTATTTACCTGCCATTCCTAACGAAGACTTTCATGTACCATCTCGAAACTAATCAAAAGCATTTCTCTTTTGTGCCTATGTTTTAAGCTCATGAGGAAGTAGTAGTTAATTCATGATCTTTTTAAGTTGGACAAGTTTCACCCGTGGATTGTATGACTAATGTGCAAACCCCTAATACGAAAAGGAACTGGCATTGAGTGCGCCCGGCTCAAAAAGATAATATAACAAACAAACCCTCCTTCACGCTTTGTTCATGAGAAATCAGAAAACTTTGGCAGTGATAAACAAAGGAGATTAAGAGGATGTGATCGTCCTCATGCGGGAGCCGTTCCTCGAGACTTGTCCACTTAAAAAGTGATTGAGTTATCTGCTAGCATTCGTTGACGAAATATGCACTTCTCAAAACATCTTTACTTCTGTTTTTAAAACCAAGAGCTCTGGTACATGTTTAGTTTTTGTTTCCGACCACGGGTTTTCAACCTTGCCAATAAAAGCCATGGTTCGAGAGTCTCACCTTATTTCTTCAAAGCACCGACTAGGAGAGCATAATTGTCATTCTGAGTGTAATGTACATTGTCCCAAAGTATTACATTGTCTTCTGCATACTTGTGATATGATTTATTCTGAAATTCTCAATTCTAGTCTCCTTTAAAACTCTGGAGGAGTCTCTGCATTTACGTTTTGCTTCACTCATGGAGGCTAGCGAGATACCACCCTAATATGCTCAAGCTATGTGCAATGTAATCTTGTCTTGATTTTCAGTAATAGATTATTTACTTTTAAGTATTTGTGACTGGTCACTTGAAAGAAGGATTGCTCCTTGCATTGTCCTCATAGACCTGTTTCAATACTTGCTAAACTCTTTTCGTAGTACATGCTTATATACATCTAATGAAGCAAAAGAGTTTGTCAAAGTTTTCTTTGTCGCGTCCAGTTCGTTGAACTGAATTGCTTGAGGACAAGCAATATGCTAAGCTTGGGGGAGTTGATACGTCTCAAACGTATCTACTTTTCCAAACACTTTTGATATTGTTTTGGCCTCATTCTTGCATGATTTGGACTAAACTAACCCGGACTGACGCTGTTTTCAGCAGAGCTGCCTGTATGGTTTATTTGTGTGCAGGAAAACGGATTTTTAGGTACCTCAGAAAAATCCACGAAAAATCATAGAAAATCCACGCACCCGAAGGAACCAGGAGCCAGAAGTGGGGCCAGAGGGGGGCCAGGGGGTGCCCAGGCGCCCTGTGGGCGCCCCCCCCCCCCCCTGGGCCGCGCCGGGGGGCCGCCTGGGTGGGTCCCACACCCCCTGGTGCCCTACTTTACCCCGTATTTTTACTCCCGACGCAGAAACCCCAGATCAGAAGTTCTTTCGCAGTTTTCCGTCGCGGAGCCGCCGCCACCCTCTGTTCTTCCTCGGGAGGGCTAATCTGGAGGCTGAATTGGCCTCCGGAGAGGGGAGATCGTCGCCATCGTCATCATCATCACCACTCCATCATCCCTCCATGACTTCTCCCTCCATGTGTGAGTAATTCCCCCGCTGTAGGCGAAGGGGAATGTAGGGATTGGATGAGTTAGATCATGTAATAGTTTATCAGATCGTTGGGGGCATGTTGCCTATCATCTACTATGGTGTTTATCATCTTTGCTTCAACTTGTTCTTCTTAATGCTTGACACTTAGGGCCCGAGTGCCATGATTTCAGATCTGAACCATATGTGTTCGTATGAATATATTTGTGTTCATGATCCTATCTATGAGTTGTTTGCACCTGTTACGGTCCGGAACCGGCGATCCCAAAAGTGACAGCTTGGGACACCAAAGGGGATGGTCCGTAGTTTGAGGATTACATGTATCCATTGAGTTCATTGCTTTGTTCCGGTGCTGTTTGACAGGAGCACCTTAATATCCATAAGTTCCTTTTGGCCCCGTTTGTAGCGGGATGGTAGGACAAAAGATGTTGTGCAAGTTCTTACTGCAAGCACGTACAACTACCTACGGGATACATGCCTAATGTTTGATATTTGCCTAGATGATCCTTACTTTTCCGTGTGCCGTGCCCCAAGTTAGAATCTATCTCATCCATGCAGCGCCCAACCATCCATCTCCCTAGCCTACAGTGTTTTAAACCCTGCTTGTCACTAGTTGCTACTTTTGCCGTTTACTACTGCTATTTACTTTTACTATTACTATCATCACTATCATATCACTGTTCCCACTTATCTTTTGTTGCAAGTAAGTATATTTCAGGTGCGGTTGAATTGACAACTCAACTGTCAAAGCTTATAAATACTCTTTGGCTCCCCGTGTGTCGAATCAATAAATTGGGTTATTCTTACCCGCGAAGACTATCTCGATCCCTTACGGTTGAGGGTTATCACCCCCTGCCTTGTGGACCACTCGGGCATTGTCTCATGTTGGTTCCGCTTCGCAAAATTCACATATATTCCAAAAAAATCTCCGTCCATTTTTATTCCGTTTGGACTCCCTTTGATATGGATATTCTGCGAAACCAAAAACATGCAACAAACAGGAACTGGCACTGGGCACTGGATCAATATGTTAGTCCCAAAAAATAGTATAAAAAGTTGCCAAAAGTATATGAAAGTTGTAGAATATTGGCATGAAACAATCAAAAATTATAGATACGACGGAGACATATCAGCATCCCCAAGCTTAATTCCTGCTCGTCCTCGAGTAGGTAAATGATAAAAAAAAAGATAATTTTTGATGCGGAATGCTACCTAGCATAATCTTGATCATGTAATCTAATCATGGCATGAATATAAAGACACGAGTGATTCGAAGCAATAGTCTATCATTTGACATAGAAGAATTTAATACTCGGGCATCCCAACAAACAATCAAGTCTTTCAAAATATCAATGCTAAAGAACGTTATCCGTACAAAATCATATAGTCTTTCATGCTTCCCTTTTCTTAACACAAGGTACCCCTCATGACCATCCCGGTGTCAGCCAAGCAATTGTTTTCACACTTTAGTTTTTCGAACATTTTCAACTCTTCACACAATACATGAGCGTGAGCCATGGATATAGCACTATGAGTGGAATAGAAGGTGGGAGTAGTCAAAAGAAGGGAGAAAGTCTCACATCGACTAGGCATATCAATGGGCTATGGAGATGCGCATCAATAGATATAAATGTGAGTGAGTAGGGATTGCCATGTAACGGATGCACTAGAGCTATAAGTGTATGAAAGGTCAAAAGAAAACTATTGGGTGTGCATGAACTGGCTTGCTCATGAAGACCTAGGGCATTTGAGGAAGCCCATCGTTGGAATATACAAGCCAAGTTCTATAATGAAAATTCCCACTAGTATATGGAAGTGACAACATAGGAGACTCTCTATCATGAAGATCATGGTGCTACTTTGAAGCACAAGTGTGCAAAAGGATAGTAGCATTGTCCCTTCTCTCTTTTCTCTCAATTTTTTTTTGTTTTTTTGTAGGGGCTTTCCTTTTTTTAGCCCCTCTCTATTTTTTAGGCCATATTTTTTTATTTGGCCTTTCCTCGCATGGGACAATGCTCTAATAATGAAGATAATCACTCTTTTATTTACTTACAACTCAAAGATTACAACTCGAAGCTAGAAAAAAATATGACTCTATGTGAATTCCTACGGCGGTGTATCGGGATGTGCAATGATCTAGCGTAGCAATGACATCAAAAAAATGGACAAGCCATGGAAACATCATACTAGCTATCTTACGATCATGCAAGGCAATATGACAATGATGGTGTGTGTCATAATAAACGGAATGGTGGAGTTATATGGCAATATATCTCGGAATGGCTATGGAAATGTCATAATAGGTAGGTATGGTGGCTGTTTCGAGGAAGGTATATGGTGGGTGTATGGTATCGGCGAAAGTTGCGCGGTACAAGAGAGGCTAGCAACGGTGGAAGGGTGAGAGTGCGTATAATCCATGGACTCAACATTAGTCATAAAGAACTCACATACTTATTGTGCAAAATCTATTAGCCCTCGAAGCAAAAATACTACGACGCATGCTCCTAGGGGGGAGGTTGGTAGGAGTTAACCATCGCGCGCCCCCGACCTTCACGCAAAGATAAACAATCAAAATACAATGCGCGCCAATTTGGTTACATAGTTAGGAGATCATACGTGCATGCTTCGGGAATCACAAACCTTAACACCAATATTTTTACTAAACCACAATCATTCACTAGTACCTCCCACATATTAGCATCTCTATATCGCAAAACTATTGCAAGGAATCAAGCATATCATATTCAGCGATCTAAAAGTTTATGTAGGATTTTATGACTAACCATGTGAATGACCAATTCTTGTCAACTCTCTAAATAGATATAAGTGAAGTAAGAGAGTTTTAATTCTTTCTACAAATGGTATGCCCATGCTCTAACAATTATAAGTGAAGAAAAAGAGCATTCTACAAATGGCGGTTTTCTATGTGAAGAGACACAGGCAATCCAAATTTCCAATGATATAAGTGAAGCACATGAAGCATTCTATAAAGCCATACTCAAAAGATATAAGTGTAGTGCAAAGAGCATTCTATAAATCAACCAAGGACTATCTCATACCAGCATGTTGCATTTATTAAAAGAAAAATGAAAAAGCACACGACGCTCCAAGAATGTACGCATATCATGTGAACGAAACGAATCTGAAAACATACTGATACTTGTTGAAGAAAGATGGGATGCCTTCCAGGGCATCCCCAAGCTTAGACTCTTGAGTCTCCTTGAATATTTACTTGGGGTGCCTTGGGCATCCCCAAGCTTGAGCTCTTGCCTCTTCTCCTTCTTCTCACATCGAGACATCCTCGGTCTTCGAACACTTCATCCACACAAAACTTAACCGAACTTTTAGTGGCGGGGTTAGTGCATATCATCAATAAAATCCCATCATGTACTACTCTAACATTATTGTATAATTATAAACAAACATTAACCACTGTATGCTATCATAATTCTATGGCCCCAAGTAAAGGAGGCATCAACAAGAATTCCAACATATGCAAATAATGAAGCTATAACAGCAATCTGTGAAAACAGGACAGTCTGTAGTAATCTGAACATTAATCATACTTCTTGTGACTCTAAAAATTCTGGAAAAAATCGGAAAAATCAAAATTTTGTATAGCAAGACTTTGCAAAAAGTTTCAGCTCCTTTCGATGTTCCAGCAAAAAATGTAAAATCGCGCACTACAGCCAAAGTTTCTATTTTTGCACCACACAAACCAACAAGCAGTTTAATCATCCTAAAGGAAACTCTTGGCACATTATTTTTATAATACAAAGGGGTTGTACAAGGGGAAAATTATTTTTATTGAAAAGTTTCTATAATCAAGGTTTGTAAATTTCCATGGGCATGAACAAAGTTCAAGGAGCTCCCCCATTTCAACGGTGCTCGTCCTTCTTACTTTCACTTTTATTTTTGAAAAAGTTTTAGGTTCCCCTCTTTTTTCTTAAACTTTATAAAAGCACTCAACAGAAATAAATGACTCTCTAAAACTTCCGGGTTGTCTCCCTGGCAACGCTTTCTTTAAAGCCATTAAGCTAGGCATATAGCGCTCAAGTAATGGATCCACCCGGATCCCAAGGTATATCAAAGCCAATTTTAATTAGCAATGATTTGGCATTTAGTAGTGAGCACAAAGTGATATGTGTCATGCAAAAACGAAGTCTAACTCTCTTCCTATGCATAGGCATGTCATACAAGAACAATTCATGCACATCAAGTAAAGGCCAATGCATAGTATAAGCAGTTTCTTGCACTTTTATCGTGTTGGAAACATAGAGAGGCGAACATGTAGTTCCTCTCTCATAATAATTGCAAGTAGGAGCAGCAAGCACATGCATATTATATTCATCAAAATCATCACGTGTAATGGAAAAGGGCAACCCATCAATATAATCCTTAATAAGTGCAAACTTCTCCAATATAGTGTAGTTTGGAGAACTCAAAAAGATAATAGGACTATCATGTGTGGGTGCAATAGCAACTATCTCATGTTTAACATAAGCAACTATAGCAAGTTCATCTCCGTAAGCATAACTCATATTGGCATCTTGGCCACAAGCATAGCAAGCATCATCAAAAAGCGATATTTCAAAATAATCAACGGGATCATAGTAATCATCATAGCAATCATCCTTTGGTAAGCACGAAGGGAAATTAAACAATGCATGCGTTGAAGAGTTACTCTCATTAGAAGGTGGGCACGGGTAGCTAATCCGCTCTTCCTCCTTTTGTTCTTCGCTCTCCTCCTCATCTTTTTCATCCAATGAGCTCACAATGTCATTGATTTCTTCTTCCATAGACTCCTGCAATATATTAGTCTCTTCTTGGACAGAGGAGACCTTCTCAATAAACGCATAAATATCTGAGTTATATTCATAATTCAAATAGCAATATTTCAATATAGCAAGATTTTCAGGCGTAGAAACATCATCATCATCAAAAGCATCATTCTTTTTAAACAGAGATTCAATTTCATAAGCACCCTTAAAAGCAACTAATTCTTCTATTTGTTCCACATCATAATAATCATATATACCATTAGCATAAGAAGCTAAGGTTTTATTATCATTAAATTTGCATGAAAATGGAAGGTGTGGAGCCTTCATCCTAGAGCAACAAGTACAAGCATATCTCAAGCATAGTTGCTAAGCATACCAATGCAACATATGAATTTGATCCCATAACAGTTTCCCTTTTTGTGTCAAGCGATAATCCCTAAAGTATTCACGTTGATCCAACATTACTCCCATTACATAGTTGAATGGGGTTTTCTCAGGATTATCAAAGTAGTACATAATATCTTTCACATAATGAGCATCGAGGGTTTTAGGAGGTTCCCCATCTACATGAGTAGCAAGTACACCAAAGTTATTTGGTATTTCGTGTTCCATATCCATAACTAAAGATAGAGAACAACTTAAAACAGTAAAAAAATATACTTAGTGATAAAGCAAACAAGCACACACGATAATATTCACCCCACGCTATTGCTCCCCAGCAACGGCGCCAGAAAAAGGTCTTAATAACCCAAAAGTGTAGGGGATCAGTTGTAGCCTCTTTCGATAAGTAAGAGTGTCGAACCCAACGAGGAGCTAAAGGTAGAACAAATATTCCCTCAAGTTCTATCGACCACTGATACGTCCAAAACGTATCTATAATTTCTGCTTGCTCCATGCTTCTTTTGTGTGATATTGCTATGATATTGATGCACTTCCATACACTTTTGATCATATTTGGACTAACCTATTAACTCAGTGCACCACAGTGTCAGTTCCTGTTTTCTGCTGTTTTTCTATTTCAGGTTTCCCCCATATTAAAAGTGCTCCAAAAATTCCAGGAAAAATATAGGAAAAATCAGCGTACAGGAAGCTTCGCGAAGAACCAAGATGGGCCAAAGGGGGGCCAGGGGAGGCCCAGGCAGCCACCTGGCGCGGCCCCACCCCTGGCCGCGCCAGGGGGGCGCCTGAGGCCCCTGCTCCGCCTCTGGCTGCCCCCCTTCGCATATATATCCCTCTCGTCCCGAAACCCTCGAGGATAGAACCCTTTTTCGCGATCTCGCCTCTGTTCCGCCGCCGCAGTGCTTCCAAGATCGGGAGCATCAGGAGAACTCTTCCCGGCACCCTGCCGGAGGGGAGAACCACCACCGGGAGCTTCTCCACCACCATGGACGCTTCCCGGATGAGTCGTGAGTAGTCCACCTTGGACCATGGGTCCATGATCAGTAGCTATGTGATGTTCTCCTCCCCTCTTTGCTCTTCATGGTTTAGACCTCGTGAGCTGCCCTACATGATCGAGGCACATATGTAATCTTTCTGCTGTTGCTTTGCTGAGTTTGCTGGGATCTGATGGATTATGAGACTATGTTCAGATTGTGTTTGAGTAATATATTTGATTCACCTCTTTTATATCTTTGTTCTTGAGTAATTCTTGCATGTTCTCCGTTGCTGTTTATTGCTTTGGCCAAGTAGTAGGTAGTAACTCCAAGAGGGAGCGTTATGCTTGATTGTGGGTTCATGCCCCCTGATAACTAGCTTGAGTGACAGAAACATGAGTCTAGGGGATGTGCTGTTGCCACGAGGGAGAAAACAACGGTGCTTGTACTTGCGGGTGCAAGGATTGTTTACTTTACGCAAAGTTCTTTTAATGCAGTTGTCTGTTGCTTTGAGTTTACACTTTGGGTGGGATTCGCAACTTAATACCAGCGAGATGTTCTGGATAGATATCTCAAGGTGGATGATTAGTAGTAGATGCAGATGGATTTCGGTCTACTTGCCTTGGCGTATCGCCCATGCTTTTGAGCCTCTACCTTTCTTTGCAGCATAGTTAGCATTGGTTTGCGCACATAATCCTGTCAATTGCCCAGCTGTAATTTGTTTACCTCGCTTTGCTGTTTTATCGTCTTTTGGGAGAGAGACATCACTAGTGAACATCATGGGACCCCGGTCCATATTACCACCGCTGATCACACCTTCTATTTACTTCCTGTTTTTATTTCCTAGTTGCAGTCATAGCTATCATTATTATCTCTTGTGTTTGATCCTTTGTAAACAACAAGGTCGGAGGGATTGACAACCTCTCTGTACTCGTTGGGAGCAAAGTTATCTGTATCTGTGTGCAGGTCCCGTCAACCGCTAAGTTTCTGGCGCCGTTGACACCTACTTGTCGACCCTCGGAGTCTCACGGGATTCGATCCTTGGTATCTTTGCCAAGGGAAATTTGCCGCTACGCTACATCTCAACCTTCCACTTGGGGTAACCAACGAGGGGCGAGAAGCCATCAAGCAAGTTTCTGGCGCCGTTGCCGGGGACTCCACTCTTCAAGATAGGGGAGTTGCACGCTATCTTTTATCTTTGCTTTTTAGTCTTGTTAGTTTACCTTTCAGTTTTTGCTTTAGTGTCCCTTACCAAAAATCACAAAAATAGTTATCTTGCTTGCTGCTGCTATGGGTTCCACCGAGAACACCAAGTTGTGTGACTTCACTAGTCATAACAACAATGACTTTATCTGCACGCCTATTGCTACACCTGCCACTTCAGCACCTTCTTATGAGATTAAACCTGCTTTACTGAACCTAGTTATGAAAGATCAATTCTCCGGTGCTGGAGATGATGCTGCTTTGCACTTAAATAATTTTGTTGAGCTCTGTGATATGCAAAAGTACAAAGAAGTGGATGGTGATATTGTTAAGCTTAAGCTTTTTCCTTTCTCCTTGAGAGGAGGAGCTAAAACCTTGTTTCAATCCTTGCCTAGGAATAGTATAGATTCTTGGGATAAGTGCAAGGATGCCTTTATTGGGAAGTACTATCCCCCTGCTAAAATTATCCAATTAAGGAGTAACATAATGAATTTTAAACAATTGGATAATGAACACGTTGCCCAAGCTTGGGAACGCATGAAATCTCTTGTCAAGAACTGCCCTACTCATGGTTTGACTACTTGGATGGTTATCCAAACTTTTTATGCAGGCTTGAACTTTACCTCGCGGAACTTGTTAGATTCGGCCGCGGGAGGAACCTTTATGCCAACTACAGTTGGTGCTGCCACGAAGCTTCTCGACGAGATGATGACCAATTATTCCCAATGGCACACCGAACGCGCTCGAACAGGTAGGAAGGTAAACTCTGTCGAGGATATTTCCTCCCTAAATGAAAAAATTGACTTGATCACATCTCTACTTTCCAAGCAATCTTCTATTGATCCTCATGATGTTCCTGTAAATTCTTTGATTGCTCAAGATCAAGTAGATGTGAACTTTATCTCTAGAAACAACTTCAATAACAATGCTTATAGGAGTAATTTTGGTAGCAACCCTAGACCGTTCTCCTCTAATTCCTATGGGAACAACAATACTTATCCTAGCACAAAGAACTCCACTTCTGAACTAGAGATTATGCTTAAAGACTTCATCACTACCCAAAACGCCTTCAATATGAGTGTAGAAGAAAAACTAGACAAACTAGATAATCTCTCTTCGAAGGTAGACAATTTAGCCCATGAGGTAGAGTTGCTTAAAATTAGAACTTCTCCTCTTGAGGAGAGGAAGACCACTCCTATGAATGCTATTCAAGTGCAAATTAATGAAAACATTAGGATGATGGCTAAACTTGAAAAGAGATGGGCTAGAGAAAAGGAGGAAGAAGATAGAATTAAGAGCCTTCCTACCCACCACACTGTTGCTACTATTCAAGTTGTTGAGGATATCCAAACTCTTAGCACCCAATGCACTCCTAGTCCCATTGGACCTATTAATAGTGATGCTATGACCTCAACCATAGAAGAAGAAACTCCTATGACCATAGAAGCTACCAAACAAGTGAGCCTAAAGGACACCACTACCACTTTACTTGATAGTAGTGACCTTGATTTTGATAATTGCACCCTTTCTGAAGTTATTGGTTTTCTTCACAAGATGTCTAGAGATCCCCACACTAGCACACTTAATCTTGCCTTCACGGAGCATATCACTAATGCTCTTATCAAAGCTAGGGAGGAGAAGCTTAGGGTAGAAGCCTCCATACCTAGAAAGCTAGAAGATAGTTGGGACCCTATGATTAAAATTAAGTTGAATAACTTCTCTTGCTATGCTTTATGTGATGTAAGAGCTAGTACCTCCGTTATGCCCAAAAGAATGTATGATATGTTTGAATTGAAACCTTTTGATCCTTGTTCTTTTGGTGTTCGTCTTGTTGATTCTTCCGTAAAGAAACCTTTGGGGAAGATCGACGATGTTCTTATCATTGTCAATGACAATTATGTTCCCGTTGATTTTACTATTATGGATATTGAATGTGAACTTTCATGTCCAATTATTTTGGGATGTCCTTTTCTTCGCACCGTTGGTGCTATCATTGACATGAAAGAGGGGAATATAAAATTCCAATTCCCTCTCAAGAAAGGGATGGAACACTTCCCTAGAAAGAAGATTAAGTTGCCTTTTGAGTCCGTTACACGGGCTAGCTATTCTCTTACTCTTGATAAAACTTGATATTCTCTTTTTGCATCATGCCTAGCTTAAAGGCATAAAAGAAAGCGCTTTTGGGAGGCAACCCACAACGAAGTAGGTTTTATTTTGCTTTTGTTGTGTCTTGATTTTTGTTACTATAGTAGCATCATCATTGTATCTTTTCTTTTCAGCTTTGTGCCAACTTTAGCCTCTGATTGCAAGAAAGTTCAAAAGTTGTGACGTGCTGTCCAGAAAACAGATTCTGTCCTTGGACAGAAAAATTCGAATAAAATCACCAGATCATCTTTTTGATCTGAATTTTTTCGACAGCGTGCTCTATACAATTGTCTTTCGAGCGTCTGTTCTGAGTTTTTTGATTTGAGTTGTAGAAGTGCCCCGAAAAAATTATTTACTACCTGCTGGTCTGTTTTTCACAAATTATGTCCTGTTTTGCCTTTTCTTCGTTTTGCAAACCTTGAGCTTGCTTTTTCTTTGCAAAAACCTTTTGGCAATCTTTAGAAACAGTAGCTCTTCAAGATTATCTTTATTTCCAGTAGGGAAAAATTACTTTATTGTGGGTACTAACCTCACTAATCAGATTATGATGCGTTATGTATGAAGGGAGTTTTCAAGTGTGCGAGGGAAGATGATAAAAGAAGATTCAGGAGGGTCAAACGCTCAAGCTTGGGGATGCCCCCGTGCACCCCCAAGAAATATTCAAGAAGAGTCAAGCATGTAAGCTTGGGGATGCCCCCATGCATCCCCTTCTCCATCAACAATTATCAGTTCGTCTTTCATTCCACTATATTCTTATCACTTCATGCGTTATGTGCTATGCTTGGAGCGTCTCGCTCTTAGTTTCCTTTTTTAGTTTTCTTTAGCTTTGCTTGCTGTTCATAACAAGTTAGAACCCAGCTTTCTTTGTGTGGGAGAGAAACACGCTCCACTTCAACCTAGAACACAACATAGGATTTTCATGCTTATCTTTGTTGTGTGTGTTCTTTGTCTTTCCATAGCTGCTGTCATGTTTAGCTCTTAGTTTTCATGCTTTTCTTTTTAAAGAGCTTTTGTTTAGTTGGTTGCTGAACTCTCTTGAGTTTTCATGTTTATCTTGTTAAGAGAGTTTGCCTGTTCCACTGAGTTGTGTGTCTTAACTTAAAGTAGGTAATTGAGGTTGCTATGTAATTTTAGTAGTAACTTGCAATAGTTTTGAGGTATTGCCATGAGTAATGTCTGAACTTTTGGTGTCAAGAGCTTTAGCCTATTAGTGATAGATGTTGTATTTTGGGCAATCCGTGTTTATTTTCGAAAACCTACAAAATAGTTGAGAACTTTAGCTACTAGATGGATCACTAATCTTTGGAGGGATCGAATATTAGAGTACACTCACGTACCATGAGTCGAGGATGCGCAAGGATAACCAAACCCCCATACACTCCTCCTCGGGGTACTTGTCTCTTTGTGAACCTCCTAATTAGATTGAGAGTTACCGATAATAAGTGCATGAGTTCTTCGGACTAATGTGAGTATTCGAAAGTTGACACTTCCACCTAGCCATATTTTTCTAGCCTCTTCGGTACCGTGCATTGCCCTTTCTCACCTCGAGAGTTGGCGCATACTTCGCCGGTACATCCAAATCCTTGGCACGATACGCTCTGTCATCATAAGCCTCATTATATCCTTCCTCAAAACAGCCACCATACCTACCTATCAAGGCATTTCCATAGCCTTTCCGAGATACATTGCCATGCAACATCCATCTTCTCATGACTTGATCTTCATGTCATACATGCTTTTTGTTTGATCGATGAGCCGCATGCTAGTTGGGCCTTGCCCTAATCATTGCTACATGAAGCGCTAGTATCATTGCATATCCTGCTACACTGGCAGAGGCGTACATTTGCATACATCATGATAGTTTCATCTTCTTTATGTTGAGTACTTTTGTAAAGTGTGAAAGATCTTCTATACTTCTTGTAATATATAGAGTGTTGCCCCTAAAGTGAGGAAAAGATCCCAAAGAGGACAAATCAAAAGATCCCAAAGAGGACAAATGAGAGTTAAATAGAAAGAGCCATTGAGGCCACAAAAAAATAGAAAAAAATAGAAAAAAAGAGAAAAAGAAATAAAAAGAGAGAAGGGGGCACACTACTATTCCTTTTGAGAGATCCACACTCGTACTCCATCTTATACCTTGTACTCCATAGAGATTATCATTCATGCATATAGCTATGTGGGGACCTTCACACTATAGAACTTGGCTTGTATATTCCAATGATGAGCCTCCTCAAAAGAGCTCTAGGTCTTCTTGAGCGAGCAAGTTGGATGCACCCCCACTAGTTCCATTGGAGAGCTTACCTTAGCTCATATGTGCATCCGTTGCATGGCAATCCCTACTCCTCACATCATATCTATCATTTGGCTTTCTCTCGCCTATGATTGTCCTCATTGATGTGATCCTTTCACACCTTTTTTGTCTTCCCCCTTCATCATTTTTCTCTCTTTGCCATCCTAAGTGTCAACTTTCTTGCTTACGCTCATCCATTGCATGAGTGCTCAAAATATCGAAAGGGAGTGGATCATTTTGACTTGTACCTGGCTAGTGGTCTGGGGATGAGTCAAGATAAGATTCCAAAGAATACCAAGTGTGAAACTTTAGTAGATTAAGTTCTCAACATTACAAAAACTATGTTTTACTCTCTCGTATATCCCTATCCCCTTTCTTGCACGCAAACACCATTTGGAGACATTCAAGTCACGGACAGCGAGAGCTCTTGCACCTTTATGTTCTTATGTTGCTTGTTACAATGCTAATATAGACTCTTGCTTGTTATGACTTGAATTGAATTACATGCCTTGATTGCTTTACTTAAAAGTTCTTATATGGTTGGTAGCATGTCACCACAGAAATTATGCTTGTTATCATTTACCTACTCGAGGACGAGCAGGAATTAAGCTTGGGAATGTTGATACGTCCAAAACGTATCTATAATTTCTGCTTGCTCCATGCTTCTTTTGTGTGATATTGCTATGATATTGATGCACTTCCATACACTTTTGATCATATTTGGACTAACCTATTAACTCAGTGCACCACAGTGCCAGTTCCTGTTTTCTGCTGTTTTTCTATTTCAGGTTTCCCCCATATTAAAAGTGCTCCAAAAATTCCAGGAAAAATATAGGAAAAACCAGCGTACAGGAAGCTTCGCGAAGAACCAAAGATGGGCCAGAGGGAAGCCAGGGGAGGCCCAGGCGGCCACCTGGCGCGGCCCCACCCCTGGCCGCGCCAGGGGGGCGCCTGGGGCCCCTGCTACGCCTCTGACTGCCCCCCTTCGCATATATATCCCTCTCGTCTCGAAACCCTCGAGGACAGAACCCTTTTTCGCGAACTCGCCTCTGTTCGGCCGCCCCAGCGCTTCCAAGATCGGGAACATCAGGAGAACTCTTCCCGGCACCCTGCTGGAGGGGAGAACCACCACCGGGAGCTTCTCCACCACCATGGACGCTTCCCGGATGAGTCGTGAGTAGTCCACCTTGGACCATGGGTCCATGATCAGTAGCTATGTGATATTCTCCTCCCCTCTTTGCTCTTCATGGTTTAGACCTCGTGAGCTGCCCTACATGATCGAGGCACATATGTAATCTTTCTACTGTTGCTTTGCTGAGTTTGCTGGGATCTGATGGATTATGAGACTATGTTCAGATTGTGTTTGAGTAATATATTTGATTCACCTCTTTTATATCTTTGTTCTTGAGTAATTCTTGCATGTTCTCCGTTGCTGTTTATTGCTTTGGCCAAGTAGTAGGTAGTAACTCCAAGAGGGAGCGTTATGCTTGATTGTGGGTTCATGCCCCCTGATGACTAGCTTGAGTGACAAAAACATGAGTCTAGGGGATGTGCTGTTGCCACGAGGGAGAAAACAACGGTGCTTGTACTTGCGGGTGCAAGGATTGTTTACTTTACGCAAAGTTCTTTTAATGCAGTTGTCTGTTGCTTTGAGTTTACACTTTGGGTGGGATTCGCAACTTAATACCAGCGAGATGTTCTGGATAGATATCTCAAGGTGGATGATTAGTAGTAGATGCAGATGGATTTCGGTCTACTTGCCTTGGCGTACCACCCATGCTTTTGAGCCTCTACCTTTCTTTGCAGCATAGTTAGCATTGGTTTGCGCACATAATCCTGTCAATTGCCCAGCTGTAATTTGTTTACCTCGCTTTGCTGTTTTATCGTCTTTTGGGAGAGAGTCATCACTAGTGAACATCATGGGACCCCGGTCCATATTACCACCGCTGATCACACCTTCTATTTACTTCCTGTTTTTATTTCCTAGTTGCAGTCATAGCTATCATTATTATCTCTTGTGTTTGATCCTTTGTAAACAACAAGGCCGGAGGGATTGACAACCTCTCTGTACTCGTTGGGAGCAAAGTTATCTGTATCTGTGTGCAGGTCCCGTCAACCGCTAAGTTTCTGGCGCCGTTGACACCTACTTGTCGACCCTCGGAGTCTCACGGGATTCGGTCCTTGGTATCTTTGCCAAGGGAAATTTGCCGCTACGCTACATCTCAACCTTCCACTTGGGGTAACCAACGAGGGGCGAGAAGCCATCAACCACCGATACAACTCTACGCACGCTTGACGTTTACTTTACCTAGAACAAGTATGAAACTGGAAGTGCTTCGTAGTTTTTGGGGGATAGGTTTGAAAGAATATAAAGAGCATGTAAATATAAACTAGGGGATGTTAGATAAAGAAGCAATAAAGCTAATATAGCGAGTGTGGAAAAGTGGTGGTAGGAGTTGCAAAATTGCCCCTAAGCAATTGACTACATTACTAGACCGATAGCAAGTTTTATGTGGGAGAGTCCACTGCTAGCATGTCATCCCTTACTTGGAATTCTATGCACTTATGATTGGAACTATTAGCAAGCATCCGCAACTACTAACTTTCATTAAGGTAAAACCCAACCATAGCATTAAGATATATTGGTCCCCCTTCAATCCCATATGCATCAATTTCTACGCTAGGTTGAAGCTTCTGTCACTCTTGCCCTCCAATACGTAGTCCTATCAACATACAACTAACCCTATGGTGTGATCCATGCGCGCGCTCATATGATGGGCACCAAAGGACAGCAACATAACCACAAGCAAATTAAATCAATCATAGAAATTCACCAATCACCGATAGGACAACGATAATCTACTCAGACATCATAAGATGGAAACACATCATTGGATAATAATATGAAGCATAAAGCACCATGTTCAAGTAGAGGGTACAGCGGGTTGCGGGAGAGTGGACCGTTGTAGATAGATGGGGGAAGGTGATGGAGATGTTGGTGAAGATGACGAAGGTGTTGGTGTAGATCGCCCTCACACGATGATGGCCCCGGTGGCACTCCGGTGCCACAGGAAGCGAGGGGGGAGAGAGCCCCCCTCCTTTTTCTTCCTTGACCTTCTCCCTAGGTGGGAGAAGGGTTTCCCCTTTGGTCCATGGTCTCCATGGCGTGGGAGGGGCGAGAGCCCCTCCGAGATTGGATATGTCTCTTTGTCTCTCTCTATTTCTGCGTTCCCAGATTCTGGCCCTTCACCGTTTCTTATATTCCCGGAGATCCGTAACTCCGATTGGGCTGATTTTTTGACATGATTTTTATCCGGATATTAGCTTTCTTGCGGCGAAATAAGGGCATCAATTGCCTTACGGAGTGGCCACGAGGGCCCAGGGCGTGCCTGCCCCTGGTGGGCGCGCCCCCTGCCTCGTGATCCACTCGGGCATCGTCTCATGTTGGTCCGCTTCCCAAAATTCACATATATTTCAAAAAAAATCTCCGTCTGTTTTTATTCCATTTGGACTCCGTTTGATATGGATATTCTGCGAAACAAAAAACATGCAAAAAACAGGAACTGGCACTGGGCACTCGATCAATATGTTAGTCCCAAAAAATAGTATAAAAAGTTGCCAAAAGTATATGAAAGTTGTAGAATATTGTCATGGAACAATCAAAAATTATAGATACGACGAAGACGTATCAAGCTTCTCTCAAGAAGACTCGTGGTTCCGAGAGGGAACATGTCACCTTTGTGTGCGAAACGATATACGTTGCCCCCCCCCCCTTGATTTTTTACAGAGGCAACGTAGAACTATATGAGTACCATGTTAAAATTTGGAATTATCCCGTGTTCGTTTGGCCTTTTTAGTACATTAATTGAGTTACTGGGCATCTAATGTGCATAATTCAAATTTGAACTACAAGTACATGCTTCAGTGCACCAAAGTTGGTTGAAAAATCACATGTTTATCCTTGGGTGAATTTCTAGGTCACATGCAAGAAATGGGAATGAAATTCAAACATTTGGGCGTCATGGCTCGGTCGGAAATATTGAGAAACTTGGTTTTTAACTTCCTGTAAATCCAAAACACGCATGAAAATCATGAAACTTGGGATGGTGTCATGACATGGCACCAACATGCCGTGGTAATTTTTTTGGCCGAATTGGGACAAGCTTTGGTATAGGCTTCTTGCAAACCGGAGCTTCTCTCAAGAAGGCTCGTGGTTCCGAGAGTGAACGCGTCACCTCTGTGTGTGAAACAACATATATTGCCTTCTCCCGCCTTGATTTTTTACACGGGCAGCTTAGACCAATAGGAGTTACGTGCTAAATTTTGGAATAATTTTGTGCTCGTTTGACCTTTTTATACATTAAATGAATTTACAGGCATTTAATGCACATAATTCAAATTTAAACTACAATCACATGCTCCAGTGCGCCAACATTAGTTGAAAAATCGTTTATGTATACTTGGGCAAATTTCTAGGTCCCATGCAAGAAATGAGAATGGAATTCAAACATCTGGGCGTCTTCGCTCAGCCGGAAACATCGAGAAACTTGGTTTTAAAATTCTTGTAAATCTAGAACTCGCCTAAAAAATATGAAACTTGGCATGGTGCCATGACATGGCACCAACATGCCGTGGTAAACTTTTTGTCCGATTTGCGAAGGCGCACACATTAACAATAAATAAGTCATTTTGGAACAAGTGTTGTCACGTTACAATCGGAAACACAAGTATTATTGAAACTGTGGGCGTTCTACTTACCATTTACGTGATGCCACACGTCCTCTTTTTTATTGGCTAGGAGGTGTCGTGTAGGGTAGCTATTTGAGTACAGGAGGCGTGCGATTAGACCCATGCACGTGCCCATCGGGAGAAGAGCCCTTTGACCTCTATCCGCCGCCCACATCTCTCTCAACGTCTCCATTAATGGCGCTTGAGCCCCTGTTTAATGGCATGGCTATGTCTCACTTGACTGAGATTTAAGAGAGAGAGAAAGAAAATCTAAAAATAAAGTTTTGCACAAATCTTGATGTAGGATCCGACATACCTATATAGCTCGACTACGACTTATAGCAAGACTGGTGAATATAAGGACGGTGACAGTGGATAATAATTGTCTTACATATTTAGAAATATAATTAAAGAGCCACATGCGGCAACGCCAGAAATACACAAGGGCAAAAGAAGAACGAAGACGCAGACAACAATTTGGCTCGTTGATATCTACTTTCTTGATGCGTTGCTGCAGGCCGCGGAGACTAATTCTCGCAACGAGTAGGCGATGAGCTCTTTCGTGTCCTCAAGACGCTACTTCAAAGCATCCACGGATTCCTCCACCAGCCTTTGGCGCTCGATGCGGAGCATGGCATTCTCGTCCATAAGTTTCTTGGCGATGACGTCGGTCCTCTTCAACAAGGCAGTGGTCTCCTCGTGCTGCTTCGTCGTTTCGGCGATCTTCGCCCTCAGCAGGTCGCGCTTGGTGCGGAGATTCTCCTTGTCCTCCCCTAGTCCTCGGATGACGCTGGTAGCATTTTCAAACGAGGCATTCATCTCGTCCTACAGCTTCATCCAGCATAGATCTGACCCATCAGTTCATCGAGCATAGCGTGCATGCGCCTGTGAGAGTACTTGCCTGCCCGCGAGACATTTTCCCACACTTCCGCGATGCAGGAGGACATCTCTGCTGCATTCACGGTGCGGCGGCACATCTCTACTGCTTCCACGGCGCGGGCGGACCAGTCAACTGCATCAGTGGCGCGGCGGGACCCCTATGCTCCTACGGCCGCGCGATGGGACATGTCAGCTGCTTTTGCGACGAGGCGGGGCATCTCTCGTGCTTCCGCTTCCATGCTCGCCTCTTCCTCGTAGTAATCTCTCGACCCAGAACTCATGCAGGACATGGAAGATGCAAGGGAGCAATGATGAATGACTTGTTTGTTTTTGTGGATGAGGAGTTGAGAAGGAATGTGCAGTCATATTGGAGTAGGTAGTATTTATAATCGAGTACTAATACGCTCCTAAGTGGGAAACTGTTTAGGTTTTGATCGGTGTGAACAGGTTTACAATTTGGAATGTGACGGGACATAGGCTCAAAAATTATTGACGGTTCTATAATTTTTAAGTGCGGCACTATTCCCGGACGGCGTGACGTGGGTACGCGTTCTCGGTCGCATACGTGGCGTTTGCACCATAGAGTGCACCACAATAGGCGATGTCAGAACACGTCTTGTTTCATCAACCATGTGCGCTCATTATTACAATCGCGCATGCTTCTTTTAATTAGAATGTGTGCCCGTCTAGCGCACACACGTTGATTTGTCAAATTGTTTCTATTTGTTGTGGCTAATCGCAAACAGTTCATCCCTGTGAAGTGTATAACGTCAATCCCAAACACCTTGATCTAGCTGATCGTTTCTGTTGTGTTGCCTAATCACAGATAGTTCATCCGTCTGAAGTGTATGCCCTCAATCGCAGACACCTTGATCTGGATGATCGTTTCTGTTGTGTTGCCTAATCACAAACAGTTAATCTGAGTGAACTGTATCGCACACACCTTCATGTGGCTACCTGTTTCTGTTCTTCGGCCTCATCGCAAACAGTTCGCTCAACTGAACCGTATGCCCCACATCATACACACAATTAAAATCTGAACCGTGTTTGATGTATCCGCCATCGCAAACGTTTTGAGACTTTTTTGAAGGGTTCTTTACATCACCGTTTGCTATTAATGCATCGCACACAGTTTCATCGAAGGGTCTCTGATTGTAGTGTCGTGTTAGCAACATCCTGCGATAGTGTACGGTAATGTAGTCCTAGAAGTCATGTTGTTGGACAACGGCGAACCTACAAACTATGAAGAAGCTATGATGAGCCCGGATTCCATCAAATGTCTTGAGGCCATGAAATCCGAGATAGGATCCATGTATGAGAACAAAGTATGGACTTTGGTGGACTTGCCCGATGATCGGCAAGCCATTGAGAATAAAAGGATTTTTAAGAAGAAGACAGACAATGATGGTGATGTCATCATTTATAAAGCTCGACTTGTCGCAAAGGGTTTCCGACAAGTTCAAGGGGTTGACTACGATGAGACTTTCTCACCCATAGCAATGCTTAAGTATGTTAGAATTATGTCAACTAATTGCCGCATTTTATGATTATGAAATCTGGCAAATGGACGTCAACACGGCATTCCTTAACGAGTTTCTTAAGGAAGAGTTGTATATGATGCAACCAGAAGGTTTTGTCAATCCTAAGGATGCTAACAAAGTATGCAAGCTCCAGCGGTCTATCTATGGATTGGTGCAAGCATCTCGGAGTTGGAATATTCGCTTCGATGAGCTGATCAAAGCTTTTGGATTTATACAAAGTTTATGAAGAAACTTGTATTTACAAGAAAGTGAGTGGGAGCTCTATAGCAATTCTGATAGTATATGTGGATGACATATTGATGATTTGAAATGATGTAGAATTTCTGGAAATGATAAGGGGTTGTTTGCAAGGATTTTTTCAAAGGAAGACCTGAGTGAAGCTGCTTACATATTGGGCATCAAGATCTATAGAGATAG
Source organism: Secale cereale (assembly GCA_902687465.1). Classification (NCBI taxonomy): domain Eukaryota; kingdom Viridiplantae; phylum Streptophyta; class Magnoliopsida; order Poales; family Poaceae; genus Secale; species Secale cereale. Next base: position 47,647,644 of record LR738714.1, on the reverse strand, counting down.
ATCAAGACGCTTGATAAGACTTTCACAGAGCACATACCTTGACAAGATTTTGAAGAGCTCAAAATGGATCAGTCAAAGAAGGAGTTTCATGTAATGTAAGGTGTGAGTTGAGTAAGACTGAAAGCTCGACCACGAAAAAAAAGAGAACGGATGAATGTCGTCCCTTATGCCTCAACCATAGGCTATGTAATGTATGCCATGTTGTGTACCATACAAGATGTGTGCACTGCCACGAGTCTGGCAACGGGGTACAAGAGTGATACATGAGTGGATCGCTGGACAGCGGTCAAGATTATCCTTGAGTACCTAAAGAGGACTAACGAAATGTTTCTCGGCTATTGAGGTGATAAAGAGTTCATCGTAAAGGGTTACATCGATGCAAACTTTGACACCGATCCGGATGACTCTAAGTCACAAACCGGATACGTGTAGTAGAGCAGTCATTTGGAATAGCTCCAAGTGGAGTGTGATAGCAGAATCTACATTATAACATAGAGATTTGCAAAGTACACACGGATCTGAATGTTGCACACCCATTGACTAAAATCTCTCTCACAAGCAAAACATGATCAAACCCCATAACTCATTGGGTGTTAATCACATGGCGATGTGAACTAGATTATTGACTCTACTACAAGTGGGAGGCTATTGGAAATATGCCCTAGAGGCAATAATAAAATGGTTATTAACATATTTCCCATTCATGATAAAAGTTTATTATTCATGCTAGAATTGTATTGGTCGAAAACTTAAATACATGTGTGAATACATGAAATACACGGTGTCCCTAGTAGGCCTCTACTAGACTAGCTCATTGATCAAAGATGGTTAAAGTTTCCTAACCATAGACATAAGTTGTCATTTGATAATGGGATCACATTATTAAGAGAATGATGTGATGGACTAGACCCAACCATAAGCTTATCATCAGATTGTTTAAGTTATTTGCTATAGATTTCTTCATGTCAAGCATCTCTTCCTTCGACCATGAGATCATGCAGCTCCGGCTAATGGAGGAATACCTTGTGTGCTATCAAACATCACTTCGTTAGTGGGTGATCATAAAGGTGCTCTACAGGTATCTCCTAGGGTGTATGTTGGGTTGGCATGGATCGAGGCTAGGATTTGTCACTCCGTTTGACGGAGAGGTATCTTTGGGCCCTCTCTGTAATACAACATCATAAGAAGCTTGCAAGCAATGTTACTAAGGAGTTAGTCACAGAAACTTGTATTACGGAACGAGTAAAGAGACTTGTCGGTAACGAGACTGAACTAGGTATGGAGATACCGATGTTCGAATCTCGGGCAAGTAACGTATCGCCGGACAAAGGGAATTGCATACGAGATTATTTGAATCCTTGACATCATGGTTCAACCGATAAAAAGATCTTCATGGAATATGTAGGGACCAACATGGGCATCCAGGTCCCGCTATTGATTATTGACCGGAGAGGTGTCTCGGTCATGACTACATGATTCTCGAACCCCCAGGGTCGCACGCTTAACGTTCGTTGACGCTAGAGTAGTAATGGGATATTTGATGATTGGTAACCGAATGTTGTTCGGAGTCCTGGATGAGACCTTGGACATCACGATGAGTCTCAGAATGGTCGTGAGGTGAAGATTTATATATGGAAAGTTGCTTTTAGGGTTCTGGAAAAAGTTTCAGTTTTTTCGGTATTGTACTAGGAAGCTTCCAGAAGGTTTCGGAAACTTCTAGAAGAGTCTGGAAGTCCACAAAGGGTTCCACCACGTCCCAAGGGTCAGCATGGACTAAGGGGTCACCCTAGCCTTATTGTGCTAGGCGCACAAGTCCCTCAAGGCCCATGCAGTTGGGAAAGGTGGAAAGTCCACCTTTGTATGGAATGGAAGGAGTGAGGGAGTCCTGTATTCAAGGGTCCTCACGCATCTAGGTCAATGAAGCTGGGCTGCACTGGTGGGCCGCATAAAGAAGAAGCACAAAACCTTCCCTCGTATTCGGTCACGACTCATATGTACGTAGAAAGGTAGGTTTTGAGTCCGGATGTGTCAATTACTTCCTCCCCAAGTCACCCTTGTAACCCTAGGTCTTCTCAGGAGTGTATATAAGCTGAGGGGTTTAGTCTGTAGAGGGATAGTCATTACAGTATCCCCATTGGTTAGACTTAGGGTTTAGCCATTATGATCTCGTGGTAGATTAACTCTTGTACACATATTCATCCATACTAATATAGTAGGAAGTAGGGTTTTACCTCGATCGAGAGGGCCTGAACCTAGGTAAACATCGTGTCCCCTGCCTCCTGTTACCATCGATCCTCAGGCGCACAGCTTGGGCCCCCCTACCCGAGATCTGCCGGTTTTGACACCGACAATGGTGCTTTCATTGAGAGCTGCGTTGTGCGCTCGTAGTAAGCGATCGATGGCACGCCTCGTCATCAACGACTAGATCACCCTCGGAAACAACTTGGCTATCGGACAGGTTCTCCAGCTTGGCGGGTTCACCATATGCACCCGTATGGCCTTGGGGTCGGCCGCACCCTATGCGGCCGTCGAGCATCACCTTTACGCCAATTCCGGCTATTCCGATGACGCGACTTTGGCAGAACTCTCGCCCTTAAACGAGCTGCTGGATCGCATCGCCGCCCTGAGGCTCTTACCGCCAGGAGATCAGATCGGACTTAAATCCGGCCATGATGATATCGACCCTTCTTCGATTACTCATCTGGTAGCACCAGTCGAAGATGAAGCCGTAGAGACTTCCCCTCTCCAGACAAAGACCGCCACAGTCCGGATCTCCGAACCCATCGAGCCGAAGACATCCTTGTCAGGAGACGCACTATGTTCCTTGAGCTCTGGGACCAATGTCGGACCCGAAGGGTAATCAGACCCCATCGAGTCCGGATTGTCACCAGCGGAGGTTGTTAAAACCCCGAATACCACTCTGGGTCGAGATTTAAAATTACCAACACCCATCCACCCTGGGAAAACACTTCAAGTAAATCCGGAATCCCGGACATAGATGATCTCACGAACATACAGCAGCAGCCCGGGGAAATGGTCAACCACTTCTGGGCCAGATTCTTACTTGTTAAAAACAAGATCAGGGACTGCTGCGACAACAAAGCAGTCTCTTTATTTCACCGCAATTGCACGGACGAGGGAGTCTTGAACGCCCTCAATCGACGTCGCGTTCTGAGTTTCATAGAATTATCGTAGTTATTGCGAAAGTACTGTGATACGTCCAAAACGTATCTATAATTTCTGCTTGCTCCATGCCTCTTTTGTGTGATATTGCTATGATATTTATGCACTTCCATACACTTTTGATCATATTTGGACTAACCTATTAACTCAGTGCACCACAGTGCCAGTTCCTGTTTTCTGCTGTTTTTCTATTTCAGGTTTCCCCCATATTAAAAGTGCCCAAAAAATTCCGGGAAAAATACAGGAACAATCAGCGTACAGGAACCTTCGAGAATCACCAAAGCAGGGCCAGAGGGGAGCCAGGGGTGGCCCAGGCGGCCACCCGGCGTGGCCCCACCCCTGGCCGCGCCAGGGGGGGCGCCTGGGGCCCCCTCTCCACCTCTGGTGACCCCCCTTTGCATATATATTCCTCGCGTCCCGAACCCCTCGAGGACGGAACCCTTTTTTACGATCTAGCCTCTGTTCCGCCGCCGCCGCGCTTCCAAGATCGGGAGCATCAGGAGAACTCTTCCCGGCACCCTGCCAAAGGGGAGAACCACCACCGGGAGCTTCTCCACCACCATGGACGCTTCCTGGATGAGTCGTGAGTAGTCCCCCTTGGACCATGGGTCCATGACCAGTAGCTATGTGATGTTCTCCTCCCCTCTTTGTTCTTCATGGTTTAGACCTCGTGAGCTGCCCTACATGATCGAGGCACATATGTAATCTTTCTGCTGTTGCTATGCTGAGTTTGCTGGGATCCGATGGATTATGAGATTATGTTCAGATTGTGTTTGAGTAATATATTTGATTCACCTCTTTTATATCTTTGTTCTTGAGTAATTCTTGCATGTTCTCCGTTGCTGTTTATTACTTTGGCCGAGTAGTAGGTAGTAACTCCAAGAGGCAGCGTTATGCTTGATTGTGGGTTCATGCCTCCTGATGACTAGTTTGAGTGACAGAAACATGAGTCTAGGGGATGTGCTGTTGCCACAAGGGGGAAAACAACGGTGCTTGTACTTGCGGGTGCAAGGATTGTTTACTTTACGCAAAGTTCTTTTAATGCAGTTGTCTGTTGCTTTGAGTTTACACTTTGGGTGGGATTCGCAACTTAATACCAGCGAGATGTTCTGGATAGATATCTCAAGGTGGATGATTAGTAGTAGATGCAGATGGATTTCAGTCTACTTGCCTTGGCGTACCGCCCATGCTTTTGAGCCTCTACCTTTCTTTACAGCATAGTTAGCATTGGTTTGCGCACATAATCCTGTCAATTGCCCAGCTGTAATTTGTTTACCTCGCTTTGTTGTTTTATCGTCTTTTGGGAGAGAGACATCACTAGTGAACATCATGGGACCCCGGTCCATATTACCACCATTGATCACGCCCGCTATTTACTTCCTGTTCTTATTCCCTAGTTGCAGTCATACCTATCATTATTATCTCTTGTGTTTGATCCTTTGTAAACGACAAGGCCGGAGGGATTGACAACCTCTCTGTACTCGTTGGGAGCAAAGTTATTTGTATCTGTGTGCAGGTCCTGTCAACTGCTAAGTTTCTGGCGCCGTTGACACCTTCTTGTCGACCCTCGGAGTCTCACGGGATTCAATCCTTGGTACCTTTGCCAAGGGAAACTTGCTGCTACGCTACATCTCAAACCTTCCACTTGGGGTAACCAACGAGGGGAGAGAAGCCATCAAGCAAAGTTTCTGGCGCCGTTACCGGGGACACCACTCTTCAAGATAGGGGAGTTGCACGCTATCTTTTATCTTTGCTTTTTAGTCTTGTTAGTTTACCTTTCAGTTTTTGCTTTAGTGTCCCTTACCAAAAATCACAAAAATAGTTATCTTGCTTGCTGCTGCTATGGGTTCCACCGAGAACACCAAGTTGTGTGACTTCACTAGTCATAACAACAATGACTTTATCTGCACGCCTATTACTACACCTGCCACTTCAGCACCCTCTTATGAAATTAAACCTGCTTTACTGAACCTAGTTATGAAAGATCAATTCTCCGGTGCTGGAGATGATGCTGCTTTGCACTTAAATAATTTTGTTGAGCTCTGTGATATGCAAAAGTACCAAGAAATAGATGGTGATATTGTTAAGCTTAAGCTTTTTCATTTCTCCTTGAGAGGAGGAGCTAAAATCTGGTGGAAATCCTTGCCTAGGAATAGCATAGATTCTTGGGACAAGTGCAAGGATGCCTTTATTGGGAAGTACTACCCCCCTGCTAAAATTATCCAATTAAGGAGTAACATAATGAATTTTAAACAATTGGATAATGAACACGTTGCCCAAGCTTGGGAACGAATGAAATCTCTTGTCAAGAACTGCCCTACTCATGGTTTGACTACTTGGATGGTTATCCAAACTTTTTATGCAGGCTTGAACTTTACCTCGCGGAACTTGTTGGATTCGGCCGCGGGAGGAACCTTTATGTCAACTACACTTGGTGCTTCCACGTGGCTTCTCGATGAGATGATGACCAATTATTCCCAATGGCACAATGAACGCGCTCCAACAGGTAGGAAGGTAAACTCTGTCGAGGAGATTTCCTCCCTAAATGAAAAAGTTGACTTGATCATGTCTCTACTTTCCAAGCAATCTCCTATTGATCCTCATGATGCTCCTTTAAATTCTTTGATTGCTCAAGATCAAGTAGATGTGAACTTCATCTCTAGAAACAATTTCAATAACAATGCTTATAGGAGTAATTTTGGTAGCAACCCTAGACCGTTCCCCTCTAATTCCTATGGGAACAACAATGTTTATCCTAGCACCAAGAACTCCACTTCTGAACTAGAGATTATGCTTAAAGACTTCATCACTACCCAAAAGGCCTTCAATAAGAGTGTAGAAGAAAAACTAAACAAACTAGATAATCTCTTTTCGAAGGTAGACAATTTAGCCCATGAGGTAGAGTTGCTTAAAATTAGAACTTCTCCTCTTGAGGAGAGGAAGACCACTCCTATGAATGCTATTCAAGTGCAAATTAATGAAAACATTAGGATGATGGCTAAACTTAAAGAGAGATGGGCTAGAGAAAAGGAGGAAGAAGATAGAATTAAGAGCCTTCCTACCCACCACACTGTTGCTACTATCCAAGTTGTTGAGGATATCCAAACTCTTAGCACCCAATGCACTCCTGGTCCCATTGGACCTATTAATGGTGATGCTATGACCTCAACCGTAGAAACTCCTATGACCATAGAAGCTACCAAACAAGTGAGCCTAAAGGACACCACTACCACTTTACTTGATAGTAGTGACCTTGATTTTGATAATTGCACCCTGTCTGAAGTTATTAGTTTTCTTCACAAAATGTCTAGAGATCCCCACCCTAGCACGCTTAATCTTGCCTTCACGGAGCATATCACTAATGCTCTCATCAAAGCTAGGGAGGAGAAGCTTAGGGTAGAAGCCTCCATACCTAGAAAGCTAGAAGATGGTTGGGATCCTATGATTAAAATTAAGTTGAATAACTTCTCTTGCTATGCTGTATGTGATGTTGGAGCTAGTACCTCCGTTATGCCCAAAAGAATATATGATATGCTTAAATTGAAACCTTTTGATCCTTGTTCTTTTGGTGTTCATCTTGTTGATTCTTCCGTAAAGAAACCTTTGGGGAAGATCGACGATGTTCTTATCATTGTCAATGACAATTATGTTCCCGTTGATTTTACTATTATGGATATTGAATGTGAACCTTCACGTCCAATTATTTTGGGACGTCCTTTTCTTCGCACCGTTGGTGCTATCATTGACATGAAAGAGGGGATTATAAAATTCCAATTCCCTCTCAAGAAAGGAATGGAACACTTCCCTAGAAAGAAGATTAAGTTACCTTTTGAGTCCGTTATACGGGCTAGCTATTCTTTTACTCTTGATAAAACTTGATTTTCTCCTTTTGCATCATGCCTAGCTTAAAGGCATTCACCTGAATCCTCCTGGAGAGGACATTTCGTCACAGAATTAGCATTCACCCTTGACAGGCCCGGTGCCGGATTGGCTGGAACTTGGCCTGCGTCGCCTCCGGAGACAGTCCGGCTTGCATTCCTCCTAAAAGGAATAGACAATGCGGAAAGTTATAATAATAATTTCACCACCCAGCACATGATAAAACAAACATACCTCTTTGAAGGTCCGCTGGAAATCGTGGTCCTTTTCCGCTTCAAAACCTCGCCCGGCGCGGGCGCTGCCCTCTGAGTTGGCGGCCTACGCACAGTTCAGCGTGAGGAGCGTCGTCCCTGCTTAAACATAATAGAATACAGTGGGTAAATGTGCGCTGGGAATCTTCTCGTTGGCGAGATCTACCCTAAATTGCTTACACTAGAAGAAGGAATAAGCCCCGGGTAATCGGGCACTATAGCCACCAAGGTGCCCCCACGGCAGGCTTGATAGAAGAGTCCCTCTTCTAACTCTATGCCTGCATCCAGATCTTCTTCGTATCCGGGACCCGCTTTTTGGAACGGGTCCTCTGGCTGCGGGCGGGATTGTTAATCCCCCTTACCACCTTCCTCCACTTCTGTCGGGAGCAAGCGAACACAGTTCGGTTAAAACCTCATAATTAAAAACATCTAAACAACCAAGGAGAAGGACTTACCCAGTCGAGAAGATTATACATGGAAAGGGCTTCCCGACATGTTAAACAGATGAAATCCTGCTTCTCTCCCTTATAGAGGCCTTCCAGGATTGCGCCTAGAATGGCAGGGTCGTCCAGATCTAGGCACAGGCGGCGCGAGGCATCATTCTGACCATTATAGTGATACATTGGAAGACCTCTGGCTTGGAGCGACTGCACACGTCGCTTCATTGAAATGGCCATCACTTTGATCATAGTTAATCCCGAACTGGCAAGCAATTTGATCTTGCTGGCCAGTCAGTTAACCTCCGCACTCTCTTCCTCTGAGGGACCCCGGGGACGCCAGTTGAAAAGCTTCTTTGGAGGAGCACTGGAATATGGGGGAAGTCCTTGTCGAACTGGATCCGGCAAAGCAACATCCTCGATGTAAAACCACTCCAAGGGCCACTCATCGGATGCCTTCTTCGGAGTACCGGGCAGGTAACCTGTCCCGGCTATACGCCATACTTCGGCGCTCCCAACTTCAAATATGGATCCTTCCTTCGATCGAGGAACGAGGCAGAAGTACCTCCTCCATAGCTCAAAGTGGGGCTCGCAGCCCAAAAACAGTTCGCATAAAGCGACAAAACCCGCAATGTGCAGGACTGACGCTAGAGTAAGATTATGCAGTTGGAGGCCGTAAAACTCCAGGAGTCTCCTAAGAAAGGGATGGACCGGGAACCCCACACATCTTAGAAGATAGGCGACTAAACATACCCGCTCTCCCTTGGAGGGGTTGGGAAAGCACTCCGCCAGGGCTTGGTTGTCGACGGATGTTAGTCCGGCCCGGACGAGACTAAATCCTCTGGAGGGAGATGCCCCTGCGATTGCAGTGTTCGCAGATGCGCGTGGGACATGGAGCAGCTCTTCCAATCTCCTGCACTGGGGTCATGAGGGCGAGAGGAGGAGCTCGGGACACTAGCCATATCTAAAGATTTTTTGCAGGCACTAGGGACTTCTTCCGTGTGGAATGAGATAGAGAAGCGATTGGATCTATTCTCTTATATAGGTGTTTTCTCAGAACAGTCAGGGGGGTATTTGCAAAAAGACGCCCAGACGGTCCGCATTTATTGGACACGTGGAAGCCAAGGCGACGGCGACGAGGAACCGAAAGGTTGTAATATTTAAAGAAGCCGAACTATCATCCAGAAGGACTCAACTTGCAAGACCGAAGACATGAAGTCGGATACAATCTCGTCCTTGAAGGCAAGTCCGGGGGCTACTAAGGGAGTCCTATATTCAGGGGTCCTCACGCATCTAGGTCAATGAAGCTGGGCCGCACTGGTGGGCCGCATAAAGAAGAAGCAGAAGACCTTCCCCCGTATTCGATCACGACTCCTATGTACGTAGAAAGGCAGGTTTTGAGTCCGGATGTGTCAATTACTTCCTCCCCAAGTCACCCTTGTAACCCTAGGTCTTCTCAGGCGTGTATATAAGCCGAGGGGTTTAGTCTGTAGAGGGATAGTCATTACAATATCCCCATTAGTTAGACTTAGGGTTTAGCCATTACGATCTCGTGGTAGATCAACTCTTGTACACATATTCATCCATACTAATATAGCAAGAAGTAGGGTTTTACCTCGATCGAGAGGGCCTGAACCTGGGTAAACATCGTGTCCCCTGCCTCCTGTTACCATCGATCCTCAGGCGCACAGCGTGGGCCCCCTATAGAGGGGAGGGGCGACCCAAGAGGACACAACAAGCCCTTGCGCCCCTCTCTCTCTCGTTACTCCGTAGCCCCTCCGTCCTCGTTCTAGTAGCGCTTGGCGAAGCCCTGCTGAACTAGCTCCACCACCATCACCACCACGCCGTCGTGCTGGTTGTGATCCCATATACTTCTCCGCCTTCTCTTGCTCGATCAAGGAGGAGGAGACTTCATCAAGCCAGAGGTGTCGTCCGTTCGGCACTAGATCAGTTGGATCGTGATCGGATCGCGAAGGGTATGACTACATGCGTAGCTATGCATCTCCATGGATAGATCTTGCCTGTGCGTAGGAAATTTTTTGTTTTCCATGCAACGTTCCCCAACAGAAGCACCTAGAGGCGCTGGGTCGCGAGGTTGTTGACGCCCAGAAGGCCCATGCGAAGCACGTCTCTGAGCCCAGTGCCCAACTGGAGGCTAAGGAGAAGAAGATCCAGGCAGACGCCGACGCCAAGGCAGCTTCCCAACGCTCGAAGCTCGCCGAGAAGAACAGCAAGGAGCTAAAGCTGCAGGAGAACACCTTTGGGGCGGAGCATGAGAAGCTCCAGCGAAAAATCACCGAGCTCAAGGTGACGCTTGATGTGCCCCAGGGATGGCGGCCCGAATCCTCTGCGGTGCTTTCCTCCCTCGAGCTCCGTGCCCGCCGCGCCTTTCGCTCCATCTACCGAGAGAAGCTCAAGACCCCTCTGGTGGCCCCCGACGCTGATTACGCCGAGCTGTCCTCCAAGATCATGGAGCAACTTGAAGACGGGGCTCGGAAGGTGGACGACATCCTGGACGAGGAGTGCCGCGACCTCTTCTCCTTGCGGCGACCCATGTCTTCAGCCACCTTCTCCACAGTGACCCCAACTTCGACTTCTGCAGGGTGATAGGCTGGAGATCTACATCCCCTTCTTGAGAGTGTCATGGCAATGCTGGTGGTTGATGGTGGTTTCTGTTTTGTCTACAAAGTTTTCAGAGCACCTACCGTATCCCGAAGATTCTGCATTTGTATGTAATTGCACTCTTTTCTCTAAAAAACACCTTTCTTACGATGACGATCTACATCATTCATTTACTCATCAACTTGAAATAGTTGGCCAGATTCACATGGAACACATTAGGCAACGAAGACCAGTGAATGAACTAGCAAAACTAACTTTGTTTTGATCCACATGTTTGTCTTTCTTCTTCTACACAGCACGTGAAAAGGATATGTTCCTCCGCAAAAAAAAAAGGTGAAAAGGATATGTTGATGAAATATGTGCGCACATTCTAAACATCTTTGAAGTAACATGCACATTCTAAACATCTTTGAAGTAATATTCCTCATTCTAAACATCTTCGAGGCAAACTTAAAAAAGATGCACACTTTTCAGTTATGTTTAGGCCTCAAACATGGTTTTCAATTTAAAGACTCTAAATAGACGGAGATCCATTTTGATTTTCTTCTGGTTGATCAGTTTTCATGATGTTAAATTAAACTGTTCTTTCAGTGCCAAGCTAAGGGACCCACAGTACGCTTTTCTCTAAAATGAAAAGGCTTGATAGGTGGATACAAGAAAACTTAAAAAATGCCTATTTGAGTACATAATGTTGTTTAAGTGATGCATCTTAGGTGCACATGGACGCTTATAATAATATAATATACAGGTATGGTCATCAGTCATCACAGAAACTCTAATCACCCATGTAAATTTCTGCCCATTACATCACAAGGTGGCCATGTCCCACGTAGGCACACCTAATGCCTAGGTGGCTTCATGCATGCCAAGTCTCTTGCATCTCCATGCATGCCAAGTCTACGTTCTAATCTGAAACTGACGACTCGACTATGCAAAGTTGACACCTGACAGCCAACCAGCACCTAATGTCCTAATTAGATTCACAAGGAACACATTACATGAGTGAATAAACTAGAAGTAACCAACTAACAACCAAGTAAACAGACCAAAAAGAGACCAAGAATGAACACCACTGACCAGTGACCACCTGCTGCGATTAGTAAAGACTTGTTGCATAGTCAAGTTGGTAAAAATGATACTCCCTCCGTTCCTAAATATTTGTCTTTCTAGACATTCAAATGGACTGCAACATACGGATGTATGTAGACATATTTTAGAGTATAGATTCACCCATTTTGCTTTGTATGTAGTCACTTGTTGAAATCTCTAGAAAGACAAATATTTAGGAACGGAGGGAGTACTTCTCTGATGGGGCATATCATATCGTATCTATCAGATCATGCCGTTAAAGAAGTGCATCATTGTACCAATGCCGATTCAATAATCAGAGAATCAAAGGGTGGCTGCCAAAAGCACAAATTGTTTTGTGCAAGAGGGTCTGGTCTTTTGATAGATTATTGGCTTGTTGCAGGGTGGCCTCAACCGAAACGTGATGGCGTGGGTGAGAGCCAGGAAGCTGCTGCCCGAGGCCAGTGTGAAGAGCACCGGTGTGGATGTGCGCCCGCACAGCCCCTGATCCTTGACCCAAACCTTCTCTCTTCTGTGGTCAATCGAGAGTCCAATCCTCCATCTCCTTCCTCCTCGCCCTCTTTCCTGACCAGGTCCAGCCAGAGTAGTTGATCAGGACACCAGCCATGCAGAAGCAGCAGCATCTTCGTTCCTCATGCAAGAAGTGCCGCAATGGACCTTTCCTTGGCTCTGCTGCTGCTCTTGTGGTGGTGGTGCTGCTACTCTCCATGGCCTCTACAGCCAGTTCTTGCACGGAGGGGGAGAAGGGCTCCCTTCTGCAGTTCCTGGCCGGGCTGTCGCGGGACGGCGGCCTTGCGGCGTCGTGGAGGCGGAACAGCACCGACTGCTGCGTGTGGGAAGGGATCGCCTGCGGTGCGGATGGCTCAGTGACAGACGTCTTGCTAGCTTCGAAGGGCCTTGAGGGGCGCCTATCGCCGGCGCTGGGCAACCTCGCCGGGCTGCTGCGCCTCAACCTGTCCCACAACTCGCTGTTGGGTGGCCTGCCGCTGGAGCTGGTGTCGTCTGACAGCATCATCGTTCTTGATGTCAGCTTCAACCGCCTCGGAGGAGACATGGAAGAGCTGCCATCCTTAACGTCTGCCCGGCCTCTGCAGGTACTGAACATCTCAAGCAACTTGTTGACAGGTCAGTTTCCATCGTCCACCACCTGGGAGGTGATGAACAATCTGGTCGTGCTCAACGCCAGCACCAACAGGTTCACTGGGCAAATACCGAGTCATTTCTGCAGCAGCTCCTCATCGTTAGCTGTGGTTGAGCTCTGTTACAACCAATTTACTGGCAGCATCCCTCCAGGACTTGGTAACTGCTCCAGGCTCAGAGTGCTCAAGGCTGGACACAACCAACTCAAGGGGACTCTCCCCAATGAACTCTTTGATGCTTCCTTACTTGAGTACCTCTCCCTTCCGGACAATCATTTACATGGAAAGCTCGATGGCGCACAAATAATCAGGCTCAGAAATCTGGCGAACCTAAATCTTGGAGGGAACAATTTCAGCGGCAAGATTCCGGACTCAATAGGCCAGCTCAAGAAATTAGAGGAGTTGCATTTGAACCACAACAACATGTCAGGGGAGCTGCCGTCAGCTCTGAGCAACTGCACAAATCTCATAACAGTTGATCTCAAGAGCAACCACTTCAATGGAGAACTTACCAAGGTCAACTTCTCAAGCCTGCCCAGTCTAAGGAATTTAGATCTTCTGTACAACAACTTCACCGGCACAATTCCAGAAAGCATATACTCTTGCAGCAAGCTGGCTGCACTGCGGATATCTGGCAACAACTTGCATGGGCAGCTTTCACCAAGAATAGCCAGTTTGAAATCCCTTGCTTTCCTATCACTTGGTTTCAACAATTTTACAAATATCACAAATACACTCCGGATACTCAAGAACTGTAGAAACCTCACTTCCCTACTTATTGGGGGGACCAACTTCAAGGGCGAGTCCATGCCAGAAGATGAAATAGTTGATGGTTTTCAGAATCTTCAGGTTCTTTCAATAGCTAGTTCCTCATTGTCTGGAAACATACCCCTTTGGCTATCAAAGCTGACAAAGCTGGAGATGTTATTTTTGCAAGATAACCAACTCAGTGGCCCAATACCAGGCTGGATCAAAAGCCTAAAGTTACTGTTCCATCTAGATATATCACATAATAACATTACAGGTGAAATTCCATTAGCCTTAATGGAGATGCCAATGCTAAATTCAGATAAGATTGTGCCCCGTTTGGACCCAAGAGCCTTTGAACTGCCTGTCTATGCAACTCCATCACGTCAATATCGGATAACCAGTGCTTTCCCAAAAGTATTGAATCTAGCCAATAATAACTTCACCGGCGTGATCCCTGAGGAGATTGGTCAGTTGAACTCACTTGTTATACTGAACTTCAGTTCAAATAGCTTATCAGGAGAGATACCACAGCAGCTCTGCAATCTGATAAATCTGCGGGTGCTTGATTTATCTAGCAATCATCTCACAGGTATGATCCCATCGGCACTGAAGAACCTGCACTTCCTTTCAGCATTCAACATTTCCCACAATGACCTCGAAGGACAAATTCCAGATGGAGTCCAGCTAAGTACCTTTTCAAATTCTAGCTTTGAGGGGAATCCAAAGTTGTGTGGCCATGTTCTTCATCGCAGTTGTGATTCAACTGAAGGACCGTCGGGCTTCAGAAAACACTGGAGCAAGAAATCCATTATTACAATTACATTTGTTGTGTTCTTTGGAGGAACTGCTATTCTTTTTGTGCTCGGGGGTCTCCTTGCAGCATTCAAGCATACCAGTTTCATAACCAAAAACAGGATCAGCAATAATGGAGATGTGGAAGCTATTTCAATCGAGACTGGTTCAGAAGAATCATTAGTGATAGTGCCGCACGGCAAGGGAGAAGAAAGTAACCTCAAATTCGCCGACATTGTGAAGGCTACAAATAACTTCCACCAGGAGAACATCATCGGGTGCGGAGGTTATGGACTGGTCTATAAGGCTGATTTACCTGATGGCCTCAAACTGGCTATCAAGAGGCTTAATGATGACATGTGTCTGATGAACAGGGAATTCACTGCAGAGGTTGATGCACTCTCAATGGCACAGCACGACAACCTTGTACCGCTCTGGGGTTATTGCATACACGGAGATTCAAAGTTCCTTATATATCCCTACATGGAGAATGGAAGCCTGGATGATTGGCTTCACAATGGGGATGGTGATACCAGTTCATTTCTTGACTGGCCGACGCGGCTCAAGATTGCACAAGGAGCAAGCCGGGGCCTTTCTTATATCCATGGTGTCTGCAAGCCTCACATTGTCCACCGTGACATCAAGTCCAGCAACATCCTGCTTGACAAAGAATTCAAAGCTTATGTTGCAGATTTTGGGCTCTCCAGGTTGATTGACAGTCAAACCCATTTCACAACTGAGCTAGTTGGCACTCCGGGCTACATCCCACCTGAGTATGGACAAGGATTGGTTGCTACACTGAGAGGTGACATGTACAGTTTTGGCATGGTCCTACTTGAGCTGCTCACTGGAAGGCGGCCTGTCCCGGTCTTGTCTTCATCAAAAGAACTTGTGAACTGGGTACAGGAGATGAAATCAGAAGGGAAGCAGCTTGAGGTCCTAGATCCTACACTCCGGGGAACAGGGTATGAAGAGCAGATGTTGAAGGTGCTCGAAGCCGCTTGCAAGTGTGTCCACCATAATCCTTTCGTGAGGCCAACCATACAGGAAGTAGTCTCCTTCCTTGAAAGTATAGACGCCAAGCTGCAGACACAAAATTCAGTTAAGATAGAAAGTGGTTAGACATGATTATCTTGTAGTCAATTGCACGTGGCAGACGTAGCTTCCATCTAACTAGTACTGTCTAATCTTATAATTCTTTTGCATGGCTGCTAACAGGTTAAAGTTTGTAATTCATTCATGGCCTTCCTTTTCTCAAATTATCATATACTCCATGGTAAACAACTGTAAAATTACTAGTTCTTATCCAGCATGCTCCTTAAGAATTCCACATAAGTGGAGAGTTAAGGCGCAAAATCCCTACATGTTACAAGGATTCAGTTAAGTGGACAAAATGCCCTTTTACAGAAGTACCACTGACTCATACGATACAAGGCGAGAATATACATGAACCACACCGCGCACCAAGCTTCGCACCGGCAATGTGAAGAGCCCCGCAAGTATATAATACATGTTTCTTAATAAAAGCACTTAAAAGGAAGATAAAAATACTGAGAAAATTTAGGAAGACACCGAAATTATCCCCAAATGTTAGGGTTCCTATAGGTCTGTAAGAACATCAACATTAGGCCAAAAGGATGGCCATTCTACGGCATTCGGATTTCTGAATTGAAGCCTGCATGGAGTTTGCTTCGATTCGCTCTGGTCTACAAATTCCAGAGCTCAGTCTGGGCCAATCCTTGAGCGGCTGGGAAATCTGCGATGGGTAAGATCATGGAGGGCAGCATCCCGATTCCCCAACCACGAATACCACGCACCACACCGCGCAGTCAGCCTGCGCGGGTAAGCGGGACAAGAAGGGGGTGGGGGGCGAGCCGAGGTGATCACTGACCTTTTCTCACTGCGCGGCTGCCGCGGGAAGAGGTGGCGGTGGCCGCCGTTCGCCGGTGCCGTGGTTCAGTTCATCCCTGGTGAGATTCTTTTTTTTTTGTTAGGATATCCCGCGCGGCGAGAGAGGGATTGAGAAGGCTGGCCCAGTGGCAAGGTTCCCGGGCCACAGCCCAACAACAGGAAATTGTGATCTGCCAAGCGTTCTCTGATTCTAGTCTCAAGAAAAAAAAACTATTCTTGCATTTCCTCCGTTTTTCTTTTCTTTGGCTCATTTTCATTTTTATACACTGCAGGTTTGCTTTTCTGTATTACCTTGTTGGAAATATGCCCTAGAGGCAATAATAAAATGGTTATTATTATATTTCCTTGTTCATGATAATTGTCTATTGTTCATGCTATAATTGTATTAACCGAAAACCGTAATACATGTGTGAATACATAGACCACAACATGTCCCTAGTGAGCCTCTATTGACTAGCTCGTTGATCAATAGATGGTTGTGGTTTCCTGACCATGAACATTGGATGTCGTTGATAACGGGATCACATCATTAGGAGAATGATGTGATGGACAAGACCCAATCCTAAGCATAGCACAAGATCATGTAGTTCGTTTGCTAGACCTTTTCTAATGTCAAGTACCATTTCCTTAGACCATGAGATTATGCAGCTTCCGGATACCGTAGGAATGCTTTGGGTGTATCACACGTCACAACGTAACTAGGTGATTATAAAAGTGCACTACAGGTATGTCCGAAAGTGTCTGTTGGGTTGGCACGAATCAAGACTGGGATTTGTCACTCTGTATGACGAAGGGGTATCTGTGGGTCCACTCGGTAATGCATCATCATAATGAGCTCAATGTGACTAAGGAGTTAGTCACGGGATCATGTGTTACGGAACAAGTAAAGAGACTTGCCGGTAATGAGATTGAACAAGGTATGGGGATACCGACGATCGAATCTCGGGCAAGTAACATACCGATGGACAAAGGGACTTGTATATGAGATTGATTGAATCCCCGACATCGTGGTTCATCCGATGAGATCATCGTGGAATATGTGGGAGCCAATATGGGTATCCAGATCCCGCTATTGGTTATTGGCTGGAGAGGTGTCTCGGTCATGTCTGCATGGTTCCTAAACCCGTAGGATCTACACACTTAAGGTTCGGTGACGCTAGAGTTGTAATTGGAATTGTATATGGTTCCCGAAAGTTGTTTGGAGTCCCGGATGAGATCCCGGACGTCACGAGGAGTTCCAGAATGGTCCGGAGGTGAAGATTTATATATGGGAAGTCCAGTTTCAGTTACCGGAAAAGTTTCGAGGATTATCGGTATTGTACCGGGACCACCGAAAGGGTTCTGGGGGTCCACCAGGAGGGGCCACCTGCCCCGGGGGACCAAGTGGGATGAATATGGGTGGGAACCAGCCCCCTAGTGGGCTGGTGCGCCCCCTCTCCCAAGGGGCCCAAGGCGCCTAGGGTTAAAACCCTAGGGGTGGGGGCGTTTCCCACCAACTTGAGGAGCAAGAACCCCCCCCCTTGGCCGCCGCCCCCTCTAGATGCATCTAGGGGGGCGACCCCCTCTCCCCTTCACCCTATAAATAGAGGGGGGGTGGGAGGGCAGCCATACCTCATCCCTTGGCGCACCCCTCCCCCCTCCTACACCTCATCCTCCTCCGTTGAGCTTGGCGAAGCTCTGTCGGAGAACCACGAGCTCCACCACCACCACGCCGTCGTGCTGCCGGAGTTCTCCCTCAACTTTTCCTCCCCCTTGCTGGATCAAGAAGGAGGAGACGTCCCCAGGCTGTACGTGTGTTGAACGCGGAGGCACCGTCCGTTCGGCGCTAGATCGGATCTTCTGCGATTTAAATCGTCGAGAGTACGACTCCATCAGTCGCGTTCTTTGCAACGCTTCCGCTTAGCGATCTTCAAGGGTATGAAGATGCACTCCCTCTCTCTCTCTCTCTCGTTGCTAGCATCTCCTAGGTTGATCTTGGTGACATGTAGGGAAATTTTGAATTATTACTACGTTACCTAATAATGGCATCATGAGCTAGGTCTATGCGTAGATTCTATGCACGAGTAGAACACAAGTAGTTGTGAGCGATGATTTGGTCAATTTTCTTGCCATTACTAGTCCTATCTTGATCCGGCGGCATTGTGGGATGAAGCGGCCCGGACCGACTTTACACGTACGCTTACGTGAGACTGGTTCCACCGTCTGACATGCACTTGTTGCATAAGGTGGCTAGCGGGTGTCTGTCTCTCCCACTTTAGTCTGATCAGATTCGATGAAGAGGGCCCTTATGAAGGGTAAATAGAAATTGGCATATCACCGTTGTGGCTTTTGCGTAGGTAAGAAACATTCTTGCTAGAAACCCATAGCAGCCACGTAAAACATGCAACAACAATTAGAGGACGTGTAACTTGTTTTTGCAGGGTATGTGATAACCCACAAGTATAGGGGATCGCAACAGTTTTTTAGGGTAAAGTATTTAACCCAAATTTATTGATTCGACACAAGGGGAGCCAAAGAATATTCTCAAGTATTAGTACCTGAGTTGTTAATTCAACCACACCTGGAAAACTTAATATTTGCAGCAAAGTATTTAGTAGTAAAGTACTATGGAAGTAACGGTAACAGTGAAAAAAGTAACAGTAGCAGTTTTGTAGTGATGGTGATAGCAACAGTAATGAAAGTAACAAAGCAAATATCAATATGGAACGAACTCATAGGCAATGGATCAGCAATGATAGGTGTCGGATAATATTCATCATGTAGCAGCTATAACCTAGGGTGACACAGAACTAGCTCCAATTCATCAATGTAATGTAGGCATGTATTCTGAATATAGTCATACGTGCTTATGGAAAAGAACTTGCATGACATGTTTTGTCCTACCCTCCTGTGGCAGCGGGGTCTTAATGGAAACTAAGGGATATTAAGGCCTCCTTTTAATAGATTACCGGACCAAAGCATTGGCACTTAGTGAATACATGAACTCCTCAAAGTATGGTCATCACCGGGAAGTGTTCCGGCTATTGTCACTTCGGGGTTGCCAGATCATAACATAGTAGGTGACTATTGACTTGCAAGATAGGATCAAGAACACAAATATATTCATGAAAACATAATAGGTTCAGATCTGAAATCATGGCACTCGGACCCTAGTGACAAACATTAAGCATAGCAAAGTCATAGCAACATCAATCTCAGAACATAGTGGACACTACGAATCAAACCCTAACAAAACTAACTCGATTACATGATAAATCTCATCCAACCCATCACCGTCCAGCAAGCCTACGATGGGATTACTCACGCACGGCTGTGAACATCATGAAATTGGTGATGGAGGATGGTTGGTGATGACGATGGCAATGATCTCCACTCTCCGAAGCCCCGAACGGACTCCAGATCAGGTCTCTCGATGAAGAACAGGAGGTGGCGACGGCCCCGTATCGTAAAACGCGATGGGATCTTCTCTCCTGTTTTTTCTCCCCAGGGGAAATTACGAAGCCACACTGCCATTTTCACGTGTTCTCTACCTAGCTTCGCTAAGTTGTGACTCATAGAGTAGGCTTCGCGGTTTATCTGAATAATAGATTCATCTCTTTCCTTGATAATTTCTCGAATAACTTGAACCCTAGACGAATATCGGGATGTGTTTGGCGTTGATGGATTCACCAAAGGGACCGTTTCAGAACTATTAGTCTCCAACGTCAATGGTAGGGACTGTTGGAAATATGCCCTAGAGGCAATAATAAAATGGTTATTATTATATTTCCTTGTTCATGATAATTGTCTATTGTTCATGCTATAATTGTATTCACCAGAAACCGTAATACATGTGTGAATACATAGACCACAATATGTCCCTAGTGCGCCTCTAGTTGACTACCTCATTGATCAATAGATGGTTGTTGTTTCCTGACCATGTGATACGTCCAAAACGTATCTATAATTTCTGCTTGCTCCATGCCACTTTTGGGTGATATTGCTATGATATTTATACACTTCCATACACTTTTGATCATATTTGGACTAACCTACTAATCCAGTGCACCCCAGTGCCAGTTTCTGTTTTCGGCTGTTTTTGTATTTCAGGTTTTCACATTACGAGAACTGTCAGGAAAAATCCAGAAAAATTATATAAAAAATCAGCATTCCAGAACCTACCTTGCGCCTGAAGTACAGCCGGGGGGGGCACCAGGGCCCCAGGCGCCCTGGCGGCGCCCCCCTGGGCCGCGCCGGGGTGGCGCCAGGGCCCCCCGAGCCCCGTCTGGTGCCCCCCTTTGGCATATATTTAGAGCGTCCTTCGAAACCCTCGGGACGGGAACTCTTTTTCGCGATCTCATCTCTGTTCCGCCGCCGCCGCTTCCAAGATCGGGAGCACCAGGAGAACTCTTCCCGGCACCCTGCCGGAGGGGAGGATCATCACCGGGAGCCTCTCCACCACCATGGACGCCTCCCGGATGAGTTGTGAGTAGTCTCCCTTGGACCATGAGTCCATGACCAGTAGCTATGTGATGTTCTCCTCCCGTTCTTGTGCTTCACTAATTAGTCCTCGTGAGCTGCCCTACATGATCGAGGCACATATGTAATCCTTATGTTGTTGCTATGATGAGTTTGCTGGGATCCGATGGATTATGAGATTATGTTCAGATTGTGATTGAGTAATATATTTGATCTACCTCTTTTATATTTATGTTCATAAGTAATTCTTGCATGTTCTCCGTTGTTATTTATTGCTTTGGCCAAGTAGTAGGTAGTGACTCCAAGAGGGAACGTTATGCTCGATTGTGGGTTCATGCCCCTCGATGACTAGCTTGAGTGACAGAAACATGAGTCTAGGGGATGTGCTGTTGCCACAAGGGGGAAAACAACGGTGCTTGTGCCCGCGGGTGCAAGGATTGTTTACTTTACGCAAAGTTCTTTTAATGCAGTTGTCTGTTGCATTGAGTTTACACTATGGATGGGACTCGTAACTTAATACCAGCGAGATGTTCTGGATAGATATCTCAAGGTGGATGATTGGTAGTAGATATTGATGGATTTCGGTCTACTTACTTTGGCGTACCGCCCATGCTTTGAACCTCAACCTTTCTTGCAATGTAGTCAGCATTGGTTTGCGTTCGTGGTCCTGTCAATTGCCCAGCTGTAATTCGTTTACCTCACATAGCTGTTTTATCGTCTTTTGGGAGAGAGACATCACTAGTGAACATCATGAGACTCCGGTCCATATTACCATCATTGATCACATCCGCTATTTACTTTTCACTATTATTTACTATTGCAAACATTATCTATCACTACTATCATTTGCGTTTAATCCTTTGTGAACTACAAGGCCGGAGGGATTGACAACCTCTCTGTACTCGTTGGGAGCAAAGTTATTTGTATCTGTGTGCAGGTCCACGTTGATTGCTAATATCTGGCGCCGTTAGCAGTTGACACCTACTTGTTGAACCTAGGAGTCTCTGGGGATTCGATCCTTGGCATCTTTGCTAAGGGAAAAACTTCCACAACTCTGCATCTCACACCTTCCACTTAGGGTAACCAACGAGGGGTTAGAGGCCCATCAAGGAGTTTTTCTGGCACCGTTGCCGGGGACTCCACTCTTCAGGATAGGGGAGTTGCATGCTATCTTTTACCTTTGCTTTTTAGTCTTGCTAGTTTACCTTTCATTTTTGCTTTAGTATCTTTTATCGAAAATCACAAAAATAGTTATCTCGTTCTTTAGTTGTCATTATGTCGGGTCCTTTTGTCTTTGACGAGGCAGAAGTTCTCACCTTTAAACAAAGAGGTGGGGAAAGTTTGAAAGATGCTTGGTATAGAATTAATGATTCACAAAAAAGAGCCACCAAGAGGCAACCTACTACTATCTTGCTTAGAAATTTTTATGTTGGAATTACTTCTTGGAATAGGTTTATTCTAGATACTGCTCTCAATGGGAATTTCCTAGAGGCCCTAGTTTGGGAGTCTCTTAGTATTATTGAAAATCTTGTTGGGAATCTCCCTGTTGTTAGCATTCGAGAGGACATCACCCTAGCTCACATTATGAAAAAACTTGAAAAGATAGAGCTAGAGATGCCAAGCATTAATAAGATAAATGAGTTGGATCGTAAGATCCAAGGGAATTTGAATAGACTTGATAGCTCCATGCATAAAATTTTTAAAATTTTGGAGACCGTCAAATTCCATGACTTGGACTCTTCTAGGATAGACAAGATTGAGGAAATATTTGATACCCTAGGAACTACCTTCTCCTTGATCAAAACCAAAAAGGTAGAAACTCCGGCAAAGAGGGAGCCTAAGTTCGTTCACGTTCCAAAGGCTCTCCATTCTAAAAGTAATCCATCTATTGCCAAAGGGGTTGAAACTGTAAAGACTTTGGAAGAAACACCTCTCTGTGATGAATTTATAAATGAATCTTCCCTTGACTTTTATCCTTTTGGTCTTCTACCTAGAAGTATCTCTATGAGGCCCTTATTTGAGAGTCCTCTTAAGACTAGTTGTATTATTGAAGAGATTTTTGATGATCTTGATGATGGTTCAATTGATACAACTTGATCTCTATGCATTATGCCTAGCTTAAAGGCATAAAAGAAAGCGCTTTTGGGAGGCAGCCCACATTAATAATTTTTTTTGCTTTTGTTGTGTCTTGATGTTGCTTACTACAGTAGCATCATCATTGTATCTTTGCTTTTCATATTTGTGCCAAGTATAGCCTCTGATTGCTAGAAAGTTCAAAAGTTGTGAGGTGCTGTCCATGAAACAGATTCTGTCCTTGGATAGAAAAATTCGTATAAAATCTCCAGATCATCTTTTTGGTCTGAATTTTTTCGACAGCGTTCTCTATATAATTGTATTTCGTGCGTCTGTTCTGAGTTTTTTGATTTGAGTTGCAGAAGTGCCCCGTACAAATCAATTACTACCTGCTGTTCTGTTTTTCACAGATTCTGTCCTGTTTTGCCTTTCCTTCATTATGCAAACCAAGAGCTTGCTTTTTCTTTGCAAAAACCTTTTGAAAATCTTGAGAAACAGTAGAACTTCAAGAATATCTTTATTTCCAGCAAGGAACAATTATTTTATTAAGGGTACTAACCTCGCTAATCAGATTATGATGAGTTATGTATGAAGGGGGTTTTCAAGTGTGCGGGGGAAGATGATAAAAGGATTCAAGAGTGTCAAGCGCTCAAGCTTGGGGATGCCCCCGTGCACCCCCAAGAAATATTCAAGGAGACTCAAGCGTCTAAGCTTGGGGATGCCCCCGTGCATCCCCTTCTCCATCAACATTATCAGTTCGTCTTTCGTTCCGCTATATTTTTATCACTTCATGTGTTATGTGCTATGCTTGGAGCGTCTTGCTTTTAGTTTCCTTTTTAGTTTTTCATAACGAGTCGGAACTCAGCGTTCTTTATGTGGGAGAGAAACACGCTCCACTTCTACCTAGAACATAACATAGAATTTTCATGTCTATCTTTGCTGTGTGTGTTCTTTGTCTTTTAATAGCTACTATCATGTTCAGCTCTTAGTATTCATGCTTATCTTTTCAAAGAGCTTTTGTTTAGTTGGTTGCTTGAACTCTCTTTAATTACCATGCTCACCTAATTAAGAGAGTTTTCTTCCGTTGCATTGGTTAATATGTCTATGATAAAGATGCTACGTGCATAATGGTGCTTAGTAGTTCAGGTTTTCTTATGGTTAATCTCAAATAGCTGGGGGATTCCCAATGTGTTATTGGAGTACCAACATGATTTGTTTGCCTATGATGTGGTATGGTTTAGTAATATCTTCCTTCAAGAATTTATTTTGATTGACTTGGCGTATGCTCACGCATATTTAAGACTGTAAAGAAAGTCTGTCAAGCCTTGATGATCTTTTATTTCTGAGTAGCGATATAACTTCCATGCCTGATTCAATGTTGCTTTGTCGCTCTGCATGATTATGACCGTCATTGCTCTCTTAGTTGGTCACTCCCAGTCTTTTGCTAACCTCCACCTGTACTAAGCGAACTAACCTTGCAATACATAGCTCATGGGAAAGTAGCTTAAAAACTATTGTGGTAAAGAATATGTTGCTTATGTATATTATTTCTTATAAGTTGCTTGCTGAGCGGTAACCATGTTTCTGGGGACGCCATCAACTGTTACACTTTTGTTGAATATCATGTGAGTTGCTATGCATGTTCGTCTTGTCTGAAGTAAGGGTGATTTGCCATGGGTTGAATGAGTATGAATATTGTTAGAGAAGAACATTGGGCCGCCAACCAAAGCCATGTATCATGGTGGAAGTTTTAGCTTGGACATTAATCCTCAATCTCTTATGAGAATATGCTTATGCATTAAAGAGGAGTCCATCATCTATTTTCTATGTTGTCCCGGTATGGATGTCCTCAAGTTGAGATCTATCAAAAACGAGAAATCAAATGCGATTTATCTCTTTGGACCTTTGTACAGGTGGCATAGAGGTACCCCTTTGCGACACTTGGTTGAAACATATGTAATGCAATGATAACCCATGGAAATCCGAGCTAATTAGGACAAGGTGCGAGCACTATTGGTATTCGATGCATGAGGCTTGCAACTTATAAGATGTCTTATGCATGACACATATGAAGTACTACCACCGTTGACAAAATTGCTTCTATGTTTTCAAAATAAAAAAGCTCTAGCACATAACCATTCTTTTACTTTTATGTTGAGTCTCCACCTTCTTTCTTCAAGCACCAACTACTGAGAGCATGATTGTCATTCTGAGTGTAATGTGCATTGTCCCAAAGTAGCACTGTCTTTTGCATGATTGTGATATCGTTTATTCTGAAATCATTGTATCTAGTCATCACTTAAACCTTGGAGGAGCCCCTGCATTTATGTTTTGCTTCACTAAAGGGGGCAAGCTAGATATCACTTTATCATATTTGCACATCATGTTCATTGCAAATCTTTTTGATGTTTCAGTTTCATATTGTAAAACTTTCAGTCATTTGTGATTTTCTCATAAGGCAACTTAATTACTATAGAATCATTGTCTCAGTAAGCTTTTGTCATATGACTATGAAAAAGTCCTATATGGTTAATAGCATGTCACCACAGAAATTATTCTTGTTATCATTTACCTACTCAAGGACGAGCAGGAATTAAGCTTGGGGATGTTGATACGTCCAAAACATATCTATAATTTCTGCTTGCGCCATGCCACTTTTGGGTGATATTGCTATGATATTTATACACTTCCATACACTTTTGATCATATTTGGACTAACCTACTAATCCAGTGCACCCCAGTGCCAGTTTCTGTTTTCGGCTGTTTTTGTATTTCAGGTTTTCACATTACGAGAACTGTCAGGAAAAATCCAGAAAAATTATATAAAAAATCAGCGTTCCAGAACCTACCTTGCGCCCGAAGTATAACCGGGGGGGGGGGGACCACCAGGGCCCCAGGCGCCCTGGCGGCACGCCCCCCTTGGGCCGCGCCAGGGGGGCGCCTGGGCCCCCCGATCCCCGTCTGGTGCCCCCCTTTGGCATATATTTAGAGCGTCCTTCGAAACCCTCGGGACGGGAACTCTTTTTCACGATCTCATCTCTGTTCCGCCGCCGCCGCCGCTTCCAAGATCGGGAGCACCAGGAGAACTCTTCCCGGCACCCTGCCGGAGGGGAGGATCACCACTAGGAGCCTCTCCACCACCATGGACGCCTCCCGGATGAGTTATGAGTAGTCTCCCTTGGACCATGAGTCCATGACCAGTAGCTGTGTGATGTTCTCCTCCCGTTCTTGTGCTTCACTAGTTAGTCCTCGTGAGCTACCCTACATGATCGAGGCACATATGTAATCCTTATGCTGTTGCTATGATGAGTTTGCTGGGATCCGATGGATTATGAGATTATGTTCAGATTGTGATTGAGTAATATATTTGATCTACCTCTTTTATATTTATGTTCATAAGTAATTCTTGCATGTTCTCCGTTGTTATTTATTGCTTTGGCCAAGTAGTAGGTACTGACTCCAAGAGGGAACGTTATGCTCGATTGTGGGTTCATGCCCCTCGATGACTAGCTTGAGTGACAGAAACATGAGTCTAGGGGACGTGCTGTTGCCACAAGGGGGAAAACAACGGTGCTTGTGCCCGCGGGTGCAAGGATTGTTTACTTTACGCAAAGTTCTTTTAATGCAGTTGTCTGTTGCATTGAGTTTACACTCTGGGTGGGACTCGCAACTTAATACCAGCGAGATGTTCTGGATAGATATCTCAAGGTGGATGATTAGTAGTAGATATTGATGGATTTCGGTCTACTTACTTTGGCGTACCGCCCATGCTTTGAACCTCAACCTTTCTTGCAATGTAGTCAGCATTGGTTTGCGTTCGTGGTCCTGTCAATTGCCCAGCTGTAATTCGTTTACCTCACATAGCTGTTTTATCGTCTTTTGGGAGAGAGACATCACTAGTGAACATCATGAGACTCCGGTCCATATTACCATCATTGATCACATCCGCTATTTACTTTTCACTATTATTTACTATTGCAAACATTATCTATCACTGCTATCATTTGCGTTTAATCCTTTGCGAACTACAAGGCCGGAGGGATTGACAACCTCTCTGTACTCGTTGGGAGCAAAGTTATTTGTATCTGTGTGCAGGTCCACGTTGATTGCTAATATCTGGCGCCGTTAGCAGTTGACACCTACTTGTTGAACCTAGGAGTCTCTGGGGATTCGATCCTTGGCATCTTTGCTAAGGGAAAAACTTCCACAACACTGCATCTCACACCTTCCACTTGGGGTAACCAACGAGGAGTTAGAGGCCCATCACCATGGACATTAGATGTCGTTGATAATGGGATCACATCATTAGGAGAATGATGTGATGGGCAAGACCCAATCCTAAGCGTAGCACAAGATAATGTAGTTCGTTTGCTAGAGCTTTTCTAATATCAAGTATCATTTCCTTAGACCATGAGATTGTGCAACTCCCGGATGCCGTAGGAATGCTTTGGGTGTATCAAACATCACAACGTAACTGGGTGACTATAAAGGTGCACTACAGGCATCTCCAAAAGTTTCTGTTGGGTTGGCACGAAACGGGACTGGGATTTGTCACTCCGTATGACGGAGAGGTATCTCTGGGCCCACTCGATAATGCATCATCATAATGAGCTCAATGTGACTAAGGAGTTAGTCACGAGATCATGTGTTACAGAACGAGTAAAGGTACTTGCCGGTTACAAGATTGAACAAGGTATGGGGAAACCGACGATCGAATCTCGGGCAAGTAACATACCGATGGACAAAGGGAATTATATACTGGATTGATTGAATCCCCGACATCGTGGTTCATCCGATGAGATCATCGTGGAACATGTGGGAGCCAATATGGGTATCCAGATCCCGCTATTGGTTTTTGGCCGGAGAGGTGTCTCGATCATGTCAGCATGGTTCCCGAAGCCGTAGGGTCTACACACTTAAGGTAAGGTGACGCTAGAGTTGTAATTGGAATTGTAAGTGGTTATCGAAGGTTGTTCGGAGTCCTAGATGAGATCTCGGACATGACGAGGAACTCCGGAATGATCCGGAGGTGAAGATCGATATATTGGATGAAGGGTATTGGAGTCCAGAATTGTTCCGGGGGTACCGGGTGATGACCAGCGTGACCGAAAGGTGTTTCGAAGGCCTCGACAAGCGTTGCGGGCCTGGCCACTCCCATCTCCTTGTCAAGATCAGGAATGGGAGCTTCAATATTGGCGTCAGATGGTGGGACCGGCGGTGCATCCTTGCACGCATGAATGGGTTGGGGGCTAGCAACTCTGGCGTCGGTTGTCGACGTCCCCCAGCCGTCCCTTGTCGGGGGGCCTCACTCCTTCAAGACCATAACATGTTTCGTCCGTTGTGCTAGTGGTTCTTCATCCCTGAAAGACAAGGAAGATCAAATCAAGATATCAGTTAAACAAGCCAGGACTCAATCGAGAAGAGATGAGAGTTGTCTTACTTTTCTTCAGATTCAAGAAGGACGTTCATATTATATCGAGGTGGCGGGGAGTCTCCTTGCCCCTCTTGATAGCCGGTGCAGGCGAGCCTGATGGATGGGAGGTCTTGCCTTCACTACAAAAAAAAGACACATCCGTGACATTTTGGGTCGAACAAAACTTTTTTCTGTCATACTTATGACACTTCTATGACAATAATTGTGACAAAACACGGTATCATCATAGATGTGGTGGGGTCCTACTTCTATGACAAAAAATCATGACAAAAAATGGGCTTTTCATCTTGGGCGGGCCGGAGACGCAGCTGCATGACATTCTTTGGGCCGTCTATGTCGGAAAAAACCGTGGTAGAAGCGAGGGCGAGGAAAATATCGGGGTGTTCCCGGTTACGGTGGTTGGTCGGGGCCGAGCGATGCGCGTTTCTCTCGTACACGCACGCGTGTAGTGCGAGCCGTTGGGCTCTAACTGAACCCGAGCAAGGCGTTGGGCTCTAACTAAACCCGAGCGATTGCATTGCAGGCTACGCGTTACTGAACACGAGCGATCGATCGATGGCTGTTAACTGAACCCGATCGAGCGATTCCTTCGCTACTGCTGCTAAAAGAAGCCGATCGATGCTGCCTCTGCATGAATAGTGAGCATTGTTGGGGGGGTTGGATGAACAGTTCCCGGTGGGGGTGGCTGAACAGGACCCCGTGGTGTTGCCTCTGCATGAACATGATCCCGTTCGATCGTGCCGGTTGGGGCTGCATGAACAGGATCCCGTGGAGGACTGCATGAACAGGACCACCCCGTGGAGGGCTGCATGTACAGTAGATGGTGGAGGGGTGGTTGAATAGGAGCCCGTGGAGAGGGTTGGTTGAACAGTAGCCGGTGGAGTAGCGCGCGGTGGAGGTTGAACAGTCGCAGGTGGAGGCTGTAGGAGGTCGACGGTGGATGAACAGTAGCCCGTGGAGGCTGGAGGGGGTCGACGGTGGTGATGAACAATATCCCGTGGAGTTCCTTTTGCGGTACGCCACACCCCTCCCGATGAACAGAACCCCCGTTTCGACCGTAGCGCTCCAACACAAGTCCGTTTCCTCCGTTTTGCGGTACGCCACACCCCTCCGGATGAACAGGACCCCCGTTTCGACCGTAGTGCTCCAACACAAGTCCGTTTCCTCCGTTTTGCGGTACGCTGATACGTCCAAAATGTATCTATAATTTCTGCTTGTTCCATGCCTCTTTTGGGTGATATTGCTATGATATTTATACACTTCCATACACTTTTGATCATATTTGGACTAACCTATTAACTCAGTGCACCCCAGTCCTAGTTTCTGTTTTCGGCTGTTTTTGTATTTCAGGTTTTCACATTATGAGAACTGCCAGCAAAAATCCAGAAAAATTATATAAAAAATCAGCGTTCTAGAAACTACCGTGCGCCCGAAGGACAGCCGGG
>LR738714.1:47533446-47618171 GCA_902687465.1 Secale cereale | reverse complement strand
CGGGGGGGGGGGGGGCGCCTGGGCCCCCCGAGGCTCCCCCGATGCCCCCCTTTGGCATATATTTAAAGCGTCTCGAGAAACCCTCGAAACAGGAACTCTTTTTCGCGATCTCATCTCTGTTCCGCCGCCGCCGCCGCTTCTAAGATCGGGAGCACCAGGAGAACTCTTCCCGACACCCTGCCGGAGGGGAGGATCACCACCGGGGGCCTCTCCACCACCATGGACGCCTCCCGGACGAGTTGTGAGTAGTCTCCCTTGGACCATGAGTCCATGACCAGTAGCTATGTGATGTTCTCCTCCCGTTCTTGTGCTTCACTAATTAGACCTCGTGAGCTGCCCTACATGATCGAGGCACATATGTAATCCTTATGCTATTGCTATGATGAGTTTGCTGGGATCCGATGGATTATGAGATTATGTTCAGATTGTGCTTGAGTAATATATTTGATCTACCTCTTTTATATTTATGTTCGTAAGTAATTCTTGCATGTTCTCCGTTGTTATTTATTGCTTTGGCCAAGTAGTAGGTAGTGACTCCAAGAGGGAACGTTATGCTTGATTGTGGGTTCATGCCCCTCGATGACTAGTTTGAGTGACAGAAACATGAGTCTAGGGGATGTGCTGTTGCCACAAGGGGGAAAACAACGGTGCTTGTGCCCGCGGGTGCAAGGATTGTTTACTTTACGCAAAGTTCTTTTAATGCAGTTGTCTGTTGCATTGAGTTTACACTATGGGTGGGGCTCGCAACTTAATACCAGCGAGATGTTCTAGATAGATATCTCAAGGTGGATGATTAGTAGTAGATATTGATGGATTTCGGTCTACTTACTTTGACGTACCGCCCATGCTTTGAACCTCAACCTTTCTTGCAATCTAGTCAGCATTGGTTTGCGTTCGTGGTCCTGTCAATTGCCCAGCTGTAATTCGTTTACCTCACACAGCTGTTTTATCGTCTTTTGGGAGAGAGACATCACTAGTGAACATCATGAGACTCCGGTCCATATTACCATCATTGAGCACACCCGCTATTTACTTTTCGCTTTTATTTACTATTGCAAACATTATCTATCACTACTATCATTTGCGTTTAATCCTTTGTGAACTACAAGGCCGGAGGGATTAACAACCTCTCCGTAGTCGTTGGGAGCAAAGTTATTTGTATATGTGTGCAGGTCCACGTTGATTGCTAATATCTGGCGCCGTTAGCAGTTGACACCTTCATGTTGAACCTAGGAGTCTCTAGGGATTCGATCCTTGGTATCTTTGCCAAGGGAAAAACTTCCGCAACACTACATCTCATACCTTCCACTTGGGGTAACCAACGAGGGGCGAGAAGCCTAGCAAGAGTTTTTCTGGCGCCGTTGCCGGGGACTCCACTCTTCAGGATAGGGGAGTTGCACGCTATCTTTTACCTTTGCTTTTAGTCTTGTTAGTTTACCTTTCAGTTTTTGCTTTAGTACCTTTTTATCAAAAATCACAAAAATAGTTATCTTGCTTGCTTGCTACTATGGGTTCCACCGAGAACACCAAGTTGTCTGACTTCACTAGTCACAACAATGATGACTTTATCAGCACACCTATCACTACACCTGCCACTTCAGCACCTTCGTATGAAATTAAACCTGCTTTACTGAACTTAGTCATGAAAGATCAATTCTCCGGTGCTGGAGATGATGCTGCTTTACACTTGAACAACTTTGTTGAACTTTGTGATATGCAAAAGTACCAAGAAATAGATGGTAATATTGTTAAGCTTAAGCTTTTTCCTTTCTCCTTGAGAGGAGGAGCTAAAATTTGGTTTCAGTCTTTGCCTAGAAATAGCATAGATTCATGGGACAAGTGCAAAGATGTTTTTATTGGAAAATACTATCTACCTGCTAAAATTATCCAACTAAGAAGTAACATAATGAATTTTAAACAATTGGATAATGAACACGTTGCCCAAGCTTGGGAACGTATGAAATCTCTTATCAAGAACTGCCCTACTCATGGTTTGACTACTTGGATGGTTATCCAAACTTTTTATGCAGGCTTGAACTTTACCTCGCGGAACTTCTTAGATTCGGCCGCGGGAGGAACCTTTATGTCAACTACACTTGGTGCTGCCACGAAGCTTCTCGATGAGATGATGACCAACTATTCCCAATGGCACACCGAACGCGCTCCAACAGGTAGGAAGGTAAACTCTGTCGAGGAGATTTCCTCCTTAAATGAAAAAGTTGACTTAATCATGTCTCTACTTTCTAAGCAATCTTCTGTTGATCCTCGTGATGTTCCTTTAAATTCTTTGATTGCTCAAGAACAAGTAGGTGCGAACTTTATCTCTAGAAACAATTTTAATAATAATGCTTATAGGAGTAATTTTGGTAACAATCCTAGACCGTTCCCCTCTAACTCTTACGGGAACAACAATGCTTATCCTAGCACCAAGAACTCCAATACTGAACTAGAGATTATGCTTAAAGATTTCATCACTACCCAAAAAGCCTTTAATAAGAGTGTAGAAGAAAAACTACACAAACTAGATGATCTCTCTTTTAAGGTAGACCATTTAGCCAATGAGATAGAGTTGCTTAAAATTAAAACTTCTCCTCTTGAGGAGAGGAAGGTCACTCCTATAAATGCTATTCAAGTGCAAATTAATGAAAACATTAGGATGATGGCTAAACTTAAAGAAAGATGGGCTAGATAAAGGGAGGAAGAAGATAGAATTAAGAGCCTTCCTACCCACCACACTGTTGCTACTATCCAAGTTGTTGAGGATATCCAAACTCTTAGCACCCAATGTACTCCTGGTCCCGATGGACCTATTAATGGTGATGCTATGACTATAGAAACTACCAAACAAGTGAACCTTAAAGACACCACTACCACTTTACTTGATGCTAGTGATCTTGATTTTGATAATTGCACCCTTACCGAAGTTATTGATTTCCTTCACAAGATGTCTAGAGATCCCCGCACTAGCACGCTTAACCTTGCCTTCATAGAGCATATCACTAATGCTCTCATCAAAGCTAGGGAGGAGAAACTAAGAGTAGAAGCCTCCATACCTAGAAAGCTAGAAGATGGTTGGGATCCTATGATAAAAATTAAATTGAATGACTTCTCTTGCTATGCATTATGTGATGTTGGAGCTAGTACCTCTGTTATGCCCAAAAGAATATATGATATGCTTAAATTGAAACCTTTTGATTCTTGTTCTTTTGGTGTTCGTCTCGTTGATTCTTCCATAAAGAAACCTTTGGGGAGGATCGACGATGTTCTTATCATTGTCAATGACAACTATGTTCCCGTTGATTTCACTATTATGGATATTGAATGTGATCCTTCGTGTCCAATTATTTTGGGACGTCCCTTTTACGCACCGTTGGTGCTATCAATGACATGAAAGAGGGTAATATAAAATTTCAGTTTCCTCTCAAGAAAGGGATGGAACACTTCCCTCGAAAGAAGATCAAGTTACCTTTTGAGTCCGTTGTACGGGCTAGCTATTCTTTTACTCTTGATAAGACTTGATCTCTATGCATTATGCCTAGCTCAATGGCATAAAAGAAAGCGCTTTTGGGAGGCAGCCCACATGAATAAAATTTTATTTTGCTTTTGTTGTGTCTTGATGTTGTTTACTACAGTAGCATCATCATTGTATCTTTGCTTTTCATATTTGTGCCAAGTGTAGCCTCTGATTGCTAGAAAGTTCAAAAGTTATGAGGTGCTGTCCAGGAAACAGATTCTGTCCTTGGATAGAAAAATTCTTATAAAATCACCAGATCATATTTTTGGTCTGAATTTTTTCCACAGCGTTCTCTATATAATTTTGTTTCGTGCATCTATTCTGAGTTTTTTGATTAGAGTTGCAGAAGTTCCCCGAACAAATCAATTACTACCTGCTGTTCTGTTTTTCACAGATTCTGTCCTGTTTTGCCTTTCCTTCATTTTGCAAACCAAGAGCTTGCTTTTTCTTCGCAAAAACCTTTTGGCAATCTTGAGAAACAGTAGACCTTCAAGAATATCTTTATTTCCAGCAAGGTACAATTATTTTATTATGGGTACTAACCTCGCTAATCAGATTATGATGAGTTATGTATGAAGGGAGTTTTCAAGTGTGCGAGGGAAGATGATAAAAAGATTCAGGAGTGTCAAGCGCTCAAGCGTGGGGATGCCCCCGTGCACCCCCAAGAAATATTCAAGGAGACTCAAGCGTCTAAGCTTGGGGATGCCCCCGTGCATCCCCTTCTCCATCAACATTATCACTTCGTCTTTCGTTCCACTATATTTTAATCACTTCATGTGTTATGTGCTATGCTTGGAGCGTCTTGCTTTTAGTTTCCTTTTTAGTTTTCCATAACAAGTCAGAACTCAGCTTTCTTTATGTGGGAGAGAAACATGCTCCACTTCTACCTAGAACATAACATAGAATTTTCATGACTATCTTTGCTGTGTGTGTTCTTTGTCTTTTAATAGCTACTATCATGTTCTGCTCTTAGTATTCATGCTTATCTTTTCAAAGAGCTTTTTAGTTGGTTGCTTGAACTCTCTTTAATTACCATGCTCACATTATTAAGAGAGTTTGCTTCTGTTGCAGTGGTTAATATGTCTATGATAAAGATGCTACGTGCATGATGGCGCTTAGTAGTTCATGTTTTCTTATGGTTAGTCTCAAATAGCTGGGGGATTCCCAATGTGTTATTGGAGTACCAACATGATTTGTTTGCCAATGACGTGGTATGGTTTAGTAATATCTTCCCTCAAGAATTTATTTTGATTGACTTGGCGTATGCTCACGCATATTTAAGACTGTAAAGAAAGTCTGTCAAGTCTTGATGATCTTTTATTTCTGAGTGGCGATATAACTTCCATGCCTGATTCAATGTTGCTTTGTCGCTCTGCATGATTATGACCGTCATTGCTCTCTTAGTTGGTCGCTCCAGTCTTTTGCTAACCTCCACCTGTACTAAGCGGACTGACTGCTTGTGCGTCCACATCCTTTTAAACCAGTTATGCCATATGAGTCCACCATACCTACCTATATGTGGTATTTCACCGCCACTCCAAGTAAATTTACATGTGCTACCTTTAAAACCTTCAGCTTTTGCAATACATAGCTCATGGGAAAGTAGCTTAAAAACTATTGTGGTAGAGAATATGTCGCTTATGTATCTTAATTCTTATAAGTTGCTTGCTGAGCGGTATCCATGTTTCTGGGGACGCCATCAACTGTTACACTTTTGTTGAATATCATGTGAGTTGCTATGCATGTTCGTCTTGTCTGAAGTAAGGGTGATTTGCCATGAGTTGAATGGTTTGAGTATGCATATTGTTAGAGAAGAACATTGGGCCGCCAACCAAAGCCATGTATCATGGTGGAAGTTTTAGCTTGGACATTAATCCTCAATCTCTTATGAGAATATGCTTAAGCATTAAAGAGGAGTCCATTATCTATTTTCTATGTTGTCCCGGTATGGATGTCCTCAAGTTGAGATCTATAAAAAAAATGAGAAATCAAATGCGATCTATCTCCTTGGACCTTTGTACAGGTGACATAGAGGTCCCCCTTTGTGACACTTGGTTGAAACATATGTAATGCAATGAAAATCCATGGAAATCCGAGCTAATTAGGACAAGGTGCGAGCACTATTGGTATTCGATGCATGAGGCTTGCAACTTATAGGATGTCTTATGCATAACACATATGATGTACTACTACCGTTGACAAAATTGCTTCTATGTTTTCAAAATAAAAGCTCTAGCACATGAGTAATCCCTGCTTCCCTCTGTGAAGGGCCGTTCTTTTACTTTTATGTTGAGTCTCCACCTTCTTTTAAAAAGCACCAACTACTGAGAGCATGATTGTCATTCTTAGTGTAATGTGCATTGTTCCAAAGTAGCATTGTCTTTTGCATGATTGTGATATCGTTTATTTTGAAATCATTGTATCTAGTCATCACTTAAACCTTGGAGGTGCCCCTGCATTTATGTTTTGCATCACTAAGGGGGCAAGCTAGATATCACTTTATCATATTTGCACATCGTGTTCATTGCAAATCTATTTGATGTTTCAGTATCATATTGTAAAACTTTCAGTTCTTTGTGATTTTCTCATGAGGTAACTTAATTACTACAGATTCATTATCTCAGTAAGCTTTTGTCATATGACTATGAAAAAGTCCTATATGGTTAATAGCATGTCACCACAGAAATTATTCTTGTTATAATTTACCTACTCGAGGACGAGCAGGAATTAAGCTTGGGGATGTTGATACGTCCAAAATGTATCTATAATTTCTGCTTCTTCCATGCCTCTTTTGGGTGATATTGCTATGATATTTATACACTTCCATACACTTTTGATCATATTTGGACTAACCTATTAACTCAGTGCACCCCAGTGCCAGTTTCTGTTTTCGGCTGTTTTTGTATTTCAGGTTTTCACATTACGAGAACTGCCAGGAAAAATCCAGAAAAATTATATAAAAAATAAGCGTTCCAGAAACTACCGTGCGCCCGAAGGACAGCCAGGGGGGCACCAGGGCTCCAGGCGCCCTGGCGGCGCCCCCCCCCCGGGCCGCGCCGGGGGTGCGCTTGGGCCCCCCGAGGCTCCCCCGATGCCCCCCTTTGGCATATATTTAAAGCGTCTCGAGAAACCCTCGAAACAGGAACTCTTTTTCGCGATCTCATCTCTGTTCTGCCGGCGCCGCCGCTTCCAAGATCGGGAGCACCAGGAGAACTCTTCCCGGCACCCTGTCGGAGGGGAGGATCACCACCGGGAGCCTCTCCACCACCATGGACGCCTCCCAGACGAGTTGTGAGTAGTCTCCCTTGGACCATGAGTCCATGACCAGTAGCTATGTGATGTTCTCCTCCCGTTCTTGTGCATCACTAATTAGTCCTCGTGAGTTGCCCTACATGATCGAGGCACATATGTAATCCTTATGCTGTTGCTATGATGAGTTTGCTAGGATCCGATGGATTATGAGATTATGTTCAGATTGTGATTGAGTAATATATTTGATCTACCTCTTTTATATTTATGTTCGTAAGTAATTCTTGCATGTTCTCCGTTGTTATTTATTGCTTTGGCCAAGTAGTAGGTAGTGACTCCAAGAGGGAACGTTATGCTTGATTGTGGGTTCATGCCCCTCGATGACTAGTTTGAGTGACAGAAACATGAGTCTAGGGGATGTGCTGTTGCCACAAGGGGGAAAACAACGATGCTTGTGCCCGCGGGTGCAAGGATTGTTTACTTTACGCAAAGTTCTTTTAATGCAGTTGTCTGTTGCATTGAGTTTACACTATGGGTGGGGCTCGCAACTTGATACCAGCGAGATGTTCTGGATAGATATCTCAAGGTGGATGATTAGTAGTAGATATTGATGGATTTCGGTCTACTTACTTTGGCGTACCGCCCATGCTTTGAACCTAAACCTTTCTTGCAATGTAGTCAGCATTGGTTTGCGTTCGTGGTCCTGTCAATTGCCCAGCTGTAATTCGTTTACCTCACATAGCTGTTTTATCGTCTTTTGGGAGAGAGACATCACTAGTGAACATCATGAGACTCCGGTCCATATTACCATCATTGATCACACCCGCTATTTACTTTTCGCTTTTATTTACTATTGCAAACATTATCTATCACTACTATCATTTGCGTTTAATCCTTTGTGAACTACAAGGCCGGAGGGATTGACAACCTCTCTGTACTCGTTGGGAGCAAAGTTATTTGTATCTGTGTGCAGGTCCACGTTGATTGCTAATATCTGGCGCCGTTAGCAGTTGACACCTTCTTGTTGAACCTAGGAGTCTCTGGGGATTCGATCCTTGGTATCTTTGCCAAGGGAAAAACTTCCGCAACACTACATCTCACACCTTCCACTTGGGGTAACCAACGAGGGGCGAGAAGCCTAGCATACGCCACACCCCTCCCGATGAACAGGACCCCAGTTTCGACCGTAGCGCTCCAACACAAGTCTGTTTCCTCCGTTTTGCAGTATGCCACACCCCTCCACATGAACAGGACCCCAGTTTCGACCGTAGCGCTCCAACACAAGTCCGTTTCCTCCGTTTTGCGGTACGCCACACCCCTCCCGATCAACATGACCCCCCTTTCGACCGTAGGAGGTCCGTTTCCTCCGTTTTGCGGTACGCCAGACCCCTCCCGATGAATAGGATCCCGTTTCGAACGTGGCCGGTCGAACACAAAGCCGTTTCCTCCGTTCTGCGGTACGCCAGGCCTCGTTTCCATCGGCTGTTCCGTCCAAGCCCTCCCGATGAACACGATGACACATTCCATTCCAACCCAGCCGGTTGGCTCCCCCCCCGAACCTAAAACCTGCCATTATACACACACATGAGTCCTGTCCGGATACGAGAGACGATCTTCAGCGATGATCTTCACGGCCCACCAGTCCGGCCCACAACGAGTTATCCGGCCACATGAGGACCCCTCAATCTAGGACTCCCTCAGTAGCCCCTGAACCTGTCTTTGATGACGATGAGTTCGGCTTCCGTATTGTCTTCGACATTGCATGGCGGGTTCCTTCTTTCGAACATATCGAGGCACTATCTTCTGCAAAGAGTGTACTGTGTCCGGCTCTGCATGGTTAGTATAACCCTTAGCCTTGAGGGCAAGGCATCGAAAGAAAACGAATGGTGTGTCTTTACTGACAACTTTTTGGTGAAGCGTCATGTCCATCCCACTAACATATCGAACCATTTTACTTGGTCCTAGTTTCGCGTTTCAAGGTATAAGCCCACTAACACGTCTTATCAGAACAGAGATCGTGCCCGCTTATTATGGGATCCTTATCCATGTGACGTGAGCATCAAACCGCGCATTACGCACGACCGCTTTGGGAACCGGCAATGTTTATGGTTAAAGTGGGGGGACGTTCTGTATTCACAGCGTTATAAAAGGATATCAATCCCTTCCATCAGCCACACGCCTTCCTCAAGCCCTAACTCTCCAATCTTCCTAGCCCCAACATCCTCATCTCTTGCGCCCGCAGCTCTTAGTTCCTCAACCACCACTTCCTTCCCCAGCAATGGCTGGATCCGGCGCCAGAGGCAAGTGGGAGGACTCCACGGTTACTGAGAAGACCGTGGAGGATCTCCGGAGCGCGAGCTACCTCGCCGCCAACATCGCGCATCGAGTCCCCACTCAGGATCAGGTGATTCCCGTCCCAGAGGCGGGTGAGAGAGTCGTGTTCCTCTCACACTTCGTTAGGGGGCTAGGATTCCCTCTTCACCCCTTCGTACGGGATCTACTGTTTTTCTACGGGCTAGATTTCCATGATCTAGCCCCGAATTTAATCCTTCACATCTCCGCTTTCATAGTGGTGTGTGAAGATTTCCTCCGCGTTCCCCCACACTTCGGCCTATGGCTCAAGACCTTCAATGTGAAGCCGGAGGTGGGGGACGGGCAACATGCGGAGTGCGGGGGTGCTATGATAAGCAAGCTCCCGAATGCAACCTGACCAAAGGGGTCGTTCGTGGAGACGAACAAGGTTTAGCAGCAGGAGTGGTTCTATATCACCGAGCCCCACGACGCCCAATGGGTGGTGGCGCCTGCTTTCAGATCTCGACCCCCGGAGAGGCTAACCTCCTGGACCGATAAGAGTATGAACTGGGGGTCTCTGATTGAGGTGGCGGCACTCCAAGGCCGCGTGTCCGGCGTGATCACCAAAGGCTACCAACTCACAACTGTGGTTCAGGTAATGCTGGCCCGACTTGTCCTTCCTTGCCAACGCCGGGGCTCCTCTCTATGGGAGTTCGATCCGGCAGGAGCCCGGCCCTTGAGGCATTTATACGGCTCCACGCACGAAGAGATCTGGAAACACCTCTTCAAGAGCCAGAAGGAGTGGCCAGAGGAAACTTAGGACTCAGGCTACAACACTGCGTTTACCGCACTAGAGGTAATCAAAAACTCTGTTGAACATATATTCTCTCCTTATTTTAATGATAATAGGAATTGGTGTTTTTACGTGATATAGAAAGCTGGACGATGAAGGCAGTTCAGATCAAGTGTCCGGCCCCTTAGCTAGAAGACCCAGCCACGCCTCAACTGTTGGTGATGATGGTTCCGGCACCGTACAAGGCGCCGGACAAGAAGTCCAAGAAGAAGGGCAAGGAGGCCAAGAGCGGCCCCCGCCCCGCGGATGCGAAGTCTGAGGAGATTAACATCCTCTCCTTCGAAGAGGAGGAGGATGATGAAGAAGAAGAATCCCCCGCCCAGGGCAAGGGGAAGAAGAGGGCGGCCCCTGCTATCGCAGGCAAGGCCGCAACCCGGAGGAGGCTAAACCTCCCCGCCCGTTCGGACTCATCGTCCGAACACAACTTTGTGGTGAAGCCTAGGGAGAAGCCCCTAGCCGAAACGTAAGTTGTTCGGATATATTAATTACTGCACTTTGTTTATTCAACATATTAATTTTTTTTAAGTATTTCTCACCTACTGACCTATAGCCCTCCCCGAGCACACCCCAATGCCTCCTCATCGGAGGGGAACTCTCTGCCGTCTGGAGAGATGGAGAGCGACCCGCCAGTCCGAGCTCCATCGCCCGTGGCCCGCGGGAACACCGAAGTGTCCTCCCAGCGTGTGTCTCCTGTTCAAGGAGATGGGGGCGGGGCAGGTGATAAGGTGATTGAGGGTAACATCTCGGCTATCGCTGACCATGGGGAAACAGTCCCCATGGAGACCGAAGACGGGGGGCCCAAACAATCCGGGGCCCCGGCGAATACTGATCTAGAGCCTAGTGAGGCTCTGGAGTCCAAAGACCAGACCCCCAAGGCGGGGGAGAATACTACTATTCCTACGGCGCCCGATGTCAATCTGGAGGCGCCGGATCCTCTGGAGGGAGCACTACAAAGTGCTTCCATATCGTGGAGGAGCACCGCACCATAATGGGTGCAGTGGTCAAGAAGATTCAGTCCGTCAAAGGCGGACTGAATGAAGCCTTCAACAACCTACTAACAGGCTTCGAGGTATGCAATGTAATGTTCTTTATGGAACTTTATTTATTTTATATGCACATATATAGCCAATACCTGCTGATGCTTTGTGTTATTCTGCACAAAATTGGACGAAGTATCCATAATATATCATATTATAGAGATAAACCGTATGCTTTTGCATTTGAACATGCTTCACTAGTTGCGGCAACTGCACAAGCTGCAGAAGTTGCAGTACTAAATCGGAAGCTCTTGGAGGCCAACGCGGACCTCGACCGCGTCAACCAGCGTTTGGATGAGACGCAAGGTATGCAGATTTGAAAAATTGAGATGTCAAGAAGACTAATAATTTTAATTGATTATGAGTATAAACTCTTTGTCATATTCTGTATTAAATAGTTGGTGCCACTGAGCTCGAGGCCCTCAAGGGCAACCTCGCGAGGGCCAAGAAGGAGGCCGAAGCGAGCAAGGCAGCCGCTGACAAAGCGGTTGCCGATCTAGAGGCTGAAAAGGCTGCGTGCCAAAAGCACGAGGTTTGAGTGGACGAAGTCGAAAGTGAGCTCAATGATGCTATTTGCAAGTGCGAGGCATTGGAGAAAACGACTTCGGAACAAGCATCCGAGCCTACTACGACAGTCAATGTAGCCCAGGAGGCGCGAAGCGAGTCGCGCAGCATATGCGAGGAAATCAAGCAGGCGCGGGAGATAGCATCTAGTAAGACTTTTCTCTTACACATCATCTTCGGAGGGCAGAAGTACCTTGGGCTGACACGGTTATGGAGTTCTCTAGGCGTGTTTGCGGATCCCCTGAGGAGCAGTGCTGACGCCGCCCAATACTTCCGAGCCCAGGAGGGGAACAACACGGAGAAGCTGTTCTGGTCGCAGTTCAATGCGCCAAAACATCCGGTGCCCCTCAACGACCAGATGAAGCAGTTGGTCGAGCTGCACAACATGGTGGGTTCGGCCATGAAGGACTTGATAGTCCAGTTGTGGCCTCCTGAGGCAATCCCGAGTAGCTACTTCAGATTGGTGAAGCGGCTCATCGAAGCGAGTCCGTGAGTCGACGCGTTGAAGCATTCAGCCTGCATAGAGGGTGCTCGGATGGCCTTCGCCCGTGTGAAAATGCACTGGGCGAAGATGAAGGCGTGGGACATAGCCACTGCTGGCCCGCCCGAAGGCAAGGAGCACCGCAAGCCATAGAGGTACTTTGAGGACGTCACAGAAGGCACCCGCCTTGTAGAAAGCCAGTGCTCAAAGGATATTATCTTTGAGTAATTGTATTCGGTTGTAAAGACTTACGCTTATGAACCGTTTTATATATAATTTTTGTGTTATTATAATGTGAGCGACTTTCACCTCCTGTGCGGCTGAGGGAGTCTTGTATTCAGGGGTCCTCAGGCGTTCGGGTCGATGAAGCTGGGCCGTAATGATGGGCCACGAAACTAGAAGCAGAAGACTCTCCCCCGTATTTGGTCAGGACTCCTATGTACGTATAAAGGCAAGTGTAGTGTCCAGATGTATCTTTTCCTTCCTCCCCAAGTCATCCTTGTAACCCTAGGCCCCCTCTGGCGTGTATATAAGCCAGGTGGTTTAGTCCGTAGAGGCTAACATCAACATCATTACATCCTCATAGGCTAGACTTTAGGGTTTAGCCATTATGATCTCGAGGTAGATCAACTCTTGTAATCATATTCATCCATATTAATATAGCAGGAAGTAGGGTATTACCTCGATCGATAGGGCCTAAACCTAGCTAAACGACGTGTCCCCAGCCTCCTGTTACCATCGATCCTCTAAGCGCATAGCTTGGTGCCCCTACCCGAGATCCGCCGGTTTTGACACCGACAATGGTGCTTTCATTGAGATCTCCGATGTGCGCTCATGATGAGCGATCGATGGCTCGTCTCGTCATCAGCGATGGGATCACCCTCGCAAACAACTTGGCCATCGGCCAGGTTCTCCAGCTCGGCGGGTTCGCTGTATGCGCCCGCGTGGCCTCAGGGCCGTCCGCACTCCCTGCGGTCATCAAGCACCACCCTTATGTTGACTCCGGCCACTCCGATGACGCGACCTCAGCAGATCTCTCACCTTTAAATGAGCTGCTGGATTGCATCGCCCCCTGGGGCTTTCATCGCCAGGAGATCATATAAGACCTAAATCCGGTCATGATGAGATCGATCCCATCCCGATCACTCATCTAGTGGCAGCAGTTGAGGACGGAGCCGAAGAGACTCCCCCTCTTGAGACGGCGACCGTCACAGTTCGGATCTCTGAACCCATTGAGCCGAACACGCCGCTGTTGGGCAACACTTTGTGTTTTTCGAGCTCCGGGATTGATGCAGGGCCCACGGAACGATTAGATCCTGTCGAGCCCGGATCGTCCACATCGGTGGCTGTCAAAACCCCCAATACCACTTTGGGTCTGGACTCAAAATTACCAACACCCACCCACCCTGGGAAAAACTCTCCAAGTAAATCTGGACTTCCGGACATAGATGATCTCGCGAACATACAACAACAGCCCGAGGAAACGGTCAACCACTTCTGGGCCAGATTCTTGCTCGTCAAAAACAAAATCAAGGACTGCTGCGACGACGAGGCGGTCTCCCTATTTTACCGCAACTGTACGGACGAGGGAGTCTTGAACGCCCTCAACCGACATCGTGTTCTGAGTTTTATAGAACTGCCGCATTTAGTACGGAAGTACTGCGCGATGGAAAATACTTGGAAAGCCCAGAATACAACTCTCGAACAGTCCATATCCGGACAACACACTATTAAGGCTAAACGGACATACCCTAGAATGTCATCCGATAATACGCCTATTGGCAAGAAGAACAAACCTTTTTTAAGGCATAGGTCCGTACTGGATGAACTGCTCGATAAACCTTGCCAAATACACGCAACCCCGGACAATATCCCAAACCAGTGCCTTAGGGCATGTTGGGTACTCCGGCAGGTTGCAAAAAGCGGTGCAGCAATCCTTGCCACCGCCGTATCAAGGGAGAAAGACGTCGGTGTCTTTAGTGTCTTCGAGACGTTCTCCTCAAATAACCGCCGCAAGAGAGCAAATCGCGAACTTGCCGAGGTCTACCAAATTAGCTCTGCAAGCCCATGGAGCGACACGGCAATTAGTTTTTCTGCCGAAGACGCACCCCAAGTCTGGGCGATCCGAGCAACATCAACTCTTGTACTAGACCCAATAGTGGACGGTTTTCGCCTCACTAAAGTACTTATGGATGGAGGAAGCGGACTAAACCTCATATATGAGGAAACGCATGCAAAAATGCAGATTGACAAATCCTGCATTGAGCACACTAACACAACCTTTAAAGGAATTATACCTAGCCGAGAAGCCCGGTGTTCGGGAAGCATTAAGTTCGACGTAGTATTCGGTAAATCTGATAACTACAGGTCGAAGGAACTGCTCTTCCACATTGTTCCCTTCAATAGCTGATACCACGCCCTTTTAGGACGGGACGCTTTTTCACGCTTTCAAGCTATACCCCATTATGGTACATGAAGCTTAAAATGCCAGGGCCCAATGGAGTAATCACATTAACAAGTGATCCGGATAGAGCACTCCGCGCCGAGAACAAAATAGCATATTTAGCCTTAGAGGCATTATCTGAAGCCCTCGTGGCCGAAGAATTAACTACCCTACAATCGATGGTGGACAAGGACGATGTAATCCTCACCAAAAGATCGAAATCTACCTCCTTCAAGCTAGCAGATGAAATCATAAAATTCCAAGTGCACCCAACGGACCCTAACAAGACAGCGTCTATCGGGGCACAGCTGGATCCGGTGGTAGATAGCGCGTTACACGCCTTCCTTCGAGAAAATTGGGATATATTCGCCTGGCACCCTTCAGATATGCCGGGAATCCCACGCAGGCTGGCCGAACACAGCTTCAATATTATCAAAGGGTTCAAACCAGTCAAGCAGTCACTGTGACGGTTCTCCGAATCCAAAAGACAAGCAATGGGAGAAGAGCTAGCCAAGCTATTAGAAGCCGGATTCATC
Organism: Secale cereale; assembly: GCA_902687465.1. Lineage (NCBI taxonomy): Eukaryota > Viridiplantae > Streptophyta > Magnoliopsida > Poales > Poaceae > Secale > Secale cereale. Next base: position 47,603,202 of record LR738714.1, on the reverse strand, counting down.
AGAGAAATTAAACATTCGGATTGGCTAGCCAACCTAGTCATGGTGCCGAAGAAGGATAAATCCTGGTGCCTCTACGTCGACTTTACAGACCTAAATAAAGCATGCCCCAAGGATCCCTTTCCTTTGCCCCGCATTGATCAAATTATCGATGCAACGGCCGGACACGACTCGTTGTGCTTCCTTGATGCTTACTCCGGATACCATCAAATAAAGATGAAGGAATCTGATCAGGCCGCAACGGCATTTATCACCCCGTACGGCCCCTTCTGTTTCAACACTATGCCCTTTGGATTCAAAAACGCTGGCGCCGCATATCAACGCATGATTCAAACATGCTTAGAAAAACAAATTGGCAAGACAGTGGAGGCATATGTTGATGATGTATTCGTTAAGACCGAACATGTCGAGACTTTGGTGGAAGATCTCTGCCTTACGTTTGATAACCTTCAAGAATATGACGTAAGGCTCAATCCAGAAAATGTGTTTTCCGCGTTCCAGCCGGAAAGCTACTAGGGTTCATCGTATCCCATAGAGGAAACGAAGCCAACCCAGCTAAAATCCGGGCTTTGTCAGAGCTCCAAACGCCAACCGATCTCAAACAAGTGCAAAAACTAGCAGGCTGCGTAGTGGCTTTAAGCCGCTTCATCTCCGGGTTAGGAGAAAAAGCATTACCACTTTATAGATTGCTACGACGCACTGACAACTTCGAATGGATAGACACGGCCACAACTAGATTGGAAGAAATAAAAACTCTACTAGCGAGCAACCCAATCCTAGCCGCCCCCCGGTGTTGGTGAACCAATGCTGCTGTATATATCAGCCACTAACCATGTAGTGAGTGTCGTGCTCGTCGTCGAACGAGCCAAAGAGGGACATAAATTCCCCGTTCAAAAACCCGTATACTATATATCCGAGGTTCTAACACCGTGCAAATCGCAGTACCCCCACTATCAGAAAATTGCCTATGCGGTCTTCATGTCATCTCGGAAGCTTCGACACTACTTTCAAGAGTGTTCGATGAGAGTGGCATCTGAAGTACCACTTAACGATATTATCAACAATAAAGACGCCACTGGACGCATAGCCAAATGGGCCATCGAGCTCTTACCATTCGAAGTATCTTATAAGCCACGCCGGACTATTAAATCCCAGGTGTTGGCTGACTTTGTCGCAGAATGGACCGAAGCCGAACTCCCTAAAGAGTACAGCTCATATTCCCATTGGACAATGTACTTTGACGGTTCTAAAATGCTAGCTGGATTGGGGGCCGGCGTAATATTGATATCTCCAACTGGGGATATAGTCCGGTATGTTCTACAAATTATGTACACAGACTCAAACAATGTGGCCGAATATGAGGCCCTATTGCATGGTGTCCGCCTAGCTCTATCCATGGGCATACAATGCCTCGAGGTACGTGGAGACTCAAACCTCGCTATCTCCCAAATAAACGGAGATTTTGGTGTGAAGGATTCAAAAATGGCAGCTTATCGCAATGTTATATTGAAAATATCGGCTAGATTTGAGGGGTTGGAATTCCATCACGTAACCCGGGATAATAACCAGGCCACTGACGTACTCGCTTGTATGGGCGCTAAACGCGACCCCATCCCACCTAACACCTTCGTGGAAAGGCTATTTAAGCCATCAGTAACATGGCAAGACGCGGGCGGCGATACGAATTCGGATCCGAACACACCTCCGGCCGAACTTAACCCAGACGCCGTCGGAGACCCAGACATGGAGATAACTTCTTTGGCTCATGAGATCATGGTAGTCATAGCCTCTTGGATAGAGCCCTTCCTAGCCTACCTTAAAAGACAGGAGCTCCCCGATGACCAAAATGAGGCCCGCCGCATAGTCCGGCGTTCTAAAGCCTACAAAGTTCACGAAGGTGAACTATATAAGAAAAGCACAACTGGTGTTCTACAAAGGTGCATCTCCGAAGAGGAGGGAAGGCAAATTCTCACTGAAATACACGCTGGAATGGGCGGCCACCATGCCACAGCCCGGGCGCTCGTAGGCAAAGCTTTTTGAGCTAGCTTTTTCTGGCCCACTGCCCGAGCAGATGCCCAGACCTTAGTCCAACACTGCGTTGGCTGCCAGCTCTTTGCAAATCAAAGTCACATGCCTCCCACCACTTTGAGAACCATCCCCATTACTTGGCCTTTTGCGGTCTGGGGGCTCGATATGGTCGGACCTCTTAAAGGGGGAAGCCATAAAAAGAAATACCTGCTGGTGATGGTAGATAAATTCACTAAATGGGTAGAAGCCAAGCCAGTAAAAGCAGTTGAGGCAGGGCCAGTGATAGATTTTATATCCGGTGTAGTACACCGTTATGGTGTCCCACACAGTATTATCACAGATAATGGCACAAACTTTACTGCTGACGAGGTAAAAAATTGGTGCGCAAAGTTATGTATTAAACTTGATTATTCTTCTTTGTACCATCATCAAACAAACGGTCAAGTCGAAAGAGCCAATGATCTGATAATGAGCGGCATTAAACCCCAACTGGTGCACTCCCTACAGGAGTCTGATAAACACTGGGTCGAGGAGCTTGATTCTGTACTCTGGGGGCCGCGGACCACACCTAATCGGACGACCGGATACACACCTTTATTCATGGTGTACGGTGCAGAGGCTGTTCTACCCTGTGACATTATTCATAACTCACCTCGAGTGCACATGTACGAGGAGAGAGAAGCCGAGCAAGATCGGCAGGACGACCTAGATGGACTTGAAGAGGAGCGCGATACAGCGCATGCCCGTTTCGCTTTTTATCAACAACATGCTAGGCGATACCAGAGCAGAGAAGTGCGGGCCAAGAAATACAACGTCGGCGAACTCGTTTTACGCCTCCCGGAGAAGAAGAGGGACAAGCTCAAACAAAAATGGGGGGGGGGCTTCATTATCGATGGAGTACTCACCGGTGGAGCCTATCACCTTCGGAATGCACGCCTTGAGCCGAACCCATGGAACGCTACCAGGCTCCAAAGATTTTACGGATAGTTCGGTAGCAATTTTTCCTCCTTTTAAGTTAGGTCTTATCTCTTATCTTTTATTTTTCTCCTTCTCCTTTTTTTTACCTTTTCTCTTATTGGTAAGTATTCGGCTCACCCGAACTACCACAAGATAAGTACATCTTTGAATGTATCTACCTCAAATATACTTGGGGGCTTCTTTGACGAAGCCCATTACCAAAAAAGCTTCTTGCTTAAAATGTCGTCTGTTTTTTACAGTCCTACCTTGCCATTATATGCACCAATATGACTTAAGTTCTGGCCAAGCTGGGTTGCATGGCTCCTATGCTTACCCCTACGTTTCTGATTGTTCGGCTAGGGCGTACAGGGAGCACCTCTGCGATTGTTACAGCCGGGTAATCCGGACATGTACCTCGGACTGGGTGAAGTCGAAAGATAGCGCTCTTAAGGGAATAATCGGTCGGCGGATACATGACATATCACTTTTAACGCATATATTTTAAATTATCACAGGATATGGCATCCTACAATCCTTTTTTACAGGATCAAAAGCCTAGGCATGCATATGTATGCATGCCGACCCAGGGAAAGGAACCCTTAAAGAAACTATTCTCTCTGGAAGATGTTTCTTATGCTAAACAGTAAAATAACATAACTCCCCGAAAACAGTTTGTCTGTTCAAGCAATTATGACCGGATTGCCTGGTTTCCGAACATACCACGTGTTCGCCACAGATATAGTATTCGGAAACACTCTAGCCTTTGGGTTTGTGGAGGTTAAAGCGGAAGGTCGACCACGACAACCTTATTATAATTTCGGCCGGAGATAAGTTTGATGGTAAAAGTACATTGATACATAGAATCAAATGACTACTCTTTCTCTATTCCCTCTATAAGGCTGCCTAGTATACAATCCTGTTGGGAAAACTTGGCAGCTGTCTCCACTTGGTCATATACCAACTTCAAGGGGATTTATTGCCCATCCGATCCTCGAGGTCCCGCGTGGGCCATATGATTCGGGCCAAGACAGGTGTAGCGTGTCTTCACCATGGCCTAGGCTTCTCGAGCACCCATGCGGTATGCTGACGCTTTCCACAGTTCGAAGCAGCGTCAAGCCCCTTTGAACAAGTCCGCCAAGTCCTCCATAGTTTCTGGAGGGGAATCGCCCAACCATAAAGCCTTGGCCATATTCTTCCTGGACTTTCGAGCTTGCTCATGGACCCTGTAAAGCTCTTGCAGCACGTCACCCTGAAAATCGGACACTTCCCTTTCGGGCTGCTTGGTTAACAAACCTGCAGGAAAAGTTTTATGAAAAACTTCCAAAATAAGGGACTATAAGGAGAGCTAGGTATAAGGGACATACTGAACATGCCGCATTTTAGCCTCCGGTTCTCTTCCATGGCACTTGAGAGTTGGGCTCTTACGTCCTTTAGCTCCTGTTCCAGCCTAACATTTTATCATGCGCTTGGTTTCTCTTATCTATGGCTTGCGTCAATTCGCGCTTAATAGCAGTTGTTTCCCCTTCGGCATTTTTTTTCCGCAAAAGCATCCCTTAGCTCCCTCTCCATTTGGTCGGTCGGCCCTGTTGCTGTATTACAATTAGTATGTACTTAACGACTCAGTGATCAGCACAAATATCATATTGTTCGGACACCATTGTTCTTACCACAAGCATCCTTTTCAAATTTCTTTGAATTTTCTAATTCAGTGGTGACAGTCATTAGCTGGGTCCGGCACTCTTCCAACTCTTTGGATAAGGAGTTATTCTTTTCTTGAAGCACCTACAAAAACACAACGATCCTCAAATCAGTTGTACCAATTGCTTTAAGTCTCGGGGGCTAATGGCATGGGAACATCAAAATGTACACTTACCCGCATATCTTTGGAAAGCCGATTAGTGGCTCCAGCGAGTCCGTCTTGAGCGGCTCGGATATAAGCATCTACAGAGCTTAGGGCGTTAAACGCCTCCTTGGAAAAGGCTGGGTCACGCATGCCTGCTTTCTGCCGTTGGTGAACCATCGCAACCTCCACTTCGGAATTAGTAACTGACATTCCATCCGAATCCTCTTGGAGGGGACAATCCGGCACTGAATCTGCATTAACCCTTGACGGGCCGGATGCCGGATTGGTTGGAGCTTGATCTGCATGATTTTCGAAAAAATCCAGTGTGTATTGCTCCTAAAAGGAAAAATAAAGCAGAAAGTTGTAATACCAACTTCACCACCCAGTGTGTGTCAAAACAAACATACCTCTTTGAAGGTTCTCTGGTGTCGCGGTCCTTTTTCGCTTCAAGGCCTCACCCGATGTAGGCGTCGCCCTCTCGGATGAAGGCCTTCGCACAATTCGGCGTGAGGAGCTCCTCCCCTTTTGAGCATGGAAAAGTGCGGTGGGTAAGGCGCACTGGGAATCTTCTCTTTGATGAGATATGTCCTAGGTACTTACGTGGGAAGAAGGAATGAGGCCAGGGTAATCGGCTACAATAGCCACCACGGTGCCCTCACGGCAGGCTTGATAGAAGACTCCCTCTTCTAGCTCTATGCCTTTGTTCGGATCTTCATCATATCCGGGCCTGCATTTTGGAATTGGTCCTCTAGCTGTGGGGCGGAACTATTAATCCCCTCGATCACCTTCCTCCACTCCTATTGGCAAAACCCGAATTCAGTTCGGCCAATACATCATAACAAAGAAAAAGGGCGAATATAGCGGTCACGAGAGAGACTTACTGCTACTTCTCGAGCTTGTGTTGTATTCCCTCGAAGAGGAAAGGGTGATGCGACACAGTAGTGTAAGTATTTCCCTCAGTTTTTGAGAACCAAGGTACCAATCTAGTAGGAGACCACGCGCCAGTCCCTCACACCTGCACAAACAAATAAGAACTTCGCAGCCAACGCGATAAGGGGCTGTCAATCCCTTTACGGTCACTTACGAGAGTGAGATCTGATAGAGATGATAGTTGATATTTTTGGTATTTTTGGTTTAATAAAACAGCAAATAAAAGCGGTAAAAGTAAAGTAGATGACATGAACATCTAGAGTATTAAGTTCATAAGAACAGAGTAATGCTTTAAGCAAGATGACATGATGTAGAGGGATAAAATCAAGCAATATGATATAAACCCCATCTTTTTATCCTCGATGGCAACAATACAATATGTTCCTTGCTGCCCCTGCTGTCACTGGGAAAGCGCACCGCAAGATTGAACCCAAAGCCAAGAACTTCTCCCATTGTAAGAACTATAGATCTAGTAGGCCAAACCAAACCAATAATTCGAAGAGACTTGCAAGCATTGTTCAAGATATCTTCCGATATGCCGATAAATCGGCCGATTTATCGCTTACCGTTGTCTGACCGATAAGATAAATCGGCTGATAAATCAGCTGATATGGCGATAAATCGGCCGATATGCCGATAAACTGGCCGATTTACCCCTTATCGTGGGTCGACCGATAAGTTCCCGATAAGCGATATCCCCAACATTGCTTGCAAGGATATTATAATAATACATAAAATAATTCAAAAAAGAACCAAATATTTCTCGTAGATAATCTTGATCATAAACCCACAATTCATCGGATCTTGACAAACACACCGCAAAAAGATTACATCGAATAGATCTCCTCGAAGACCGAAGAGAACTTGCTATTGAGATCCAAAAAGAGAGAAGAAGCCATCTAGGTACTAACTATGGACCCGAAGGTCTGTGGTAAACTACTCACAACTCATGGTGAGGCAATGGTGTTGATGTAGAAGCACTCCGTGGAAGATCCCCCCCTCTGGCGGAGCTCCGGAACAGGCCCCAAGATGGGATCTCACGGGAACAGAAGGTTGCGGCGGTGGAATTAGGGTTTTTTCTGTTGCCTTGATGTTTTCAGGGTACATGGATATATATAGGAGGAAGGAGGGCATCGAGGGAGCCAGAGGGGGCCCATGAGGGTGGGCGCCCTATAGGAGGGGGCACGCCCTGGACCCTCGTGTCCGCCTCCTCCGCCCCCTCGCGTGTACTCCAAGTCTTCTGTGTTGATATCGTTCCAAAAATAACTCTCGCGAAGGTTTCATTCCATTTGGACTCCGTTTGATATTCCTTTTCTGCGAAACCCTGAAATAGGCAAAAAAACAACAATCTGCACTGGGCCTTTGGGTTAATAGGTTAGTCCCAAAGATAATATAAAAGTGTGTAATAAAGCTCATTAAACATCCAAAACATAATATATAATAGCATGGAACAATAAAAATTTATAGATACGTTGGAGACGTATCACTTACCCAGTCAGGAGGATTGTACATAGAAAAACCCTCCCGGCACTTCAAACGAAGGAAGTCTTGGTTCTCTCCCTTATAAGGACCTTCCAGGATGACGGCTAGAGCGGTAGGGTCGTCCAGACCCGGGCATAAGCAGCGTGAGGCATCATTCAGGCCATTATAATGCCACATTGGAAATCCCTTATCTTGGAGTGGCTGCGCGCATCGCTTTATTGAAATCGCCATCACCTCAATTACAGATAGCCCCGAACTGGTGAACAATCTAATCTCGTCGGCCAGTCTGCTAACCTCCACTCTCTCTTCTTCTGAGGGACAGTGGGGACACCAGTTGAAAAGCTTCTTTGGAAGAGCACTGGAATATTTGGGGAGGCCTTGCCGAACTGGATCCGGCAGGGTAACATCCTCAATATAAAACAACTCTAAAGGCGACTCTTTGGATGCCTTCTTTGGAGTACCGGGCAGATAGCTGATACGTCTCCAACGTATCTATAATTTTTGATTGTTCCATGCTATTATTTATGAAGTCTTAGATGTTTAATGGGCTTTATCATTCACTTTTATATCATTTTTGGGACTAACCTACTAACCCAAAGGCCCAGTCCAGATTGCTATTTTTTTGCCTATTTGAGGGTTTTGCAGAAAAGGAATATCAAACGGAGTCCAAACGGAATGAAACCTTCACAGGAGATATTTTTGGAGAAAATCATGCGAGATAGACTTCGATGGCAAGCCAGAGGACAGGGGGCCACCCTCGAGGGTGGGGGGGGGGGGGCGCCCCCCTTCCCAGGGCGCGCCCCCTGCCTCGAGGGCAGGCCCGGTGGCCCCTGGTGCCCCTCTTCCTCCTATATATACCTACGTACCGCAGAAACTCCATACACAGAGAGAAAACCCTAATTCCACCGCCATAGTTGTTGTTCCCGTGGAGATCCCATCTTGGAGCCTGTTCCGGGAGGGGGATCCATCACGGAGGCCTTCATCATCATCATCATCGCCCTCACCATGAGTTGTGAGTAGTTTACCACAGACCTTCGGGTCCATAGCTAGTTTCTAGATGGCCTCTTCTCTCTCTCCGGATCTCAATACAAAGTTCTCCTCGGTCTTCAAGGAGATCTATTCGATGTAATATCTTTTTGTGGTGTGTTTGTCGAGATCCGATGAATTTGAGTTTATGATCAAGGTTATCTATGAAAGATATTTGGTTCTTCTCTGAACTTTTTATGTGTGCTCATAATATCCTTGCAAGTCTCTTCGAATTATTGGTTTGGTTTGGCCTACTAGATCTATAGTTCTTGCAATGGGAGAAGTGTTTGGCTTTGGGTTCAATCTTGCGGTGTCCTTTCCCAGTGACAGTAGGGGCAGCAAGGCACGTATTGTATTGTTGCCATCGAGGATAAAAAGATGGGGTTTTCATCATATTGCTTGAGTTTATCCCTCTACATCATGTCATCTTGCTTAAGGCATTACTCTGTTCGTATGAACTCAATACACTAGATGCATGCTGGATAGCGGTCGATGTGTGGAGTAATAGTAGTTGATGCAGGCAGGAGTCAGTCTACTTGTCTCGGACGTGATGCCTATATACAATGATCATGCCTAGATAATCTCATAATTATTCGCTTTTCTATCAATTGCTCGATAGTAATTTGTTTACCCGCCGTATAATATCGCTATCATGAGAGAAGCCACTAGAGAAAACTATGGCCCCCGAGTCTATCTCTATCATATTACTTTCCCGTTAATTTCTTTTGCCGTTGTTTATTTGCTGTTTTATTAAACCAAAAGTACCAAAAATATAATTATCATCTCTATCAGATCTCACTATCGTAAGTGACCGTAAAGGGATTGACAACTCCTTATCACGTTGGCTGCGAAGTTCTTATTTGTTCGTGCAGGTGCGAGGGACTGGCGCGTGGTCTCCTACTGGATTGATACCTTGGTTCTCAAAGACTGAGGGAAATACTTACGCTACTGTGCTGCATCTCCCTTTCCTCTTCGAGGGAATACAACGCAAGCTCAAGAGGTAGCAAGAAGAATTTCTGGCGCCGTTGCCGGGGAGGCTTACGCAAAAGTCATATACCAAGTACCTATCACAAACCCTTATCCTTCGCATTACATTTGTTTGCCTCTCGTTTTCCTCTCCCCCACTTCTCCTTTGCCGTTTTATTCGCCCTTTTTTCGCCGTGTGCTTCTCGTTCGCTTGCTCCTTGTTTGCTTGTGTGTGTTGGATTGCTTGCTTGTCACTATGGCTCAGAACAATACCAAATTGTGTGACTTCTCCAATACCAACAACAATGATTTTATTAGCACTCCGATTGCTCCTATTACCGATGCCGAATCTTGTGAGATCAATGCTGCTTTGTTGAATCTTGTCATGAAAGATCAATTCTCCGGCCTTCCTAGTGAAGATGCCGCTACCTATCTAAATAACTTTGTTGATTTGTGTGATATGCAAAAGAAAAGGGGTACGGATAACGATATTGTTAAATTGAAGTTATTTCCGTTTTCACTTAGAGATCGTGCTAAGACTTGGTTCTCTTCTTTGCCTAGAAATAGTATTGATTCGTGGAATAAGTGCAAAGATGCTTTTATCTCTAAGTATTTCCCTCCTACTAAGATCATCTCTCTTAGAAACGATATTATGAATTTTAAGCAACTAGATCATGAGCATGTTGCACAAGCTTGGGAGAGAATGAAATTAATGATACGTAATTGCCCTATGCATTTTTGAATCTATGGATGATTATTCAGAACTTTTATGTTGGCTTGAATTTGGCTTCTAGAAACCTTTTAGATTCGGCCACCGGAGGCACTTTCATGGAAACTACCTTAGGAGAAGCTACCAAACTCCTAGATAATATCATGGTTAATTATTCTCAATGGCACACCGAAAGATCTACTAGTAAAAAAGTGCATGCTATCGAAGAAATTAGTGTTTTGAGTGGGAAGATGGATGAACTTATGAAATTGTTTGCTGCTAAGAGTGCCTCTTCTGATCCTAATGATATGCCTTTTCCACTTTGATTGAGAATAACAATGAATCTTTGGATGTGAATTTTGTTGGTAGGAATAATTTTGGTAACAATTCTTATAAAGGTAATTTTAATCCTAGGCCTTTTCCTAGTAATTCCTCTAGTAATTTTGGTAATTCTTACAACAACTCTTATGGAAAGATGCCTTCTGAATTTGAAACTAGTGTTAAGGAGTTTATGATCTCGCAAAAGAATTTCAATGCTATGCTTGAAGAGAAATTGCTTAAAGTTGATGAATTGGCTAGAAATGTGGATATAATTACTCTTGATGTTGATGCTTTGAAACTTAGATCTATTCCAACTAATCATGATATCAATGAGTCTCTCAAAGCCATGAGAATTTCCATTGATGAATGCAAAGAAAGAACCGCTAGGATGCATGCTAAAAGAGAAGATTATATTAAATCGTGCTCTTTGGGTTATCGTGAAAATAAAGATTAAGATCTAAAAGTTATGGATGTGTCTCCTATTAGATCCTTGCTTTCTAGTATTAATCTTGATGAGAATAGGGTTGGAGATGATTCTGCTTTAAGGTGTCCCAATCATTCTGAGTTTTTAGATCTTGATGCTAAAATTGCTAAAAGTGGGATTGAAGAGATTAAAACTTTGCATAGTGATGAACCCACTACTTTTGATTTCAAGGGATTCAATTATGATAATTGCTCTTTGATTGATTGTATTTCCTTGATGCAATCCGTGCTAAATTCTCCGCATGCTTATAGTCAAAATAAAGCTTTCCATAAACATATAGTTGATGTTTTGATGCAATCTTATGAAGAAAAACTTGAGTTGGAAGTTTCTACACCTAGAAAGCGAATGGGAACTTACTATCAAAATAAAAATAAAAGATCATGAATGTTATGCTTTGTGTGATTTGGGTGCAAGTATCTCCACTATCCCAAAAACTTTGTGTGATTTGCTAGGGTTCCATGAGCTTGATGATTGTTCTTTAAATTTGCATCTTGCGGATTCCACTATTAAGAAACCTATGGGAAGAATTAATGATGTTCTTATTGTTGCCAATAGGAATTATGTGCCCGTAGATTTCATTGTTCTTGATATAGATTGCAATCCTTCATGTCCTATTATTCTTGGTAGACTTTTCCTTCGAACGATTGGTGCAATTATTGATATGAAGGAAGGAAATATTAGATTCCAATTTCTGTTAAGGAAAGGCATGGAACACTTTCCTAGAAAGAAAATCAAGTTACCATATGAATCTATCATGAGAGCTACTTATGGATTGCCTTCCAAAGATGGCAATACCTAGATCTATCTTGTATCGTGCCTAGCTAGGGGCGTAAAATGATAGCGCTTGTTGGGAGGCAACCCAATTTTATGTTTTTTTTGTTGCTGTTAGGGAATAAATATTGCATCTAGCCTCTGATTAGATGTGTTTTCATGTTTTGTTTAGTGTTTGTGCCAAGTAGAACCTTTGGTAAGACTTGTGTGAAGTTTATATGATCATGCTGTGAAAAACAGAGTCGTTAGCGCTCGCTAAAGTAGTCTTCAGATTTTACTGGAGCGTGCTTTTTAGTTGATTCATTTTGTTGCTGATTGGTAGACAAATTGCGCAAATTTACCAATTTAGTTTGAATTTTTTTGGAGTTCCAGAAGCAGGCAAACCCAGCAGATTTCTACAGACTGTTCTATTTTTGACAGATTCTGTTTTTCGTGGGTTGTTTGCTTATTCCGATGCATGTATGAGTAATATTGGAGGATATAAACCATCGAGAACTTGGAGTATAGTAGGTTTAACACCAACATAAACAATGAATGAATTCCTTGCTGTATCTTTGAGTGGTGGTTTTCTTTCTCTTACTAACGGAGCTCACGAGAATTTTTGTCTAATTTTTGTGTTGTGAAGTTTTCAAGTTTTGAGTATTGCTTTGATGGACTATGGAACAAGGAGTAGCAAAGGTCTAAGCTTGGGGATGCCCATGGCAACCGAAGTAAATTCAAGATAATCAAAAGCCTAAGCTTGGGGATGCCCCGGGAAGGCATCCCCTCTTTCGTCTTCATCCATCGGTAACTATACTTGGAGCTATATTTTTATTCGCAACATGTTATGTGTTTTGCTTGGAGCGTCTTGTATAATTTGAGTCTTTGCTTGTTAGTTCACAATCATCCTTGCTGGACACACCTATTTCAGAGAGTTAAATATGCCCTAGAAATTGTTAGAACACTCTATATGCTTCACTTATATCTTTTGAGTTGAATAGATTTTGCTCTAGTGCTTCACTTATATCTTTTAGAGCACGGTGGTGGTAATATTTTGTAGAAATTGTTGAACTCTCATGCTTCACTTAGATCTATTTGAGAGTCTATTAAAACAGCATGGTAAAGTGTTTAGGCTAAAGAAACTAGTCTTCACATGATAAACATCCAATGTCAATGTAGTAAAAAAAATTCACATCAAGTGCATTGAGTAGAAAGAGATGTTGGATGCTTGATAATTGTTTTGAGACATGAGGATAGTGATATTAGAGTCATGCTAGTGGAGTAATTATGAAATTGAGAAATATTTGTGTTAAGGTTGGTGATTCCTGTAGCATGCACGTATGGTGAACCGTTGTGTGACTAAGTTAAACATTGAGGTATTTGTAGAGTGTCAACCTTTGTGTGGAGGTTGGGGGCACGCGATGGTTAACTCCTACCAACCTCCCCCCTAGGGGCATGCGTTGATTGCTTTGTTTTGATGACTCGTAGATTTTTGCAATAAGTATATGAGTTCTTATGACGCAATAAGTATATGAGTTCTTATGACTAATGTTGAGTCCATGGATTATACGCACTCTCACCCTTCCACCATTGCTAGCTTCTCTTGTACCGCGCAACTTTCGCCGGTGCCATAAACCAGTATATATCCTTCCTCAAAACAGCCACCATATTGTTCCTCAAAACAGCCACCATACCTACCTATCATGGCATTTCCATAGCCATTCCGAGATATATTGCCATGCAACTTTCCACCGTTCCATTCATATGACACGCATCATATTGTCATAGTGCCATGCATGATCATGTAGTTGACATAGTAGTTGTGGCAAAGCCACCATGCATAATTTTTCATACACGTCACACATGATTCATTGCTTATGCCGGTACACCGCCAAAGGAATTCATGTAGAGTCATACTTGTTGTAGTATCGAGTTGTAATAAAAAGTGTGATGATCATCATTACTAGAGCATTGTCCCGTGTGAGGAAAGGCCAATAAAAAAAGGGAGATCGCCCAAAAAAATATAGAGAGGGTCTAATAAAAAAAGGAGAAAGCCCCTCCAAAAAAATGAGAGAAAAGAGAGAAGGGACAATGCTACTATCTTTTTCCACACTTGTGCTTCAAAGTAGCACCATGATCTTCATTGTAGAGAGTCTCATGATTAGTCACTTTCATATACTAGTGGGAATTTTCATTATATAACTTGGCTTGTATATTCCAACGATGGGCTTCCTCAAATGCCCTAGCTCATCGTGAGAAAGCAAGTTGGATGCACACCCACTAGTTTCTTTTGTTGAGCTTTCATACATATTTATCTCTAGTGCATCCGTTACATGGCAATCCCTACTCACTCACATTGATATATATTGATGGGCATCTCCATAGCCCGTTGATACGCCTAGTCGATGTGAGACTATCTCCCTCTTTTGTCTTCTCCACAACCACCTCTATTCGACCCATAGTGCTATGTCCATGGCTCACGCTCATGTATTGCGTGAAAGTTGAAAGGTTTGAAAATATAGAGCATGAAAATAAATGCTTGGCTGAAATCGGGGTTGTGAATGATATGAATATTTAGTGTGATAACGATGGAGCATAGCCAACACTATATGATTTTGTAGGGATAACTTTCTTTAGCCATAGTATTTTGAGAAGACGTGATTGCTTTGTTAGTATTGCTTGAAGTATTGTTATTTCTTATGTCAATATAGACTTTTATCTTGAATCCTTAAGATCTAAACATTCATGCCACAGTTAAGAGAATTACATTGAAAAACTATATTGGTTAGCATTCCAACATAGTTTCTCAATGTAATTCTCTTAATTGTGGCATGAATATTCAGATCTAAAAGATTCAAGATAAAAGTCTATATTGACATAAGAAATAATAATACTTCAAGCATACTAACAAAGCAATCATGTCTTCTCAAAACACTATGGCTAAAGAAAGTTATCCCTACAAAATCATATAGTCTGGCTATGCTCCCTCTTCATCTCACAAAATATTCATATCATGCACAACCCCGATTTCAGCCAAGCACTTGTTTTCATACTCTATTCTTTCAAACCTTTCAACTTTCACGCAATACATGAGCGTGAGCCATGGACATAGCACTATGGGTGGAATAGAGGTGGTTGTGGAGAAGACAAAAAGGAGGGAGAAAGTCTCACATCAACTAGGCGTATCAACGGGCTATGGAGATGCCCATCAATAGATATCAATGTGAGTGAGTAGGTATTGCACAGCAACGGATGCACTAGAGATAAAAATGTATGAAATCTCAACAAAAGAAACTAGTGGGTGTGCATCCAACTTGCTTGCTCATGAAGACCTAGGGCATTTGAGGAAGCCCATCGTTGGAATATACAAGCCAAGTTTTATAACAAAAATTCCCACTAGTATGAAAATGACTAAGCATGAGACTCTCTACAATGAAGAACATGGTGCTACTTTGAAGCACAAGTGTGGAAAAAAGATAGTAGCAATTGTCCCTTTTTTCTTTTCTTTTTTTTAGGCCTTTCTTTTTTCTTTGGCCTTTCTCCTTTTTTTCTTTTTTTTGCAGAGGGGCTTTATTGATTTAGCCTTTCCTCCCACAGGACAATGCTCTAATAATGATGATCATCACACTTTCATTACAACTCGATATTACAACTCGATACTACAACAAAGTATGACTCTATATGAATGCCTCCGGCGGTGTACCAGTATGTGCAATGAAACAAGAGTGACATGTATGAAAAATTATGCATGGAGGCCTTGCCACAAATACGATGTCAACTACATGATCATGCTTGGCAATATGACAATATGATGCGTGTCATATGAACGGAACGGTGGAAAGTTGCATGGCAATATATCTCGGAATGGCTATGGAAATGCCATGATAGGTATGTATGGCGGATTTTTTGAGGAATAATATGGTGGCTGTTTTGAGGAAGGATATATAGTGGGTTTATGGTACCGGCGAAAGTTGCGCGGTACAAGTGAGGCTAGCAATGGTGGAAGGGTGAGAGTGCGTATAATCCATGGACTCAACATTAGTCATAAAGAACTCACATACTTATTGCAAAAATCTACGAGTCATCAAAACAAAGCAATCAACGCATGCTCCTAGGGGGGAGGTTGGTAGGATTTAACCATCGCGCTCCCCCGACCTCCACATAAAGGTTGGCACTTTACAAATACCTCATGCTCTAACTTCGTCACATAGCGGTTCACCATACGTGCATGCTACGGGAATCACTAACCTTAACACAAGTACTTCTCAATTTAATAATAACTCCACTAGCATGACTCTAATATCACTATCCTCATATCTCAAAATAATTAACAAGCATCCAACATCTCATCATATTCAATGCACTTAGTGTGAATTTTTTTTACTACATTGATATTGGATGTCTATCATGTGAAGACTAGTTTTATAGCCTAAACACATTACCATGCTGTTTTAATAGACTCTCAAAAGTATATACGTGAAGCATGAGAGTTCAACAATTTCTACAAAATATTACCACCACCGTGCTCTAAAAGATGTAAGTGAAGCACTAGAGCAAAACTATTCAACTCAAAAGATATAAGTGAAGCACATAGAGTGTTCTAACAATTCCTAGGCCATATTTAACTCTCTCAAATAGGTGTGTCCAGCAAGGATAATTGTGACAAAATAACAATCAAAGACTCAAATTATACAAGACGCTCCAAGGAAAACACATATCATGTGGTGAATAAAAATATAGCTCCAAGTATAGTTACCGATGGATGAAGACGAAAGAGGGGATGCCTTCCCGGGGCATCCCCAAGCTTAGGCTTTTGATTATCCTTGAATTTTACTTGGGGTGCCATGGGCATCCCCAAGCTTAGGCCTTTGCTACTCTTTGTTCCATAGTCCATCAAAGCAATACTCGAAACTTGAAAACTTCACAACACAAAACTTAGACAAAAATTCTCGTGAGCTCCATTAGTATAAGAAAGCAAACCACTACTCAAATGTGCTGCAATGAATTCATTATTTGTTTATATTGGTGTTAAACCTACTATATTCCAACTTCTCTATGGTTCATACTTGCCAATACTACTAATAGATGCATTGAAATAAGCAAACAACACACGAAAAAACAGAATCTGTCAAAAATAGAATAGTCTGTAGTAATCTGCAGGTTTTGCATACTTCTGTAACTCCAAAAAATTCAAACTAAATTGGTAAACGTGAGGAATTTGTCTATTAATCATCTGCAAAAAGAATCAACTAAATATCATGCTCCAGTAAAATCTGACGACCATTATAGCGAGCGCTAACGATTCTGTTTTTCACAGCAAGATGACATAAACTTCACACAAGTCTTCCCAAAGGTTCTACTTGGCACAAACACTAAACAAAAAATGAAACCACATCTAAACAGAAGCTAGATGCAATATTTATTCCCTAACAACAGCAAAAAAATAATATAAAATTGGGTGGCCTCCCAACAAGCGCTATCGTTTTACGTCCCTAGCTTGGCATTGATAATTCAATGATGCTCACATGAGAGACAAGAATTGAAGCACAAAGATAACATCATAAAACATGTGACAAACACATCTAATTCTAACATTCTTCCTATGCATAGGCATCTTATAAGAAAACAAATTATTAAGGCAAGCAAAAACTAGCATATGCAAGGAAGAAGACAGAAGCAAGATCAATCTCAACATGAAAAGAGGTAATTTAGTAACATGAAGATTTCTACAACCATATTTTCCTCTCTCATAATAATTGCATGTAGGATCATAAGCAAATTCAACAATATATCTATCACATAACATATTCTCAACACGGTCCACATGCATACAAAGTTGACACTCTTCCAAAATAGTGGGATTAACATTAACTAAAGTCATGCCCTCTCCAAACCCACTTTTATCAAAAAATTCATAAGATTGATCATTCTCCAAATATGTGGGATCTAAAGTTGACACTCTTCCAAACCCACTTTCAATATTATTGCAAACATTATTATCAATCTCATATATATCATGGGGCTTAAATAAATTTTCAAGATCATAAGAAACATCACCCCCAATCATGATCATTGCAACAGGTAGTGGGCATATCAATACTAGCATCCCCAAGCTTAGGGTTTTGCATATCATTAACACAATTGGCATTTATAATAGTATCATTGCAATCATGCTTTTTTATTTAAGGAGCTAACATGAATCACTTTTTCTTTCAACAATTCCTCACAATTTTCAGATTCATAAATTTCAAGCAAAACCTCATAATGATAATCTAGTGCACGCAGCTCACTAGCAATAGGTTCAACATAATTGGATCTCTTGAAGAGATTAGCAAGTGGATGAGGATCCATACTTTAGCAAGCAAAGATGCAAGCTAATTGAGGGCACATAGCAACACAAGCAAACAAGAGGAACGCGAACGGTAAATACACAGCAGAAGAAGGGCGAATAAAACGACAAGGGTGAAGTGGGGGAGAGGAAAACGTGAGGCAAAAAAAGTAATGCGAAGGATATGGGTTTGTGATAGGTACTTGGTATATGTATTTTGCCAAAGCCTCCCCAGCAAAGGCGCCAAAAATTCTTCTTGCTACTTCTCAAGCTTGCGTTGTATTCCCTCGAAGAGGAAAGGGAGATGCATCACAGTGATACGTCTCCAATGTATCTACTTTTCCAAACCCTTTTGCCCTTGTTTTGGACTCTAACTTGCATGATTTGAATGGAACTAACCCGGAGTGACGCTGTTTTCAGTAGAATTACCATGATGTTGTTTTTGTGGAGAAATAAAAATTTCTTGGAATCGCCTGAAAATCAATGGAGAATTATTTTGGAAAATATAAAAAAAATACCTGCACGAAGATCCACACCAGGGGGCCTTAGGCTAGCCCATGAGGGTGGGGGCGCGCCCCCCTGCCTCGTGCCCCCCCGATGCTCCACCGACGTATCCCCAGATCCTATATCTTCCGTTTCGGGGAGAAAAAAATCAGGGAGAAGGAATTATCGCGTTTCACGGGACGGAGCCGCCGCCAAGCCCTAATCTCTCTCGGGAGGGCTGATCTGGTGTCCGTTCGGGGCTCCGGAGAGTGGAGATCGTTGCCATCGTCATCATCAACCTTCCTCCATCACCAATTCCATGATGCTCACCGCCGTGTGTGAGTAATTTCGTCGTAGGCTTGCTGGACGGTGATGGGTTGGATGGGATCTATCATGTAATCGAGTTAGTTTTGTTAGGGTTTGATCCCTAGTATTCACTATGTTCTGAGATTGATGTTGCTATGACTTTGCTATGCTTAATGCTTGTCACTAGGGCCCGAGTGCCATGATCTCAGATCTGAACCTATTATGTTTTCATGAATATATGTGTGTTCTTGATCCTATCTTGCAAGTCTATAGTCACCTACTATGTGTTATGATCCGGCAACCCCGAAGTGACAATAATCGGGACCACTCCTGGTGATGACCACACTATGTGTTAATGCTTTGGTCCGGTACTCTATTAAAAGGAGGCCTTAATATCCCTTAGTTTCCAATAGGACCCTGCTGCCACGGGAGGGTAGGACAAAAGATGTCATGCAAGTTTTTTCCATAAGCACGTATGACTATATTTGGAATACATGCCTACATTGCATTGATGAACTAGAGCTAGTTCTGTGTCACCCTAGGTTATAACTTCTACATGATGAATTGCATCCGATATAATTTCCCATCACCGATCCAATGCCTACGAGCTTTACCTATATTGTCTGTCGCTTATTTACTTTTCCGTTGCTACTATCACAAAAACTACAAAAACACTATTGTTACTTTTATTGCCGCTACCGCCACTATCATATTACTTTGCTACTAAACTATCTTGCTGCAGATACTAAGTTTCCAGGTGTGGTTGAATTGACAATTCAGCTGCTAATACTTAAGAGTATTCTTTGGCTCCCCTTGCGTCGAATCAACAAATTTGGGTTGAATACTTTACCCTCGAATACTGTTGCGATCCCCTACACTTGTGGGTTATCACACAGTAGCGTAAGTATTTCCCTTAGTTTTTGAGAACCAAGGTATCAATCTAGTAGGAGACCAGGCGCGAGTCCCTCGCACATGCACAAACAAATAAGAACTTTGCAGCCTACGCGATAAGGGGTTGTCAATCCCTTTACGGTCACTTATGAAAGTGAGATCTGATAGAGATGATAGTTTATATTTTTGGTATTTTTGTTTATAAGAACATAAAGTAAAAGCGATAAAAGTAAAGTAGATGAAGATTGATATGTTGAGGGGGCCATAGTGTTCTCTAGTGGCTTCTCTCATGATAGCGATATTCTACGACGGGTAAACAAATTATTGTCGAGCAATTGATAGAAAAGCGAATAATTATGAGACTATCTAGGCATGATCATTGTATATAGGCATCACATCCGACACAAGTAGATCGACTCCTGCCTGCATCTACTACTATTACTCCACACATCGACCGCTATCCCACTTGCATCTAGCGTATTGAGTTCATAAGAACAGAGTAACGCCTTAAGCAAGATGACATGATGTAGAGGGATAAACTCAAGCAATATGATATAAAACCCATCTTTTTATCCTCGATGGCAACAATACAATACGTGCCTTGCTGCCCATACTGTCACTGGGAAAGGACACCGCAAGATTGAACCCAAAGCCAAGCACTTATCCCATTGCAAGAACTATAGATCTAGTAGGACAAACCAAACCAATAATTCGAAGAGACTTGCAATGATATTATGAGAACACATAAAGATTACAGAGAAGAACCAAATATTTCTCATAGATAATCTTGATCATAAACTCACAATTCATCGGATCTCGACAAACACACCGCAAAAGACATTACATCTAATAGATCTCCTCGAAGACCGGGGAGAACTTTGTATTGAGATCCAGAGAGAGAGAAGAATCCATCTAGATACTAGCTATGGACCCGAAGGTCTATGGTAAACTACTCACAACTCATGGTGAGGGCGATGATGATGATGTAGAAGCACTCCGTGATGGATCCCCCCCTCCGGCGGAGCTTCGAAACAGGCTCCAAGATGGGATCTCATGGGAACAGAAGGTTACGGCGGTGGAATTAGGGTTTTCTCTCTGTTGCTGATGGTTTCGGGGTACGTGGACTTATATAGGAGGAAGGAGGACACCGGGGGAGTCACGGGGGCCCCACGAGGCAGGGGGGCGTGCCCTGGGAAGGGGGGCACGCCCCCACCCTTGTGGGCCCCTTGTGGCTCTTCTGACGTGGTTCTCGAGATCTCCGTGCGTGATTTTCTCCAAAAATATCTCTTGCGAAGGTTTCATTCCGTTTGGACTCCATTTGATATTCTTTTTCTGCAAAACCCTTAAACAGGCAAAAAACAGCAATCTGGACTGGGCCTTTGGGTTAGTAGGTTAGTCCCAAAAATGATATAAAAGTGTATGACAAAGCCCATTAAACATCCAAGACATCATAAATAATAGCATGGAACAATAAAAAATTATAGATACATTGGAGACGTACCAAGGGACAAGGCAGAAGAACCTCCGCCACAGCTCAAAATGAGGCTCGCAGCCGAGGAATAGTTCGCATAAGGCGACAAATCCTGCAATATGCAGGAGAGACCCCGACGTAAGATCATGTAATTGAAGACCATAGAACTCCTGGAGTCCCCTAAGGAAGGGGTGGACGGGGAAACCTACACCTCTTGAAAGGAAATGGACAAAACATACCCGCTCTCCATTGGAGGTGTTGGGAAAGCTCTCGGCTAGGGCTTGATTGTCGATGGAAGTTAGTCTAGCCTAGACATGGACTAGGTCCTCGGGAGGGAGATATCCCTGTGCTTGAAGTGTTCTCAGGTGCGCATGGGATATGGAGCAACTCTTCCAATCACCTGCTCGAGGGCCGTGAGGGCGCGAGGAAGAGCTTGGGGTGCTGGCCATGTTTGAAGATTTTTTGCAGGCACTAGGGTTTCTTCCGCGTGGAATGGAATGGAGAGGCAACTGAGATCTAATCTCTTATATACGCGCCTTCCCTACACAGACAAGGGGGTAATTGCAAAAATACCCAGGCGGTTCGCATTCGTTGGACACGTGGAAGCCAAGGCGACGACAGCGAGGAATCGACGGAATACAATATTAAATGAAGCCGAACTATCATCGAGAAGGACTCACCTTGCAAGACCGAAGACATGAAGCCGGGCACAATCTCGTCCTTGAAGGCAAGTCCGGGGGCTACCGAGGGAGTCCTGTATTCAGGGGTCCTCAGGCGTCCGGGTCGATGAAGCTGGGCCGTAATGATTGGCCACAAAAGTAGAAGCTGAAGACTCTCCCTCGTATTCGGTCAGGACTCCTATGTACGTAGAAAGGCAAGTGTAGAGTCCGGATGTATCTATTACTTCCTCCCCAAGTCATCCTTGTAACCCTAGGCCCCCTCTAGTGTGTATATAAGCTAGGGGGTTTAGTCTGCAGAGGCTAACATCAACATCATAACATCCTCATAGGCTAGACTTTAGGGTTTGACCATTATGATCTCGAGGTAAATCAACTCTTGTAATCATATTCATCCATATTAATATAGCAGGAAGTAGGGTATTACCTCGATCGAGAGGGCCTGAACCTGGGTAAACATTGTGTCCCCAGCCTCCTGTTACCATCAATCCTCTAAACGCATAGCTTGCCCCCCCTACCCGAGATCCGTCGGTTTTGACACCGAGAGCGGTCATTTATTTAAATCTGAAAGTTTCCAGTTGTCGGCTTCAGCCCCCATGTAAATGTTACTGGAGTGTTCGGTCATATGCATAAACACTTTTCATCCAACGTCTTGGTCCATTTAGGAGGTGTATGCGGAGCGAACCAGGAAATCAGACTATGGGGCTTTATTGCTTTCACTTAGCCATAAGAGTTTGACAAATGGGACTAAGTACTAGCCCCTGGTGCATATATGGTGTTTCCGAATTAAGGTATCCATTTGTACGCGGCTGGGCAAAAAACCAACCCTTCGTATAACACGGGGTAGATCTCCATCGATCGTAGTATGACACTAAGTCACCGGATCACAGACCAGATTCTGACCTATCATGACAGTCAGTTTTCGGCTTTCTCTGCTGAGGTACTTGACCAGACGAACTAGAAGTACAATCGTTGTAGTTCTCCCTTTACACCCTAGCCGAACAATTGGGAACGTAGGGGTAAGCACAGGAGCCGGGAAACCCAACTATTGACCCAAGACATGATTCGGAACTGATGCATATAAAGCAATATCTAGGATGCCGAACACTCCCTATAGGTGTTCGGACTTTTCAACATATACCGGGCCGAATACAGCCGCTGGTAATGGACCCTGGTGTCAAGGCACATGTGGCAATCTGACATGGGGGAGAACACAGGTGGTGAGAGAATAAAACTCCAAACACAATATGAACCAAGTTGCTTCTATAATATCCCGTTCTAGTACGGCAATACGTATACTTACAGATAATGCCGATAACTTCCTTGGACATTTTACATGCCAGAAAAGTATACAACAAAAAGAGATAAAAGGTTTATAGAGGGTCTTAATCTAAAAAGAAACCTTAGCGTGGGGCCCTGCTGCACGTCTGCGCCATTTTCTCCTTTGTGATGTGTCCTTGAAGGGGGAAGTGTGATGGCCATCTGTAAAAAAAAAGAAAAAGAAAAAACCTGGAAAAAAGAATCCAGTGTGGCCCTAAACAAAGTTGGTTCATTTAATGAACCATGAAAGATAATTTTAGAGTCCAAATAGGTTCGAGCCGAACTATAGACTATTTGTATGCAGTGTGCCCCCAGCGCCGCCCAAGGAATTTTAAGGGCATAATTGTGTACACGAGGAACGTACACTACCACCTTATGGGGCAGTTGCTAGGTGGCTTCTCACCCCTCGTTGGTTACCCCAAGTGGAAGGTTTGAGATGCAGTGCAGCAGAAGTTTTCCCTTGGCAATACCAAGGATCGATTTCCCAGAGACTCCCAGTTTCAACAAGAAGGTGTCAACTGCTAACGGTGCCAGATATTAGCAATCAACGTGGACCTGCACACATATACAAATAACTTTGCTCCCAACGAGTACAAAGAGGTTGTCAATCCCTCCGGCCTTGTAGTTTACAAAGGATCAAACGCAAGTGATAGTAGTGATAGATATAATTGCAATAGTAAATAAAAGCAGAAAAGTAAATAGTGGGTGTGATCAATGATGGTAATATGGACCGGAGTCTCATGATGTTCACTAGTGATGTCTCTCTCCCAAAAGACGATAAAATAGCTATGTGAGGTAAACGAATTACAGCTGGGCAATTGACAGGACCATGTGCGCAAACCAATGCTGACTACATTGCAAGAAAGGTTGAGGTTCAAAGCATGGGCGGTACGCCGAGGTAAGTAGACCGAAATCCATCTGCATCTACTACTAATCATCCACCTTGAGATATCTATCCAGAACATCTCGCAGGTATTAAGTTGCGAGTCCCACCCATAGTGTAAACTCAAAGCAACAGACAACTGCATTAAAAGAACTTTGCGTAAAGTAAACAATCCTTGCACCCGCGGGCACAAGCACCGTTGTTTTCCCCCTTGTGGCAACATCACATCCCCTAGACTCATGTTTCTGTCACTCAAACTAGTCATCGAGGGGCATGAACCCACAATCGAGCATAATGTTCCCTCTTGGAGTCACTACCTACTACTTGGCCAAAGCAATAAATAACAACGGAGAACATGCAAGAATTACTTACGAACATAAATATAAAAGAGGTGAATCAAATATATTACTCAAACACAATCTGAACATAATCTCATAATCCATCGGATCCCAGCAAACTCATCATAGCAACAGCATAAGGATTACATATGTGCCTCGATCATGTAGGGCAGCTCACGAGGACTAATTAGTGAAGCACAAGAACGGGAGGAGAACATCACATAGCTACTGGTCATGGACCCATGGTCCAAGGGAGACTACTCACAACTCATTCGAGAGGGGTCCATGGTGGTGGAGAAGCTTCCGGTGGTGATCCTCCCCTCCGGCAAGGTGCCGGGAAGAGTTCTCTTGGCGCTCCCGATATTGGAAGCGGCGGCGGCGGCGGAACAAAGATGAGATCGCGAAAAAGAGTTCCCGTCTCGAGGGTTTCGGGAGACGCTTTAAATATATGCCAAAGGGGGGCATCAGCGGAGCCTCGGGGGGCCCAGGCGCCCCCCCCGGCGCGGCCCAGGGGGGCGCGCCGCCAGGGCGCCTGGAGCCTTGGTGGCCCCCCAGGCTGTACTTCGGACACCCGGTAGTTTCTGGAACGCTGATTTTTTATATAATTTTTCTGGATTTTTCCTGGCAGTTCTCATAATATGAAAACCTGAAATACAAAAACAGCCGAAAACAGAAACTGGCACTGGGGTGCACTGAGTTAATAGGTTAGTCCAAATATGAACGAAAGTGTATGGAAGTGTATAAATATCATAGCAATATCACCCAAAAGAGGCATGGAGCAAGCAGAAATTATAGATACGTTTTGGACGTATCAACATCCCCAAGCTTAATTCCTGCTCGTCCTCGAGTAGGTAAATGATAACAAGAATAATTTCTGTGGTGACATGCTATTAACCATATAGGACTTTTTCATAGTCATATGACAAAAGCTTACTGAGACAATGAATCTGTAGTAATTAAGTTGCCTCATGAGAAAATCACAAAGAACTGAAAGTTTTACAATATGATACTGAAACATCAAATAGATTTGTAATGAACATGATGTGCAAATATGATAAAGTGATATCTAGCTTGCCCCCTTTAGTGAAGCAAAACATAAATGCAGGGGCACCTCCAAGGTTTAAGTGATGACTAGATACAATGATTTCAGAATAAACGATCTCACAATCATGCAAAAGACAATGCTACTTTGGGACAATGCACATTACACTCAGAATGACAATCATGCTCTCAGTAGTTGGTGCTTTTAAAAGAAGGTGGAGACTCTCGAACCGTGGCTTTTGTTGGCAAGGTTGAAAACCCGTAATCGGAAACAAAGACAAAACATGTACGAGAGCTCTTGGCTTTAAAACAGAGGTAATAATAATTTTTTTTAGATCATGCATGTTTCGTTAACGAAAGCTAGCAGATAACTCAATCACTTCTTGAGATGGACAAGTTTCGAGGAACGGCTCCCGAATGAGGACGATCACATCCTCTTAATCTCCTTTGTTTATCACTGCCAAAGTTTTCTGATATCTCATGAACAAAGCGTGAAGGAGGGTTTGTTTGTTATATTATCTTTTTGAGCCGGGCGCACTCAATGCCAGTTCCTTCTCGTATTATGGGTTTGCACATTATACATGCAATCCCGGGGTGAAGCTTGTCCAACTTAAAAATATTATGAATTAACTACTACTTCCTCATGAACTTATAACAGAGGCACAAAATAAGAATGCTTTTTTTCTTTGAATAATTTCGAGATGGCACATGCAAGTCTCCGTTAGGAATGGCAGGTAAATACCATGTAGGAAGATATGGTGGACTCTATGGCATAACTGGTATAAAGGAATGTGGATGCACAAGCAGTCAGTCCGCTTAGTACAGGCGAAGGTTAGCAAAAGACTGGGAGCGACCAACTAAGAGAGCAATGACGGTCATAATCATGCAGAGCGACAAAGCAACATTGAATCAGGCATGGTAGTTATATCGCTACTCAGAAACAAAAGATCATGAAGGCTTGACAGACTTTCTTTACAGTCTTAAATATGCGTGAGCATACGCCAAGTCAATCAAAATAAATTCTCGAAGGAAGATATTACTAAACCATACCACATCATAGGCAAACAAACCATGTTGGTACTCCAATAACACATTGGGAATCCCCCAGCTATTTGAGACTAACCATAAGAAAACATGAACTACTAGGCGCCATTATGCACGTAGCATCTTTATCATAGACATATCAACCAATGCAATGGAAGCAAACTCTCTTAATAAGATAAGCATGATAACTAAAGAGAGTTCAAGCAACCAACTAAACAAAAGCTCTTTGAAAAGATAAGCATGAAACTGAGAGCTGAACATGATAGTAGCTATTAAAAGACAAAGAACACACACATCATAGATAGGCATAAAAATTCTATGTTATGTTCTAGGTAGAAGTGGAGCGTGTTTCTCTCCCACATAAAGAAAGCTGAGTTCCGACTCGTTATGAAAAACTAAAAAGGAAACTAAAAACAAGACGCTCCAAGCATAGCACATAACACATGAAGTGATTAAAATATAGTGGAACGAAAGACGAACTGATAATGTTGATGGAGAAGGGGATGCACGGGGGCATCCCCAAGCTTAGACGCTTGAGTCTCCTTGAATATTTCTTGGGGGTGCATGGGGGCATCCCCAAGCTTGAGCGTTTGACACTCCTGAATCTTTTTATCATCTTCCCTCGCACACTTGAAAACTCCCTTCATACATAACTCATCATAATCTGATTAGCGATGTTAGTACCCATAATAAAATAATTGTACCTTGCTGGAAATAATGATATTCTTGAAGGTCTACTGTTTCTCAAGATTGCCAAAAGGTTTTTGCAAAGAAAAAGCAAGCTCTAGGTTTGCAAAATGAAGGAAAGGCAAAACATGACAGAATCTGTGAAAAACAGAACAGCAGGTAGTAAATGATTTGTTCGGGGCACTTCTGCAACTCTAATCAAAAAACTCAGAACAGATGCACGAAAGACAATTATATAGAGCATGCTGTCGAAAAAATTCAGACCACAACGATGACCTGGTGATTTTATACGAATTTTTCTATCCAAGGACAGAATCTGTTTCCTGGACAGCACCTCACAACTTTTGAACTTTCTAGCAATCAGAGGCTATACTTGGCACAAAATTGAAAAGTAAAGATACAATGATGATGCTACTGTAGTAACAACATCAAGACACAACAAAAACAAAATAAATTTATTCATTGGGCTGCCTCCCAAAAGCGCTTTCTTTTATGCCTTTAAGCTAGGCATAATGCATATAGATCAAGTTTTATCAAGAGTAAAAGAATAGCTAGCCCGTATAACGGACTCAAAAGGTAACTTGATCTTCTTTCGAGGGAAGTGTTCCATCCCTTTCTTGAGAGGAAACTGAAATTTTATATTACCCTCTTTCATGTCAATGATAGCACCAACAGTGCGCAAAAAGGGACGTCCCAAAATAATTGGACAAGAAGGATCACATTCAATATCCATAATAGTGAAATCAACGGGAACATAATTATCATTGACAATGATAAGAACATCGTCGATCCTCCCCAAAGGTTTCTTTATGGAAGAATCAACTAGACGAACACCAAAAGAACAAGCATCAAAAGGTTTCAATTTAAGCATATCATATATTCTTTTGGGCATAACAGAGGTACTAGCACCAACATCACATAATGCATAGCAAGAGAAGTCATTCAATTTAATTTTTATCATAGGATCCCAACCATCTTCTAGCTTTCTAGGTATGGAGGCTTCTACTCTTAGTTTCTCCTCCCTAGCTTTGATAAGAGCATTAGTGATATGCTCTGTGAAGGCAAGATTAAGCGTGCTAGTGCGGGGGTCTCTAGACATCTTGCGAAGGAAATCAATAACTTCGGTAAGAGTGCAATTATCAAAATCAAGGTCACTAGCATCAAGTAAAGTGGTAGTGGTGTCCTATAGGTTCACTTGTTTGGTAGTTTCTATAGTCATAGCATCACCATTAATAGGTCCATCGGGACCAGGAGTGCATTGGGTGCTAAGAGTTTGGATGTCCTCAACAACTTGGATAGTAGCAACAGTGTGGTGGGTAGGAAGGCTCTTAATCATATCTTCTTCCTCCCTTTCTCTAGCCCATCTCTCTTTAAGTTTAGCCATCATCCTAATATTTTCATTAATTTGCAATTGAATAGCATTAATAGGAGTGACCTTCCTCTCCTCAAGAGGAGAAGTTCTAATTTTAAGCAATTCTACCTCATTGGCTAAATTGTCTACCTTCAAAGAGAGATCACCTAGTTTGTTTAGTTTTTCTTCTACACTATTATTAAAATCTTTTTGGGTAATGATGAAATCTTTAAGCATAATCTCTAGTTCAGTAGTGGAGTTCTTGGTGCTAGGATAAGCATTATTGTTCCCATAAGAATTAGAGGGGAACGGTCTAGGATTGCTACCAAAATTACTCCTATAAGCATTATTATTAAAATTGTTTCTAGAGATAAAGTTCACGTCTATTTGTTCTTGAGCAATCAAAGAATTTAAAGGAACATCACGAGGATCAATAGAAGATTGCTTCGAAAGTAGAGACATGATCAAGTCAACTTTTTCATTAAGGGAGGAAATCTCCTCGACAGAGTTTACCTTCCTACCTGTTGGAGCGCGTTCGGTGTGCCATTGGGAATAATTGGTCATCATCTCATCGAGAAGCTTTGTGGCAGCACCAAGTGTAGTTGACATAAAAGTTCCTCCCGTGGCCGAATCTAACAAATTCCGCGAGGTAAAGTTCAAGCCTGCATAAAAAGTTTGGATAACCATCCAAGTAGTCAAACCATGAGTAGGGCAGTTCTTGATAAGAGATTTCATACGTTCCCAAACTTGGGCAACGTGGTCATCATCCAATTGTTTAAAATTCATTATGTTACTTCTTAGTTGGATAATTTTAGTAGGTGGATAGTATTTTCCGATAAAAGCATCTTTGCACTTGTCCCATGAATCTATGCTATTTCTAGGCAAAGACTGAAACCAAATTTTAGCTCCTCCTCTCAAAGAGAAAGGAAAAAGCTTAAGCTTAACAATATTACCATCTATTTCTTGGTACTTTTGCATATCACAAAGTTCAACAAAGTTGTTTAAGTGTAAAGCAGCATCATCTCCAGCACCGGAGAATTGATCTTTCATAACTAGGTTCAGTAAAGCAGGTTTAATTTCATACGAAAGTGCTGAAGTGGCAGGTGTAGTGATAGGTGTGCAGATAAAGTCATCATTGTTGTGACTAGTGAAGTCACACAACTTGGTGTTCTCGGTGGAACCCATAGTAGCAAGCAAGCAAGATTACTATTTTTGTAATTTTCGATAAAAGATACTAAAGCAAAAACTGAAAGGTAAACTAACAAGACTAAAAAGCAAAGGTAAAAGATAGCGTGCAACTCATCTATCCTGAAGAGTGGAGTCCCCGGCAACGGCGCCAGAAATTGCTTTGCTAGGTGGCTTCTCACCCCTCGTTGGTTACCCCAAGTGGAAGGTTTGAGATGCAGTGTAGCAGAAGTTTTCCCTTGGCAATACCAAGGATCGATTTCCCAGAGACTCCCAGTTTCAACAAGAAGGTGTCAACTGCTAACGGCGCCAGATATTAGCAATCAACGTGGACCTGCACACAGATACAAATAACTTTGCTCCCAACGAGTACAGAGAGGTTGTCAATCCCTCCGGCCTTGTAGTTTACAAAGGATCAAACGCAAGTGATAGTAGTGATAGATATAATTGCAATAGTAAATAAAAGCGGAAAAGTAAATAGTGGATGTGATCAATGATGGTAATATGGACCGGAGTCTCATGATGTTCACTAGTGATGTCTCTCTCCCAAAAGACGATAAAACAGCTATGTGAGGTAAACGAATTACAGCTGGGCAATTGACAGGACCATGTGCGCAAACCAATGCTGACTACATTGCAAGAAAGGTTGAGGTTCAAAGCATGGGCGGTACGTCGAGGTAAGTAGACCGAAATCCATCTGCATCTACTACTAATCATCCACCTTGAGATATCTATCCAGAACATCTCGCTGGTACTAAGTTGCGAGTCCCACCCATAGTGTAAACTCAAAGCAACAAACAACTGCATTAAAAGAACTTTGCGTAAAGTAAACAATCCTTGCACCCGCGGGCACAAGCACCGTTGTTTTCCCCCTTGTGGCAACAACACATCCCCTACACTCATGTTTCTGTCACTCAAACTAGTCATCGAGGGGCATGAACCCACAATCGAGCATAACGTTCCCTCTTGGAGTCACTACCTACTACTTGGCCAAAGCAATAAATAACAACGGAGAACATGCAAGAATTACTTACGAACATAAATATAAAAGAGGTGAATCAAATATATTACTCAAACACAATCTGAACATAATCTCATAATCCATCGGATCCCAGCAAACTCATCATAGCAACAACATAAGGATTACATATGTGCCTCGATCATGTAGGGCAGCTCACGAGGACTAATTAGTGAAGCACAAGAACGGGAGGAGAACATCACATAGCTACTGGTCATGGACCCATGGTCCAAGGGAGACTACTCACAACTCATCCGAGAGGCGTCCATGGTGGTGGAGAAGCTCCCGG
Organism: Secale cereale; assembly: GCA_902687465.1. Lineage (NCBI taxonomy): Eukaryota > Viridiplantae > Streptophyta > Magnoliopsida > Poales > Poaceae > Secale > Secale cereale. The sequence continues at coordinate 47,572,397 of LR738714.1, read as the reverse complement.
TGGTGATCCTCTCCTCCGGCAGGGTGCCGGGAAGAGTTCTCCTGGCGCTCCCGATCTTGGAAGCGGCGGCGGCGGCGGAACAGAGATGAGATCGCGAAAAAGAGTTTCTGTCTCGAGGGTTTCGGGAGACGCTTTAAATATATGCCAAAGGGGGGCATCAGCGGAGCCTCGGGGGGCCCAGGCGCCCCCCCGGCGCGGCCCAAGGGGGGCGCGCCGCCAGGGCGCCTGGAGCCCTGGTGGCCCCCCCAGGCTGTACTTCGGACGCCCGGTAGTTTCTGGAACGCTGATTTTTTATATAATTTTTCTGGATTTTTCCTGGCAGTTCTCGTAATGTGAAAACCTGAAATGCAAAAACGGCCGAAAACAGAAACTGGCACTGGGGTGCACTGAGTTAATAGGTTAGTCCAAATATGATCAAAAGTGTATGGAAGTGTATAAATATCATAGCAATATCACCCAAAAGAGGCATGGAGCAAGCAGAAATTATAGATACGTTTTGGACGTATCAACATCCCCAAGCTTAATTCATGCTCGTCCTCAAGTAGGTAAATGATAACAAGAATAATTTCTGTGGTGACATGCTATTAACCATATAGGACTTTTTCATAGTCATATGACAAAAGCTTACTGAGACAATGAATCTGTAGTAATTAAGTTTCCTCATGAGAAAATCACAAAGAACTGAAAGTTTTACAATATGATACTGGAACATCAAATAGATTTGTAATGAACATGATGTGCAAATATGATAAAGTGATATCTAGCTTGCCCCCTTTAGTGAAGCAAAACATAAATGCAGGGGCACCTCCAAGGTTTAAGTGATGACTAGATACAATGATTTCAGAATAAACGATATCACAATCATGCAAAAGACAATGCTACTTTGGGACAATGCACATTACACTCAGAATGACAATCATGCTCTCAGTAGTTGGTGCTTTTAAAATAAGGTGGAGACTCTCGAACCATGGCTTTTGTTGGCAAGGTTGAAAACCCGTAATCGGAAACAAAGACAAAACATGTACCAGAGCTCTTGGCTTTAAAACAGAGGTAATAATAAATTTTTTGTAGATCAGGCATGTTTCGTTAACGAATGCTAGCAGATAACTCAATCACTTCTTGAGATGGACAAGTTTCGAGGAACGGCTCCCGAATGAGGACGATCACATCCTCTTAATCTCCTTTGTTTATCACTGCCAAAGTTTTCTGATTTCTCATGAACAAAGCGTGAAGGAGGGTTTGTTTGTTATATTATCTATTTGAGCCGGGCGCACTCAATGCCAGTTCCTTCTCGTATTATGGGTTTGCACATTATACATGCAATCCCGGGGTGAAGCTTCTCCAACTTAAAAAGATTATGAATTAACTACTACTTCCTCATGAACTTATAACAGAGGCACAAAATAAGAATGCTTTTTTTCTTTGAATAATTTCGAGATGGCACATGCAAGTCTCCGTTAGGAATGGCAGGTAAATACCATGTAGGAAGATATGGTGGACTCATATGGCATAACTGGTATAAAGGAATGTGGATGCACAAGCAGTCAGTCCGCTTAGTACAGGCGAAGGTTAGCAAAAGACTGGGAGCGACCAACTAAGAGAGAAATGACGGTCATAATCATGCAGAGCGACAAAGCAACATTGAATCAGGCATGGTAGTTATATCGCTACTCAGAAACAAAAGATCATCAAGGCTTGACAGACTTTCTTTACAGTCTTAAATATGCGTGAGCATACACCAAGTCAATCAAAATAAATTCTTGAAGGAATATATTACTAAACCATACCACATCATAGGCAAACAAACCATGTTGGTACTCCAATAACACATTGGGAATCCCCCAGCTATTTGAGACTAACCATAAGAAAACATGAACTACTAAGCGCCATTATGCACGTAGCATCTTTATCATAGACATATCAACCAATGCAACGGAAGCAAACTCTCTTAATAAGATAAGCATGATAACTAAAGAGAGTTCAAGCAACCAACTAAACAAAAGCTCTTTGAAAAGATAAGCATGAAACTGAGAGCTGAACATGATAGTAGCTATTAAAAGACAAAGAACACACACAACATAGATAGGCATGAAAATTCTATGTTATGTTCTAGGTAGAAGTAGAGCGTGTTTCTCTCCCACATAAAGAAAGCTGGGTTCCGACTCGTTATGAAAAACTAAAAAGGAAACTAAAAACAAGACGCTCCAAGCATAGCACATAACACATGAAGTGATTAAAATATAGTGGAACGAAAGACGAACTGATAATGTTGATGGAGAAGGGGATGCACGGGGGCATCCCCAAGCTTAGACGCTTGAGTCTCCTTGAATATTTCTTGGGGGTGCATGGGGGCATCCCCAAGCTTGAGCGTTTGACACTCCTGAATCTTTTTATCATCTTCCCTCGCACACTTGAAAACTCCCTTCATACATAACTCATCATTGATTAGCGAGGTTAGTACCCATAATAAAATAATTGTACCTTGCTGGAAATAAAGATATTCTTGAAGGTCTACTGTTTCTCAAGATTGCCAAAAGGTTTTTGCAAAGAAAAGGCAAGCTCTAGGTTTGCAAAATGAAAGAAAGGCAAAACAGGACAGAATCTGTGAAAAACAGAACAGCAGGTAGTAAATGATTTGTTCGGGGCACTTTTGCCACTCTAATCAAAAAACTCAGAACAGATGCACGAAAGAAAATTATATAGAGCACGCTGTCGAAAAAATTCAGACCAAAAAGATGATCTGGTGATTTTATACGAATTTTTCTATCCAAGGACAGAATCTGTTTCCTGGACAGCACCTCACAACTTTTGAACTTTCTAGCAATCAGAGGCTATACTTGGCACAAAATTGAAAAGTAAAGATACAATGATGATGCTACTGTAGTAACAACATCAAGACACAACAAAAACAAAATAAATTTATTCATTGGGCTGCCTCCCAAAAGCGCTTTCTTTTATGCCTTTAAGCTAGGCATAATGCATATAGATCAAGTTTTATCAAGAGTAAAAGAATAGCTAGCCCGTATAACGGACTCAAAAGGTAACTTGATCTTCTTTCGAGGGAAGTGTTCCATCCCTTTCTTGAGAGGAAACTGAAATTTTATATTACCCTCTTTCATGTCAATGATAGCACCAACGGTGCGCAAAAAGGGACGTCCCAAAATAATTGGACAAGAAGGATCACATTCAATATCCATAATAGTGAAATCAACGGGAACATAATTATCATTGACAACGATAAGAACATCGTCGATCCTCCCCAAAGGTTTCTCTATGGAAGAATCAACTAGACGAACACCAAAAGAACAAGCATCAAAAGGTTTCAATTTAAGCATATCATATATTCTTTTGGGCATAACAGAGGTACTAGCACCAACATCACATAATGCATAGCAAGAGAAGTCATTCAATTTAATTTTTATCATAGGATCCCAACCATCTTCTAGCTTTCTAGGTATGGAGGCTTCTACTCTAAGTTTCTCCTCCCTAGCTTTGATAAGAGCATTAGTGATATGCTCTGTGAAGGCAAGATTAAGCGTGCTAGTGCGGGGGTCTCTAGACATCTTGTGAAGGAAATCAATAACTTTGGTAAGAGTGCAATTATCAAAATCAAGGTCACTAGCATCAAGTAAAGTGGTAGTGGTGTCCTTTAGGTTCACTTGTTTGGTAGTTTCTATAGTCATAGCATCACCATTAATAGGTCCTTCGGGACCAGGAGTGCATTGGGTGCTAAGAGTTTGGATGTCCTCAACAACTTGGATAGTAGCAACAGTGTGGTGGGTAGGAAGGCTCTTAATCCTATCTTCTTCCTCCCTTTCTCTAGCCCATCTCTCTTTAAGTTTAGCCATCATCCTAATATTTTCATTAATTTGCAATTGAATAGCATTAATAGGAGTGACCTTCCTCTCCTCAAGAGGAGAAGTTCTAATTTTAAGCAATTCTACCTCATTGGCTAAATTGTCTACCTTCGAAGAGAGATCACCTAGTTTGTTTAGTTTTTCTTCTACACTATTATTAAAAGCTTTTTGGGTAATGATGAAATCTTTAAGCATAATCTCTAGTTCAGTAGTGGAGTTCTTGGTTCTAGGATAAGCATTGTTGTTCCCATAAGAATTAGAGGGGAACGGTCTAGGATTGCTACCAAAATTACTCCTATAAGCATTATTATTAAAATTGTTTCTAGAGATAAAGTTCATGTCTACTTGTTCTTGAGCAATCAAAGAATTTAAAGGAACATCACGAGGATCAATAGAAGATTGCTTCGAAAGTAGAGACATGATCAAGTCAACTTTTTCATTAAGGGAGGAAATCTCCTTGACAGAGTTTACCTTCCTACCTGTTGGAGCGCGTTCGGTGTGCCATTGGGAATAATTGGTCATCATCTAAATTTTGGAATTTTGAATTTTGAAAACTTTTCAAAATATTTATTTGGAATTTTGAAAACTTTTCAAAATTTTAGCTAAGATTTAAAAATTTTCTTGGAGGGTTCTGTTTGAAGGGTGGACTTATTTGATTTAATGGTTTTGGAGGTTTTCAAAACTTTTCTCTCTAAGGAATCTTTGGTTTTTAGCTATTTATTTTCAAAGGCAAAAATCCTTTTCACCCCTTCTAATACCATAAAACTTCTCCAAATATTTTCTGTCACTCCAAAGATTTTTCCTCTCAAGTCATGCACACCTTCTGTGGTATTATTCAACTCCTTCCTACTCCACAAAAAAATATTCTTTCTATATATTCTAAATTCCAAAAGTGGAATTTGAATTAATCATAGTTTCTTGACATTTACAAAGGAACTATATTTTCTATGACTCTTCTGCCTCTACCAAAATTATTCCTACATATATATGGTACCCTCAACCCATTTCTCCAAAAACATTTGGTTCCACAGTTCAAATATTTCAAATTCTGTTCATTTCAAATTTGGTCCAGAAATCATATTTCTGCCCCAAACCATTCTCAAACTTCACCAAAATACTTGTCCTTCTGGCAAACTCATTTTTGAGTATCCACACACCACCACAGAAAGCCCCATGATCAACCTAGATGATTAACACCCCAAAGCAATTCATCAAACAGTTGGCAGGCACTGTTCAAAACTGAATGAAATTCAGTTAACTGAATTTCTTCTTCAGCCGACAGGGACAGCGATGCCGTGCGTCCACCATCTTCCTCTCCCGCACGGCGTCGATGCTCGCCTTCATTGCCGACCGCTCCCCTGGCCCAGCGCCCAGCCACTCCACTCCGATGAGATGGCACCGGGCCGGTGCAGCCACCCCGGGCTTATCCGCGGCGGAGCCGAGCGGATAACCTCGGCCACCGGCCGCCATTCACTGCCCAGCAGCGCCCCTACCTACCTCTCCGCCCACGCGTCGCTCGCCCTCACACCTCCGCGCAAAGGACACACCGGCCACGCCGCGCGGGGCCCGTTTGACAGTCGCCGGAGCCGGCCGCTCCGCCGCGCCCGTGCGGACAGCACATCACATACGTGTCAAGCAGGCGCGAGCCCGTCCAAACGGAGGCGTCGAGCGAACTCCACCGGCCTCTTGAATGCTCCGTCGCCCCAGTCCACCGGCCAGAACCTACCCCGGCGAGTTCATTTACTCCGGCGAGCTCCGCCCGCTTCGGCCTTCCTCGAACCGCCTATAAAAAGGGTCCCCGAGCCCCTCTAGCGGGAGCACTCGCCTCCACCACCACCCACACTCCCTCCTGACCACCCACCAGGCCCCGAGGGAGTCATCTTCTCCCTCTCCGGCCACCGCTCCGCCGCCTCTGTCCTCGAACCGAACCGAGCACGTACACCACCAGAGCAGCCCAAACTCCGTCGATCTTCCCCTTTTCCACCACCATGCCGAATCCCTAGATCAATTTACCTTTCCGAGCCCTCTCCGACGAGCCACCACCTCCACCACCCCTGGATGCGGAAGTCCACGCTGGTCACTTTGCGACCAGCGCCGGGCCCTGAGACCCCGGCGATCGTCGCCGGCGATCGCCGCCGCTTCTCTGTACTCGCGCGCGAGCGCGTTCGAATTTTAAACCTGACGGGTGGCCCCACCCGTCAGCTCTCTCTCTCTCTGTTTCCGTTTTAAGTGGAAGCGCACTCTGCGCTTTACGTCTTCTACTCTGGAAGACGCACTCGTATCCGAAACGTTTTCTTTTAAAACAACTCAGGGATTTCTGTTTTACAGAAAAACCCTGGTTTTGAAAAGCTAATAACTTTTAAAATATAAATCCAAATGAGTTGATTCTTTTTGCTAAAATTTTCTTTTCTGCTCTAGTTTATTTTAAGATTTATTTAAAAATATTTTGAGAACTTTTTCTGTTCTGTGTTTATTGTCTTATTCGAATTCAAATTTGAATTTTTCAGAAAAAGAAGAAGGAACTTTTGCTGGGATTTCTGAAGGGTTTTCTCCTGATTACTTTGGACAAGGCAAGCATTATTGAACTTGAGTTATGGTGTTGCTTCCTTGCATGGTTACATAAAATGGTAGTGCATCATATACGTTGCATGTTATATCACATGTGCATGCATGGTCATGTCATGTTAGTTTTACCTTGGCTTGCATGTCACAGTAGCTTGTCTGGCATACCAATGGTTACGTGAGGGCAGAGATGCTGCTGCTGGTTGGGACATGCTAGTAGGCATGGTCCTTTGTGACACAGTGGTGTCATGTGGTACTGATGAGGAACACTGGTATTATTCTGGACAATACCTCCTAAGTCTGCCTAGATCGAGTCTTGCTCTATACACCTAGCTGTACACCGTGCTGCCACGGGTCCTTCCGAAAGGAAGGTACGGCCTAGTAAGTTGATAACCCCTGTACGGGTGCACGCCACACAGATACTACGATGAAGGTTGTAGCCTGTCATCGGGTCAGGGGCATGGGTGTTTCCGGTTGTAGCCGAGAGGGGGGCACCCCTTGTAATCCGCGCGTTTAATAGTGATCCCATGCTTTTCGGAGGTTGTAGCCTCCCTGACTTAAGGTTTCTGGAGCGATGCTCTGGGTGAGTCCTGGCATCCGGTCGGTGTGTATGCGTCAGGCGTGTTTTCAACCTAAAGTCCGTATTGGGTATTAGTCAGTACACGGTACTGGCTAAGGAAAGCCCATACGCGTGGGTAAAGAGTACACCCTCTGCAGAGTTATATCTATTCGAATAGCCGCGTCCACGGTCAAGGATTTAGTTGGGTGGGTCAAGTATCGGTCTCGGTGTCAGTCTCTGGAGGAAAATAGACTACTTGGGCATGTTATGTTTGCAGGACATTTTCTTTGTCACAGTCAGTATATTATCATAAATTTATTTATGGTGAATATTATGCTTATGGACTAACCTTGTGATTTTATTATTACCTTCGAGAGTGTCTCAGGGGCTGGCTAGACTACCCCGGACACTCGCTTTTCTTTTAAAGTCCTTTTGAGGCGTCCCTCGAGTATCAGGCGGTTTATCTCGCCACTACTCTTGTGGACACCCACTGGCATTTCTTTTAAAGTCCTTTTGAGGCGTCCCTCGAGTGTCAGGCGGTTTATCTCGCCACTACTCTTGTGGACACCCACTGGCATTTCTTTTAAAGTCCTTTTGAGGCGTCCCTCGAGTGTCAGGCGGTTTATCTCGCCACTACTCTTGTGGATACCCAACTGGCATTTCTTTTCAAGTCCTACCGTGATGTCGCTTGATATCCGACTGGCATTCCTTTTATTTTTTTTTATATAATATAGTGACCAATATTTATTTTGAACTAACCATGTTTCATCATGCCAAGTCTTGATATTTGTTGCATGCATATAGTATTTCATCACGGCTTTCGCTTTAGTATACCTTATGTTCATAATGTTTGCGAGTACATTCAAAGTACTCACTGGCTTGTCCCTGGCTATTTACTTGGCCAGACTTGGAGGAGGACGAACCGTTGGAGGAGAATTGCGCTAGCGAGGCCGACGCTTAGAAGGTTTCCAGTCAGCACACCTGTGTCTTGGAGTCTATCACTTGTACCATCCGTCAAGCTTCCGCTACACCAATAAATTAGTCAAGCCTCACACTGACGCTTGACCCTATGCTAGTATATCAGTGTTGAAATCCACTACCCACTGTCATATTCCACCCGCCTAGTACGTTGAAATGTTGTAATAAACTATTGAGTCACCCTGACTCAACCCTGTGTAATATTATTGTACTGGTTATCTATATCAAGGTTGTCCACTGGCTGTGCTTGGGAGCTAGTGTGACTTAAGGCTATTCTGTGATTTATTTCTCAGAAATGAGCTTGACAGACCTTGGTACCAGAGCCAGGCTGACTGTAGGAGCCCTAGGCACGATCGCTAGTCACCGAGTCAGTGCTAACATTTTTTTTCAGCATGCATCTCATGCATCGTAACAAATTTTCCTTAGTCATCATACACTTATGACATGGCTACTTGGATTTTTGTCTACTGTTGTAGATGGCTGGTGGCAGCTGCCCATCTCAGATTTTCGCCAACGAGCCTGCGGGTTTTTCCCGCCTTCTCGCGAGCATCGCGAGGGACGCGATGGGGTCCCTCGGGCGTCCGGAGTACGTCGTTTACCCGGACAAGATCTCAGAGACCCTGACTATGTACCAGGCTTCGGTATATATTCGGGGTGGTGCGTCTGTGTCTTTCCGCAACTATCGCTTCATGGGGAGAGCCATGCCCACTGAGAGGCATGCTATCCAGATGGCCGCACGTGAGGCTATCGCACGTCTCCGGGACATCCTGAAAGTTATGCAGGACCGTCCCTACTACTATCTGCCTTGCCACGTTCCATATACTAGCCACTATGCTTTTTCCTGCACCATAGGGGAAAAGGATATGGCTATTGAGCCACTTGTCCAGTATATCATGGCCTTGGAGTCAGCTTTCACCTCCCTGGTGGATGACTACCTCACTGCGCGGATGGACTTGTCTCGTGCGAGAATTATTCGCAGGAGCGAGTACCGCTCTCCTTCGCCTCGTGCCCCACGCACTTCCAATCCACCAAATACTTCTCTGGCTAGTCCCGCGGCTCAGCGCTCGACCACAACTGACGATGCTAGCCGTCCGACTGCACCCATTCCTACCAGAGCTTCTCCACTGACGAGCACAGTGCCACCCCCAGCAGGCACGGCATCAACAACCACCCGACTAGAGGCGATCCTCGAGGAGGAAGAGGAGGAGGGCGATATCACATCCTGGGTGCCTTGCCTGAGTCTCACTCTCAGCAGGACCTAGGATGAGCCATGGGGACGAACGCAGTTTTCTTTGCCAGATGACTGCTTGAGAGCATGGATGTAATATATTTATTTCCTGTTCTGCCTAGCCTTTGTAAGATAGCGATGTAGGACCGCTGGTCGATGAGAGCACGGAGAGTGCGCTAGTAGAATAAATGATCTTGTATGATACAGTTCCGCATGTATCCTGTATAATTAGATCCTGCTTGTATAATTAAATCCCTTGTGTAATATATTTGGCTGCCTTGTCTTACCTTGTCCGGGGGAAAATTTTGTTTGGGAATTTATTTTCTGATATTTGATTATTTTTCCTTGGTGTTATGCAAATACCCCAGAAAGAAAATGCATCGTCCCTGGACCCGTTCTATGCCAACTCAACCTGAAAACAACTCTGGACAAATGGGAAATAATTTTACCCAAGGGCAGACTAGTCAGCAGAGCAGTGAATCAGCTTTCTCACAAGTATGCCGCCTATATGAGCAGAGTCAGCAACAGCATCAGGAGATGATGCAGCATTTGATGAACATGGGAAATCAACAAGGACAACCACAACCTAGGTCCAAACTGTCGGAATTACAAAAGACCCGCCCAACGGTCTTTACGCACACTGACAAGCCACTAGAGGCAGACGACTGGCTTCGAGACATGGAAAGAAAATTAGTTATTGCCCAGTGTAATGACCAGGAAAAGGTGCTGTACACGCCACACTATTTTTCTGGAACGGCTGCTTCGTGGTGGGAAAACTTATGTCACACCCACCCTGACGGAGCAAATATGACATGGGAACAATTCAAGGAAAATTTCCGAGGAGCGCATATTCCAAATAGCATTATGAAACTGAAGAAGAGGGAATTTGAGGATCTCAAACAGCGAAGCTCCACAGTATCCCAATATCTGGATCAGTTTACTCAGTTGGCCCGGTACGCCAACGACGAGTATATGACAGAGAACAAAAAGATGGAGAAATTTCTCGACGGACTTATTTCGTCGCTAAAATGCCAGCTGATGGTTCATACCTTTCCAGACTTTAAGACACTGGTGGATAAGGCTATTATCTTGGAAAATGAACACCGCAATATGGATGAGGCCCGCAAGCGCCGCATGAACCAGTCAGTACAGGTTCGCAACAACAGACCTAGGAATGATGTTCAAAAGCCAGTAGTAACCCGACCAACAAATACAGCTCCACCACAGAACCGCAGTGCATTCCACAATAGGACCAAGGATACAAACTTTTACCCTGGAGTCACCTGTTACTCCTGTGGAGAAGCAGGGCACTATGCTAAACAGTGGCCAAAACAAGGAAACAACCCTCCCAAAGCCAACAACAACAACAATGGCCGTGGTACGACCAACGCTCCGCGACGCAACAATTTCAACCCCAATAACAACCACAAGCAAGGGCATATCAACCACGTGACTTTTGAGGAAGCTCAGAACGCACCGGATATCGTGTTTGGTACGTTCCCCGCCAACTCAGTAGATGCTACAATTTTATTTGATTCCGGAGCTTCCCACTCTTGCATTTCTAAAAGATTTGCCTCGAAGAATCAGTTTCCCTTTTTGCCGTTACAAAATTCCATGGTTATTCTGTCCCCGGGATCAAAGCAAAATACTCAATGGTACTGTAAGGATGTGAACATCGAAATTGAAGGAATGGGATTCCTAGCCAATCTCATCGTTCTAGACGCAGTTGATTTGGACATTATTCTGGGAATGGATTGGTTAACCACCAACAAAGGTTTCATAGACTGCTACAACCGTACGGTAACTCTTACCAATTGCCAAGGAAAGACAATAAAAGTGGGTACAAGGAAGATTGCCACATCCCAAGGGAAATTAAATCAAGTGGATACGATGGAATTAAGTAAGGTTCCTGTAGTCTGTGAATATCCTGATGTATTTCCTGAAGAATTACCAGGAATGCCACCGGACCGCGAGATTGAGTTCATTATTGAACTAGCACCTGGAACGACACCCATATACAAGAAACCGTACCGTATGGCCCCAACAGAATTGGCAGAATTAAAGAAGCAAATTAAGGAGTTGATGGAGAAAGGTTACGTACGACCCAGCTCGTCACCATGGGGTTCGCCAGTTTTATTCGCCAAAAAGAGGGATGGTACCCTACGGCTGTGCATTGATTACAGGGCACTTAATATGGTCACTATCAAGAATAAATATCCACCGCCCAGAATCAACGACTTATTTGAACAGCTAGCAGAAGCCAAAGTCTTCTCGAAGATAGACCTGAGATCAGGTTATCATCAGTTAAAAATTCGGACGACAGACATACCTAAGACGGCGTTCACGACCAGATACGGATTATATGAATTCACAGTGATGCCATTTGGTTTAACCAATGCCCCGGCATATTTTGTGCATCTCATGAACAAGGTTTTTATGAAATATCTGGATAAATTTGTGGTGGTATTTATCGATGACATACTTATTTACTCTAAGACGCCTAAAGAACATGAGCAGCATCTTCGGATAGTACTGGGGGAGTTAAGAAAACATCAGCTATACGCCAAATTCAGTAAATGTGAATTTTGGTTGAGAGAAGTTGGTTTCCTTGGGCACGTATTGACCCAAGACGGAATCGCTGTAGACCCGGGAAAGGTAAAGGATGTGTTGGAATGGAAGCAGCCCACAAACGTGACGGAAGTCAGAAGTTTCCTCGGTTTAGCGGGCTATTATCGAAGGTTTATTGAAGGGTTCTCCAATATAGCCAGACCCATGACCCAGTTACTCAAGAAAGACAAGAAGTTCGAATGGACTGAAGCTTGTGAAAAGAGTTTTCAGGAGTTGAAAAGGAGGTTAACAACATCACCAGTTCTGGTCGTGCCCGATGTGCACAAAAATTTCGATATATATTGTGACGCATCCGGGAAAGGCCTTGGATGTGTGTTAATGCAGGAAGGAAAAGTAGTGGCTTACACCTCAAGACAGCTTCGGCGACATGAAGAAAATTACCCCGTTCATGATCTGGAACTCGCTGCAGTAGTACACGCACTCAAAGAGTGACGACACTATCTTCTGGGGAACCGATGTGAAATATACACGGATCATAAAAGTCTTAAATATATTTTCACGCAGCCAGAATTAAATTTGAGACAACGGCGTTGGCTTGAGCTAATTAAGGATTATGACGTAGGAATTCACTATCACCCAGGTAAAGCCAATGTTGTGGCAGATGCCCTCAGCCGGAATCCATACGCTGGAAATGGCAGTGTACAACTTTCGCAACATGTGCTCAGCCAGGAGTTTGCCAAGCTCAACATGGCCCTAGTCACGGAAGGAACCATTTCCCAGTTGGAAATAAAACCAACAATAGAGGACCAGATCAGAGAAGCCCAGAAGGGGCACCCAAGTATTGAAGGGATTAGAAAGAAGATGAAAATGGGCAGGGCGCCCGAATTTATGGAAGACAGCCAAGGGGTCATTTGGTTTGGACAGAGACTGTGCGTACCAAACATTGAAGATTTAAAACAACAAATAATGGCAGAAGCGCACACCTCTCCATATTCCATTCATCCCGGAGGGACCAAAATGTATAAGGATCTACAAGAAAGATTTTGGTGGCACGGGATGAAAAGGGATATAGCCATATTTGTGGCATGTTGTGATACTTGCCAACGTGTGAAGGCGGAACACCAGAGACCCGCAGGATTGTTGCAACCAATTAAGGTGCCTGAATGGAAATGGGATAGAATTGGAATGGATTTTGTTGTTGGTTTGCCAAGGTCACGCCATGGGAATGACGCTATCTGGGTAATAATAGATTCGCTAACCAAGGTAGCACATTTCATTCCGGTAAAAACCACATACTCAACACAAAGGTTGGCCAGGCTGTACTTATCCAGGATTGTTTGTCTACACGGGGTACCCAAAATAATTGTCTCTGACAGAGGCACCCAATTCGTCTCTAGATTTTGGGAGCATCTACAGCAAGCTTTAGGCACACAACTGGCTTTCAGCACTGCATACCACCCGCAGACCGGAGGACAGACAGAACGGGTAAACCAAATATTGGAGGACATGTTGAGAGCCTGTGTGCTTACCTACGGAGTCAGTTGGGAGGATAGTTTGCCTTATGCAGAATTCTCCTACAACAACAGTTATCAGGCTAGCCTAAAAATGGCACCGTTCGAAGCATTATACGGACGGCGATGCCGGACCCCATTAAATTGGTCTGAAACCGGAGACAGCCGAATTTTTGGACCAGAAATGCTACTAGAGGCAGAAACCAAAGTAAAGCTCATTCAGGACCGACTAAGGGCAGCTCAAAGCCGACAGAAGAGTTATTTCGATCAAAAACACCGCCAGGTCCACTTTGAACCCAATGACTACGTATACCTTAGAGTATCTCCGACAAGGGGGCTCCAAAGATTCAAGGTCAAGGGGAAATTAGCGCCAAGATTCATTGGACCATTCAAAGTGATCGCAAGGAGGGGCAAGGTTGCCTATCAACTGGAATTACCAGCAGAGCTATCAGATGTTCACGACGTGTTCCATGTGTCTCAACTGAGGAAGTGTGTTAGCAACACGGAAAAACAAGTGCAGCATCAAGAATTGGATCTTCAACCAGATCTTACCTATCGGGAACATCCCATAAAGATTTTGGAGGAGTCTGAACGGAGAACCCGACAGAGCGTAATAAAATTTTGCAAAGTCCAATGGAGCAATCACACCGAGGAAGAGGCAACCTGGGAAAGAGAAGATCATTTAAGGACTGAGTATCCGTACCTGTTTGAGGGACAGCTGAAATCTCGGGGACGAGATTTTTCTTAAGGGGGTAGGTGCTGTCACACCCCAAAAATATTTATTTGGAATTTTGAAAACTTTTCAAAATTTTAGCTAAGATTTAAAAATTTTCTTGGAGGGTTCTGTTTGAAGGGTGGACTTATTTGATTTAATGGTTTTGGAGGTTTTCAAAACTTTTCTCTCTAAGGAATCTTTGGTTTTTAGCTATTTATTTTCAAAGGCAAAAATCCTTTTCACCCCTTCTAATACCATAAAACTTCTCCAAATATTTTCTGTCACTCCAAAAATTTTCCTCTCAAGTCATGCACACCTTCTGTGGTATTATTCAACTCCTTCCTACTCCACAAAAAAATATTCTTTCTATATATTCTAAATTCCAAAAGTGGAATTTGAATTAATCGTAGTTTCTTGACATTTACAAAGGAACTATATTTTCTATGACTCTTCTGCCTCTACCAAAATTATTCCTACATATATATATGGTACCCTCAACCCATTTCTCCAAAAACATTTGGTTCCACAGTTCAAATATTTCAAATTCTGTTCATTTCAAATTTGGTCCAGAAATCATATTTCTGCCCCAAACCATTCTCAAACTTCACCAAAATACTTGTCCTTCTGGCAAACTCATTTTTGAGTATCCACACACCACCACAGAAAGCCCCATGATCAACCTAGATGATTAACACCCCAAAGCAATTCATCAAACAGTTGGCAGGCACTGTTCAAAACTGAATGAAATTCAGTTAACTGAATTTCTTCTTCAGCCGACAGGGACAGCGATGCCGTGCGTCCACCATCTTCCTCTCCCGCACGGCGTCGATGCTCGCCTTCATTGCCGACCGCTCCCCTGGCCCAGCGCCCAGCCACTCCACTCCGATGAGATGGCACCGGGCCGGTGCAGCCACCCCGGGCTTATCCGCGGCGGAGCCGAGCGGATAACCTCGGCCACCGGCCGCCATTCACTGCCCAGCAGCGCCCCTACCTACCTCTCCGCCCACGCGTCGCTCGCCCTCACACCTCCGCGCAAAGGACACACCGGCCACGCCGCGCGGGGCCCGTTTGACAGTCGCCGGAGCCGGCCGCTCCGCCGCGCCCGTGCGGACAGCACATCACATACGTGTCAAGCAGGCGCGAGCCCGTCCAAACGGAGGCGTCGAGCGAACTCCACCGGCCTCTTGAATGCTCCGTCGCCCCAGTCCACCGGCCAGAACCTACCCCGGCGAGTTCATTTACTCCGGCGAGCTCCGCCCGCTTCGGCCTTCCTCGAACCGCCTATAAAAAGGGTCCCCGAGCCCCTCTAGCGGGAGCACTCGCCTCCACCACCACCCACACTCCCTCCTGACCACCCACCAGGCCCCGAGGGAGTCATCTTCTCCCTCTCCGGCCACCGCTCCGCCGCCTCTGTCCTCGAACCGAACCGAGCACGTACACCACCAGAGCAGCCCAAACTCCGTCGATCTTCCCCTTTTCCACCACCATGCCGAATCCCTAGATCAATTTACCTTTCCGAGCCCTCTCCGACGAGCCACCACCTCCACCACCCCTGGATGCGGAAGTCCACGCTGGTCACTTTGCGACCAGCGCCGGGCCCTGAGACCCCGGCGATCGTCGCCGGCGATCGCCGCCGCTTCTCTGTACTCGCGCGCGAGCGCGTTCGAATTTTAAACCTGACGGGTGGCCCCACCCGTCAGCTCTCTCTCTCTCTGTTTCCGTTTTAAGTGGAAGCGCACTCTGCGCTTTACGTCTTCTACTCTGGAAGACGCACTCGTATCCGAAACGTTTTCTTTTAAAACAACTCAGGGATTTCTGTTTTACAGAAAAACCCTGGTTTTGAAAAGCTAATAACTTTTAAAATATAAATCCAAATGAGTTGATTCTTTTTGCTAAAATTTTCTTTTCTGCTCTAGTTTATTTTAAGATTTATTTAAAAATATTTTGAGAACTTTTTCTGTTCTGTGTTTATTGTCTTATTCGAATTCAAATTTGAATTTTTCAGAAAAAGAAGAAGGAACTTTTGCTGGGATTTCTGAAGGGTTTTCTCCTGATTACTTTGGACAAGGCAAGCATTATTGAACTTGAGTTATGGTGTTGCTTCCTTGCATGGTTACATAAAATGGTAGTGCATCATATACGTTGCATGTTATATCACATGTGCATGCATGGTCATGTCATGTTAGTTTTACCTTGGCTTGCATGTCACAGTAGCTTGTCTGGCATACCAATGGTTACGTGAGGGCAGAGATGCTGCTGCTGGTTGGGACATGCTAGTAGGCATGGTCCTTTGTGACACAGTGGTGTCATGTGGTACTGATGAGGAACACTGGTATTATTCTGGACAATACCTCCTAAGTCTGCCTAGATCGAGTCTTGCTCTATACACCTAGCTGTACACCGTGCTGCCACGGGTCCTTCCGAAAGGAAGGTACGGCCTAGTAAGTTGATAACCCCTGTACGGGTGCACGCCACACAGATACTACGATGAAGGTTGTAGCCTGTCATCGGGTCAGGGGCATGGGTGTTTCCGGTTGTAGCCGAGAGGGGGGCACCCCTTGTAATCCGCGCGTTTAATAGTGATCCCATGCTTTTCGGAGGTTGTAGCCTCCCTGACTTAAGGTTTCTGGAGCGATGCTCTGGGTGAGTCCTGGCATCCGGTCGGTGTGTATGCGTCAGGCGTGTTTTCAACCTAAAGTCCGTATTGGGTATTAGTCAGTACACGGTACTGGCTAAGGAAAGCCCATACGCGTGGGTAAAGAGTACACCCTCTGCAGAGTTATATCTATTCGAATAGCCGCGTCCACGGTCAAGGATTTAGTTGGGTGGGTCAAGTATCGGTCTCGGTGTCAGTCTCTGGAGGAAAATAGACTACTTGAGCATGTTATGTTTGCAGGACATTTTCTTTGTCACAGTCAGTATATTATCATAAATTTATTTATGGTGAATATTATGCTTATGGACTAACCTTGTGATTTTATTATTACCTTCGAGAGTGTCTCAGGAGCTGGCTAGACTACCCCGGACACTCGCTTTTCTTTTAAAGTCCTTTTGAGGCGTCCCTCGAGTGTCAGGCGGTTTATCTCGCCACTACTCTTGTGGACACCCACTGGCATTTCTTTTAAAGTCCTTTTGAGGCGTCCCTCGAGTGTCAGGCGGTTTATCTCGCCACTACTCTTGTGGATACCCAACTGGCATTTCTTTTCAAGTCCTACCGTGATGTCGCTTGATATCCGACTGGCATTCCTTTTATTTTATTTTTTATATAATATAGTGACCAATATTTATTTTGAACTAACCATGTTTCATCATGCCAAGTCTTGATATTTGTTGCATGCATATAGTATTTCATCACGGCTTTCGCTTTAGTATACCTTATGTTCATAATGTTTGCGAGTACATTCAAAGTACTCACTGGCTTGTCCCTGGCTATTTACTTGGCCAGACTTGGAGGAGGACGAACCGTTGGAGGAGAATTGCGCTAGCGAGGCCGACGCTTAGAAGGTTTCCAGTCAGCACACCTGTGTCTTGGAGTCTATCACTTGTACCATCCGTCAAGCTTCCGCCACACCAATAAATTAGTCAAGCCTCACACTGACGCTTGACCCTATGCTAGTATATCAGTGTTGAAATCCACTACCCACTGTCATATTCCACCCGCCTAGTACGTTGAAATGTTGTAATAAACTATTGAGTCACCCTGACTCAACCCTGTGTAATATTATTGTACTGGTTATCTATATCAAGGTTGTCCACTGGCTGTGCTTGGGAGCTAGTGTGACTTAAGGCTATTCTGTGATTTATTTCTCAGAAATGAGCCTGACAGACCTTGGTATCAGAGCCAGGCTGACTGTAGGAGCCCTAGGCACGATCGCTAGTCACCGAGTCAGTGCTAACATTTTTTTCAGCATGCATCTCATGCATCGTAACAAATTTTCCTTAGTCATCATACACTTATGACATGGCTACTTGGATTTGTGTCTACTGTTGTAGATGGCTGGTGGCAGCTGCCCATCTCAGATTTTCGCCAACGAGCCTGCGGGTTTTTCCCGCCTTCTCGCGAGCATCGCGAGGGACGCGATGGGGTCCCTCGGGCGTCCGGAGTACGTCGTTTACCCGGACAAGATCTCAGAGACCCTGACTATGTACCAGGCTTCGGTATATATTCGGGGTGGTGCGTCTGTGTCTTTCCGCAACTATCGCTTCATGGGGAGAGCCATGCCCACTGAAAGGCATGCTATCCAGATGGCCGCACGTGAGGCTATCGCACGTCTCCGGGACATCCTGAAAGTTATGCAGGACCGTCCCTACTACTATCTGCCTTGCCACGTTCCATATACTAGCCACTATGCTTTTTCCTGCACCATAAGGGAAAAGGATATGGCTATTGAGCCACTTGTCCAGTATATCATGGCCTTGGAGTCAGCTTTCACCTCCCTGGTGGATGACTACCTCACTGCGCGGATGGACTTGTCTCGTGCGAGAATTATTCGCAGGAGCGAGTACCGCTCTCCTTCGCCTCGTGCCCCACGCACTTCCAATCCACCAAATACTTCTCTGGCTAGTCCCGCGGCTCAGCGCTCGACCACAACTGGCGATGCTAGCCGTCCGACTGCACCCATTCCTACCAGAGCTTCTCCACTGACGAGCACAGTGCCACCCCCAGCAGGCACGGCATCAACAACCACCCGACTAGAGGCGATCCTCGAGGAGGAAGAGGAGGAGGGCGATATCACATCCTGGGTGCCTTGCCTGAGTCTCACTCTCAGCAGGACCTAGGATGAGCCATGGGGACGAACGCAGTTTTCTTTGCCAGATGACTGCTTGAGAGCATGGATGTAATATATTTATTTCCTGTTCTGCCTAGCCTTTGTAAGATAGCGATGTAGGACCGCTGGTCGATGAGAGCACGGAGAGTGCGCTAGTAGAATAAATGATCTTGTATGATACAGTTCCGCATGTATCCTGTATAATTAGATCCTGCTTGTATAATTAAATCCCTTGTGTAATATATTTGGCTGCCTTGTCTTACCTTGTCCGGGGGAAAATTTTGTTTGGGAATTTATTTTCTGATATTTGATTATTTTTCCTTGGTGTTATGCAAATACCCCAGAAAGAAAATGCATCGTCCCTGGACCCGTTCTATGCCAACTCAACCTGAAAACAACTCTGGACAAATGGGAAATAATTTTACCCAAGGGCAGACTAGTCAGCCGAGCAGTGAATCAGCTTTCTCACAAGTATGCCGCCTATATGAGCAGAGTCAGCAACAGCATCAGGAGATGATGCAGCATTTGATGAACATGGGAAATCAACAAGGACAACCACAACCCAGGTCCAAACTGTCGGAATTACAAAAGACCCGCCCAACGGTCTTTACGCACACTGACAAGCCACTAGAGGCAGACGACTGGCTTCGAGACATGGAAAGAAAATTAGTTATTGCCCAGTGTACTGACCAGGAAAAGGTGCTGTACACGCCACACTATTTTTCTGGAACGGCTGCTTCGTGGTGGGAAAACTTATGTCACACCCACCCTGACGGAGCAAATATGACATGGGAACAATTCAAGGAAAATTTCCGAGGAGCGCATATTCCAAATAGCATTATGAAACTGAAGAAGAGGGAATTTGAGGATCTCAAACAGCGAAGCTCCACAGTATCCCAATATCTGGATCAGTTTACTCAGTTGGCCCGGTACGCCAACGACGAGTATATGACAGAGAACAAAAAGATGGAGAAATTTCTCGACGGACTTATTTCGTCGCTAAAATGCCAGCTGATGGTGCATACCTTTCCAGACTTTAAGACACTGGTGGATAAGGCTATTATCTTGGAAAATGAACACCGCAATATGGATGAGGCCCGCAAGCGCCGCATGAACCAGTCAGTACAGGTTCGCAACAACAGACCTAGGAATGATGTTCAAAAGCCAGTAGTAACCCGACCAACAAATACAGCTCCACCACAGAACCGCAGTGCATTCCACAATAGGACCAAGGATACAAACTTTTACCCTGGAGTCACCTGTTACTCCTGTGGAGAAGCAGGGCACTATGCTAAACAGTGCCCAAAACAAGGAAACAACCCTCCCAAAGCCAACAACAACAACAATGGCCGTGGTACGACCAACGCTCCGCGACGCAACAATTTCAACCCCAATAACAACCACAAGCAAGGGCATATCAACCACATGACTTTTGAGGAAGCTCAGAACGCACCGGATATCGTGTTTGGTACGTTCCCCGCCAACTCAGTAGATGCTACAATTTTATTTGATTCCGGAGCTTCCCACTCTTGCATTTCTAAAAGATTTGCCTCGAAGAATCAGTTTCCCTTTTTGCCGTTACAAAATTCCATGGTTGTTCAGTCCCCGGAATCAAAGCAAAATACTCAATGGTACTGTAAGGATGTGAACATCGAAATTGAAGGAATGGGATTCCTAGCCAATCTCATCGTTCTAGACGCAGTTGATTTGGACATTATTCTGGGAATGGATTGGTTAACCACCAACAAAAGTTTCATAGACTGCTACAACCGTACGGTAACTCTTACCAATTGCCAAGGAAAGACAATAAAAGTGGGTACAAGGAAGATTGCCACATCCCAAGGGAAATTAAATCAAGTGGATACGATGGAATTAAGTAAGGTTCCTGTAGTCTGTGAATATCCTGATGTATTTCCTGAAGAATTACCAGGAATGCCACCGGACCGCGAGATTGAGTTCGTTATTGAACTAGCACCTGGAACGACACCCATATACAAGAAACCGTACCGTATGGCCCCAACAGAATTGGCAGAATTAAAGAAGCAAATTAAGGAGTTGATGGAGAAAGGTTACGTACGACCCAGCTCGTCACCATGGGGTTCGCCAGTTTTATTCGCCAAAAAGAGGGATGGTACCCTACGGCTGTGCATTGATTACAGGGCACTTAATATGGTCACTATCAAGAATAAATATCCACCGCCCAGAATCAACGACTTATTTGAACAGCTAGCAGAAGCCAAAGTCTTCTCGAAGAATGACCTGAGATCAGGTTATCATCAGTTAAAAATTCGGACGACAGACATACCTAAGACGGCGTTCACGACCAGATACGGATTATATGAATTCACAGTGATGCCATTTGGTTTAACCAATGCCCCGGCATATTTTGTGCATCTCATGAACAAGGTTTTTATGAAATATCTGGATAAATTTGTGGTGGTATTTATCGATGACATACTTATTTACTCTAAGACGCCTAAAGAACATGAGCAGCATCTTCGGATAGTACTGGAGGAATTAAGAAAACATCAGCTATACGCCAAATTCAGTAAATGTGAATTTTGGTTGAGAGAAGTTGGTTTCCTTGGGCACGTATTGACCCAAGACGGAATCGCTGTAGACCCGGGAAAGGTAAAGGATGTGTTGGAATGGAAGCAGCCCACAAACGTGACGGAAGTCAGAAGTTTCCTCGGTTTAGCGGGCTATTATCGAAGGTTTATTGAAGGGTTCTCCAATATAGCCAGACCCATGACCCAGTTACTCAAGAAAGACAAGAAGTTCGAATGGACTGAAGCTTGTGAAAAGAGTTTTCAGGAGTTGAAAAAGAGGTTAACAACATCACCAGTTCTGGTCGTGCCCGATGTGCACAAAAATTTCGATATATATTGTGACGCATCCGGGAAAGGCCTTGGATGTGTGTTAATGCAGGAAGGAAAAGTAGTGGCTTACACCTCAAGACAGTTTCGGCGACATGAAGAAAATTACCCCGTTCATGATCTGGAACTCGCTGCAGTAGTACACGCACTCAAAGAGTGGCGACACTATCTTCTGGGGAACCGATGTGAAATATACACGGATCATAAAAGTCTTAAATATATTTTCACGCAGCCAGAATTAAATTTGAGACAACGGCGTTGGCTTGAGCTAATTAAGGATTATGACGTAGGAATTCACTATCACCCAGGTAAAGCCAATGTTGTGGCAGATGCCCTCAGCCGGAATCCATACGCTGGAAATGGCAGTGTACAACTTTCGCAACATGTGCTCAGCCAGGAGTTTGCCAAGCTCAACATGGCCCTAGTCACGGAAGGAACCATTTCCCAGTTGGAAATAAAACCAACAATAGAGGACCAGATCAGAGAAGCCCAGAAGGGGCACCCAAGTATTGAAGGGATTAGAAAGAAGATGAAAATGGGCAGGGCGCCCGAATTTATGGAAGACAACCAAGGGGTCATTTGGTTTGGACAGAGACTGTGCGTACCAAACATTGAAGATTTAAAACAACAAATAATGGCAGAAGCGCACACCTCTCCATATTCCATTCATCCCGGAGGGACCAAAATGTATAAGGATCTACAAGAAAGATTTTGGTGGCACGGGATGAAAAGGGATATAGCCATATTTGTGGCATGTTGTGATACTTGCCAACGTGTGAAGGCGGAACACCAGAGACCCGCAGGATTGTTGCAACCAATTAAGGTGCCTGAATGGAAATGGGATAGAATTGGAATGGATTTTGTTGTTGGTTTGCCAAGGTCACGCCATGGGAATGACGCTATCTGGGTAATAATAGATTCGCTAACCAAGGTAGCACATTTCATTCCGGTAAAAACCACATACTCAACACAAAGGCTGGCCAGGCTGTACTTATCCAGGATTGTTTGTCTACACGGGGTACCCAAAATAATTGTCTCAGACAGAGGCACCCAATTCGTCTCTAGATTTTGGGAGCATCTACAGCAAGCTTTAGGCACACAACTGGCTTTCAGCACTGCATACCACCCGCAGACCGGAGGACAGACAGAACGGGTAAACCAAATATTGGAGGACATGTTGAGAGCCTGTGTGCTTACCTACGGAGTCAGTTGGGAGGATAGTTTGCCTTATGCAGAATTCTCCTACAACAACAGTTATCAGGCTAGCCTAAAAATGGCACCGTTCGAAGCATTATACGGACGGCGATGCCGGACCCCATTAAATTGGTCTGAAACCGGAGACAGCCGAATTTTTGGACCAGAAATGCTACTAGAGGCAGAAACCAAAGTAAAGCTCATTCAGGACCGACTAAGGGCAGCTCAAAGCCGACAGAAGAGTTATTTCGATCAAAAACACCGCCAGGTCCACTTTGAACCCAATGACTACGTATATCTTAGAGTATCTCCGACAAGGGGGCTCCAAAGATTCAAGGTCAAGGGGAAATTAGCGCCAAGATTCATTGGACCATTCAAAGTGATCGCAAGGAGGGGCAAGGTTGCCTATCAACTGGAATTACCAGCAGAGCTATCAGATGTTCACGACGTGTTCCATGTGTCTCAACTGAGGAAGTGTGTTAGCAACACGGAAAAACAAGTGCAGCATCAAGAATTGGATCTTCAACCAGATCTTACCTATCGGGAACATCCCATAAAGATTTTGGAGGAGTCTGAACGGAGAACCCGACAGAGCGTAATAAAATTTTGCAAAGTCCAATGGAGCAATCACACCGAGGAAGAGGCAACCTGGGAAAGAGAAGATCATTTAAGGACTGAGTATCCGTACCTGTTTGAGGGACAGCTGAAATCTCGGGGACGAGATTTTTCTTAAGGGGGTAGGTGCTGTCACACCCCAAAAATATTTATTTGGAATTTTGAAAACTTTTCAAAATTTTAGCTAAGATTTAAAAATTTTCTTGGAGGGTTCTGTTTGAAGGGAGGACTTATTTGATTTAATGGTTTTGGAGGTTTTCAAAACTTTTCTCTCTAAGGAATCTTTGGTTTTTTAGCTATTTATTTTCAAAGGCAAAAATCCTTTTCACCCCTTCTAATACCATAAAACTTCTCCAAATATTTTCTGTCACTCCAAAAATTTTCCTCTCAAGTCATGCACACCTTCTGTGGTATTATTCAACTCCTTCCTACTCCACAAAAAAATATTCTTTCTATATATTCTAAATTCCAAAAGTGGAATTTGAATTAATCATAGTTTCTTGACATTTACAAAGGAACTATATTTTCTATGACTCTTCTGCCTCTACCAAAATTATTCCTACATATATATGGTACCCTCAACCCATTTCTCCAAAAACATTTGGTTCCACAGTTCAAATATTTCAAATTCTGTTCATTTCAAATTTGGTCCAGAAATCATATTTCTGCCCCAAACCATTCTCAAACTTCACCAAAATACTTGTCCTTCTGGCAAACTCATTTTTGAGTATCCACACACCACCACAGAAAGCCCCATGATCAACCTAGATGATTAACACCCCAAAGCAATTCATCAAACAGTTGGCAGGCACTGTTCAAAACTGAATGAAATTCAGTTAACTGAATTTCTTCTTCAGCCGACAGGGACAGCGATGCCGTGCGTCCACCATCTTCCTCTCCCGCACGGCGTCGATGCTCGCCTTCATTGCCGACCGCTCCCCTGGCCCAGCGCCCAGCCACTCCACTCCGATGAGATGGCACCGGGCCGGTGCAGCCACCCCGGGCTTATCCGCGGCGGAGCCGAGCGGATAACCTCGGCCACCGGCCGCCATTCACTGCCCAGCAGCGCCCCTACCTACCTCTCCGCCCACGCGTCGCTCGCCCTCACACCTCCGCGCAAAGGACACACCGGCCACGCCGCGCGGGGCCCGTTTGACAGTCGCCGGAGCCGGCCGCTCCGCCGCGCCCGTGCGGACAGCACATCACATACGTGTCAAGCAGGCGCGAGCCCGTCCAAACGGAGGCGTCGAGCGAACTCCACCGGCCTCTTGAATGCTCCGTCGCCCCAGTCCACCGGCCAGAACCTACCCCGGCGAGTTCATTTACTCCGGCGAGCTCCGCCCGCTTCGGCCTTCCTCGAACCGCCTATAAAAAGGGTCCCCGAGCCCCTCTAGCGGGAGCACTCGCCTCCACCACCACCCACACTCCCTCCTGACCACCCACCAGGCCCCGAGGGAGTCATCTTCTCCCTCTCCGGCCACCGCTCCGCCGCCTCTGTCCTCGAACCGAACCGAGCACGTACACCACCAGAGCAGCCCAAACTCCGTCGATCTTCCCCTTTTCCACCACCATGCCGAATCCCTAGATCAATTTACCTTTCCGAGCCCTCTCCGACGAGCCACCACCTCCACCACCCCTGGATGCGGAAGTCCACGCTGGTCACTTTGCGACCAGCGCCGGGCCCTGAGACCCCGGCGATCGTCGCCGGCGATCGCCGCCGCTTCTCTGTACTCGCGCGCGAGCGCGTTCGAATTTTAAACCTGACGGGTGGCCCCACCCGTCAGCTCTCTCTCTCTCTGTTTCCGTTTTAAGTGGAAGCGCACTCTGCGCTTTACGTCTTCTACTCTGGAAGACGCACTCGTATCCGAAACGTTTTCTTTTAAAACAACTCAGGGATTTCTGTTTTACAGAAAAACCCTGGTTTTGAAAAGCTAATAACTTTTAAAATATAAATCCAAATGAGTTGATTCTTTTTGCTAAAATTTTCTTTTCTGCTCTAGTTTATTTTAAGATTTATTTAAAAATATTTTGAGAACTTTTTCTGTTCTGTGTTTATTGTCTTATTCGAATTCAAATTTGAATTTTTCAGAAAAAGAAGAAGGAACTTTTGCTGGGATTTCTGAAGGGTTTTCTCCTGATTACTTTGGACAAGGCAAGCATTATTGAACTTGAGTTATGGTGTTGCTTCCTTGCATGGTTACATAAAATGGTAGTGCATCATATACGTTGCATGTTATATCACATGTGCATGCATGGTCATGTCATGTTAGTTTTACCTTGGCTTGCATGTCACAGTAGCTTGTCTGGCATACCAATGGTTACGTGAGGGCAGAGATGCTGCTGCTGGTTGGGACATGCTAGTAGGCATGGTCCTTTGTGACACAGTGGTGTCATGTGGTACTGATGAGGAACACTGGTATTATTCTGGACAATACCTCCTGAGTCTGCCTAGATCGAGTCTTGCTCTATACACCTAGCTGTACACCGTGCTGCCACGGGTCCTTCCGAAAGGAAGGTACGGCCTAGTAAGTTGATAACCCCTGTACGGGTGCACGCCACACAGATACTACGATGAAGGTTGTAGCCTGTCATCGGGTCAGGGGCATGGGTGTTTCCGGTTGTAGCCGAGAGGGGGGCACCCCTTGTAATCCGCGCGTTTAATAGTGATCCCATGCTTTTCGGAGGTTGTAGCCTCCCTGACTTAAGGTTTCTGGAGCGATGCTCTGGGTGAGTCCTGGCATCCGGTCGGTGTGTATGCGTCAGGCGTGTTTTCAACCTAAAGTCCGTATTGGGTATTAGTCAGTACACGGTACTGGCTAAGGAAAGCCCATACTTGTGGGTAAAGAGTACACCCTCTGCAGAGTTATATCTATTCGAATAGCCGCGTCCACGGTCAAGGATTTAGTTGGGTGGGTCAAGTATCGGTCTCGGTGTCAGTCTCTGGAGGAAAATAGACTACTTGAGCATGTTATGTTTGCAGGACATTTTCTTTGTCACAGTCAGTATATTATCATAAATTTATTTATGGTGAATATTATGCTTATGGACTAACCTTGTGATTTTATTATTACCTTCGAGAGTGTCTCAGGGGCTGGCTAGACTACCCCGGACACTCGCTTTTCTTTTAAAGTCCTTTTGAGGCGTCCCTCGGGTGTCAGGCGGTTTATCTCGCCACTACTCTTGTGGACACCCACTGGCATTTCTTTTAAAGTCCTTTTGAGGCGTCCCTCGAGTGTCAGGCGGTTTATCTCGCCACTACTCTTGTGGACACCCACTGGCATTTCTTTTAAAGTCCTTTTGAGGCGTCCCTCGAGTGTCAGGCGGTTTATCTCGCCACTACTCTTGTGGATACCCAACTGGCATTTCTTTTCAAGTCCTACCGTGATGTCGCTTGATATCCGACTGGCATTCCTTTTATTTTATTTTTTATATAATATAGTGACCAATATTTATTTTGAACTAACCATGTTTCATCATGCCAAGTCTTGATATTTGTTGCATGCATATAGTATTTCATCACGGCTTTCGCTTTAGTATACCTTATGTTCATAATGTTTGCGAGTACATTCAAAGTACTCACTGGCTTGTCCCTGGCTATTTACTTGGCCAGACTTGGAGGAGGACGAACCGTTGGAGGAGAATTGCGCTAGCGAGGCCGACGCTTAGAAGGTTTCCAGTCAGCACACCTGTGTCTTGGAGTCTATCACTTGTACCATCCGTCAAGCTTCCGCCACACCAATAAATTAGTCAAGCCTCACACTGACGCTTGACCCTATGCTAGTATATCAGTGTTGAAATCCACTACCCACTGTCATATTCCACCCGCCTAGTACGTTGAAATGTTGTAATAAACTATTGAGTCACCCTGACTCAACCCTGTGTAATATTATTGTACTGGTTATCTATATCAAGGTTGTCCACTGGCTGTGCTTGGGAGCTAGTGTGACTTAAGGCTATTCTGTGATTTATTTCTCAGAAATGAGCTTGACAGTCGACGATTTGGTTCTTCTTAGTGAGAAACCGATTCCAAAGCTTATGGGGTGACTCCCCGGGTTGTTGGATTATGTGACTTAGATCGTAAGCATCTGGCGGCCGGGCATAGGTCCCTTGAAAATTGGCCCGAAAAGCATCCTCAAGTTCTTCCCAACTTCTAATGGAGTTTTCTGGGAGGTTGTTCAGCCAGTGCCGAGCTGGTCCTTTCAGCTTGAGGGGTAAGTATTTGATGGCATGGAGATCATCTCCACGAGCCATGTGGATGTGAAGAATAAAGTCTTCTATCCAGACAGCAAGATCCGTTGTTCCATCATACGCCTCGATATTTATGGGTTTAAACCCTTCTGGAAATTCGTGATCCAGCACCTCATCGGTGAAGCACAGAGGGTGTGTGGCACCCCTGTATTTTGCTATGTCGTAGCGTAGGTCCGACGGTTGTGATGTTCGGTATTGGCTCCGAACTGGTATATGACCGACATATTTGGCTTGATAACCATCGTCCCGTGCAAGAGCATGGTCTCTGGATCCGTAGATGGATCGGGTCTTGCCTGTCTTTTTGTTCAGGTCCTCAAGTAGATCGTGTTTTTGGCCCTGAGCCGCGACCTTCTTTCCTTTACGAGGAGGGGGTGTGGGCTTGTGTGCGCCGTTGCTAGCCACTCTGTCACGTCCATGAGGTGGTCGGTCCAGCTTATCGGCGGTATTGTTCTTCGGCGGTATAGGCGCAATAGCCTCGTCGTCGAATTCGGGCGGTAGTTTACGCTTAGGATAGCCCTTTGTTTGGCGATTGCAGCCATATTTTTCCTCAGCGTTGATATGTCTCCAACGTATCTATAATTTTTGATTGTTCCATGCTATTATATTATCCTTCTAGGATGTTTATGGGCTTTTATATACACTTTTATATGATTTTTGGGACTAACCTATTAACGTAGAGCCCAGTGCCCGTTTCTGTTTTTTTCCTTGTTTTTGAGTTTTACAGAAAAGGAATACCAAACGAAGTCCAATTCACGAGCCAATTTTTGATGATTTTTTCTGGACCAAAAGAAGCCCCCGAAGTAAAAGAGTTGGGCCAGGAGAGTCACGGGCTGCCCACGAGGGTGGGGGCGCTCCCACTCCCCTTGGGCGCGCCCCCTATCTCGTGGGCAGCCCGAAGACCCCCCTGACTTGTGCCCTATTTAAAAAAATTCCTATAAATACAGAAAGCTCCAGAAAATAACCTAGATCGGGAGTTCCGCCGACGAAAGCCTCTGTTGCCACCGAAAACCAATCTAGACCCGTTCTGGCACCCTGTCGGAGGGGGGAATCCCTCTCCGGTGGCTATCTTCATCATCCCAGCGCTCTCCATGATGAGGGAGGAGTAGTTCACCCTCGGGGCTAAGGGTCTATATCAGTAGCTATGTGTTTAATCTCTCTCTCTCTCTCTCTCTCTCTCTCTCTCTCTCTCGTGTTCTTGAGATGGCACGATCTTGATGTATTGCGAGCTTTGCTATTATAGTTGGATCTTATGTTGCTTCTCCCCATCTACTCTCTTGTAATGGATTGAGTTTTCCCTTTGAAGTTATCTTATCGGATTGAGCCTTTAAGGATTTGAGAACACTTGATGTATGTCTTGCGTGGGATACCTGTGGTGACAATGGGGTATTCTATTGATTCACTTGATGTATGTTTTGGTGATCAACTTGCGGGTTTCGTGACCTTGGGAATCTATGCATAGGGGTTGGCACACGTTTTTGTCTTGACTCTCCGGTAGAAACTTTGGGGCACTCTTTGAAGTACTTTGTGTTGGTTGAATAGATGAATTTGAGATTGTGTGATGCATATCGTATAATCATGCCCACGGATACTTGAGGTGACAATGGAGTATCTAGGTGACATTAGGGTTTTGGTTGATTTGTATCTTAAGGTGTTATTCTAGTACGAACTCTATGATAGATTGAACGGAAAGAATAGCTTCGTGTTATTTTACTACGGACTCTTGAATAAATCGATCAGAAAGAATAACTTTGAGGTGGTTTCGTACCCTACCATAATCTCTTTGTTTGTTCTCCACTATTAGTTACTTTGGAGTGACTCTTTGTTGCATGTTGAGGGATAGTTATATGATCCAGTTATGTTATTATTGTTGAGAGAACTTGCACTAGTGAAAGTATGAACCCTAGGCCTTGTTTCCTATCATTGCAACACCGTTTATGCTCACTTTTACCACTTGCTACCTTGCTGTTTTTACATTTTCTTATTACAAAAATCAATATCTACTATCCATATTGCACTTGTATCACCATCTCTTCGCCGAACTAGTGCACCTATACAATTTACCATTGTATTGGGTGTGTTGGGGACACAAGAGACTCTTTGTTATTTGGTTGCAGGGTTGTTTGAGAGAGACCATCTTCATCCTACGCCTCCCACAGATTGATAAACCTTAGGTCATCCACTTGAGGGGAATTTTCTACTGTCCTACAAACCTCTGCACTTGGAGGCCCAACAACATTTACAAGAAGAAGGTTGCGTAGTAGACATCAAGCTCTTTTCTGGCGCCTTTGCCGGGGAGGTTAGTGCTTGAAGGTATATCTTTAGATCTTGCAGTTGAATCTTTTAGTTTCTTGTTTTATCATTAGTTTAGTTCATAAAATAAAACTACAAAAAATGTAATTAAGGTTACCTCATATGCTTCATCTTTTTAATATCTTTCGTGAAAATGATGGGAAGGAAAATTGTGCTCAAGTACTAGAAGAAGAATTACATAGAATGCTTGGCATAAAATATGTGCATGATGAGCATGATTGCAATGTTGTTAGTATGAATTCTTTGAATACCTATGATGCTAATGATATGCAAAGCCACAAGCTTGGGGAAGCTATGTTTGATGAAGATGATATGTTTAGTCCCCCAAGTTTTGATGAGCAAATCTATTATGATGATAGCATGCCTCCTATTTATGATGATTATTGTAATGACACTTATGCTATAAAAAGTAGTGATGATTATATTTATTAAACTTTTCATGATTATGACTACCCTTTTTCTGAACATTACTCCTTTAATGTGGAAACAATCTATAGTATTCAAGTCTCTTATGATACCCCCACTGTTCCGAATGAGAAGAAATTCGCTTATGTGGAGAGTAATAAAATTTATATGCTTGGGGATCATGAAAAGAATTATTTATGTGATAGTTATATTGTTGAATTCATCCATGATGCCTCTGAAAATTATTATGAGATAGGATCACATGCTTATAGGAATTGCAATAGTATCAAGTTTCCTCTCTATGTGCTTAAAATTTTGAAGCTATGCTTGTTTTGCTTTCCTATGCTAGTTGATTATTGTTCCCATAAGTTGTTTGCTCAAAAAAATACCTATGCATAGGAAGTGGGTTAGACTTAAATGTGCTAGTCATATTCTTCATGATGCTCTCTTTATGTTTCAATTCTTATCTTTTATGCGAGCATCATTGAAATCATTGTGCCTAGCTAGGGGTGTTAAACGATAGCGCTTGTTGGGAGGCAACCCAATTTTATTTTCTTTTCTTTTGCTTCTTTTTAGGAATAAATATTGCATCTAGCTTCTTTTTAGATGTGGTTTTTTATTTTAATTAGTATTTGTGCCAAGTAGAACCTTTGGGAAGACTTGTGTGAAGTTTATGCGATCATGCTGTAAAAAACAGAAACTTTAGCGCTCACGAGATTGGCTACCAGTTTTTACTGGAGAGTGCTTTTTAGTTGATTCTTTTTGCAGATGATTATTAGGCAAATTCCTCACTTCCACCAATTTATTTCATAATTTTTAGAGTTACAAAAGTATTCGAAAGTTGCAGATTGCTACAGACTGTTCTGTTTTTGTACAGATTCTGTTTTCTATGTGTTGTTTGCTTATTTTGATGAATCTATGAGTAGTATCGGAGGGTATGAACCATAGAGAAGCTGGAATACAGTAGATATTGCACCAATATGAATTTAGAATGAGTTCATAACAGTACCTAAGTGGTGGTTTTATTTTCTTATACTAACGGAGCTTATGATTTTTCTGTTGAGTTTTGTGTTGTGAAGTTTTCAAGTTTTGGGTAAAGATTCGATGGAATATGGAATAAGGAGTGGAAAGAGCCTAAGCTTGGGGATGCCCAAGGCACCCCCAGGTAAAATTCAAGGACAACCAAAAGCCTAAGCTTGGGGATGCCCCGGAAAGGCATCCCCTCTTTCGTCTTCGTCTATCGGTAACTTTACTTGAGGCTATATTTTTATTCACCACATGATTTGTGTTTTGCTTGGAGCGTCATTTTGTTATATTTTGTTTTGCTTGCTGTTTGAATAATATCCCAAGATATGAAACTTTTAAATGTTAGAGAGTCTTCACATAGTTACATAATTATTCAACTACTCATTGATCTTAACTTATATCTTTTGGAGTAGCTTGTTGTTTGCTCTAGTGCTTCACTTATATCTTTTTAGACCACGGCGGTGGTTTTATTTTGAAGAAATAGATGAGCTCTCATGCTTCACTTATATTATATTGAGAGTGTTTTATAACAGCATGGTAATGTGCTTTGGTTATAAAACTAGTCCTAATATGATAGGCATCCAAGATGTGTATAGTAAAAACTTTCACATAAAGTGCATTGAATGATAGGAGAAGTTTGATACTTGATGATTGTTTTGAGATATGAGGATGGTGATATTAGAGTTATGGTAGTGGGGTAATTATGAATTCTAGAAATACTTGTGTTCAAGTTTGTGATTCCCGTAGCATGCACGTATGGTGAACCGCTGTGTGACGAAGTTAGAGCATGATGTATTTATTCAGTGTCAACCTTTGTGTGGAGGTCGGGGGCGCGCGATGGTTAACTCCTACCAACCTCCCCCCTAGGAGCATGCATTGATTGCTTTGTTTTGATGACTCGTAAATTTTTGCCATAAGTATATGAGTTCTTTATGACTAATGTTGAGTCCATGGATTATACGCACTCTCACCCTTCCACCATTGTTAGCCTCTCGTACCGCGCAACTCTCGCCGGTACCATACACCCACCACATATCTTCCTCAAAAAAGCCACCATACCTACCTATCATGGCATTTCCATATCCATTCCGAGATATATTGCCATGCAACTTTCCACCGTTCCGTTCATATGACACGCTTCATATTGTCATATTGCCATGTAGTTGACATCGTATTTGTGCCAAAGCCACCATCACAATTCATTCATACATGTCACTCTTGATTCATTGCACATCCCGGTACACCGCCGGAGGCATTCACATAGAGTCATATCTTGTTCTAGCTTCGAGTTGTAATCTTTGAGTTGTAAGTAAATAAAAGTGTGATGATCTTCATTATTAGAGCATTGTCTCGTGTGAGGAAACAAAAAAGAAGAAGATAAAGGCCAAAAAAAAGAGATGGCCCAAAAAAATAGAGAGGGGCTAAAAAAGAGGAAAGCCCCTCCAAAAAAGAGAGAAAAGAGAGAAGGGACAATGCTACTATCATTTTCCACACTTGTGCTTCAAAGTAGCACCATGATCTTCATGATAGAGAGTCTCTTGTTTTGTCACTTTCATATACTAGTGGGAATTTTTATTATAGAACTTGGCTTGTATATTCCAATGATGGGCTTCCTCAAAACGCCCTAGGTCTTCATGAGCAAGCAAGTTGGATGCACACCCACTTAGTTTCTTTTGATGAGCTTGCATACACTTATATCTCTAGTGCATCTGTTGCATGGCAGTCCCTACTCGCTCACATTGATATATATTGATGGGCATCTCCATAGCCCATTGATACGCCTAGTTGTTGTGAGACTATCTTCCTCCTTTTTGTCTTCTCCACAACCACCACTCTATTCCACCTATAGTGCTATATCCATGGCTCACGCTCATGTATTGCGTGAAAGTTGAAAGGTTTGAAAAAAATTAAAGTGTGAAACAATTGCTTGGCTGAAACCGGGATTGTGCATGATATGAATATTTTGTGTGATGAAGAGGGAGCATAGCCAGACTATATGATTTTGTAGGGATAACTTTCTTTGGCCATGTTATTTTGAGAAGAAATGATTGCTTTGTTAGTATGCTTGAAGTATTATTATTCTTATGTGAATATTAGACTTTTATCTTGAATCTTTCGGATCTGAACATTCATGCCACAATAAAAAGAATTACATTAAGAATTATGTTGGGTAGCATTCCACATCAAAAATTCTGTTTTTATCATTTACCTACTCGAGGACGAGCAGGAATTAAGCTTGGGGATGCTTGATACATCTCCAACGTATCTATAATTTTTGATTGTTCCATGCTATTATATTATCCTTCTAGGAAGTTTTATGGGCTTTTATATACACTTTTATATGATTTTTGGGACTAACCTATTAACCCAGAGCCCAGTGCCAGATTTTGTTTTTTTCCTTGTTTTTAAGTTTTACACAAAAGGAATACCAAACGGAGTCCAATTGATGAGCCAATTTTTGATGATTTTTTCTGGACCAAAAGAAGCCCCCAAAGTAAAATAGTTTGGCCAGGAGAGTCACGGGCTGCCCACGAGGGTGGGGCACGCTCCCACTCGCCCTGGGTGCGCCCCCCTATCTCGTGGACAGCCCGGAGACCCCACTGACTTGTGCCCTACGCCAAAAAATTCCTATAAATGCAAAAACCTCCGGAAAATAACCTAGATCGGGAGTTCCACCGCCGAAAGCCTCTGTTGCCATCGAACACCAATCTAGACCCGTTCTGACACCCTGTCAGAAGGGGAACCCCTCTCCGGTGGCTATCTTCTTCATCCCGGTGCTCTCCATGACGAGGGAGGAGTAGTTCACCCACGGGGCTGAGGGTATATATCAGTAGCTATGTGTTTGATCTCTCTCTCTCTCTCTCTCTCGTGTTCTTGAGATGGCACGATCTTGATGTATCGCGAGCTTTGCTATTATAGTTGGATCTTATGTTGCTTCTCCCCCTCTACTCTCTTGTAATGGATTGAGTTTTCCCTTCGAAGTTATCTTATCGAATTGAGTCTTTAAGGATTTGAGAACACTTGATGTATGTCTTGCGTGGGATACCTGTGGTGACAATGGGGTATTCTATTTATTCACTTGATGTATGTTTTGGTGATCAACTTGCGGGTTCTGTGACCTTGGGAATCTATGCATAGGGGTTGGCACACGTTTTTGTCTTGACTCTCCAGTAGAAACTTTGGGGCACTCTTTGAAGTACTTTGTGTTGGTTGAATAGATGAATTTGAGATTGTGTGATGCATATCGTATAATCATGCCCACGGATACTTGAGGTGACAATGGAGTATCTAGGTGACATTAGGGTTTTGGTTGATTTGTATCTTAAGGTGTTATTCTAGTACGAACTCTATGATAGATTGAACGGAAAGAATAGCTTCGTGTTATTTTACTACGGACTCTTGAATAAATCGATCAGAAAGAATAACTTTGAGGTGGTTTCGTACCCTACCATAATCTCTTTGTTTGTTCTCCACTATTAGTTACTTTGGAGTGACTCTTTGTTGCATGTTGAGGGATAGTTATATAATCCAGTTATGTTATTATTGTTGAGAGAACTTGCACTAGTGAAAGTATGAACCCTAGGCCTTGTTTCCTATCATTGCAACACCGTATATGCTCACTTTTACCACTTGCTACCTTGATTTTTTTATATTTTCTTATTACAAAAACCTATATCTACTATCCATATTGCACATGTATCACCATCTCTTCGCTGAACTAGTGCACCTATACAATTTACCATTGTATTGGGTGTGTTGGGGACACAAGAGACTCTTTGTTATTTGGTTGAAGGGTTGTTTGAGAAAGACCATCTTCATCCTATGCATCCCACGGATTGATAAACCTTAGGTCATCCACTTGAGGGAAATTTGCTACTGTCCTACAAACCTCTGCACTTGGAGGCCCAACAACGTCTACAAGAAGAAGGTTGTGTAGTAGACATCAAGCATCTAGCACTTCGTTCCATCCATCTTTGAGCGTATCCTATGCAGCTTTAAGCCGCTACTGCTGCTTTTTCAGGCTCCTTACGGTGGCAATAGGCCTCCGATGGAAGCGCTCTTGTTCTAAGGGTTCTTCTGGGACGAGGAATTCGTTATTGCCCAAGCTAACATACTCTTCGGAGACATGTTGATAATTGCTGTCTTCGGCATCGATGTGATCAGACAGCGGTCCCAGATTGTGTTTGCCGTCCTCTCGCTCGTCCTGCTCCATTGCTGGATCTACGGGGTCATCGGCTTGGTCCGGATTATCATCGTCGTCAGTGACAGTGTTGCTATCTTTCCCTTTATTGGATCGAGATTGGAGCTTCTGACGCCGATGCTTGGGAGGTTCATCGACATGCTTATCCTTTTTGGGATCATTATCGCCGTCGTCCTCCTTCTCTTTAGGTGTGTCCACCATATATACATCGTATGAGGACGTAGCCGTACAATGCCCGGTCGCGGGCGAGTTTTGGACTAGATCTGCTTCGGCTTCGGGGTCCATCCCTTTGAAGTCATCGGAAGCGTAGTCAAGTAGATCGGTTAAATCTTTGACCGTGGCTACCAAGTGGGTGGTGGGTGGGAAGCAAAATTCTCCATCATCAGCCTCCGGTTCAAACCAGATATAATTCGGCTGTGAGTCCCCTGCTAAGGAGAGGGATTTTGATGAGTTTAGCACATCGCTTAAAGGTGAGTGCCGGAAGATATTTGCGGAGCTGAATTCGACGATAGGCGCCTTATCAAGCTCAGAGGACGCATATGCACATGGTTCGGAACCTGTAGACGGAGACGAGTTCGAAGTTCCGGTAACAAAGATCCTGCTCAAGGTTGGGTCTGTGTGCGGCTCCAGCACCGCTAAGTCTGTGGCTTCCGTGGCGGGGTTGAGCTTCTCGTCCTCGGGTGACGTGATATGCTCCGGATCAAGGGCCAGATCAGTTACAGGTGCTATCCCCTGGATGTGGTCCGATGACAGATTTATGTCATGTTCAACGTGGTGGTAGGGAGCGGTCGCCATGGGCTCGAATCCGTCGAAGATCAAGTCTCTGCGGATATCAGCAATGTAGTTCAAGCTTCCAAACCTGACTTGATGGCCAGGGGTGTAGCTCTCAACCTGCTCGAGGTGGCCTTCTGTGTTGGCACGGAGCATGAAGCAGCCAAACACAAAAAGATGGCTGGGAGGGAAGATCTCCTCGGCGGTGGTGCCGTCGTTGTTGACGAAGCAATCCATTGGTCCTTCGGTCGAAGACATAGTGGAACTCTCAATGAAAGCACCAATGTCGGTGTCAAAACCGGTGGATCTTGGGTAGGGGTCCCCGAACTATGCGTCTGTGGATCGATGGTGATAGGAGACAAGGATGCAGTGTTTACCCAGGTTCGGGCCCTCTCGATCGAGGTAAAACCCTACTCCTGCTTGATTGATCTTGATGAATATGATTACAAGAGTTGATCTACCTCAAGATCGTAATGGCTAAACCCTAGAATTCTAACCATGGTGATTGCTATGAATCGGCTATTGTTATTCAGCCTCTATGGACTAAACCCTCCAGTTTATATATGCACCGAAGGGCCCTAGGGTTTGTACATGACCATCTTGCAGAGGAAGGAAAGATTACACCCGAACCTAAAACCTGCCATTATACGCACACAGGAGTCCTATCTGGATAAGAGAGACGATCTTCAGCGATGATCTTCACGTCCCACCAGTCGGCCCACAACGAGTTATCTGGCCACATGAGGACCCCTCAATCCAGGACTCCCTCAACCGCATTTTATGATAATGAGATCTGGCAAATGGACATCAAAACGGCATGCCTTAACGATTTCCTTAAGGAAGAATTGTATATGATGCAGCTGGAAGGTTTTGTCGATCCTAAGAATGCTGATAAGGTATGCAAGCTCCAACGCTCCATCTATGGGTTGGTGTAAGCATCTCGGAGTTGGAACATTCGCTTTGATGAAGTGATCAAAGCGTTTGGGTTTATACAGACTTATGGAGAAGCATGTATTTACAAGAAAGTGAGTGGGAGCTCTGTAGCATTTCTCATATTATATGTGGATGACATATTGTTGATGGGAAATGATATAGAACTTTTGGAAAGCATAAAGGCCTACTTGAATAAGTGTTTTTCAATGAAGTACCTTGGATAAGCTGCTTACATATTAGGCATCAAGATCTATAGAGATAGACCGAGACGCCTCATTAGTCTTTCACAAAGCACATACCTTGACAAGATATTGAAGAAGTTAAATATGGATTAGTACAAGAAGGGGTTCTTGCCTGTATTGCAAGGTGTGAGATTGAGCGCAGCTCAATGCCCGACCTCGGCAGAAGATAGAGAAAAGATGAGTGTCATCCCCTATGCCTCAGCCATAGGCTCTATTATGTATGTCATGTTGTGTACCAGACCTGATGTGAACCTTGCCATAAGTTTGGTAGGGAGGTACCAAAGTGATCCCGGAATGGAACACTGGACCACGGTCAAGAATGTCC
Organism: Secale cereale; assembly: GCA_902687465.1. NCBI lineage: Eukaryota > Viridiplantae > Streptophyta > Magnoliopsida > Poales > Poaceae > Secale > Secale cereale. The sequence continues at coordinate 47,534,504 of LR738714.1, read as the reverse complement.
TGAAGTACCTGAAAAGGAATAAGGATATGTTTCTCGTTTATGGAGGTGCCGAAGAGCTTGTTGTTGGTGTCAAAACAGGCGGAGCTCGGGTAGAGGGTCCCGAACTATGCTTCTGAGGATCGATGGTAACATGAGACTGGGGACATGATGTTTACCCAGGTTCGGGCCCTCTCGATTGTGGTAATACCCTACTTCCTGCTTGATTGATCTTGATGAACATAGGTTTAGAAGAGTTGATCTACCTCGAGATCGTAATGGCTAAAACCCTAGGAGTCTAGCCTATGCAATTGTGATTGTGTCCCTACGGACTAAACCCTCCGGTTTATATATGCACCGGAGGGACCTAGGGTTGTACATGATCATCTTGCAGGGGAAGGAAAACATTACACAGACTCTAAACTTGCTATTTCACACATATGGGAGTCCTATATGGATATGGGAGATAGTCTTCAGCGATAATCTTCATGGCCCACCAGTCCGACCCATAACGAGTAATCCGGCCACCTGAGGACCCCTTAATCCAGGACTCCCTCAGTAGCCCCTGAACCAGTCTTCGATGACGATGAGTTCGGCTCGCGTACTATCTTCGGCATTGCAAGGCGGGTTCCTCCTCCTGAACATATTGAAGCAATATTCCCTACACAAAGGTACTATGTCTAGTTCTGCATGATTAGTACAACTTGGAGGCAAGGTATCCGAAAATGGATATTGTGTCTTTATTGACAACCTTTCAGTGAAACGTCTGATACGTCCAAAACGTATCTATAATTTCTGCTTGCTCCATGCCTCTTTTGGGTGATATTGCTATGATATTTATACACTTCCATACACTTTTGATCATATTTGGACTAACCTATTAACTCAGTGCACCCCAGTGCCAGTTTCTGTTTTCTGCTGTTTTTGTATTTCAGGTTTTCCCATTACGAGAACTGCCAGAAAAATCCCGGAAAAATTATATAAAAAATCAGCGTTCCAGAAGCTTCCCGGCACCCGAAGTACAGCCGGAGGGGGGCCACCAGGGCTCCAGGCGCCCTGGTGGCGCGGCCCCCCTCCTGGCC
>LR738714.1:47353072-47533367 GCA_902687465.1 Secale cereale | reverse complement strand
GGGGGGGGGGGGGGCGCCTGGGCCCCCCAGGCCTCCGTTGATGCCCCCATTTGGCATATATTTATATCGTGTCCCGAAACCCTCGAGACGGGAACCCTTTTTCGCGATCTCATCTCTGTTCCGCCGCCGCCACGCTTCCAAGATCGGGAGCGCCAGGAGAACTCTTCCCGGCACCCTGCCGGAGGGGAGGATCACCACCGGGAGCTTCTCCACCACCATGGACGCTGATAACCCTCAACCGTAAGGGATCGAGATAGTCTTCGCGGGTAAGAATAACCCAATTTATTGATTCGACACACGGGGTGCCAAAGAGTATTTATAAGCTTTAACAGTTGAGTTGTCAATTCAACCGCACCTGAAATATACTAACTTGCAACAAAAGATAAGTGGTAACAGTGATATGATAGTGATGATAGTAATAGTAAAAAGTAAACAGTAAAAGTAAACAGCAGTAGTAAATGGCAGAAGTAGCAACTAGTGACAAGCAGGGTTTAAAATACTGTAGGCTAGGGAGATGGATGGTTGGGCGCTGCATGTATGAGATAGTTTTAACTTGGGGCACGGCACACGGAAAAGTAATGATCATCTAGGCAAATATCAAACATTAGGCATGTATCCCGTAGGTAGTTGTACGTGCTTGCAATAAGAATTTGCACAACATCTTTTGTCCTACCATCCTGCTACGAACGGGGCCAAAAGGAACTAATGGATATTAAGGTGCTCCTGTAAAAGAGCACTGGAACAAAGCAATGAACTCAATGGATACATGTAATCCTCAAACTACGGACCATCCCCTTTGGTGTCCCAAGCTGTCACTTTTGGGATCGCCGGTTCCGAACCGTAACAGGTGCATACAACTCATAGATAGGATCAAGAACACAAATATATTCATGCAAACACATATGGTTCAGATCTGAAATCATGGCACTCGGGCCCTAAGTGTCAAGCATTAAGAATAACAAGTTGTAGCAAAGATGATAGACACCATACTAGATGATAGGCAACATGCCCCCAACAATCTGACGAACTATTACATGATTTAACTCATCCAATCCCTACCATCCCCTTCGCCTACAGCAAGGGAATTACTCACACATGAAGGGGGAAGTCATGGAGGGATGATGGAGTGGTGATGATGATGACGATGGCGACGATCTCCCCTCTCCGGAGGCCAAATCAGCCTCCAGATTAGCCCTCCCGAAGAAGAACAAAGGGTGGCGGCGGCTCCGCGATGAAAAACAGCGAAAGAACTTCCGATCTGGGATTTCTGCGTCGGGAGGAAAAATACGGGCTAAAGTAGGGCACCAGGAGGTGTGGGCCCCACCCAGGCCCCCCCCCCGGCGCGGCCCAGGGGGGGCGCGCCCACAGGGCGCCTGGGCACCCCCTAGCCCCCCTCTGGCCCCACTTCTGGTATTTGGTTCCTTCGGGTGCGTGGATTTTCTCTGATTTTTCGTGGATTTTTCTGAGATACTTAAAAATCCGTTTTCCTGCACACAAATAAACCATACAGGCAGCTCTGCTGAAAACAGCGTCAGTCCGGGTTAGTTTAGTCCAAATCATGCAAGAATGAGGTCAAAACAATATCAAAAGTGTTTGGAAAAGTAGATACGTTTGAGACGTATCAACTCCCCCAAGCTTAGCATATTGCTTGTCCTCAAGCAATTCAGTTCAACGAACTGAACGCGACAAAGAAAACTTTGAGAAACTCTTTTGCTTCATTAGATGTATATAAGCATGTACTACGAAAAGAGTTCAGCAAGTATTAAAAAAGTACTTATGAGAACAATGCAAGGAGCAATCCTTCTTTCAAGTGACCAGTCACAAATAATTAAGAGTAAATAATATATTACTGAAAATCAAGACAAGATCACATTGCACATAGCTTGAGCATATTAAGGTGGTATCTTGCTAGCCTCCATGAGTGAAGCAAAACATAAATGCAGAGACTCCTCCAGAGTTTTAAAGGAGACTAGAGCTAAGAATTCAGAATAAATCATATCACAAGTATGCAGAAGACAATGTAATACTTTGGGACAATGCACATTACACTCAGAATGACAATTATGCTCTCCTAGTCAGTGCTTTGAAGAAAGAAGATGAGACTCTCGAACCGTGGCTTTTATTGGCAAAGTTGAAAACCCGTGATCGAAAACAAAAACTAAACATGTACCAGAGCTCTTGGTTTTAAAAACAGAAGTAAATATGTTTTTGAGAGGTGCATATTTCGTCAACGAATGCTAGCAGATAACTCAATCACTTTTTAAGCTAGACAAGTCTCAAGGAACGGCTCCCGCATGAGGACGATCACATCCTCTTAATATCCTTTGTTTATCACTGCCAAAGTTTTTTGATTTCTCATGAACAAAGCGTGAAGGAGGGTTTGTTTGTTATATTATCTTTTCGAGCCGGGCGCACTCAATGCTAGTTCCTTTTCATATTAGGGGTTTGCACATTATGCATGCAATCCAGGGGTGAAACTTGTCCAACTTAAAAAGATTATGAATTAACTACTACTTCCTCATGAGCTAAAACATAGGCACAAAAAGAGAAATGCTTTTGATTAATTTCGAGATGGTACATGAAAGTCTTCGTTAGGAATGGCAGGTAAATACCATGTATAGGAAGGTATAGTGGACTCATATGGCATAACAGGTTTAGAGGTTTTGGATGCACAAGCAGTCATTCCGCTTAGTACGGGTGGAGGTTTAGCAAAAGACTGGGAAGCGACCAACTAGAGAGCAATAACGGTCATAATCATGCAGAGCGACAAAGCAACATTGAATCGGGCATGAAAGTGATATAGCTATTCTAAAACTCAAAGATCATCAAGGCAAGTAGACTTTTAGTCTTAAGCATGTGTAAGCATGTGCCAAGTCAATCCAAAAATTCTCTAAAGGGAAATACCACCTTAGTATACCAGACTATGAACAGTGCAATGCACGTAGATCATTTCAATAACACATTATGTACTCTAGTTATTGGAGACTAGCCACAAGGAAAGCATGAACCACTGGAAGGGCATTGTAAACATAGCACTATGTCACTACAAGCTGGTCTCTAGATCATAAGTACAGGCATATGTACAAAAGTAGAAACAATAAGAGTTCATACCGGTCTTCCTTGTTGCTTTCTTTCAGTCGATCTTCGTCATTACTGCTTGTCACTTGCACGATCGAACGTAGGAAATATAATCAAATGCCATCACGGACTCGAGCTGATCTCTGAAAACAAAGCAAACTAAAGAGAAAAAGGAAATCTTTTTGGTTTTTTTTTCAAAGGTTGAATAAAAACAAAAGAAGAGAAAATCTTTTTGTTATTTTTGCAAAGAGAGAAATAAAGAAGAACGGGCAAAAACTTCGAAAAGATCAAAGCGAATAAAACGAATAATACAATGAAAAAGTGAGAAGGGCACATACTCCCCCAAGCTTAGGCTTTTGGCCTAAGTTGGTAGCAGCTACTGCCCCCAGGAGCCTCCTGCTCCAGGGGTATGGTGGTGAGACCAAGGGTCGTAGAAGGATGCTGGCGCGTACACCGAACTCCTCGGAGTCTCCCACGAGGAATGTTCCGAGCGCCAAACAGAGGAAGACCCTTCACCAAACTCGGTGGCGGTCTCATCCTGAAAATGTGGTATCTCACCGTGCCTCTCCTCGTCGGGCACAACCCCCTCCATGGGGTTATGGAACTGATGCTGGACCATGAACTCATCGAACTAGACAACATCAAAGGACCATCCGTTCCTACGAGAAAAATCAAACAAAAGAGGTGCAGGTAGACGGATCTCGCGTTCCGTGGTAGTTCCGAAACGCAAGATATAAACAAGGTTATCAAGCTCAGAACCCATGGTAACAAACTTATGCCTTTTCATAGCAGCAAGATCAAAGCTTAAATAAGTAAAAGGAGTATCATCAGGGTGTGGGGTGCCTCCAAGATGCTCTAAGATAAGTGTGGCATAAATGCCACCATATAAGTCCCCCTTGTTACCGTTCATAGCAAGGGGTCGAGCAATTAAGGTACCCAGATTATAATCAGACCTCCCTGAGAGGGCTGCTGCCAGGATAGCGATATCCGGAGCAGAAATGCTGCTCGTGTTGTCACGAGTTAACACTCCTCTAGCAATATAATATGCAAAATACCTGAGGTGAGGAAACAAGATACTGGAGATCTTCGACCGATGAATATCCCTCGTACCCATGCTGCAGAGAGAGTTGATGACGGTTTTCAGCTCGGAGGGCTGAGTGGCCATCCTTGCCGTCCTCCCAACGTTTGGCACACATATTACTTCACAAAAATTTCCCAGAGTCATGGTGATAAGATCATTATAAATTTTAAACTCAATAGCACCTGAATCAGGATTATATCTAAAACTGTTAATGAAACCGGAGGTGAGTTTCTGATACTGAGTAACACGGCTCGTGACGAGTCGTGTCAAACCTGCATTAGCACAAAGATTATAAAACTCATCCTTGATTCCCGCAGCTTCCATGAATTCATCACATGGAAATGTCATCGCACGTGCTGGACTTGTGTCTTCCAACAACTCCAGGGGCACATGATCCTCATTATAGCTCACCCTAGCAGTCGATGGTGAAGCTGCGGCCCTAGTGACTCGATCGAAGTGTGCGGGCCTCCTCTTCTCAAGCCATCCTTTTGCCCTTCCTAACAAACTCATTTCTGATTTTTTTTACAATTTACAAAAACGAGGATTAAAACAAAGTGAGCTAAGGCAAACTACTCAACTCACTTGCCCAAGGCATAAACTTGCATCAAAACTTGGAAAATAACCTTCTACACATGCATGCAAGCTCATCTCTACAGCACCAAGAACTACTAAATACTCACAAATGAGGCCACCAATCAAAAATCTAATTGGAGGGGTGGAGGAGTCACATACCAGGGAGTATTTGCTCAAAATTTCAGCTCAAATGATGGGCTGTAGAGAGAGATCGAAGAATCGCCTCCAAGAACAGCAAGAACAGCAAGAACAAGACCAGAACTCGGGTTTATGGAAAATGTGAGAGAGGAGGGAAGAAGAAGTACCTGGAGGGGGGTCCCGTGGGCCCCAGGCGCCCTGTAGGCGCGTCCAGGGGCTGGGCCGCGCCAGCTGGCCGCCTGGGCCACTGGTGGCCCCCCTGGCTGGCCCCAGGACTTTCCGGGTCTCTCCCGTTGTGCAAATTTTTAATATAATTTTTCTGGAATTTTTCTGAAAACTTCACTGTTGAAAATTTTTCGAAGTTCAAAAAGCTGCGAAACTCTCTGAAAACTTGAAGCAGTTAGTAGTATTGTGAAGTTTCAAAAACATAGATACTTGGTACAGCAAGTAGGACAACACTAAAAACAAATGAAAACATAGCAAGCTCAACTTTTTATCCATATAAAACACGTTCACTAGTAAGGTTGATCAAGTCTTACCAACAAGCAAGCGGTATATAGAGCAAAAAGTCTCACCTCCTACGAAGTAATCACTGAACTTTTACCTTGATGGACATTGTCCCTACCATGATAGTTTTGTACTTGTGAGGCACATGTAGTGGACAGTCCCATTCTCCAATTTTCACGGTCTCGATATTCTCTATAGAGTTGAGGGCATGCCTCCTGTCGGTCTTCTTCGGAAAATATACCGTGTGTTCTTTATCATTCACATGAAAGGTAACCTTCCCTTTGTTGAAATCAATAATAGCGCCTGCGGTGTTAAGGAAAGGTCTACCAAGAATAATGGACATGCTCCCATCCTCGGGCATGTCAAGCACGACAAAATCAGTAAGAATTAAACAATTAGCAACTTCAACTGGAACATCCTCACAAATACCTATCGGAACAGTGGTTGACTTGTCAGCCATCTGAAGGGAGATATCTGTAGGAATTAGTTTCTCTAAACAAAGCCTCTCGTAAAGAGAGAGAGGCATAACACTCACTCCCGCTCCGAGATCACATAAAGCAGTTTTGACATAATTATTCTTTATGGAGCAAGGGAAAGGGCATGGGTTTCTGTACCCATGGTTCTTTCTCCTTCCCATGTTTTCTTGCGATGAAGTCTTCTTTAGTGTACCTCTTACGTTTGTCAGGTGCTTCTTCTTCTCGAACTTCAGGCGGATCATTCTTCTCATTATCATTACCTTCAGGTTCAGCACCGTCTTCAGTCTCAGCATCGGAAATAGATACACTGTTGGGAGCAATAGCTGGCTCTTCATCTGCAATAGGATCATTAGAATTGTCAGTCTCTTTATGTTTCTTCTTCTTATTTGGAGAGACAACAATTTCTTCTTCCTGCATTTGAGAATCTTGCTCGATTCTCTTCGGATGTCCCTCTGGATAAAGAGGATCTTGAGTACTAGTTCCTCCTCGGGTCTTAATCCCAAAAGCCTGCAGTTTATCTTGTTTGGCATTGTTAGCAAGAAAATCTCTTTGCACATTAGAAATTTGATCGAGCTGAGTTTGAACCATATGAAAATGCTTCACAAGACATTGAACATCATTAACTGTTCTATCTAAAACACCAAGCAACTTTTTGATAGCAAGGGAATTATCATGCAACTGACTTTCTATCCTCTCATTAAAATGATTATGTTTCATAATAAAATTATCAAACTCATCTAAACATTGATCAGGAGGCTTACCATGAGGGATGTCACTTGCGTTGAAATCTAAAAGAGAGTGTACCTCTACCATAGGAGGGTGAGTGGTAGGCTCACTGAAAGTGCAACTAATCCCCGGGTGGTTTTGGTAATTAATAACAACATATATATCATTGAACTAATATTCTCTTGAGAATCATTTCAGAAAAGTTCGATGATATGGGTATGGAAATGTCTGAAGAAGTGGACCCCTCAAAATGCTAAGACAAGCATTGGCAAAAGCTCAAGACTCCATTTTTGGTTTAGTGATCAAAGATCACATTGAGTCCATAGGAAAAGCCAATACTATTAAAAGGGGATGAGGTTGTGTTAATGTTCTTGTTGCTCAAGTGCTTGGTGATCTAGCTCCCTCAACTATCAGCACTCTTCACTTTACAACACACTCATAAGTAATCTCGGACAAACCGATTCTGCAAACTCAGTCCCACCGAGATGAACCACTTCAGTTCTTTCCCTAAACCCTAACTTTTCGGTCCATCCGATTCTGAGTCTCGGTCTCACCGAAAATCTTCTGCCAACCTTCTGTAACCAAATGACAGCATTTCGGAATATCCGAGTTGTTGTTTTCGGTCACACCGAGATGGCAAACCCTAACCTTTGACTCACTTCGGACACACCGAGATGGTATTTTCGGTCCCACCGAAAATCCCAACGTTCACTATATTTGAACTTTCGGTCTGACCGAGTTTTCACTTCGGTCTCACCGAGATTGGTCAAATGTGTGTGTAACGGTTGGATTTTGTGTGGAGGCTATATATACCCCTCCACCCCCTCCTCATTCGTGAGGAGAGCCATCAGAAAGTACCACCACTTCTACCATACACTTTCTGAGAAGTGAACCACCTACCCTTGTGTTGAGATCAAGCCATTCCATTCCTACCATATGAAACTTGATCTCTAGCCTTCCCAAGTTGCTTTCCACTCAAATCTTTCTTCCACCACAGCCATATCAGTGAGGAGAGTTGAGTGTTGGGGAGATTATCACTTGAAGCACAAGAGCAAGGAGTTCATCATCATCAACACCGTCTATTACCTTTTGGGGGGTGGTGCCTCCTATATTGGTTAGGTGTCGCTTGGGAGCCTCCGTCGTTGAGATGTGGAGTTGAACCAAGAAGTTTGTAAGGGCAAGGAGATCGCCTACTTCGTGAAGATCTACCCCGAGTAAGGCTAGTCCTCCGTGGGCGTAGGCCGTGATGGAATAGACAAGGTTGCTTCTTCGTGGACCCTTCGTGGGTGGAGCCCTCCGTGGACTCGCGCAGCCGTTACCCTCCGTGGGTTGAAGTCTCCATCAACGTGGATGTACGATAGCACCACCTATCGGAACCACGACAAAAATCTCCGTGTCACCAAACTGCGTTTGATCTTCTCCACCTCCTTTTACATGTGCAATTTACTTTCCGCTGCATATACTCTAGAATTGCATGTGTAGGGTGTTACTTGAATTGGTCTTAATTGTGAAACTGCCAAAAACATTGCATGATCTAAAGGCAGATTTTTTATATTGTCAAGTAGTCTAATCACCCCCCCTCTAGACCTACTTTCGATCCTACAAGTGGTATCAGAGCTTTGGTCTCCATTGCCTTGGTTCCATTGCATTGGACTCCATAAGCTTGGTTTCACAACCTAGGAGAGTATGGCGTCTAGTGAGGGTAATTATCGTAGAGGTCCTTACTTTGATGGTACAAATTTTGCTAGTTGGAAGCATAAAATGAAAATGCATATTCTTGGTCATAACCCAGCCGCATGGGGCATTATTTGTGTTGGCATGCAAGGTGATTTCTTTGAAGAAGGAAAAGTTCCGGATCGCGAAGCTACACCCGAAGAATTGAAGATGTTGCAAAACAATGCTCAAGCTTGTGACATTCTCTTCAATGCTTTGTGTCCCGAAGAGTTCAACAAAATCAGTCGTCTTGAGAATGCTAAGGAGATTTGGGATACTTTGGTTGAAATGCACGAAGGTACTGAATCTGTGAAGGAATCAAAGCTTGATATTCTTCAAGGTCAACTTGACAAGTTCAAGATGAAGGATGGTGAAGGAGTCGCTGAAATGTACTCTAGGCTTGCTCTCATTACAAATGAGATTGCTGGCTTAGGAAGCGAAGAAATGACCGACCGATTCATCATTAAGAAGATTCTCAGAGCTTTGGATGGAAAGTATGACACCGTGTGCACTTTGATCCAAATGATGCCAAACTACAAGACTCTCAAGCCAACTGAAGTCATTGGAAGAATTGTTGCTCATGAAATGACACTTAAGGATAAGGAAGAGCTTCACAACAAGTCAAGTGGTGCTTACAAAGCTACAAGTGATGCTCCTACTACCTCAAGTGACAAGCTAATTTCCAATGAAGATATAAGCCTAATGGTCAAGAACTTCAACAAGTTCTACAAGAACAGAGGCAAAGAAAGAAGCTCAAAGTCTAGATCATATGATGAAAAGAGATCTTCTAGTCGTGATCGAAACTGCTACAATTGTGGAAGACCCGGACACTTCTCAAATGAGTGTACGGCTCCCCACAAGAGAAGAGAAGAATCTCCAAGAAGAAGAGCAAGAGATGAGTCACCTCGAAGAGAGAGAGAAGGAGTAGAGATGATCGTTATGAACGAAGACCCTCTCGGAGAAGCAAGGATTCGGAGAGGAAAGACAAGTCATCAAGGAGCTACACAAGAAGAAGACATCAAGCTCATGTTGGTGAATGGGTCTCCGGCTCCGACTCTGACAATCAATCCGATGGAAGCTATCACTCTGACTCCGACTATAGTCAAGATGAAGGTGTTGCTGGACTTGCACTCGTATCCTCCAACTCCAACTCCTACGACTTATTTGATTCACCAAATGAGGGAATTGGAAGATGCTTCATGGCTAAAGGTCCCAAGGTAACACACCCTGAATTCATTGACTTTGATAGTGATGAGGATGACTTGCTTGGTGAAGATGAGCTCTTGCATGATAAATCTAGTGAGCTTAGTAATGATGAAAATGCTAGTAGTCTTTATAGTCGAGAAGAGTCGAATGACAATGATATGAAGGAGATTGAGCGTCTAACTAAAGAACTAAACACTCTTAAGTTAGCTCATGAAACAACTCAAGAAGATCATAGAGAGCTCCTAAGATATCATGAGAAGCTACGCTTCGAGAAGCTCACTCTAGAGCAAGAACATGAGTTTCTAAAAGCGATCAATGACGATCTTCGAAAGAAGAGTTCTTCATATCTTGCCAAACGACTTCTCTTGTCTAATTTCTTGCCACCTATTAAGACTAAGCATGACAAGCATAAGAAAAATTCTTCCTCTAGTAGTAACAATAACAATGTTAAATCCAATGTTGTTACTTCTAGTAGTTCTCTTGATTCCACTAACAATGTTTCAAGCCAAGTTACACTTGAGCAAGAAAATAGCTTATTGAAGGAAATCATAGAGAAAGGTGTCTACAAGAGTCTTGCCGGAAGCAAGAACTTTGAGGAGATTGTTCGCAAACAAGGAAGACACCGGAAGAATCAAGGGATTGGTTTTGAGCGAAAGTTCAACGCCGAAGGTGTTGAGTGGGAAGAAGGTCAATACCCTACTCCACAGTTTGTCTCACAAAAGGAGAAGTATGATCCTACTTCTTCCAATGTGGAACAAGCTCAAGATGACCTTCCATCACAAGACCACAAGCTAAAGGCCAAGGACAAGCTTCAAGAAGAGATTGATGCATTCATTGAAGCACCTCAAGCCATGGTCAAGTGGGTTCCCAAGGACACATCAAGTTCTACTTCGTCAAGCTCAACTACAACACCAAGGATTCCCATCAAGATGATGTGGATCCCAAAGAAGAAGAACTAGTAGGTTCTTGAGGGTGACTCCGCCAACAAACTTCACTCATATTCTTTTTGGCAAGAACGTGTGCAATCAACTTCCACATCATGCACTTGTTCATGGAGTCACAAACCCTCTTGTTGGTAAGTCAAGGGACAAGGTAATCATTGCTTTCATGGACATCATCTTTTGTGTACTTCACTCTATGTCTATGGATATTCTTGTTTGTTCCTTGTGGGACTAACCCATGTAGGTATTGAAAGTGCCCTAATCCAAAGGATTGCTCCTAACTCATGATGATCTACATCAACATTGAGCATCCACATCCTCAACATCTACATGAAGTCTTCTACGACAACCCAAGGTTAGTTTGACCCTTTAAAAGGGGCTCTCACATCTAGGGGGAGCTTTGCTCTAAAAAATTGGGCTAAAGCATCTCCAAGTGATGTGAACACATAAATGCTTTATGTAAAAGTGGTAACCCCACTTGTGCTTAAACGATGAGTATGACCTATGATCAAATGTTCTCATTTGGCTCCTAAGTCAATATACTCATATATAGATGACCTAGTCATCGACAAATTGTGTGCTAGTAGCTAGAGTGATTGGTTGTGCATGTTTGACACATGTTTCAGTTGCTATCTTATTGTGTGAGCATGTTGAATGCATGATTCTATTCATTCAAGGACATCCATTTGTGGTTTTGATTGTTTTGGTTTCTTTTTCTGGCCAAATGGATGGACAAGAATGCCTAAGCACCTTTCCCTAGCTATCTATGCTTTCTTGTCTCAAAACTCTATTCATGCTCATATCACAACTTTGAACAAGTCTTTTTCGGACAGTCCGAGTGAGGAGCACTCGGAACCACCGATTCGTCTAAGGCTGACTTCCAAAACCTTCTAAGTCCATTTCGGTCTGACCGGTTTCACAATATCGGTCCAACCGAAACGCTTAGACTGATCTAGGTTTCATCTCGGTGAAACCGAGTTCAAACTCTCGGTCTGACCGATATGTGTAACTGCACAGCAGATATACATCTCGATGACACCGAGTTTTTCAACTCGGTCCCACCAACAGCACGGGGTTATATATACCTGAGGGGCTGCGCGCGATTTCTTTCTTCAAACCGTTCGCCCCCAAGACCCCTGCTGCCGCCGCCCTGGTCTACGGATCGTCGCCTTCGTCGCCTGTGCGCCCTCGCCGCAGGTCTCCGCCGCCGTCAACGGTAATCATCTCCACCGTTGCCGCCGTAGAGGGACACCACCAAGTTAGGGTGTGTCCCGACCCCTTTTCGTGCTCCACTGCTGATTCTTGCACGATAGGCTGCCATGATTCAATCCATGTTTGATATATTCCCCACACAATAGTTCAGATCGTCTAGTTTCGAGGAAAATTCTTAGGTTTAGGTTTCCACGGAATGCATCTCGGTGAAGCCGATTTTTGAAAATCGGAATGACCGATTTGGCCTCTGGCCATTGCACTGCATAGTTCGGTTTAACCGAGTTGTGCCAATCGGAACGACCGAAAAGAAGTTTCAGTGAAACCCTAAGTTTTCGGTAGGACCGAAACCCACTTCGGTCTGACCGAAAGTGGTGTGTAGGTTTCTGTTGAGCACTTCGGTTGCACCGAAACCTAAAATCGGTTTGACCGAAATACATTCTGTGAAAACTCAAAACTAAGTTTTTAACTCATTTTTTTTGCAAAAACTTCTGCAGTTGTGATAACTCTTCCATTCTGCCTATACCTTATCTTTTCACAGGTCTTTCAGCCATGTCAGATGTCAGTGACAGCCAGAACAGGTCTGAATCACCGTTTGCTGAAATTCCAGAGGCAGATACAAGTCCTGCAAGCAGCTCTAGTGATGATGGTGAGAGGAGCACCCCTAGTGGTCTGCCTCCCGCAGCTACGAGAACCAGGAAGAAGAGAACTTCGGATGATGAGGACTCCGACTTTGTTGCTGAGGAATTTACCTCCAAGCCCAAGAGGAATGTGGTTGCCAAAGAGCACCAAGGGCAACAGCCAAGGAAAGGTACAAGCAAAGTGAAACAGTCTGCAGTTGCTAAGAAGCTCAACTTGGAAGAGCCTGCTCCAAGCAAGGTGAAGAAGACTTCCAAAAGGAAGAGGGTTGTTTATGCTGAATCTCAAGTTGATGCTGAAGAAGAAGAAGAAGAAGAAGCACCCCAGCCTCCTCCTCAGAAAGCTAAGTTTATGGGTGATGCTATTCGGGCTCAAGCCTCCTCTAAGCCCAAGAAGCCTGCTCCTTCCAAAGCAGCTCCAGCCAAGCCCAAGAGAACAACCAGAAGCATTCCAGCTTCTGAGAAGAACAAAGGAGAGATGCCACCGTCTGAATCAGATGAAGAGCATGTGTTGCTCAAGCTCCGTCCCAAGTTGCCACTCCACAATGATGCTCATCCTCAAGCTGAGGACATGAAGGCAAGGAAGGACAAAGGTCTCAGGCTATGGAGACAGTCTGGTCCATATGCCGTAAGGAGAAGGACTGCTGTGGACCCCAGATTCCACACCAGAGTGCAGCAGGATTTCTATGAGACCGTGCTAATGGATAAGAAGCCCATTGTTGCTGACACCAGGTATGTTGACTGGAAGTACATTGACAGTGAAGAGCACCGGGACTTCTTTCCCCATGTGCATGAGAGCTTTACTGCATGTGGAGTTGCTGACTTCGTGGGTCAAGAGCTGACAGCCTGGAATGACGAGATGATCATGCAGTTCTATGCCACTGCCCACTTCTACCCTGATGGCAAGATCACCTGGATGACTGAAGGTCAAAGGTTTTCTTCAACTGTTGAAGAATGGGCAGAACTTCTGAACGCTCCAGTGCAGAGAGAGGACGACATTGATGTCTATGGGATTCCTAAGAAGAGTCATGATTCCATGAAGAATATGTACAAGGAGATCCCAGCTGCTGATTTAGAGGGATGGAAGCTCGGCTCAGTGTATTATCTCCAGGCAGGTCTGACCACCACTAACACTATTCTGAGGCATACTTTGATGCCTAAGTCAGGTGACCACCGGATGATACGAGGCTACTCTATCAACATGCTGCACATTCTCGATGAGAAGGCACCTTTTAAGGTGATGGACTTGATGGTAGAAACCATTAAGAGGACTGCAGCTGACCAAAAGAGGTCATGTGGGTTTGCACCGCAGATACAGATGCTCATCAACGCCAAGTTTGGCACGGGCAAATTCATGTTGGATAGGAAGCACTTGCCACTGCAGCCAGAGCATGAGGACAACATAGTTGTGATGGATGAAGAGGATCCCACCTCAGTTGAAGGGCAAGCCAAAATTGAAGCTGCAAAGAAAGCTAAAGCTGACAAAGAGGCAGCAGCTGCAGCAGCTAAGCCAAAGAGCTTTGGAGAACAAATTCTTGAAGCTACCCAAAGGATTGAACAACGCCTGGCCAGCATTGAGCAATCTCAGGAGAGCCTTGAGAGGATTGTCGAGGACAAGATCCACGCTCTGGACGTGAAGCTGACTGAGATTCAGGTGTCTGTCAACAAGCTTGAGGCAGACATGGAGGAGACTAGGCAGGAGAGAGCAGAGCTTATGCAGGATGATCTAGTCCAGGACTCTCATCGCCAGACTGCTCAGGTTCCCAGAGGATCCAGATCTGCAGCTATCCCAGTGACAGACTCCAGGGCTACCACTTCAGCACCAGCTACAGCTCCAGCAGTTCCTTCAGCTCCAGCATCCACTCCTCCACCGCAGACATCAGCAGAGGTCTTCGCAGATGCAGCTATCTCTACACCGACATCTACCCAGACGGGAGCCGCCAGCAGAGCCCGCAGTGACGTTTAGCTCTATACCTTTTCGAACTTTTTGGTAACTTGTTGCCAAAGGGGGAGAAATTGTTATAGATCATAGGGCTTCGAGAGAGAGAGTGCTCTTTCGTCTTTTCATTCTTTTGCCGGTTTTCCTTGAGATACATTGGTTTCTTTTGGTTCCAGTTACTTTATGTGTGCTTGCTACTACGTTTGATGCTACCTTAATGAGTGCTCAGTCATACTATGCCTTAATGTGTGCTTATTGCTTATCATATGCTATTTCTTATTGTATGGCTATTTACTCTTGTCTTGGTGATTGAGTGTATGTTACTCATTCTTATCATTTTGTGCGCTCCACCAAGATGTATGTGACATGGAAGAGTGACCCATAATCCTAATCGATTGTGCATTTGCATTCAAACGCAAATTTCAAATAATGCACAAATTTAGGGGGAGCTCTTGTTTATCACATACTTCTCAAAGCGACGATATTATTCTTTGATTATATCCTTTGTCGAAGCTTTGATCTATATGTTGTCATCAATTACCAAAAAGGGGGAGATTGAAAGTGCAACTAATCCCCGGGTGGTTTTGGTAATTAATAACAACATATATATCATTGAACTAATATTCTCTTGAGAATCATTTCAGAAAAGTTCGATGATATGGGTATGGAAATGTCTGAAGAAGTGGACCCCTCAAATGCTAAGACAAGCATTGGCAAAAGCTCAAGACTCCATTTTTGGTTTAGTGATCAAAGATCACATTGAGTCCATAGGAAAAGCCAATACTATTAAAAGGGGATGAGGTTGTGTTAATGTTCTTGTTGCTCAAGTGCTTGGTGATCTAGCTCCCTCAACTATCAGCACTCTTCACTTTACAACACACTCATAAGTAATCTCGGACAAACCGATTCTGCAAACTCAGTCCCACCGAGATGAACCACTTCAGTTCTTTCCCTAAACCCTAACTTTTCGGTCCATCCGATTCTGAGTCTCGGTCTCACCGAAATTGTTCTGCCAACCTTCTGTAACCAAATGACAGCATTTCGGAATATCCGAGTTGTTGTTTTCGGTCACACCGAGATGGCAAACCCTAACCTTTGACTCACTTCGGACAAACCGAGATGGTATTTTCGGTCCCACCGAAAATCCCAACGTTCACTATATTTGAACTTTCGGTCTGACCGAGTTTTCACTTCGGTCTCACCAAGATTGGTCAAATGTGTGTGTAACGGTTGGATTTTGTGTGGAGGCTATATATACCCCTCCACCCCCTCCTCATTCGTGAGGAGAGCCATCAGAAAGTACCACCACTTCTACCATACACTTTCTGAGAAGTGAACCACCTACCCTTGTGTTGAGATCAAGCCATTCCATTCCTACCATATGAAACTTGATCTCTAGCCTTCCCAAGTTGCTTTCCACTCAAATCTTTCTTCCACCACAGCCATATCAGTGAGGAGAGTTGAGTGTTGGGGAGATTATCACTTGAAGCACAAGAGCAAGGAGTTCATCATCATCAACACCGTCTATTACCTTTTGGGGGGTGGTGCCTCCTATATTGGTTAGGTGTCGCTTGGGAGCCTCCGTCGTTGAGATGTGGAGTTGAACCAAGAAGTTTGTAAGGGCAAGGAGATCGCCTACTTCGTGAAGATCTACCCCGAGTAAGGCTAGTCCTCCGTGGGCGTAGGCCGTGATGGAATAGACAAGGTTGCTTCTTCGTGGACCCTTCGTGGGTGGAGCCCTCCGTGGACTCGCGCAGCCGTTACCCTCCGTGGGTTGAAGTCTCCATCAACGTGGATGTACGATAGCACCACCTATCGGAACCACGACAAAAATCTCCGTGTCACCAAACTGCGTTTGATCTTCTCCACCTCCTTTTACATGTGCAATTTACTTTCCGCTGCATATACTCTAGAATTGCATGTGTAGGGTGTTACTTGAATTGGTCTTAATTGTGAAACTGCCAAAAACATTGCATGATCTAAAGGCAGATTTTTTATATTGTCAAGTAGTCTAATCACCCCCCCTCTAGACCTACTTTCGATCCTACACTCACATAGCTTCTCAATAGGGGGTAGATTCTTCACGTCTTCAGCTTTAATACCTTTCTCTTTAATAGACTTCTTTGCTTCTCGCATATCCTCGAGGCTTAGAACAAACATGCCCCTCTTCTTTGTTGGTGGAGGTGGTTCAGGGACGGACCAATCTTCATGGTTTTTGGCAATCCTGCCCATTAGATCTTCCGCATCGTCCGGTGTTCTTTTCCTGAAAACACAACCAGCAC
This sequence comes from Secale cereale, assembly GCA_902687465.1. NCBI lineage: Eukaryota > Viridiplantae > Streptophyta > Magnoliopsida > Poales > Poaceae > Secale > Secale cereale. The sequence continues at coordinate 47,516,860 of LR738714.1, read as the reverse complement.
AACTGTCCAAATAGGACCTAGATTCATCAGTTAGACCAGCATAGAATATATCAATTAATTCATTCTTAGGAATTTCATGTCCTGGTCTAGCCCGAGTCAAACCGCAGTACCTCCCCCAAGCTTTAGGGAGGGACTCATCCTGCAACTGTTTAAAGTTATAAATTCTTTGTAAAGCAGCATGTTGCATGTGAGCAGGAAAGTACTTATCAACAAAAGAGTGAGCTAAGTCCCGAGGACTCTTAATAGAACCGCATGGGAGTGAATCATACCATGCTTTAGCACCTTCCTTCAAGGAGAAAGGAAGAAGCTTTGTCACATAAAAGTAGCGTATCTTTTCATCTATGGTAAACAAGCTACCTAGCTCACCAAGTTTAGTTAGGTGTGCAATAGCATCATCGTTTTCTCTGCCATAAAAGGGGTCAGCTTCAACCATAGGTATAAGTGAAAGATAAACAGAGAAATCAAAATCAGGATCATCAATGCATATAGGAGATGTAGCAAACTCATGATTAGGAACGGTTTTGTTTTTCAAAGAGTGTTTTTCAAATATTTTCTTAATAACTTCAGGGTCAGAGCCAGCAAACTCTGTCAGTTCCCTGCATAGATCTTCATCAAGCATATAGTAATCATCATCAAGGAGCCTCTCTTGGAGTTTACTCAAATCAGGATAATCATAAGTTTCACCAATAGGGTAGCGAGTAACAGGAAGTTCAATTCCATATTTTTCAGAAGCAACAGCAATTTGTTTCTCAAGAGCATAACCAAGCGAACTAATATCATCATCAAAAGTCGTAGAAGCATCATCAAGAGTATCAGACATAGTAACAGATTCAGTAGGAGCATCATGCAGTGGTGGTGAGGCAAACTTACTCATACCTAAAGGTGAATCAAGCGTAGCACTAGTGCTCAGAGCAGTACCTCTTCTTGTAGTAGATAGTAAGATCGGAACCTTGGGGTCTCCTTTCTTACCCATAGTGAATAAAGTGTAGCAGGTAGGATACCTCAAGTAGACTTGTAAATATTGCTATGCTCCCCGGCAACGGCGCCAGAAAATGGTACTTGATAACCCTCAACCGTAAGGGATCGAGATAGTCTTCGCGGGTAAGAATAACCCAATTTATTGATTCGACACACGGGGAGCCAAAGAGTATTTATAAGCTTTAACAGTTGAGTTGTCAATTCAACCGCACCTGAAATATACTAACTTGCAACAAAAGATAAGTGGTAACAGTGATATGATAGTGATGATAGTAATAGTAAAAAGTAAACAGTAAAAGTAAACAGCAGTAGTAAATGGCAGAAGTAGCAACTAGTGACAAGCAGGGTTTAAAATACTGTAGGCTAGGGAGATGGATGGTTGGGCGCTGCATGGATGAGATAGTTTTAACTTGGGGCACGGCACACGGAAAAGTAATGATCATCTAGGCAAATATCAAACATTAGGCATGTATCCCGTAGGTAGTTGTACGTGCTTGCAATAAGAACTTGCACAACATCTTTTGTCCTACCATCCCGCTACGAACGGGGCCAAAAGGAACTAATGGATATTAAGGTGCTCCTGTAAAAGAGCACCGGAACAAAGCAATGAACTCAATGGATACATGTAATCCTCAAACTACGGACCATCCCCTTTGGTGTCCCAAGCTGTCACTTTTGGGATCGCCGGTTTCGAACCATAACAGGTGCATACAACTCATAGATAGGATCAAGAACACAAATATATTCATGCAAACACATATGGTTCAGATCTGAAATCATGGCACTCGGGCCCTAAGTGTCAAGCATTAAGAATAACAAGTTGTAGCAAAGATGATAAACACCATACTAGATGATAGGCAACATGCCCCCAACAATCTGACGAACTATTACATGATCTAACTCATCCAATCCCTACCATCCCCTTCGCCTACAGCAAGGGAATTACTCACACATGAAGGGGGAAGTCATGGAGGGATGATGGAGTGGTGATGATGATGACGATGGCGATGATCTCCCCTCTCCGGAGGCCAAATCAGCCTCTAGATTAGCCCTCCCGAAGAAGAACAGAGGGTGGCGGCGGCTCCGCGACGAAAAACAGCGAAAGAACTTCCGATCTGGGATTTCTGCGTCGGGAGGAAAAATACGGGCTAAAGTAGGGCACCAGGGGGTGTGGGCCCCACCCAGGCGCCCCCCCCGGCGCGGCCCAGGGGGGGCGCGCCCACAGGGCGCCTGGGCACCCCCTGGCCCCCCTCTGGCCCCACTTCTGGTATTTGGTTCCTTCGGGTGCGTGGATTTTCCCTGATTTTTCATGAATTTTTTTGAGATACTTAAAAATCCGTTTTCCTGCACACAAATAAACCATACAGGCAGCTCTGCTGAAAACAGCGTCAGTCCGGGTTAGTTTAGTCCAAATCATGCAAGAATGAGGTCAAAACAATATCAAAAGTGTTTGGAAAAGTAGATACGTTTGAGACGTATCAGACGCCTCCCGGATGAGTTGTGAGTAGTCTCCCTTGGACCATGGGTCCATGACCAGTAGCTATGTGATGTTCTCCTCCCGTTCTTGTGCTTCACTAATTAGTCCTCGTGAGCTGCCCTACATGATCGAGGCACATATGTAATCCTTATGCTGTTGCTATGATGAGTTTGCTGGGATCCGATGGATTGTGAGATTATGTTCAGATTGTGTTTGAGTAATATATTTGATTCACCTCTTTTATATTTATGTTCGTAAGTAATTCTTGCATGTTCTCCGTTGTTATTTATTGCTTTGGCCAAGTAGTAGGTAGTGACTCCAAGAGGGAACGTTATGCTCGATTGTGGGTTCATGCCCCTCGATGACTAGTTTGAGTGACAGAAACATGAGTCTATGGGATGTGCTGTTGCCACAAGGGGGAAAACAATGGTGCTTGTGCCCGCGGGTGCAAGGACTGTTTACTTTACGCAAAGTTCTTTTAATGCAGTTGTCTGTTGCTTTGAGTTTACACTATGGGTGGGACTCACAACTTAATACCAGCGAGATGTTCTGGATAGATATCTCAAGGTGGATGATTAGTAGTAGATGCATATGGATTTCGGTCTACTTGCCTTGGCGTACCGCCCATGCTTTGAACCTCTACCTTTCTTGCAACATAGTCGGCATTGGTTTGCGCACATGGTCCTGTCAATTGCCCAGCTGTAATTCGTTTACCTCACATAGCTGTTTTATCGTCTTTTGGGAGAGAGACATCACTAGTGAACATCATGGGACCCCGGTCCATATTACCATCATTGATCACATCCGCTATTTACTTTCTGCTTTTACTTACTATTGCAGCATTACCTATCACTATTATCACTTGCGTTTGATCCTTTGTAAACGACAAGGCCGGAGGGATTGACAACCTCTCTGTACTCGTTGGGAGCAAAGTTATTTGTATCTGTGTGCAGGTCCACGTTGATTGCTAATATCTGGCGTCGTTAGCAGTTGACACCTTCTTGTTGAAACTGGGAGTCTCAGGAAAATCGATCCTTGGTATCTTTGCCAAGGGAAAACTACCGCTACACTACATCTCAAACCTTCCACTTGGGGTAACAAACGAGGGGCGAGAAGCCATCAAGCAAAGTTTTCTGGCGCCGTTGCCGGGGACTCCACTCTTCAGGATAGGGGAGTTGCAGGCTATCTTTTACCTTTGCTTTTTAGTCTTGTTAGTTTACCTTTTAGTTTTGCTTTAGTATCCTTTATCAAAAATAAAAAAAAATTCAACTATTTGCTAGTAGTCCTTTCTGTTTAGTCAAGCATGTTAGGATTTGGTGCTTTGAGGGAATCAGAAGTTTTAGATTTCCATCAAAAGGATGGAGAAAATATGAAGAAGGCATGGGACAGAATTTTTGATGCACATAGGAGAATTATGCCTTGGATACCTATAAAAATTGTGCTTAGAAATTTTTACCATGGTCTTTTTAAATGGTGTAAACACTCTCTTGATATTATAGCTGAGGGAGATTTCCTAGAGTGCGATGAAGCTAGAGCTCTTGAAATTATACATGGTCTATCTAGTTACTTTGTTTATGATCATAATTTTGATACTGTCATAGATAGACTTGCTACTATTGAGAAGAGAATGGATGCTCTAGACTTAATGAAGGTAGAGAAACCCAAACCCAATAAGAGAGACATTTTGGAAATAGAAAATGATTGGGAGCCTTTTGTTAGGATTAGCATCTCTAATCAAGACTTCCTTGCTTATTGTGATATTGGATCTATGGTTTCTACTATGCCAAAAATTGTTCATGATTCTTTAAAATTTAACATGGATAGATTACCATCTTATCATGAACACACTAATGGAGATATTTCTGAAATCCAGGGAAGAACAAAAGACGTGCCAGTTAAATTCCTTAAGGGGATTGCAATGATTGATTTCTTCATCATGGAGCCAAACCAAGGAAATATAGTGCTTGGAAGGGACTTCCTCCGAGCGGTAAAAGGCTTCATCGATATAGGTAAGGGACAAATCCGCTTGCGTGGAAAGGCAAAAGGTGTGTACCCCTTTCCTAGAAGGAACAAGAGTGAACTTGTTGAGGAACCATTTGAAGCAATTTATAGCTCCGATTATTATGATGGTTATTGATTCCTCTTTGCATAATGCCTAGCTTAAAGGCATAAAAGAAAGCGCTTTTGGGAGGCAGCCCAATGAATAAATTTTATTTTGCTTTTGTTGTGTCTTGATGTTGTTACTACAGTAGCATCATCATTGTATCTTTACTTTTCAATTTTGTGCCAAGTGTAGCCTCTGATTGCAAGAAAGTTCAAAAGTTGTGACGTGCTGTCCAGGAAACAGATTCTGACCTTGGATAGAAAAATTAGTATAAAATCACCAGATCATCTTTTTGGTCTGAATTTTTTCGACAGCGTCGTCTATATAATTGTCTTTCGTGCGTCTGTTCTGAGTTTTTTTATTAGAGTTGCAGAAGTGCCCCGAACAAATCATTTACTACCTGCTGTTCTGTTTTTCACAGATTCTGTCCTGTTTTGCCTTTCCTTCATTTTGCAAACCTAGAGCTTGCTTTTTCTTTGCAAAAACCTTTTGGCAATCTTGAGAAACAGTGGACCTTCAAGAATATCCTTATTTCCAGCAAGGAACAATTATTTTATTAAGGGTACTTACCTCGCTAATCAGATTATGATGAGTTATGTATGAAGGGAGTTTTCAAGTGTGCGAGGGAGGATGATAAAAAGATTCAGGAGTGTCAAACGCTCAAGCTTGGGGATGCCCCCATGCACCCCCAAGAAATATTCAAGGAGACTCAAGCGTCTAAGCTTGGGGATGCCCCCGTGCATCCCCTTCTCCATCAACATTATCAGTTCGTCTTTCGTTCCACTATATTTTTATCACTTCATGTGTTATGTGCTATGCTTGGAGCGTCTTGCTTTTAGTTTTCCTTTTTAGTTTTCTTTAGCTTTTCATAACGAGTCGGAACTCAACTTTCTTTATGTGGGAGAGAAACACGCTCCACTTCTACCTAGAACATAACATAGAATTTTCATGTCTATCTTTGCTGTGTGTGTTCTTTGTCTTTCAATAGCTACTATCATGTTCAGCTCTTAGTTTTCATGCTTATCTTTTTAAAGAGCTTTTGTCTAGTTGGTTGCTTGAACTCTCTTTAGTTATCATGCTTATCTTATTAAGAGAGTTTGCTTCTGTTGCATTGGTTGATATGTCTATGATAAAAATGCTACGTGCATAATGACGCTTAGTAGTTCATGTTTTCTTATGGTTAGTCTCAAATAGCTGGGGGGTTCCCAATGTGTTACTGGAGTACCAACATGATTTGTTTGCCTATGATGTGGTATGGTTTAGTAATATCTTCCTTCAAGAATTTATTTTGATTGACTTGGCGTATGCTCACGCATATTTAAGACTGTAAAGAAAGTCTGTCAAGCCTTGATGATCTTTTGTTTCTGAGTAGCGATATAACTTCCATGCCTGATTCAATGTTGCTTTGTCACACTGCATGATTATGACCGTCATTGCTCTCTTAGTTGGTCGCTCCCAGTCTTTTGCTAACCTTCGCCTGTACTAAGCAGACTGACTGCTTGTACATCCAAATTCTTTTAAACCAGTTATGCCATATGAGTCCACCATACCTTCCTACATGGTATTTACCTGCCATTCCTAACGGAGACTTGCATGTACCATCTCGAAATTATTCAAAAAAATGCATTCCTATTTTGTGCCTCTGTTTTAAGTTCATGAGGAAGTAGTAGTTAATTCATGATTTTTTTAAGTTGGACAAGCTTCACCCCGGGATTGCATGTATAATGTGCAAACCTATAATACGAAAAGGAACTGGCATTGAGTGCCCCCGGCTCAAAAATAATATAACAAACAAACCCTCCTTCACGCTTTGTTCATGAGAAATCAGAAAACTTTGGCAGTGATAAACAAAGGAGATTAAGAGGATGTGATCGTCCTCATTCGGGAGCCGTTCCTCGAAACTTGTCCATCTCAAGAAGTAATTGAGTTATCTGCTAGCATTCGTTGACGGAACATGCATAATCAAAAAAAATATTATAACCTCTGTTTTTAAAACCAAGAGCTCTGGTACATGTTTTGTCTTTGTTTCCGACCACGGGTTTTCAACCTTGCCAACAAAAGCCACGGTTCGAGAGTCTCCACCTTCTTTTAAAAGCACCAACTACTGAGAGCATGATTGTCATTCTGAGTGTAATGTGCATTGTCCCAAAGTAGCATTGTCTTTTGCATGATTGTGATATCGTTTATTCTGAAATCATTGTATCTAGTCATCACTTAAACCTTGGAGGTGCCCCTGCATTTATGTTTTTCTTCACTAAAGGGGGCAAGCGAGATATCACTTTATCATATTTGCACACCATGCTCATTACAAATCTATTTGATGTTTCAGTATCATGTTGTAGAACTTTCAGTTCTTTGTGATTTTCTCATGAGGCAACTTAATTACTACAGATTCATTGTCATAGTAAGCTTTTGTCATGTGACTATGAAAAAGTCCTATATGGTTAATAGCATGTCACCACAGAAATTATTCTTGTTATCATTTACCTACTCGAGGACGAGCAGGAATTAAGCTTGGGGATGTTGATACGTCCAAAACGTATCTATAATTTCTGCTTGCTCCATGCCTCTTTTGGGTGATATTGCTATGATATTTATACACTTCCATACACTTTTGATCATATTTGGACTAACCTATTAACTCAGTGCACCCCAGTGCCAGTTTCTGTTTTCTGCTGTTTTTGTATTTCAGGTTTTCCCATTACGAGAACTGCCAGAAAAATCCCAGAAAAATTATATAAAAAATCAGCGTTCCGGAAGCTTCCCGGCACCCGAAGTACAGCCGGAGGGGTGCCACCAGGGCTCCAGGCGCCCTGGTGGCGCGGCCCCCCTCCTGGCCGCGCCGGGGGGGGGGGGGCGCCTGGGCCCCCCAGGCCTCCGCTGATGCCCCCCTTTGGCATATATTTATATTGTGTCCCGAAACCCTCGAGACGGGAACCCTTTTTCGCGATCTTATCTCTGTTCCGCCGCCGCCGCGCTTCCAAGATCGGGAGCGCCAGGAGAACTCTTCCCGGCACCCTGTCGGAGGGGAGGATCACCACCGAGAGCTTCTCCACCACCATGGACGCCTCCCGGATGAGTTGTGAGTAGTCTCCCTTGGACCATGGGTCCATGACCAGTAGCTATGTGATGTTCTCCTCCCGTTCTTGTGCTTCACTAATTAGTCCTCCTGAGCTGCCCTACATGATCGAGGCACATCTGTAATCCTTATGCTGTTGCTATGATGAGTTTGTTGGGATCCGATGGATTGTGAGATTATGTTTAGATTGTGTTTGAGTAATATATTTGATTCACCTCTTTTATATTTATGTTCGTAAGTAATTCTTGCATGTTCTCCGTTGTTATTTATTGCTTTGGCCAAGTAGTAGGTAGTGACTCCAAGAGGGAACGTTATGCTCGATTGTGGGTTCATGCCCCTCGATGACTAGTTTGAGTGACAGAAACATGAGTCTAGGGGATGTGCTGTTGCCACAAGGGGGAAAACAACGGTGCTTGTGCCCGCGGGTGCAAGGACTGTTTACTTTACGCAAAGTTCTTTTAATGCAGTTGTCTGTTGCTTTGAGTTTACACTATGGGTGGGACTTGCAACTTAATACCAGCGAGATGTTCTGGATAGATATCTCAAGGTGGATGATTAGTAGTAGATGCAGATGGATTTCGGTCTACTTGCCTTGGCGTACCGCCCATGCTTTGAACCTCTACCTTTCATGCAACATAGTCAGCATTGGTTTGCGCACATGGTCCTGTCAATTGCCCAGCTGTAATTCGTTTACCTCACATAGCTGTTTTATCGTCTTTTGGGAGAGAGACATCACTAGTGAACATCATGGGACCCCGGTCCATATTACCATCATTGATCACATCCGCTATTTACTTTTCGCTTTTACTTACTATTGCAGCATTACCTATCACTATTATCACTTGTGTTTGATCCTTTGTAAACGACACGGCCGGAGGGATTGACAACCTCTCTGTACTCGTTGGGAGCAAAGTTATTTGTATCTGTGTGCAAGTCCACGTTGATTGCTAATATCTGGCGCCGTTAGCAGTTGACACCTTCTTGTTGAAACTGGGAGTCTTAGGGAAATCGATCCTTGGTATCTTTGCCAAGGGAAAACTACCGCTACACTGCATCTCAAACCTTCCACTTGGGGTAACCAACGAGGGGCGAGAAGCCATCAACGTCACGTTTGACCCTTTAATATTTCGAACCGTTTTCTTGGCTCCAGTTTCGCGTTTTGAGGATATTCAATCTGAAGCCGAAGGTGGTCGATGGGCAACATGCGGATTGCGGGGGAGCCATGGTGAGTAAGCTCCCGAACGCCACTTGGCCCAAAGGGTCTTTTGTGGAGACGTACAAGATCTAGCAGCAGGAGTGGTTCTATATCATAGAACCCTGCAATGCCAAGTGGGCGGCGACGCCCGCATTTAGATCTGGACCCCCAGAGAGGCTAACCTCATGGACCTCCAAGATCCTAGATTGGGCGTCTCAGACGGAGGTCAAGCCCTCCAAAACCGCATTTCTAATATGACGGCGAAGGGCACCCTCCTCACTAACGTGATTCAGGTGATGCTCTTCCGCCGCATTCTCCCCTACCAACGCCGGGACTCTTACTTATGGGAGTTCAATCCGGAAGAGTCCCGGACCCTGAAGCGCCTCTTCGGCACCATGCACGAAGATATCTGGAAGCAGCTCTTCAAGGCACAAAAGGTGTGGCCAGAGGAGACCGACGACAAGGGCTGTAGCAGTGTGTTCTCGGCTTCAGAGGTAATCAAAATTTCTGTCAAACACATACCTAGTCCATATTTCAATTATAACAAGACTTAGAACTGTTACGTTCCATTCAGACCTGGACGAAGAAAGTGGAGCGGATCAACTGTCCGGCTCCGCTACCCGAAGACCCAAACACGCCTCAATTGACGGCGATGCTGGTTCCGGCACCATACAAGGCGCCGGAGAAGAAGGGCAAGGAGGTCAAAAGTAGCCTCCACCCTAAGGGTCCCGCGGACATAGTGTCCGGGGAAACCGACGCCCACTCCTCCCATGATGAAGAAGAGGAGGAGGTAGAGGAAGAAGAAGCAAGTGACTCCCCCATCAAGGCAAAGAGGAGAAAGAGGGCTGCCCACGTAGAAGCTGAACATTTTGGACAGTTCGGACTCAACGTCCGAACACAGCTTCCGAGTATAGGCCAGGATCAAGCCCCTGCCGAATCGTAAGTACTCAGACAGTTGCTGCTCATTTTCGGTTCAAAAATAGTATTCAGTATTTTAAGTAATTTCGTTTTGTCTTTATACAGCCCTCCACACACACTCCCTGAGGCTTCACTGTCATCGGGGAATTCTCTAGCGGCAGATATGGTGGTGAGTGACAGGCCACTGCGAGGCTCGTCGCCCATCTTAGGGGACACCGAGGTGTCCTCTCTACAGACTTCCCCTGCACGAGCAGGTGTGAGCGGGGTGGACAAGAAGGCGCCCAAGCCCAATCCCTCGGCCGCCGCTAGCCAAGGGGGACCAATCCCCATGGCGACCAATGACGGGGAGCCCAAGAAATCCGGGCTCTCGCCGAGCACCGTTCCGGAGCCCAGTGCGGCTCCAGAATCGGGAATTCAGCCCCCTCATGATGGAGGAAGGAGCAACTGCTCCAATGTTGCCCACTGTCAATCCGAAGGCGCCGAAGACTCTAGAGGAAGCACTGTGAGGTGCTTCCATCGTAGTGGAACACCACACTCTGATGGGTGTGGTCATGGAGAAGATTCAGTCCGTCAAAGGCAGACTGAATGAAGCCTTCAACGGCCTACTGATAGGCTTCGAGGTATGCGACGTAATGTTCTAAAAAGAACTCTTTCATTTTATATATATATATATATATATATATATATATATATATGCAAATAGGTTATAAAACCTGGTATATAGACAGTAGCCCTAGATCCTTTGTTTGATTCTAAGTAGAATCGGACAAAAAATCCATTTTATAGCATCTAACAGGGCAGAACTGTGTCCTGTGTTTGAACAGGCTTCGCTAGTAGTCGCATCTGCCCAGGCCGCAGAGGATACCGAGCTCAATCGGAAGCTTAAACTAGCTGACGAGGAGCTCCACCTTGTCAACAAGCGTTTTGGTGAAACGCAAGGTATGCAAATTTTCAAAAAATTGACATGTCAAAAGATCATATGTTTAATCTGTGTGAGTGTGAACTCATTGTGCGATATAATTTATGCCACAGTTGACGCAACTCAGTTTAAGGCCCTTAAGGGCGAGCTCGCAAAGGCCAAGGAAGAGGCCAAGGCGAGCAAAGAAGTCGCTAACAAAGCGGCTGCTGATCTGAAGGCCGAACGGGCCGTGCGTCAATAGCATGAGTCACGGATGGCCAAAGTCGAAGAAGAAATGCGAGATTCCATCAGCAAGTGCGAGGCATTGGAGCAGAAGACTTCGGAACAAGCATTCAAACTCAACACGGCAGTTAATGCTGCCAAGGAGGCACGGAGTGAGTCACGCAACGCTCATGAGGAGATCAAACAAGCGCGGCAGATAGCAGCTTGTAAGACCTTTCTCTTGCAGAGTATCTTCAGAGGTCGGAGGTATCTTGCACTGACGCGATTATGAAGTTCTCCAGGCGCGTTTGCGGATCTCGTGAGGAGCATCGCCGATGCCGCCCAATTCTTCTGAGCCCAGGAGGGGAACAACACGGAGAAGCTGTTTTGGTCACAATTCCTTGCGCCGGAACATCTAGTGCCCCTCCACGATCAGATGAAGCAGTTGGTCGAGCTGCATAATATGGCGGGTACGGCCATGAAAGACTTAATAGTCCGGCTATGGCCCGCTGATCCAATCCCAAGTAGCTATTTTGGGTTGGTGAAGCGACTCGTCGACGCGAGTCCGCGGGTCGACGCTCTTAAGCGTTCGGCCTGCATAGAAGGTGCACGAATGGCCTTCGCCCGCGTCAAGGTCCACTGGGCGAAGATGAATGCCGCTGAGATAGCGACTGCTGGCCCGCCAGAGGGCAAGGATCATCAGAAACCGGAAAGGTACTTCGGTGACGTCTTAGAAGGAGCCCGCCTTATATAGGGCCAGTGCTCCAAGAATGTAATCTTTGAGTGATTGTATTCGGATTGTACTATATATATATATGACTCCTCTTCTGTACTCCCGGGAGTATGTACTCACACCCTCAATATACCTCATATACGCATTAATTATACCTCTTTATCATTCTCAATATACTTCATTAAATATTCTAAGATACCCCAATGCGAATTTTGTTGGAAAAATATCATCTGCGACGTACTTTTTGTAATATACCATTTTCACGTACAAACACATCAGTATATACATAAACATTTAAAATATGTAGACTCGCATGAATTTTTTTCATGAAAATCATTTTGGGATATCTAATAATTATTAATGAAGTATATTAAAAAAAATAAAGAGATATAAAAGATTCATCTATATGGTATATGAGGAGCGGGAGTACCGTTTTCAAAACTGCTCTTAAACCGTACGGAATCTCAAAAAGTGTTCAATATGGCGAAGTTGCGTCTACTCCATAGCTTTTCAACGGTATATTACACGTATAATTCCGATAAACGGTTAAAAAAACTAGAGCAAAAAAGGTACCGAAAAAACAACACGCGTACAGTTTTTTCAAAATGCAGTTCACTGGCCTCTATGTTGCAGTATCTGTGCAGTTCGGAAGCGCAAAAAACGCGTCGATTTGGGTGTCGCGAAAAACAGAGTTTCCGCATTTTTGTAATTTCAAAATTACTCTTAAACCGTAATGAATTAGAGGGGGTGTTCTACATGGAAAAGTAGCGTCTCGACGATATCTTTCCAACGGTGTATCATTTGGATCATTTCGACCAACGTTTTGTAAAAATTTCACGAAAAACGGCCACTGCCCTTCGTAGTTAGCCGCACGATTTTCAAAATTAACTAAAAATCGTAAGGAATCCCAAAAACATTTCAACATATGAAAGTTGTACCTCGTTCGTAGCTTTCCAACGGTATATATTACACGCCTTGTTTCGACAAATGGTTAGAAAACTGGAGTGAAAACAGTACCGAAAATTTGAAAAAATTCCAAAAACACAATTCCGCGATTTATTAATTCAAAACTGCTCTTGAACCATAGCGAATTTAAAAAAATAATAGATATGAAAAAGATGCGCGCCGATGATACTTTTCCAACGGTGTATCATATGTTTCATTCCGACGAGCGGTTTAGAAAAAACGCAAAAAAAAACGTTCGCTGTCATTCGTTGTGAGCCGCACGATTTTCGAAACTGCTCTTAAACTGTGATGAATTTTGAAAAGTGTTCAACATGGCGAAGTTGGTATACTCCATAGCTTTTCAACGATATATTACACGCATAATCCGATAAATGGTTAAAAAACTAGAGCAAAAAAGGTACCGAAAAACAACACGTACAGTTTTTTCAAACATGAGGTTCTGTTGCAGTATATGTGCAGTGCGCATAGCTTTCCAATGCAGTAGAACAAAGCAGTTCGGAAGTGTTATTAGAATATTATTCTCATAATGTTATGAGAATAGATCGGCTATATATATATGGTGGGTCTATTCTCATAACACCCCTTAAGACCTTATTCTCATAACAAAAACCTTATTCTCATAACACCCCGACTTAAATATGTTTCTAGCACGGAGCGCCCCGAGGACAGCAACCACAGCCCCGCCTCCTTCCCCCAGCACCGTTGCGCCAACTCCTACCCTGATGCAGTGCGGTTTTCTTGTGCAGTTCGGAAGCGCAAAAAACGCTCGCTGCCATTATTTGTCGGTCGCACCGTTTTCAAAACTGCTCTTAAACCGTGCGGAATCTCGAAAAGTGTTCAAAATGGCGAAGTTGCGTCTACTCCATAGCTTTTCAACGGTATATTACACACATAATTCCGATAAACGGTGAAAAAACTAGAGCAAAAAAGGTAACAAAAAAACAGCACGTACAGTTTTTTTCAAATATGCAGTTCCCCGTTTTCAAAACTGCTCTTAAACCGTGATGAAACTCGAAAAGTGTTCAACATGGCGAAGTTGCGTCTACTCCATAGCTTTTCAACGGTATATTACACGCATAATTCCGATAAACGGCTAAAAAACTAAAGCAAAAAGGTACCGAAAAAACAACACGTACAGTTTTTTCAAACATGCAGTTCACCGTTTTCGAAATTGCTCTTGAACTATGATGAATTTTGAAAAGTGTTCAACATGGCGAAGTTGCGTCTACTCCATAGCTTTTCAACCGTATATTACACGCATAATTCCGATAAACGGTTAAAAAACTAGAGCAAAAAAGGTACCGAAAAAACAACACGTACGGTTTTTTCAAACATGCAGTTCACTTCTCTGTGTTGCAGTAACATGCAGTTCGGAAGCGCAAAAAAACGCGTCGATTTGGGTGTCGCGAAAAACAGAGTTTCCGCGTTTTTGTAATTTCAAAACTGCTCTTAAACCGTAATGAATTAGAGGGGGTGTTCTACATGAAAAAATAGCGTCTCGACGATATCTTTCCAACGGTGTATCATTTGGATCATTTCGACCAACGTTTTGTAAAAATTTCACGAAAAATGCCCACTGCCCTTCGTAGTCAGCCGCACGATTTTCAAATTTAACTAAAAACCGTAAGGAATCTCAAAAATATTTCAACATATGAAAGTTGCGCCTCGTGCGTAGCTTTCCAACGGTATATTACACGCCTTGTTTTGACAAACGGTTAGAAAACTGGAGTGAAAACAGTACCGAAAATTTAAAAAAAAAATCGAAAAACACAATTCCATGATTTAGTAAATTCAAAACTGCTCTTAAACCGTAGCGAATTAGAAAAAATGATAGGTATGAAAAAGATGCGCGCCGACGATACTTTTCCAATGATGTATCATACGTTTCATTCCGACGAGCGGTTTAGAAAAAAACGCAAAAAAACGATCGCTACCATTCGTTGTGAGCCGCACGATTTTCGAAACTGCTCTTAAACTATGATGAATTTTGAAAAGTGTTCAACATGACGAAGTTGTGTCTACTCCATAGCTTTTCAACGGTATATTACACGCATAATTCCGATAAACGGTTAAAAAACTAGAGCAAAAAAGGTACCGAAAAAACAACACGTACTGTTTTTCAAACATGCAGTTCACTTCTCTGTGTTGTAGTAACATGCAGTTCGGAAGCGCAAAAAAACGCGTCGATTTGGGTGTCGCGAAAAACAGAGTTTCCGTGTTTTTGTAATTTCAAATTTGCTCTTAAACCGTAATGAATTAGAGGGGGTGTTCTACTTGAAAAAGTAGCATCTCGACGATATCTTTCCAACGGTGTATCATTTGGATCATTTCGACCAACGTTTTGTAAAAATTTCACGAAAAACGGCCACTGCCCTTCGTTGTCAGCCGCACGATTTTCAGATTTAACTAAAAACCGTAAGGAATCTCAAAAATATTTCAACATATGAAAGTTGCGCCTCGTTTGTAGCTTTCCAACAGTATATTACACGCCTTATTTCGACAAACGGTTAGAAGACTGGAGCGAAAACAGTACCGAAAATTTAAAAAAAATTCGAAAAACACAATTCCGTGATTTAGTAAATTCAAAACTACTCTTAAACCGTAGCGAATTAGAAAAAATAATAGATATGAAAAAGATGCGCGCCGACGATACCTTTCCAACGATGTATCATACGTTTCATTCCGACGAGCGGTTTAGAAAAAAACGCAAAAAAACGATCGCTGTCATTCGTTGTGAGCCGCATGATTTTCGAAACTGCTCTTAAACTATGAGGAATTTTGAAAAGTTTTCAACATGGCGAAGTTGCGTCTACTCCATAGCTTTTCAAAGGTATATTACACAGATAATTCCGATAAACGGTTAAAAAACTAGAGCAAAAAAGGTACCGAAAAAACAACACGTACAGTTTTTTCAAACATGAGGTTCTGTTGGAGTATCTGTGCAGTGCGCATAGCTTTCCAATGCAGTAAAACAAAGCAGTTCGGAAGTGTTATGAGAATATTATTCTCATGAGAATAGACCGGCTGTGTATATATATATATATATATATATATATATATATATATATAATTTGCGCTTTTGTATTGTAAGCGACTTTTCCTCTTGTGCGGCCATTTATTTATATCTGAAAGTTTCCAGTCGTCGGCTTCATCCCCCACGTAGATACTACATGGGTGTTCAGTAATTTGTGTGAACACTCTTTATCCGACGTCTTGGTCTATAAAGGAGGTGTGCGCAGGGCGAACTAGGCAATTGGGCTATGTGGCTTTAATACTTTTACTTAGCCATAGGAGTTTGACTTGTGGGGCTAAGTACTAGCCCCTAGTGCGTGTGCGACTTTCTGAACTATGGTGCCCACTTTACGCGATTGGGCGAGGACCAGCCCCACGTATAACACGGAGTAGATCACTATCGATCGTAGTATAACACTAGGTCACCGAATCGCTAATCGGCTCTCGCTTCATCATGACAGTCAGTTTTCAGCTTTCTCTACTGAGGTACTTGACCGGACGAACCAGAAGTACAATCACAGTAGTTCTCCCTTTACTATCTTAGCCGAACAATGCGGAATGGAAGGTGGTAAGCACAGGAGCCGGGCAAGCCAACTATAGACCCAAGACATGATTCGGAGCCGATGCATATAATGAAATATCCGGGACGCGGAACAGTTCCCTATAGGTGTTCAGACTTGGAGGTGCGCCAGGCCGGATATAGCCCCTAGTATTAAGTCCAGGTATTAAGGCACACATGGCAATCTGATGTGGGGAGAGAACACAAATGGTACTAAAATGAACTCCAAGCGAACTGGAACCAAACTGCTTCTTTTATATCCCATTTAATACGGCGACCCGTGGGGTTACAGATAATGCCGATAACATCTTTGGGCATTTTACATGCCAATAGAAGAAAAGAAAATATAAAAAGAGAGAAAAGGTTTACATAGAGCCTGAATCCAATGAAAAAAAAATCGACGGGGGGCCTTGCTGCACATTTGCGCCGTTTCTCCTTTGTAATGTGTCCTTGAAAGGGGAGTTATGATGGCCGCCTATAAAGAAAGGAAAGAGAACTCTGGAAAAGAATGTCCTGCACAGCCGTAGATAAGGTGGGTTCTTTTAATGAACCTTTGAAAGAAAATATACTTTAGTGTCCAAATAGGGTCAAGCCAAACTATGGACTATTTGAATGCGATGTGCCCCTAGCGCCGCCCAAGGTATTTTAAGGGCGTAATTGTGTATGCGAGGTATATATGCTACTACCTTATGGGGTAGTCGATAGGGACGTAACTGCTAATCGAGCTTAGGTTCCTCTGAGCTGCCGCATTGTAGAGCGGGCTGGACATGTTTAGCAGTGTAAAGGGTTACGTCGATGCTAGCTTTGACACAGATCCGGATGACTCCAAGTCACAAACCGGATACGTGTATATTTTGAATGGTGGGGCAGTCAGCTGGTGCAGTTGCAAGAAAAGCGTCGTGGCGGCATCTAAATGTGAAGCGGAGTACATAACTGCTTCGGAAGTAGCGCAGGAAGAAGTCTGGATGAAGGAGTTCATCAATGACCTAGGAGTGATTCCCAATGCGTCGGGCCCAATGACTCCCTTCTGTGACAACAATGGAGCTATTTCCATTGCCAAAGAGCCCATGTTTCACAAGAAGACCAAGCACATCAAGCGCCGCTTCAACTCCATTCGTGGTTATATTCAACATGGAGACATAGATATTTGTAAAGTACATAAGGATCTGAATGTCGCAGATCCTTTGACTAAACCTCTTCCACAAGTAAAACATGATCAGCACCATAACTCAATGGGTGTTCGATTCATCACAATGTAACTAGATTATTGACACTAGTGCAAGTGGGAGACTGTTGGAAATATGCCCTAGAGGCAATAATAAAATGGTTATTATTATATTTCCTTGTTCATGAGAATTGTCTATCTTTCATGTTATAATTGTATTAACTGGAAACCGTAATACATGTGTGAATATATAGACCACAATATGTCCCTACTGAGCCTCTAGATGACTAGCTCGTTGATCAATAGATGGTTGTGGTTTCCTGACAATGGGCATTAGATGTCGTTGATAACGGGATCACATCATTAGGAGAATGATGTGATGGACAAGCCCAATCCTAAGCATAGAACAAGATCATGTAGTTTGTTTGCTAGAGCTTTTTTAATGTCAAGTATCATTTCCTTAGACCATGAGATTGTGCAAATCCCGGATGTCGTAGGAATGCTTTGGGTGTATCAAACGTCACAATGTAACTGGGTGACTATAAAGGTGAATTACAGGCATCTCCGAAAGTGTCTGTTGGGTTGGCACGAATCGAGACTGGGATTTGTCACTCCGTATGACAGGGAGGTATCTCTGGGCCCACTCGGTAATGCATCATCATAATGAGCTCAATGTGACTAAGGAGTTAGTCACGGGATCATGTGTTACGGAACGAGTAAAGAGACTTGCCGGTAATGATATTGAACAAGGTATGGGGATACCGATGATCGAATCTCGGGCAAGTAACATACCGATGGACAAAGGGAATTGTACACGAGATTGATTGAATCCCCGACATCGTGGTTCATCCGACGAGATCATCGTGGAACATGTGGGAGCCAATATGGGTATCCGGATCTCGCTATTGGTTATTGGCCGGAGAGGTGTCTCGGTCATGTCTGCATGGTTCCCAAACCCGCAGGGTCTACACACTTAAGGTAAGGTGACGCTAGAGTTGTAATGGGAATTGTATGTAGTCACCGAAGGTTGTTCGGACTCCTGGATGATATTTCGGACATGACGAGGAACTCCGGAATGGTCCGAAGGTGAAGATCGATATATTGGACAAAGGGTATTGGAGTCCGGAATTGTTCCGGGGGTACCGGGTGACGACCAGCGTGACCGAAAGGGGTTTCGGAGGCCACGACAAGCACTGGGGGCCTTATGGGCCAAGGGGAGGGGGCACACTAGCCCACTAAGGGGTTGTGCGCCCCTCCCACCCCATCTCACGTAACCTGGAGAGGAGGGGCGCCTGTCCTAGGGCAGCCGCCCCCTCCCGGCTTGGGGCCCAAGTTTCCTAGGGGTGGGGGCACCCAAACCCATCTAGGGTTTCCCCTGTGGCCGCCGCCCCTCCCCTAGGGAAACCCTAGGGCGCCGCCTCCTCCCCCATTCCCCCTAAATGTAGTGAGCGAGAGATAGGGCAGCCGCAACCCTTCCCCATGGCGCAACTATTCCCCCTCCTACACCTCCTCCTCCTCCGTAGTGCTTAGCAAAGCTCTGCCGAAGAACCACGAGCTCCACCGCCACTACGTCGTCATGATGCCAGAGTTCTACCTCAACTTCTCCCCCTTGCTGGATCAACAAGGAGGAGATGTCCCCTGGCTGTACGTGTGTTGAACGCAGAGGCGCCGTCCGTTCGGCGCTAGATCAGATCTTCCGTGATTTGAATCACCGCGAATACGACTCCGTCAATCGCATTCTTTGCAACCCGTCCGCTTAGCGATCTTCAAGGGTATGAAGATGCACTCCCTCTCTCTCCTTGCTAGCATCTCCTAGATCAATCTTGGTGACATGTAGGATTTTTTTGAATTATTACTACGTTCCCCAACAGGGACGACTAATGTAGGGCAAGGGCGAGCCTTCCTCCATCGCTGCCAACTTCGCGTCCACCGCGTCTGCACACCCCAAGGGGTACCTGCATGCAACGAAGATAGACGGTCCACAGAATCTCGAAGTGCCATTTGAGTTCTTGTTGATCCATCCTGCTTGAAGAAGCCATCCTGATAACCCACAAGTGTAGGGGACCGCAACAGTTTTGAAGGGTAGAGTATTTAACCCAAATTTATTGATTCGACACAAGGGGAGGCAAAGAATACTCTCAAGTATTAGCAGTTGAGTTGTCAATGCAACCACACTTGGAAGACTTAATATCTGCAGCAAGGTAACTTAGTAGCAAAGTAATATGGAAGTAACGGTAACAGCGATAAAAGTAATGGTAGTATTTTTGTAGTGATTGTAACAGTAGCAACGGTAAAGTAAATAAGCAACAAGCAATATTGAAAAGCTCGTAGGCATTGGATCGGTGATGGATAATTATGTCAGATGTGATTCCTCATGTGATAGTTATAACATAAGGTGACACAGAACTAGCTCCAGTTCATCAATGTAATGTAGGCATGTATTCCGAATATAGTCATACGTGCTTATGGGAAAGAACTTGCATGCCATCTTTTGTCCTACCCTCCCGTGGCAGCGGGGTCCTATTGGAAACTAAGGGATGTTAAGGCCTCCTTTTAATAGAGTACTGGACCAAAGCATTAACACATAGTGAATACATGAACTCCTCAAACTACGGTCGTCACCGGGAGTGGTCCCGATTATTGTCACTTCGGGGTTGCCGGATCATAACACATCGTAGGTGACTATTGACTTGCAAGATAGGATCAAGAACACACATATATTCATGGAAACATAATAGGTTCAGATCTGAAATCATGGCACTCGGGCCCTAGTGACAAGCATTAAGCATGGCAAAGTCATAGCAACATCAATCTTAGAACATAGTGGATACTAGGGATCAAACCCTAACAAAACTAACTCAATTACATGGTAAATCTCATCCAACCCATCACCGTCCAGCAAGCCTACGATGGGATTACTCACGCACGGCAGTGAGCATCATGGAATTGGTGATGGAGGAAGGTTGATGATGACGATGACGATGATCTCCACTCTTCGGAGCACCGAACGGACTCCAGATCAGACCTCCCGAGAGAGATTAGGGCTTGGCAGCGGCTCCGTATCGTAAAACGTGATAATTCCTTCTCTCTGATTTTTTTCTTCCCGAGAGTGAATATATGTAGTCGGGGGTGATGTCGGTGGAGCGTCAGGGGCCCACGAGGCAGGGGCGCGCCCAGGGGGACGCCCCCCACCCTCATGGACAGGGTGTGGGCCCCCTGGCCTAGTTCTTTCCACAAATATTTTTTATATATGCCAAAATAAATCTCTGTTGATTTTCAGGTCATTCCGAGAACTTTTATTTCTGCACAAAAACAACACCATGGCAGTTCTGCTGAAAACAGCGTCAGTCCGGGTTAGTTCCATTAAAATTATGCAAGTTAGAGTCCAAAACAAGGGCAAACGTGTTTGGAAAAGTAGATACGTTGGAGACGTATCAACTCCCCCATCCTTAAACCTTTGCTTGTCCTCAAGAAATTCAGTTGATAAACTGAAAGTGATAAAGAAAAACTTTGACAAACTCGGTTTGCTCTTGTTGTTGTAAATATGTGAAGCCAGCATTCAAGTTTTCAGCAAAGATCATGAACTAACCACATTCACAATAACTTTCAGGTCTGGTGTCTATTCATATCAATGGCAAAATCAACTAGCGAGCAATAATAATAAACCTCGGATGACAACACTTTCTCAAAATAATCATAATATGATATAACAAGATGGTATCTCGCTAGCCCTTTTGAGACCGCAAAACATAAATGCAGAGCACCTTTGAAGATCAAGGACTGACTAGACATTGTAGTTCATGTTAAATGAGATCCAGTCACAATCACACTCAATGCAAATTAATAGCAATACATGCAAATGATAGCGGTGCTCTCCGACTGGTGCTTTTTAATAAGAGAATGATGAATCAACATAAAAGTAAATAGATAGGCCCTTCGTAGAGGGAAGCAGGGATTTGTAGAGGTGCGAGAGCTCGATTTTGAAATAGAAATGGATAATATTTTGAGTGGTATACTTTCATTGTCAACATAACAACCAAGAATCTCGATATCTTCCATGCTACACACATTATATGCGGTTCCCAAATAGAATGGTAAAGTTTATACTCCCCCTACCACCAACAAGCACACTCCATGGCCATCCGAATCCACGGGGTACCGTCCAAACAAGCAACAACCCTGGGGGAGTTTTGTTTAATTATTACGATTTGAGCATGGGACTGGGCATCTCGGTTACCAGCCATTTTCTCATGAATGATGAGCGGAGTCCACTCATCGCGAGAATAACCCACCTAGCATGGAAGATATAGACATCCCTAGTTGATACATGAGTTGTTCGAGCATACAAAACAGAATTTCATTTGAAGGTTTGGAGTTTGGCACATACAAATTTACTTGGAACAGCAGGTAGATACCGCATATAGGAAGGTATGGTGGACTCAGATGGAATACTATGGGGTTTTATGGAAGTGGATGCACAAGCAGTATTCCCGCTTAGTACAACTGAAGTCTAGAAAGAGACTAGGAAGCAACCAGCTAGAGAGCGACAACAGTCATGAGAATGCATTAAGATTAATCAACAATGAATGCAAGCATGAGTAGGATATAAATCACCATGCACATAAATATCGTGGAGGCTATGTTGATTTCGTTCAACTACATGCGTGAACATGTGCCAAGTCAAACCACTTGAATCGTTCAAAGGAAGATACCACCCTATCATACCACATCACAACCATTTTAATATCATGTTGGCACGCAAGGTAAACCATTATAAACTCCCAACTAATAAACATGGCATGAGCAGCTATGATCTCTAATTGTCATTGCAAGCATGTTTCATTCATAATAGGCTGGATCAGGAATGATGAACTATCATATTTACAAAAACAAGAGAGGTCGAGTTCATACCAGCTTTTCTCATCTCAATGAATTCATCATATATCGTCATTATTGCCTTTCACTCTCACGACCGAATGGTGTGGATAATAATAATGGTGCACGTGCATTGGACTAAGCTGGAATCTGCAAGCATGTAATACAAGGGAGAAGACAAAGTAATATGTCTCATGGTTAATTCAACAATAATGCATATAGGAGCCACTAAGCATTTTCAATCATGGTCTTCTCCTCTTAACCCCCAAAGAAAAGAAAATAAACTATTTACACGGGAAAGCTCCCAACAAGCAAAAGAAGAACGAGAAATCTTTTTGGGTTTTCTTTTAGTTACTACTACTACACGCATAGAAAGTAGACTAGCCAAAAGTTACAACTATTTTTTTTGTTTTTTCTTAAGGTATTTCTAACACACAAGAAAAAGACTAGGAAAAGAAATGAAACTAGCATGGATAGTGCAATGAAAAAGTGTGAGCACGTACTACTGGAATAAGTGTGTGAACATGAATGTAATGTCAGTGAGACATACGTACTCCCCTGAGCTTAGGCTTTTGGCCTAAGTTGGTCCATGACCAGTATTGGCCTGTTGGATCAAAGCTACTCTCTCCGGTGCACGGAGGAGCGTCCTCTGGGTGCCACTGGTTGGCAGTATCCTCCGGATCCCACTGATAGACCGACTACCGATAAGGGTCAAGTGGTGGTTCCGGCTCCGAAGCTTGTGCTTGGCTCCAGTACGCATAAACGGCTGATACGTTCCAACGTATCTATAATTTTTTATTGTTCCATGCTATTATTTATGAAGTCTTGGATGTTTAATGGGCTTTATCATTCACTTTTATATCATTTTTGGGACTAACCTACTAACCCAAAGGCCCAGTCCAGATTGTTGTTTTTTGCCTGTTTCAGGGTTTTGCAGAAAAAGAATATCAAACAGAGTCCAAACGGAATGAAACCTTCGCGAGAGATATTTTTGGAGAAAATCACGCACGAG
This sequence comes from Secale cereale, assembly GCA_902687465.1. Classification (NCBI taxonomy): domain Eukaryota; kingdom Viridiplantae; phylum Streptophyta; class Magnoliopsida; order Poales; family Poaceae; genus Secale; species Secale cereale. Next base: position 47,493,667 of record LR738714.1, on the reverse strand, counting down.
GGACTTGAGAACCACGTCAGGGGAGCCTCGGGGTGTCCACAAGGGTGGGGGCGCGTGTGACACCCGAGACCGGTGCGCCAGGTGTCAGCCAGTTATTCGTTGTCAGTGGCATGTCATCTGCTTGCTGTTGCATCTTGCCATGTCATCATGTGTGTTGCATCAGCATGTTTTCAAAACTTGCATCCGCCCGAGTCCCCTCGTCATTTCCGTTGCCCGTTCTGAGTCCAGACACACTCACACGCGCCTGCGGTGCCTCTGAATATTTATTTTATGAGTGGCTGAAAATGTTCTCGGAATGGGTTGAAACTTGGCGTGTGGTCTTATTATAGCATAGGTAGACCGCCTGTAAAGTTTCGTCGCGTTCGGAGTTCGTTTGACAGTCCAACGTATATTTATAGCGGCACTAGTAGCCGGTATAAACGTCGGACGTTCTCGGTCTCCGAAAACCCCCGCGGGCCTCTCTCCCTCTCCTCTCACCTCAGCCTAACTACTTCTACACAGCCCACTATTTTCCTCTAGGCCCAGCCTAGCCCCTCTCCGCTTTGGAGCCGTCCTATCGCGATCCGGTGGTCCAAAACGGCCCCAAAATCCCCTAAACCTAGCCTCCTACCCTATATAAACAACCCCCCTTCCTATTTTGGCAGCCTAGCCTCCTTCCCCTACCTCTAGCCCCCCTGCCTCGTTTTCGGCGCGCAGCCAATCCCTCCTCCTCAAAATCCTGGTGCAGCCACCTCATTTTGCCACTTGGCGCGTCCCCATTGGGCCACCTCAGCCAGTCACAGCTCCCCCACCAACCAGCGCTTGCCACGTCGCCTCCCCGAGCCTCCCACCGCGCCAGGCCCTGCGGGCCCAGAATCAGCCCGCCAGGCCCGTCGGCCGCCGCCGAACGCCCGCAGGCGCCCCACCCTGCCTCGCTCCTCCCGATCGATCCCAAGGATCGAGAGCGCTCGCCGCCGGCCGGTCACCGAATTCACTGCACGCGCCACCGGCGAGCCTCGACGGCAGCCTCCAGGTCCACTCTGCCGCCGTCCTGCCCGGCTTCCCCGTTCCTTCTCCCTGTCCTTTCTCTCCCTCGCCTCACTCATCTCCTCTGAGTCAGGGAGCGCCGCCGCCCAGGTTATCGGCGTCGTCTAGACCCCGCCGGCCCCAGATCCGGCGAGACGCCGGCCGGATCTGCCCGTCCTCGTCCTCCGCAACACCGCAGTCGATGGCTCGCGAGGGATCGACCGCCATCGCCGCTCGTGTCCTCTGCATCGAACCGCCGGGCGCACGATCTCGCCTTCGCCGTTGACCGTTTCGGCCCAGACCGGTCGAGGCCCAGGCGACCTCCCTCGCCTCCTCCCTCCGTCCGTGGGCCACGGCCCAACTCCTCCAGCCCGTGGCCGAGCGCCAAGGCCTAGCCGGCCTCCCTCCCCTGCGACATGGGCCCGGCCCGTTCTGGTGAGGCCTCACCCCTACCCTTATCCAACGCCATGGGTGTCTTCTCCTTTTTAGCGCCCACATGTTTTTTTCCTTTCCTGTGAAATCTGCTAAGTCCCAGAAATGCATATAATGTTGCTATGTTTGCATGGTGATAACTTTTTGTGTGCTTATCCAAATTGAGTGTATGATATGTCAAAATGATCGTGGTGATATGCTCTACACTTTGTTCCATTGTGCCATGCTCATTTGAGTTCATCTAGATGCTCTAATCTCTGTTGCAAGAGTTCTACTTGTTATAAACTGCTGCTACTTGTTATTTTGTTGCCATATTTGTGATATGATAACTTGGTGCATGTTTATCCAAATGATTCATATGACATGTCAAAATGTTCATCATGAGATGATCTACTTGTTGGTTGCTATAGCATGCTTGTTTGAGTTCATTTTGCCATGTTTATCCCTGTTGCAAAAGTGCATGTGGCTGTTAGGTTTTGTAACTTGTTACGAGATGCCTAGTTGAGGAGCTCGTTGCTATTGATGTGTTTGCCCCCATGTCACATGCTCATATGTTTTAGATTCTCCATCATGTGCTCTTTGCTGTGGTGCAAACCATTTGCTATGATATGCCTTGAGGTGACTTAAACATTCTTGCAAACATGCCATGTTGTTATTGCTGTTTTAACACTTAGTGAAATTTCACTAAGTCTGGAATCTGTAATATCCTGATGCTATGTTTGCTTGATGCCTTAGGCAAATCCATGTTAGTTTTGGCGTGGCCATTGATCATTCCTTGATGTATATGTTGTTGGCTATCCATCCATGTTCTCACTTGCTCATTTGGGTTGCTGTAGCTTATTTAATTCTTGCTCCCAAGTTGCTATAAAATATTGCTGTCAGGTTTTTATTGTCATCATCAAAATGTTGTAGCTTGTTGCTATTGATCCATGCCTCCTATGGAGATGCTCCAATGGAGTTGTTTGCTGTAGGATATGTCTACTTCATGTCCATGCTTCTTTTCACCATGTTTGAGTGCTGTAGAGTATATATTCATTGCTCCAAAGTTGCTATGTGGCTGTTAATTTCAGCTTGTTGTTATATCTTGTTTCATGTGTATCTTTTAGCCCGTTGCTCCGTTTGGAGTGTTCCTTATATGAAACTTGTGTGATTTTGCATGTAGAATCATAATATCATCTTGTTAACATGTTTGGAGTATGTTTGCTTGATGTTTTGGTGCATCTTGCACCGTTGTCATGCTTAACTTGTTTTGCTCATATCTTCTAGGCCGTAGCTCCGAATTAAACAAACTTTATATGAAACTTCTAGAATTTCGTGTAGATCATGTTGGTGCATGTTAAAATGCTGTTTAACAACTTTAACTTAAGGTTTGTGCAGATCTGGACTAATTTCGAACTATGCATATGAGGACTTACCGGATTTGTCTTAAGTAGCTTCCGGCCTCATTTAAACTTGTTATTCTTATGTTGCTTCTCTGTGCTTCCTACCTTGTCATGTTTTGCATCCTATATGGATTGGTCTTGCATCCTACTTGCTTGAGCTTATTGACTTGTTCTTGTGTTGTTTTTCTGTGCTTCCTACCTTGCCATGTTATGCTTCCTGTATAGACTTGTTGTGCTTCCTGTATAGACTTGTCATGCATTATACCTTGCCATGTATTGCATCATATAGACTTGTGTTGTTTTTCTGTGCTTCCTACCTTGCCATGTTGTGCTTCCTGTGTAGACTTGCTGTGCATCATAAGTAGACTTGTTTTGCATCATACTTGGTTGAGCATATTGTTATGTTCTTGTGTACTGTGTTTACCGTACTGCTTGCTTCTTCTCATTAGTGCTTGTTCCGTTGCGTTCGTGAGGATTCGTTCGTCTACCCATGGTTCTTCTTCAAGGCTTCTTATCCGTCTTCTTCAAGGAACCGTTCTTCTTCCTTGCTGGATCTCAGGCAACATGACCATACCCTTGGATACCTTTACTATCATTGCCATGCTTAGTGTCTCGATGCTATCATTACATGTCGTGCTACCCATCTTATTGTCAGCCCCTCTCCTTGTTGCCATGAAATCTCTAACATTTGACACCTTCCTAGCAAAACCCTTGTTTGGCTATGTTACCCGCTTGCTCAGCCCCTCTTATAGCGTTGTTAGTTGCAGGTGAAGATGAAGATCGTTCCAGGTGGGAACTTGTTGTTGGAATATCACAATATCTATTATTATTATTAACACACCTATATACTGGGCATGGGTGGAAGGCTTGGCCTTTTGCTTGGTGTTTTGTTCCACTCATGCCACCTTAGGCGCCGACAAACCGGCATTATGTTCCTTGATTTTGCGTTCCTTACACGGTTGGGTATATGGGGACCCCTTGACACTTTGTCTTTGAATAAAACTCCTCTAGCAAGGCCCAACATTGGTTTTAATTTGCCTCATAATAATAACTTAATTAATTAATTAAATTGCATAAGGGGGACGCTCCTTGGAGATTCTTTTCTACATAGCAGGGGGGGCAGTGCTGATGGTGTTGGTCCCAAACGGGGAGACTGCGGGGCCACCTTGGGGAAACCTGAGGGTTGGTTTTACTCGTAGGATCACCTATCCGGTTGTGGCCTGAGACGAGATACGCGCGGCTACTATCAGGGTGTCGGCACGCCGGGAGGTCTTGCTGGACTTGTTACCATTGTCAAAATGTCTTGTGCACCGGGATGCCGAGCCTGATCGGATTTCCCTAAGATAAGGGGTGACGATATTATATTTATCACTTCAGCTAATCGTGATAGCTTGTGATGGGCTAAGTTGGGACACCCCTGCAGGGTTATGATCTTTCGAAAGCCATGCCGCGGTTTTGTCGCAGATTGGAATTTGTTAATGTCCGGTTGTAGAAAACTTGACATAGGATCCGAAGTAAAACACACAACTGTGCGAGTAACCGTGACTGTCTCTTTTCACTTTGAGAAGAGAACATGGTGGGGTTATGTTTGACTCGTAAGTAGTTCAGGATCTTTAGCGATCACTACTAGTTTGCGACCGTTTGCGTAGATGCTCATCTTATTCTTGTACTCGTAAGTTAGCCACCATACTTTTGCTTAGCCGCTGCTGCTGTTGGGGAACGTAGTATTTTAAAATTTTCCTACGATCACGCAAGATCTATCTACCAGATGCATAGCAACGAGAGGGGAGAGTGTGTCTACGTACCCTCGTAGACCGGGAGCGGAAGCGTCAAGTGACGCGGTTGATGTTGTCGAACTTCTTCATGATCCAACCGATCAAGCACCGAACGTACGGCACCTCCGCGTTCAGCACACGTTCAGCTTGATGACGTCCCACGAGCTCTTGATCCAGTTGAGCTTCACGGGAGAGTTTCGTCAGCTCGACGGCGTGGTGACGGATATGATGTGTTCACCGACGCAGGGCTTCGCCTAAGCTCCGCGACGGTACGACCGAGGTGTGATTCTGTGGAGGGGGGCAGCGCACACGGCTAAAACAATTCAACTTGTGTGTGTTTGGGTGCCCCCCTGCCCCCGTATATAAAGGAGCAAGGGAGGAGGGGCCGGCCACCTCCTATGGTGCGGCTAGGGAGGGGACTCCTACTAGGAATAGGATTGCAATCCTATTCCTAGTAGGATTCACCGGAAGGAAGAAGGGGGAAAGGATTAGGAGAGGTGGCGCCCCCCCAATCCTAGTCCAACTAGGATTCCTAGGTGGGGGCGCCGGCCAGCCCTATGGGCTGCCTCTCTCTCACCCTTTAGGCCCACTATGGACCATCCCATCTCGTAGGGGGTTCCGGTAACCCCCTCCGGCATTCCCGATAAATCCGAAACTTTTCCGGTATACTTCCGGTGTCCGAATATAGCCGTCCAATATATCAATCTTTATGTCTCGGACATTCCGAGACTCCTCGTCATGTCCGTGATCTCATCCGGGACTCCGAACTACCTTCGGTACATCAATACTCAAAAACTCATAATACCGATCGTCATCAAACGTTAAGCGTGCGGACCCTACGGGTTCGAGAACTATGTAGACATGACCGAGACTCATCTCTGGTCAATAACCAATAGCGGAACCTGGATGTTCATATTGGCTCCTACATATTCTACGAAGATCTTTTATCGGTCAGAACCGCATAACAACATACGTTGTTCCTTTTGTCAAACGGTATGTTACTTGCCCGAGATTCGATCGTCGGTATCTTTATACCTAGTTCAATCTCGTTGCCGGCAAGTCTCTTTACTCGTTCCGTAACACATCATCTCGTGACTAACTCATTAGTCTTTTGCTTGCAAGGCTTATTGTGATGTGTGTTACCGAGAGGGCCCAAAGATACCTCTCCGACACTCGGAGTGACAAATCCTAATCTTGATCTATGCCAACACCACGAATACTTTTGGAGACACCTGTAGAGCATCTTTATGCACCCAGTTACGTTGTGACGTTTGATAGCACACAAGGTGTTCCTACGGTATTCGGGAGTTGCATAATCTCATAGTCATAGGAACATGTATAAGTCATGAAGAAAGCAATAGCAGTTAAACTAAACGATCATAGTGCTATGCTAACGGATGGGTCTTGTCCATCACATCATTCTCCTAATGATGTGATCCCATTGATCAAATGACAACTCATGTCTATGGCTAGGAAACATAACCATCTTTGATCAATGAGCTAGTCTAGTAGAGGCATACTAGGGACATACTGTTTTGTCTATGTATCCACACATGTACTAAGTTTCCGGTTAATACAATTCTAGCATGAATAAAAGACATTTATCATGATATAAGGAAATACAAATAACATCTTTATTATTGCCTCTAGGGCATATTTCCTTCAGCTGCAACCTCACCACTTTACCTCTTCCTACCCATTAAACTTTGATAGTCTTGTTACCCATCGTTATGGGATTGCTGAGTCCTCGTGGCTCACAGATACTACAACAACAGTTGCAGGTGCAGGTTTCCGATGACTTGACGTGAGAGCGTTGTTCTTTTGTTGGAGTCCTTCTTCTTCAGTCTTGGGTTAGGTTCCGGGTCGGCAGCCTGGGATAGCAGATGGATGTCGTTGTTCTTTTCTTGTTTGCATCCGTAGTCGGATGCCTTGTGATGATGTTGTTGTATTCATGTGACTTGTATACTGTTGTATCCCCCATGTATGTATGTAATGGTACGATGTAATGATATCCATCTTGCTAAGCGCCCGAAATGCGGTTGTGCCCCAATCACGTAAGTGTCACGTGATCGGGATAGAATCGCATCTTGGGCCTGACAAGTTGGTATCAGAGTCTCGACCGACCATAGGAGCCCCCTTGATTGATCGTAGCTTGGCCGTTGTGGAGTCTAGCAGAAAACTTTTTCGGAGTCTAGTTATATCGGAGAGTAGGAATTCTTTTTACTCCCCTGCCCCTTCGTCGCCCTGGTGAAGAATCTTGACGTAGGTGTTTTGAATTACCCCTCTTCCCCATCAATTTTTTTTTAGGATCACGTGGTTAGTTTTTCTTTCGTTGCGTTGTTAGTTCTTTCATCTGGTGCATCTCTCGTCAAGTGGATTCAACCCTCTTCTTCTTTGCAAGTTCGTCCTCAGTTCTTTCTAACCGGTGTTGTTTCCTCGTCCGAAGTTGTCTTTCTTTTTCCCACCCGCCCACCCTTTTTCTTCTCGGACCGGAGTCCTTAATCGAGTATCCATCCTACTCGTGTGAATTATTTGCTTCTTTCATCAATTATTTCAACCGGTGAATTCTCGTCTAGTTCGTCATCATTCATCTCCTTTATTCTCCGACAAATTCTCCCATTGTTTGATATTCTTCACCTCTTCTTCTTTCCGGTGGATTCAATTCAAGTATTCGGTGTTGTTCATATTCTTTTTCCTCGGCTCAATTGCTTCACCTTGCTCGTTCATCTCTCACTATTTAATTATTCAGGAGTTTCGAAGAAATCTCAGCAGATTCGTCTGTATTCCAATTTATTCGAGGTTGTCACCTCATTTGAGTCCTTGAATCATTTCCGGTGCATTATATCCTTTTCAATTCCTTTCAACGGAGTTTTCTCTTCGGTGGGCTCATAACCCACAGGTTTTCCCAGGAACTTACCTGACTCATCTTATTTTTCCGGAGTATTCCTAAATTCTTCTCAAGTGTGACGTAAGTATGGATTCCATCAGTCTTATGCCTTCTCCAAGATCGCTTTCAATGCTTTTCATCATTGGTCCAACCTTTCTTCATCCGGAGTATTCATGAATTCTTTTCTTGTGTTCCTCCGTGGGCCGTCATTTCAGAAGATTTATTCGTTCTCAGTTTTCAACTTCGTCCTCTAAATATTCTTCATCGATGCCTCTTCGTTCGTCTCACATTTGTCCGGTGCTTCGTTCAAGTATTCTTTAATCAGTTTGCGATCTCTCCGTTCTCGTCATCTAAATTCCCCAAGTACTTTATTCTTTCCGGCGATTCATCGTATGCACTCGATTCATTTTCTTACGGTGGCTTGTCCTCTTGCATCGTTCAATTTCATTCCTTACGGTGGTCATTCTCGTTCTTCACTCGATTGTAATTCTTCTCGGTGGTCATTCTCATTCTTCACTCGATTGTAATTCTTCTCGGTGGTTTGTTTCTTTTCATCATTCGATTAATTCTTCCTAGTGGTTCGTTCATTTTCTTCACGTGGTTTCATTCCTTACGGTGGTTCGCACAACAGTTCTTTTCCGGTGCTATCATATAAATTCATTCGTTCATTCCAATCCTACCGGTGTTTCATGAAGATTTTTCGCAAGTTTGCGATATATTCTTCTTTAAATCAATTTCATCGAGAATAAGTGATATGCGAATCCATTGCTTTCATCAATTTATTTGATGGAGGAGAAGCATAACATAATTCTTATTCTTTTCCATCAAGTTGATTAATTCCTTCCTTCGGAGTTTATTCTTGATGAATAAATTCTAGTCTCAATCGCTTTAATCTTTTCTTTTCCGGAGTTCAATTATTTCTCGGTTATCTCGTCGGAACCCCGTCTAATCATCGCAAGGCTCTAATCTTATTCCTTTCGTTCATCATTTCTATATCATCATCCTTTCATTACCGGAGTTCTTCGTGGTGGTTCTTCATCATTTAAATCATTCGTCAGTCGTTCATCTAATTCTTCTGGAGCAGCTCAAGCATTCATATTCTTGCCTCTCGAGTGCAAATAAATTCTCCGTATTCTTTTAAAGTGGAGTTTTGCAATTCTTCATTCTCAGCTTGTCCTTCTTTTCGTTGCGGCGGCAATTCACCTCAAGTTTTTGAGATGTTTTCAATAAGTCCACAACAAGCCTATTCTTTTGTTGTTGATTTCTCAACAATTCCATTCAAGCATTCTTTTGAAGATGCTCTTCGGAATTCAGTCGCGATAGAAGTTGCCATCTTCTTCTCCATTCTTTTAATTCCATCATTTCAATTATTCCGGAGGCATTGTCTTGCATTCGTCATGTTTTATTCCGTCCCCTCATGTTCTTGTTCAATTCCATTCATGTTCAACCGGTGTGCTATTTCTTTCAGTTTCAGCCGGAGTGCTGCCCAATTCCTTCGTTTGAACTCCTTTTCTATCTCGCTTAACCGGAGTGGTTTCAATGTCTCTTTTGTCATTCATCCTTTTGGGTTCTCGTCGTATCCCTTGTTCCTCTTGTCTAACGAAGTCTTTGCAACTTCGTTCTATCCTTTCTTTCGAGTGGCTCATCCTCTCAGGGTTCTTTCTTTCACTCTTTTGTCCTCGAAGAACCTTGTTCTTCTTTTCTCCCTTCCATCTCGTTCCTAAGATCTCGGGACGAGATCTCTTGTTAGTAGGGGAGTGTTGTGACACCCCGAGACCGGTGCGCCAGGTGTCAGCCAGTTATTCGTTGTCAGTGCCATGTCATCTGCTTGCGTGTTGCATCTTGCCATGTCATCATGTGTGTTGCATCAGCATGTTTTCAAAACTTGCATCCTCCCGAGTCCACTCGTCCTTTCCATTGTCCGTTCTAAGTCCAGACACACTCACACGCGCCCGCGGTGCCTCCGAATATTTATTTTATGAGTGGCCGAAAAATGTTCTCGGAATGGGTTGAAACTTGGCGTGTGGTCTTATTATAGCATAGGTAGACCGCATGTCAAGTTCCGTTGCGTTCGGAGTTCGTTTGATAGCCCAACGGATATTTATAGCGGCACTAGTAGCCCATATAAACGTCGGACGTTTTCGATCTCCGAAAACCCCCGCGGGCCTCTCTCCCTCTCCTCTCACCTCAGCCCACCTACTTCTACACATCCCACTATTTTCCTCTAGGCCCAGCCTAGCCCCTCTCCGCTTTGGAGCCGTCCGATCGCGATCCGGTGGTCCGAAACGGCCCCAAAATCCCCTAAACCTAGCCTCCTACCCTATATAAACAACCCCCCTTCCTATTTTGGCAGCCTAGCCTCCTTCCCCTACCTCTAGCCCTCCTGCCTCGTTTTCCGCGCGCAGCCAATCCCTCCTCCTCAAAATCCTGGTGCAGCCACCTCATTTTGCCACTTGGCGCGTCCCCATTGGGCCACCTCAGCCAGTCACAACTCCCCCGCCAACCAGCGCTTGCCACGTCGCCTCCCCGAGCCTCTCACCGCGCCAGGCCCTACGGGCCCAGAATCAGCCCGCCAGGCCCGTCAGCCGCCGCCGAACGCCCGCAGGAGCCCCACCCCGCCTCGCTCCTCCCGATCGATCCCAAGGATCGGGAGCGCTCGCCGCCGGCCGGTCACCAGATTCGCCGCACGCGCCACCGGCGAGCCTCGACGGCAGCCTCCAGGTCCACTCCGCCGCCGTCCTGCCCGGCTTCCCCGTTCCTTCTCCCTGTCCTTTCTCTCCCTCGCCTCACTCATCTCCTCTGAGTCAGGGAGCGCCGCCGCCCAGGTTATCGGCATTGTCTTGACCCCGCCGGCCCCAGATCCGGCGAGACGCCGGCCGGATCTGCCCATCCTCATCCTCCGCAACACCGCCGTCGATGGCTCGCGAGGGATCGACCGCCATCGCCGCTCGTGTCCTCTGCATCGAACCGCCGGGCGCACGATCTCGCCTTCGCTGTTGACCATTTCGGCCCAGACCAGTCAAGGCCCAGGCGGCCTCCCTCGCCTCCTCCCTCCGTCCATGGGCCACGGCCCAACTCCTCCAGCCCGTGGCCGAGCGCCAAGGCCTAGCCGGCCTCCCTCCCCTGCGACATGGGCCGGGCCCGTTCTGGGGAGGCCTTGCCCCTACCCTTATCCAACGCCGTGGGCGTCTTCTCCTTTTTAGCGCCCACATGTTTTTTTTCCTTTCCTGTGAAATCTGCTAAGTCCTAGAAATGCATATAATGTTGCTATGTTTGCATGGTGATAACTTTTTGTGTGCTTATCCAAATTGAGTGTATGATATGTCAAAATGATCGTGGTGATATGCTCTACACTTTGTTCCATTGTGCCATGCTCATTTGAGTTCATCTAGATGCTCTAACCTCTGTTGCAAGAGTGCTGCTTGTTATAAACTGCTGCTACTTGTTATTTTGTTGCCATGTTTGTGATATGATAAATTGGTGCATATTTATCCAAATGATGCATATGATATGTCAAAATGTTCATCATGAGATGCTCTACATGTTGGTTGCTATAGCATGCTTGTTTGATTTCATTTTGCCATGTTTATCCCTGTTGCAAAAGTGCATGTGGCTGTTAGGTTTTGTAACTTGTTACGAGATGCCTAGTTGAGGAGCTCGTTGCTATTGATGTGTTTGCCCCCATGTCACATGCTCATATGTTTTAGATTCTCCATCATGTGCTCTTTGCTGTGGTGCAAACCATTTGCTATGATATGCCTTGAGGTGACTTAAACATGCTTGCAAACATGCCATGTTGTTATTGTTGTTTTAACACTTAGTGAAATTTCAATAAGTCTGTAATCTGTAATATCCTGATGCTATGTTTGCTTGATGCCCTAGGCAAATCCATGTTAGTTTTGGGGTGGCCATTGATCATTCCTTGCTGTATATGTTGTTGGCTATCCATCCATGTCCTCACTTGCTCATTTGGGTTGCTGTAGCTTATTTAATTCTTGCTCCCAAGTTGCTATAAAATATTGCTGTCAGGTTTTTATTGTCATGATCAAAATGTTGTAGCTTGTTGCTATTGATCCATGCCTCCTATGGAGATGCTCCAATGGAGTTGTTTGCTGTAGGATATGTCTACTTCATGTCCATGCTTCTTTTCACCATGTTTGAGTGTTGTAGAGTATATATTCATTGCTCCAAAGTTGCTATGTGGCTGTTAATTTCAGTTTGTTGTTATATCTTGTTTCATGTGTATCTTTTAGCCCGTTGCTCCGTTTGGAGTGTTCCTTATATGAAACTTGTGTGATTTTGCATGTAGAATCGTAATATCATCTTGTTAACATGTTTGGAGTATGTTTGCTTGATGTTTGGGTGCATCTTGCACCGTTGTCATGCTTAACTTGTTTTGCTCATATCTTCTAGGCCGTAGCTCCGAATTAAACAAACTTTATATGAAACTTCTAGAATTTTGTGTAGATCATGTTGGTGCATGTTAAAATGATGTTTAACAACTTTAACTTAAGGTTTGTGCAGATCTGGACTAATTTCGAACTATGCATATGAGGACTTACCCGATTTGTCTTAAGTAGCTTCCGGCCTCATTTAAACTTGTTGTTCTTATGTTGCTTCTCTGTGCTTCCTACCTTGTCATGTTTTGCATCCTATATGGATCGGTCTTGCATCCTACTTGCTTGAGCTTATTGACTTGTTCTTGTGTTGTTTTCTGTGCTTCCTACCTTGCCATGTTATGCTTCCTGTATAGACTTGTTGTGCTTCCTGTATAGACTTGTCATGCATTATACCTTACCATGTATTGCATCATATAGACTTGTGTTGTTTTTCTGTGCTTCCTACCTTGCCATGTTGTGCTTCCTGTGTAGACTTGCTGTGCATCATAAGTAGACTTGTTTTGCATCATACTTGGTTGAGCATATTGTTATGTTCTTGTGTAGTGTGTTTACCGTACTGCTTGCTTCTTCTCATTAGTGCTTGTTTCGTTGCGTTCGTGAGGATTCGTTCGTCTACCCATGGTTCTTCTTCAAGTCTTCTTATCCGTCTTCTTCAAGGAACCGTTCTTCTTCCTTGTGGGATCTCAGGCAAGATGACCATACCCTTGGATACCTTTACTATCATTGCCATGCTTAGTGTCTCGATGCTATCGTTACATGTCGTGCTACCCATCTTATTGTCAGCCCCTCTCCTTGTTGCCATGAAATCTCTAACATTTGACACCTTCCTAGCAAAACCCTTGTTTGGCTATGTTACCCGCTTGCTCAGCCCCTCTTATAGCGTTGTTAGTTGCAGGTGAAGATGAAGATCGTTCCAGGTGGGAACTTGTTGTTGGAATATCACAATATCTATTATTATTATTAACACACCTATATACTGGGCATGGGTGGAAGGCTTGGCCTTTTGCTCGGTGGTTTGTTCCACTCATGCCACCTTAGGCGTGGATAAACCGGCATTATGTTCCTTGATTTTGCGTTCCTTACACGGTTGGGTATATGGGGACCCCTTGACACTTCGTCTTTGAATAAAACTCCTCCAGCAAGCCCAACATTGGTTTTAATTTGCCTCATAATAATAACTTAATTAATTAATTAAATTGCATAAGGGGGACGCTCCTTGGAGATTCTTTTCTACATAGCAGGGGGGCCAGTGCTGATGGTGTTGGTCCCAAACGGGGAGACTACGGGGCCACCTTGGGGAAACCCGAGGGCTGGTTTTACTCGTAGGTTCACCTATCCGGTTGTGGCCTGAGACGACATACGCGCGGCTACTATCAGGGTGTCGGCACGCCGGGAGGTCTTGCTGGACTTGTTTTACCATTGTCGAAATGTCTTGTGCACCGGGATGCCGAGCCTGATCGGATTTCCCTAAGATAAGGGGTGATGATATTATATTTATCACTTTAGCTGATCGTGAGAGCTTGTGATGGGCTAAGTTGGGACACCCCTGCAGGGTTATGATCTTTCGAAAGCTGTGCCCGCGGTTATGTGGCAGATTGGAATTTGTTAATGTCCGGTTGTAGAAAACTTGACAGAGGATCCGAAGTAAAACACACAACTGTGTGAGTAACCGTGACTGTCTCTTTTCACTTTGAGAAGAGAACACGGTGGGGTTATGTTTGAATCGTAAGTAGTTCAGGATCTTTAGCGACCACTACTAGTTTGCGACCGTTTGCGTAGATGCTCATCTTATTCTTCTACTCGTAAGTTAGCCACCATACTTTTGCTTAGCCGCTGCTGCAACCTCACCACTTTACCTCTTCCTACCCATTAAGCTTTGATAGTCTTGTTACCCATCGTTATGGGATTGCTGAGTCCTCGTGGCTCACAGATACTACAACAACAGTTGCAGGTGCAGGTTTCCAATGACTTGACGTGAGAGCGTTGTTCTTTTCTTGGAGTCCTTCTTCTTTAGTCTTGGGTTAGGTTCCGGGTCGGCAACCTGGGATAGCAGATGGATGTCGTTGTTCTTTTCTTGTTTGCATCCGTAGTCGGATGCCTTGTGATGATGTTGTTGTATTCATGTGACTTGTATGTATTGTTGTATCCCCCATGTATGTATGTAATGGTACGATGTAATGATATCCATCTTGCTAAGCGCCCAAAATGCGGTTGTGCCCCAATCACGTAAGTGTCACGTGATCGGGATAGAATCGCATCTAGGGCCTGACAGCGCCCCCTGCCTCGTGGGTCCCCCGAGCACCCCTCGGTGTCCTCCTTCCTCCTATATAAGTCTACGTACCCCGAAACCTTCGACAACAGAGAGAAAACCCTAATTCTACCGCCATAACCTTCTGTTCCCGTGAGATCCCATCTTGGAGCCTGTTCGGGGATCCAACACGGAGTTCTTCTTCATCATCATCATCGCCCTCACCATGAGTTGTGAGTAGTTTACCACAGACCTTCGGGTCCATAGCTAGTATCTAGAAGGCTTCTTCTTCTCTCTCTCTAGATCTCAATACAAAGTTCTCCTCGGTCTTCAAGGAGATCTATTCGATGTAATCTCTTTTTGCGGTGTGTTTGTCAAGATCCGATGAATTGTGGGTTTATGATCAAGATTATCTGTGAAAGATATTTGGTTCTTCTCCGAAAATTTTATGTGTCCTCATAATATCCTTGCAAGTCTCTTCGAATTATTGGTTTGGTTTGGCCTACTAGATCTATAGTTCTTGCAATAGGAGAAGTGCTTGGCTTTGGGTTCAATCTTGCGGTGTCCTTTCCCAGTGACAGTAGGGGCAGCAAGGCACGTATTGTATTGTTGCCATCGAGGATAAAAAGATGGGGTTTATATCATATTGCTTGAGTTTATCCCTCTACATCTTGTCATCTTGCCTAAGGCGTTACTCTGTTCTTATGAACTCAATACACTAGACGCATGCTGGATAGCGGTCGATGTGTGGAGTAATAGTAGTAGATGCAGGCAGGAGTCGGTCTACTTGTGTCGGACATGATGCCTATATACAATGATCAAGCCTAGATAGTCTCATAATTATTCGCTTTTCTATCAATTGCTCGACAGTAATTTGTTTACCCGCCGTAGAATATCGCTATCATGAGAGAAGCCACTAGAGAACACTATGTCTGTCGGGTCTATTCTCAACATATCAATCTATATCTACTTTAATTTTATCGCTTTCATTTTCTGTTCTTATAAATAAAAATACCAAAAATATAAACTATCATCTCTATCAGATCTCACTTTTGTAAGTGACCGTAAAGGGATTGACAACCCCTTATCGTGTTGGCTGCAAAGTTCTAATTTGTTTGTGCAGGTGCGAGGGACTCGCGCATGGTCTCCTACTGGATTGATACCTTGGTTCTCAAAAACTGAGGGAAATACTTACGCTACTGTGTTGCATCTCCCTTTCCTCTTCGAGGGAATACAACGCAAGCTCGAGAAGTAGCAAGAAGAATTTCTGTCGCCGTTGCCGGGGAGGCTTATGCAAAAGTCATACCAAGTACCTATCACAAACCCTTATCCTTCGCATTACATTTAATTGACTCTCATTTTCCTCTCCCCCACTTCACCCTTGCCATTTTATTTGCCCTTCTTCCACCGTGTGTTTATCATTCGCTTGCTTCTTGTTTGCTTATGTGTGTTGGATTGTTTGCTTCTCACTATGGCTCAGAACAATACCAAATTACGTGACTTCTCCAATACCAACAACAATGATTTTATTAGCACTCTGATTGCTCCTATTACCGATGCTGAATCTTGTGAGATCAATGATGCTTTGTTGAATCTTGTCATGAAAGATCAATTCTCCGGCCTTCCTAGTGAAGATGCCGCTACCCATCTAAACAACTTTGTTGATTTGTGTGATATGCAAAAGAAAAGGGATACGGATAACGATATTGTTAAATTGAAGTTATTTCCGTTTTCACTTAGAGATCGTGCTAAAACTTAGTTTTCCTCTTTGCCTAGAAATAGTATTGATTCGTGCAATAAGTGCAAAGATGCTTTTATCTCTAAGTATTTCCCTCCTGCTAAGATTAGCTCTCTTAGAAACGATATTATGAATTTTAAGCAACTAGATCATGAGCATGTTGCACAAGCTTGGGAGAGAATGAAATTGATGATACGTAATTTCCCTACACATGGTTTGAATCTATGGATGATTATTCAAAACTTTTATGCTGGCTTGAATTTCGCTTCTAGAAATCTTTTAGATTCGGCCGCCGGAGGCACTTTCATGGAAACCACCTTAGGAGAAGCTACCAAACTCCTAGATAATTTTATGGTTAATTGTTCTCAGTGGCACAACGAAAGATCTACTAATAAAAAAGTGCATGCTATCGAAGAAATTAGTGTTTTGAGTGGGAAGATGGATGAACTTATGAAATTGTTTGCTGCTAAGAGTGCTTCTTATGATCCTAATGATATGCCTTTTTCCACTTTGATTGAGAATAACAATGAATCTTTGGATGTGAATTTTGTTGGTAGGAATAATTTTGGTAATAATGCTTATAGAGGTAATTTTAATCCTAGGCCTTTTCCTAGTAATTCCTCTAATAATTATGGTAATTCCTACAACAACTCTTATGGAAAGATGCCTTCTGAATTTGAAACTAGTGTTAAGGAGTTTATGATCTCGCAAAAGAATTTCAATGCTTTGCATGAAGAGAAACTGCTTAAGGTTGATGAATTGGCTAGAAGCGTGGATAGAATTACTCTTGATGTTGATTCTTTGAAACTTAGATCTATCCCACCTAAGCATGATATCAATGAGTCTCTCAAAGCCATGAGAATTTCCATTGATGAATGCAAAGAAAGAACCGCTAGGATGCGTGCTAAAAGAGAGGATTATATTAAAGTGTGTTCTTCTAGTTATCATGAAAATAAAGTTGAAGATCTGAAAGTTATTGATGTGTCTCCTATTAGATCCTTGTTTTCTAGTATAAATTTTGATGAAGATAGGATTGGAGATGATTCTGCTTTAAAGTGTCCCAATGATTCGGAGTTTTTAGATCTTGATGCTAAAATTGCTAAAAGTGGGAGTGAAGAAATTAAAACTTTGCATAGTGATGAACCCACTACTTTGGATTTCAAGGGATTCAATTATGATAATTGCTCTTTGATTGATTGTATTTCCTTGTTGCAATCCGTACTAAATTCTCCGCATGCTTATAGTCAAAATAAAGCTTTCACCAAACGCATAGTTGATGCTTTGATGCAATCTTATGAAGAAAAACATGAGTTGGAAATTTCTATCCCTAGAAAGCTTTATGATGAGTGGGAACCTACTATAAAAATAGAAATAAAAGATCATGAATGCTATGCTTTGTGTGATTTGGGTGCAAGTGTCTCCACTATCCCAAAAACTTTGTGTGATTTGCTAGGGTTCCATAAACTTGATGATTGTTCTTTAAATTTGTATCTTGAGGATTCCACTATTAAGAAACCTATGGGAAGAATTAATGATGTTCTTATTGTTGCCAATAGGAATTATGTGCCCGTATATTTCATTGTTCTTGATGTAGATTGCAATCCTTCATGTCCTATTATTCTTGGTAGACCTTTCCTTAGAACGATTGGTGCAATTATTGATATGAAGGAAGGAAATATTAGATTCCAATTACATTAAGGAAAGGCATGGAACACTTTCCTAGAAAGAAAATCAAATTACCATATGAATCTATCATGAGAGCCACTTATGGATTGCCTTCCAAAGATGGCAATACCTAGATCTATCTTGTATCGTGCCTAGCTAGGGACGTAAAACGATAGCGCTTGTTGGGAGGCAATCCAATTTTATATTTTTTTGTTTTTGTTTCTGTTAGGGAACACATATTGCATCTAGCCTCTGGTTAGATGTGGTTTCATGTTTTGTTTAGTGTTTGTGCCAAGTAGAACCTTTGGGAAGACTTGTGTGAAGTTTATGTGATCTTGCTGTGAAAAACAGAAACGTTAGCGCTCGCTAAAGTGGTCGTCAGATTTTACTGGAGCGTGCTATTTAGTTGATTCTTTTTGAAGATGATTAATAGACAAATTCCTCAAATTTACCAATTTAGTTTGATTTTTTTGGAGTTCCAGAAGTAGGCGAAACCTGCAGATTACTACAGGCTGTTCTGTTTTTAACAGATTATGTCTTTCGTGTGTTGTTTGCTTATTTCAATGCATCTATGAGTAGTATTGGGAAGTATGAATCATAGAGAAGTTGTAATACAGTAGGTTTAACACCAATATAAACAAATAATGAATTCATTGCAGTACCTTTGAGTAGTGATTTGTTTTCTTATACTAACGGAGCTCACGAGAATTTTTGTCTAAGTTTTGTGTTGTGAAGTTTTCAAGTTTTGAGTATTGCTTTGATGGACCATGGAACAAAGAGTAGAAAAGGCCTAAGCTTTGGGATGCCCATGGCACCCCAAGGAATTCAAGGATAATCAAAAGCCTAAGCTTGGGGATGCCCCGGGAAGGCATCCCCTCTTTCATCTTCATCCATCGGTAACTATACTTGGAGCTATATTTTTATTCGCCACATGATATGTGTTTTGCTTGGAGCGTCTTGTATAATTTGACTCTTTGCTTGTTAGTTTTTCACAATCACCCTTGCTGGACACACCTATTTGACAGAGTTAAATATGGCCTAGGAATTGTTAGAGCACTCTATGTGCTTCACTTATATCTTTTGAGTTGAATAGTTTTTGCTCTAGTGCTTCACTTACATGTTTTAGAGCACGGTGGTGGTAATATTTTGTAGAAATTGTTGAACTCTCATGCTTCACTTATATATATTTGAGAGTCTATTGAAACAGCATGGTAATGTGTTTAGGCTAAAAAACTAGTCTTCACATGATAAACATCCAATGTCAATATAGTAAAAAAAATCACACTAAGTGCATTGAATATAAGGAGATGTTGGATGCTTGATAATTCTTTTGAGATATGAGGATAGTGATATTAGAGTCATGCTAGTGGAGTTATTGTGAAATTGAGAAATACTTGTGTTAAGGTTGGTGATTCCCGTAGTATGCACGTATGGTGAACCGCTATGTGACGAAGTTAGAGCATGAGGTATTTGTAAAGTGCCAACCTTTGTGTGGAGGTTGGGGGCACGCGATGGTTAACTCCTACCAACCTCCCCCCTAGGAGCATGCGTTGATTGCTTTGTTTTGATGACTCGTAGATTTTTGCAATAAGTATATGAGTTCTTATGACTAATGTTGAGTCCATGGATTATACGCACTCTCACCCTTCCACCATTACTAGCCTCTCTTGTACCGCGCAACTTTCGCCGGTGCCATAAACCCACTATATATCCTTCCTCAAAACAGCCACCATATTATTCCTCAAAACAGCCACCATACCTACCTATCATGGCATTTCCATAGCCATTCCGAGATATATTGCCATGCAACTTTCCACCGTTCCGTTCATATGACACGCATCATATTGTCATATTGCCATGCATGACCATGTAGTTGACATCGTCTTTGTGGCAAAGCCACCATGTATAACTTTTCATACATGTCACTCTTGTTTCATTGCACATACCGGTACACCGCCGGAGGCATTCATATAGAGTCATACTTTGTTGTAGTATCGAGTTGTAATATCAAGTTGTAATGAAAGTGTGATGATCATCATTATTAGAGCATTGTCCCATGGGAGGAAAGGCTGAATCTATAAAGCCCCTCCGCAAAAAACAAGAAAAAAAAGAAAAAAAAGGCCAAAGAAAAAAAAAGAAAGGCCCAAAAAAAGAGAAAAAAAGAAAAAAGAAAAAAGGGGACAATTGCTACTATCTTTTTTTCACACTTGTGCTTCAAAGTAGCACCATGTTCTTCATTGTAGAGAGTCTCATGCTTAGTCACTTTCATATAGTAGTGGGAATTTTTTGTTATAGAACTTGGCTTGTATATTCCAACAATGGGCTTCCTCAAATGCCCTAGGTCTTCGTGAGCAAGCAAGTTGGATGCACACCCACTAGTTTCTTTTTGTTGAGCTTTCATTCATATATAGATCTAGTGCATCCGTTGCATGGCAATCCCTACTCACTCACATTGATATCTATTGATGGGCATCTCCATAGCCCGTTGATACGCCTAGTCGATGTCACACTATCTCCCTTCTTTTTGTCTTCTCCACAACCACCTCTATTCCACCCAGAGTGCTATGTCCATGGCTCACGCTCATGTATTGCGTGAAAGTTGAAAGGTTCGAAAAGATAGAGTATGAAAACAAGTGCTTGGCTGAAATCGGGGTTGTGCATGATATGAATATTTTGTGTGATAACGAGGGAGCATAGCCAAAACTATATGATTTTGTAGGGATAACTTTCTTTAGCCATAGTATTTTGAGAAGACATGATTGCTTTGTTAGTATGCTTGAAGTATTGTTATTTCTTATGTCAATATAGACTTTTACCTTGAATCTTTCAGATCTGAACATTCATGCCACAATTAAGAGAATTACATTGAGAAACTATATTGGTTAGCATTCCACATCAAAAATTATTTCTTTATCATTTACCTACTCGAGGACGAGCAGGAATTAAGCTTGGGGATGCTTGACACGTCTCCAACGTATCTATAATTTTTTATTGTTCCATACTATTATTTATGAAGTCTTGGATGTTTAATGGGCTTTATCATTCTTTTTTATATCATTTTTGGGACTAACCTACTAACCCAAAGTCCTAGTCCAGATTGCTGTTTTTGCATGTTTTAGGGTTTTGCAGAAAAAGAATATCAAACGGAGTCCAAACGGAATGAAACCTTCGCGAGAGATATTTTTGGAGAAAATCACGCACGAGTGACTTGAGAAACACGTCAGGGGAGCCTCGGGCATCCACGAGGGTGCGAGGCGCGCCCCCCTGCCCAGGGCGCACCCCACTGCATTGTGGGCCCCCCCGAGCACACCCTCGGTGTCCTCCTTCCTCCTATATAAGTCTATGTACCCTAAAACCTTCGACAACGGAGAGAAAACCCTAGTTCCACCGCCATAACCTTCTGTTCCCATGAGATCCCATCTTGGAGTCTGTTCCGGAGCTCCACCGGAGGGGGATCCATCACGGAGTTCATCATCATCATCATCATCATCGCCCTCACCATGAGTTGTGAGTAGTTTACCACAGACCTTCGGGTCCATAGCAAGTATCTAGATGGCTTCTTCTCTCTCTGGATCTCAATACAAAGTTCTCCTCGGTCTTCGAGGAGATCTATTCGATGTAATCTCTTTTTGCGGTGTGTTTGTCGAGATCCGATGAATTGTGGGTTTATGATCAAGATTATCTATGAAAGATATTTGGTTCTTCTCTGAACTTTTTATGTGTCCTCATAATATCCTTGCAAGTCTCTTCGAATTATTGGTTTGGTTTGGCCTACTAGACCTATAGTTCTTGCAATGGGAGAAGTGATTGGCTTTGGGTTTAATCTTGCGGTAGTCATTTCCCAGTGATCGTAGGGGCAGCAAGGCACGTATTGTATTGTTGCCATCGAGGATAAAAATATGGGGTTTATATCATATTGCTTGAGTTTATCCCTCTACATCATGTCATCTTGCCTAAGGCATTACTCTGTTCTTATGAACTCAATACACTAGACGCATGCTGGATAGCGGTCGATGTGTGGAGTAATAGTAGTAGATGCAGGCAGGAGTCGGTCTACTTGTGTCAGACGTGATGCCTATATACAATGATCATGCCTAGATAGTCTCATAATTATTCGCTTTTCTATCAATTGCTTGACAGTAATTTGTTTACCTGCCGTAGAATATCGCTATCATGAGAGAAGCCACTAGAAAACACTATGGCCCTCGGGTCTATTCTCAACATATCAATCTATATCTACTTTACTTTTATCGCTTTTATTTTCTGTTCTTATAAATAAAAATACCAAAAATATAAACTATCATATCTCACTTTCGTAAGTGACCGTAAAGGGATTGACAACCCCTTATCGCGTTGGCTGCGAAGTTCTTATTTGTTTGTGCAGGTGCGAGGGACTCGCGCGTGGTCTCCTACTGGATTGATACCTTGGTTCTCAAAAACTGAGGGAAATACTTACGCTACTGTGTTGCATCTCCCTTCCCTCTTCGAGGGAATACAACGCAAGCTCAAGAAGTAGCAAGGGAAACCTAAAACTTTTTCACAAAGAAAAGTGAAAGTAAGAAGGACGAGCACCGTTGAAATGGGGGAGCTCATTGAACTTTGTTCATGCCCATGGAAACTTTGCAAATCTTGAATTACAGAAACTTTTCAACAAAAAATTATCCCCTTGTACAATTCCATTGTATTATAAAAATAATGTGCCAAGAGTTTCCTTTAGGATGATTAAACTGCTTGTTGGTTTGTGCGGTGCAAAAACAGAAACTTTGGCTGTAGTGTGCGATTTTATATTTTTTACTGGAATGTCGAAAGGATCTGAAACTTTTTGCAAAGTCTTGCTATAGAAATTGTTGATTTTTTCTAATTTTGCCAGAATTTTTAGAGGTACAGAAGTATTGTCGTGGTTTTCTCACGGCAGATGTCCTAGCAAAAGGACTTAGTCGTGGAGCCATCGCTACAGGTTAGCTTAAAGGGGTTAAAGCGGACAAGGACGCAAGGGATTATATACTAGTTCGGCCCCTTCGATGAAGGTAAAAGCCTACGTCTAATTTGGTGTGGTATTGCTAGGGTTTCGATGACCAGGGAGCGAATCCGCTTTGCCTGTGTCTCGAGTTGTTCTCTGTCCCTGAACCATCGCCGAGTCGTCCCTTTATATACATAGGATGACACCCGGTCCGATTTACAGAATCCCGAGTCCGTCTCATAAATGTGCCTGGCTTGGTCTCTATCTTTCCTATCTTACAATACAAGTTATACACTGTATGTCGGTTTACATTTACGGGCCCTAACACCCTTTGGGCCCTGGATCTTTAATCTTCTGTAGTCACGTCCCATACTTTGTCTTGCTGGGCTTCAATATACGTAATTGCTTATAGGCATAAACCGGCCCCTCCTAGGCGGTTTATACCTAATAGTTATATCCCTGACATTAGGCCCCAGATTGATTTGAACCTGTTCATGTCAATCTTCAATACCTTAGAAAAGTTTGGTCCTCCGTGGCTTCAAATATTTTGTAAACCGCCATGTCGTCATCTTCCCGAACTATATTAAACCGCCATGACGTCACCTATCCATTTAATGCGTGTACCTATTTTAATCTTTATTTAATGATCCTCCGAAAATCGAGGCGACAGTGTCATCCCATATCCATTTTTCGGGCTCCTCGATTCACGCGCCTGCCGTTTATCCCTTTGGCTTATAAACAGGGCGAGGGGTCATTTCATTTTTCCCCTCGTCTCTTTGCTTCATCTTCCTCGCGCACGTACGTGCCTAAGCACCGCCGCCACCGTCGACCTTTCCCTCTTCTTCAACTCAGGCCGCTGCATCAACCTGTTCAGACCAGAGCTTCGCTGGCGCGCCTCTGCACCCGACAACTCCGGTAAGTTCTTTCCTTACTTTTCCTATAGATCTCATTAGGTTTTCTCCTACGTGTTCATCACAGTTAGGGCATTGTTCTTCGCTATTCTTCTATATTCCTCGTCATAGCTCCAATGACTAGTTGTAGATGTGATGCTTTTGCCTGCAACAGTAGTAATAACTCCACTCACTTAGCCTACTTATCTTCCTCTAAAGTACTCCCCAATCTAGGTTCGTTTGAACTGTTGTAGTACCCGTTCAGCATTGATCCTGAATATTTCTGAATTTTTTGACATGCTGTAGATCTGTAATTCTGCTGTTGTTTTGCAAAAACCTGTTTTTCCATAACTTTAGATCTGCACCCTTCATATTCTCACCGGCGGTTTAACTTTTAAAAAAAATCATAAACCGGTAGATATCATTAGGCCCCGCTTAAACCGCCGTTGCAATCGCCCTCGTAGTACTTCCAATAATTAATTCCGGTTTATTATCACATATTTCTCAATACCTGCAAGTCATAGATCATAAACCGGCCCTTCACTGTAATTTCAGCTTTTCCTTCAAAATGGCAAAGCAAGCTAATAAATTCACTTCCTGCAACTGGGTTCCGTCTCGGGTTACTGAAGAAGATCTGAACGGTTGGACTGAGGTTGGCGCTTTAGGCAAGAAAGATGTCATCCATCGGAGAGTTCCTGGTCCGGAATGTCCTCCAGAATCCAAAGATGGAGAAGTAATTGTGTTTATGGACCACTTATCCTGAGGGTTTAGCCCTCCCGGATCAAAGTTTTTTCGTGACGTACTGACGAGCTTCCAACTCCACCCTCAAGATATTGGACCAAACTCCGTGTCCAATATTGCAATTTTCAAGTATCCTGTGAAGCTTACTTGCAAGAGGAACCTTCAGTTGAACTGTTTAGGGATTTCTTCCACTTAAACCGCCGCACAGAGTTTACAGACGGGCCCAACACTGAACTCGGTGGAATGTCCATCCAAGAAAGGAAGGATGTTAGCTTTCCTCACGCCAAACACCACAGTCACCCTAAAGATTGGAAACATACTTGGTTTTACTATGTAGACACCTCCCCGGCCGATGAAAATCCTCTGCCGGGCTATCGTCCTCATCGGCTTCCTGATAATCATCCTTTCGCCTGACGGCTAAGTGCCCAGGAGTGAGCCCAACATGCACCACAGCTTTCAAAGCTCCGGGCCTTCACTGCAAACGGCTTAACAGGCATTGACTTTGTTCGCCGTTGAATTTCTTGGAGTATTCTTTCGCTAAGCCGGCGTTCCGGTTTGATGTGTGAGTATACAGGAAATCCCAAAGATCCTCTACACCATACTGAAGCTGTAATGTCAGAGAATGAAGTCAATTAGTCTGTTAAGAAGATATTGAATGAACCGGTGGACGCCTGTAACAAAACTGGGCTGGCTCCTTTCTGTGAATCCAATAAACCACCATCGGTAAGACTTCTTATATTGTTTGCTCTATTTCAATCTTGTTTTAGTATCCTTTCTGAATGACCCCACAATCTTTATCAGGGTAATGATCCGTTCTGGAAGAGGAAACCCCAAGACAAACCGGTAAAGGCAGCTCGCCTCAAGACCAAGGCTGTTAAGAAAACTTCAAAAAAGAAAACCACTGAGACGTCCGATTTAAACGCTGATGATGATGATGATGAAGTGGCCTCAAAGGTATCACTTGACTCACTTGGCTCCCTTTTCTTGCATCTTATTGACAATGATTATACTCAGGAAAACGCTGAAGGCAGCGAGGCTAATGATGTCGAGGTAATTACCCTTTCCTCAGGTTCAGATCCTCTGCCAACACCGAAAATTCGTCGAGAAAGCCAGAAAGTACAATTTTCTCACCCTTCCGCTTACTTGGACCCCAACTTTATTTTGAAGAAACAGCAACATGAAGCTCGCCGCACAACACGGCACATTGGTCAAGTTATCGAATCCACCGGTTTATCACAAACACCGGCCCGGAGACGTCGATCAGAGGTCTTGTATATTCCAGATGTTCTTTATCCCAAAGTGGGTCATATTCGCCAGCCTCTTAATCCGTCTGATTCAAATTATCAGGACACTCCTCGTTCATCATCCGGCGAATCAACAGCCACACAGCTTCCTCCTCGCAAAACTATTCCCGGGTAAGTTTTTATTTTCCTATTAATCCTTTTCTTTTACTCCATTGACTATCTTTACCTTTAAATTTCGCAGTAAGCCAAAGCCTAGCAAGAAGGCTAAATTGAATAAACCGGCAGGTGATAATACAAACCCTGAACCGGAAAAGAACCCTGAGCCAACTGAAAAAAATGCTGATGTCTTGCATGATGATCCTCCTCTACTTGATCATGAAACATTTACTGAACAAGAAGCTGCGCCAATGGACCTTGGCGATAATCCAACTAGCCCAGTCCGGACTAGTAATACTCCGGCCAGCCCTACCAGAGCCGCTGCCGCTTCAACAGAAGATGTCCAAATTACTGGTTTTGGTCACACCGCTCCTGGTGAACCCGTTGCTTTATCCAAACATACTGCTAAAGAAGAAGTCTCTGGTAAAGACAAAGGCCAATGGAATCCGATTTGTCAAGCTATGCTCAACTCAGCGCCGAGGACCTTCATTCATGTCCGTGATTATGAAGCCGGTTTAGTGAATCTTATAAAGGAACGATATGAGGTAAACTTCTCCTTAATTTCCTGCAATCTTATTCCTGCCTAAGTGTAATGCCCCAGATGTAACACTTTCCAATTATGGCAATATATGAAACTTTGACTTCATCAATTCCATTCTGGGATCTTCCTTCATTTCGGGATTTCTTTGTTTTGCCGTGTGCGTGTGTGCATTTCATTCATGTCATGTTGTCATGTGCATTGCATTGCCTTCGTGTTGTCACTTGCACCCGGTCCCACTCGTCTCTTCCCGTTGTTTGTTTCGAGTTCCGACACTCACACCCGTGCCCGTGGCACCCCCGAGTCCTTCTTTCGTGTGTGGCAGTGTAACGTTCCTGGAATGACGCGAGACTTGTCGTGCGATGTTGTTTTGGTACGTGTAGGCCGCCTGTCAAGTTTCATCGCGTTTGGAGTTCGTTTGGTACTCCAACGGTTAACCTAGTGGGCTAAAAGTACCTCTTCCTTTTTGCCCAAGACCCCCTCCACAACAGCCCACAAACCCAGCACAACCACTCCCATCCTCTCGGTCGTCAGATCATGATCGCGTGGACGAAAACCGCACCCCATTTGGACTTTCCTAGCTCCCAGAATCTATAAATTAGCCCCTCCCCCGAAATTTTCGGGCAAAACCCTAGCCTCCTCCTAGCTCTAGTCGCCGCCTCGTTTTCCGTGCCGGGCGGACGTGTCCGCTCCATGCCGGACACGCTGCACCCGCCAGCACCGCCGTCCACCGCACCGTGCGGGCCCGCGGGGCCCGTAGCCAGCCCACCCGGCCCGGCCGGCCTCCGCGCCCCTCCGCTCCCAGCCGCGACTCGGCTCCCGCGCCCGCCGCTGCGCGTGAGCCGCCGGCCGCCATGCCAGTCGCCGCCGCCGCCGCGGTTCTCCACCCCGCCGCCGGCCGTGCCTCTCCGCCGCCGCCGGTTGTAGGCCGCCGGCGCCACGGACCTCCGCCGCCCCGGCCGCCTCTCGCCGGCACCGCCGCCGCCGTCGTCGGCCGGCCACCGAGCCACTGCCTCGGTCGTCTTCTCCGGCGGCCCGATCCCGATCTGGATCTGGAAGCTGGACCAGATCCACCCGTCCCTCCGTCCAAACACCCCCTCTCCGGCCCGGATCCCTTCATCCCGCACGGATCCATCCCGTTGACTTTCTCAGAGAGGTATAAATTTCACTAAGTCCCAGATCTGCTATATTTTGTTGCCTCATTTGCATGGCTGTAACTTCGTGCTCGTAGATCCTTTTTGGGCGTGTGATATATCAAAATGATCGTGGTGATGTGCTCTACATTTTGTTCCACTGTGGTGTGCTTGTTTGAGTTCATCTTGATGACCTAATCTTCGTGACAAGAGTGCTACTTGTTATAAACTGATGTTACTTGTTAATTTGATGCCATGTTTGAGATATGATAACTTGGTGCATGTTTATCCAAACGGAGCATATGATATGTCAAAATGTTCATTGTGAAGTGCTCTACATGATGGTTGCTGTAGCATTCATGTTAGGTGTCATATTGCCATGTTAATCTCTGTTGCAAAAGTGCATGTGGCTGTTAAGTGCTGAAACTTGTTATGAGATGTTGTTTTGAAATGCTCTTTGCTATTGATGTGTTTGTCCCCATGTCACATGTCAATATGTTTTAGAAGCACCATCATATGTTCTTTGCTGTGTTGCAAACCATTTTCCATGATATGCCTTGATGTGACTTAAACAAGCTTGTAAACATGCCATGCCAATGTTAATGTTTTATGCTTAGTAAAAAAAGTCTGGAATCTATTTTAACCTGATGCTATGTTTGCTAGATGCCCCACTCAAATTCATGGTTGTTTTGGAGTGGCCAATGATCATTCCTTGTTGTCCATGTTTTTGTATATCCATCCATGCCCTTACTTGCACATGTGGCTTGCTATAGCTTATTTATTTCTTGCCCTGAAGTTGCTATAAATTATACCTGTCAGGTTTTTATCATCATGAAAAATTTGGTGTAGCTTGTTGCTATTGATCCATGCCTCCTATGGAGTTCCTCCAATGGAGTTGTTTGCTGTAGGATATGTCTACTACATGTCAATGATCTTTATATACTTAGTGGAGTTGATATGCCTGTTGTTTTGTGCCTCCGAAGGCAGCATCGTGATGATGTTTTTGCCTTCCCAGATTTTGGCTAAGTCTGGATAATTTTATCGCAACTTGTCATGCTTGGTTAATTGTGTTCCTGTAGGTTTTTGGGTGTGTTCTAAGTTCATACTTGTTAAGTAACATGTCTACTTCACATCCATGCTTCTTGTCATCACGTTTGCGGGCTGTAGCATGATTATTTCTTGCTCCAAAGTTGCTATCTGGCTGTTAACTTCAGCTTTGTATTGTATCTTGTTTCGTGTGTTTGTGTTGAACCGTTGCTCCGTTTTGAGCGTGCCCTATATGAAACTTGTGTGATTTTGCATGTAGAATCATAATATCATGTTGTTTACATGTTTGAAGTGTGTTTTCTTGATGTTTGAATGCATCTTGCACCGTTGCCATGCTTATCTTGTTTTGCTCATATCTTCTAGGACGTAGCTCCGAATTAAACAAACTTTATATGAAACTTGACTAGAATTTCGTGTAGATCATTATGGTGCATGTTAACTTGTTGTTTAACAACTTTAACTTAAGGTTTGTTCAGATCTGGACTAATTTCAAATTATGCATATGAGGACTTACCGGATTTGTTATATGTTAATTCCGGCCTCATTTAAACTTGTTGTTTCGTGTTGTCCTTGTGTGCTTCATCCCTTGCCATGAAATGCCTCATATAGACTTGTCTTGCATCTTGTTGATTGTGCATTGCACCATGTTTGATGTTGTGCCACATTGTGTTCTTGTGTTGAGTAGAGCCGGGAGCCGAGACCGAGAACGAGGTTCCTACCGAGGTTGAGTACGAGGAGCCGTCCTACGATCCCATCGACGACTCGACAGGCAAGATGACCTGACTCAGATATCATTACTATCTTTGCCTATTGCTAGATGTCTCGCTCTTTAGCTTATTGCCTCGATGCCCATGTTTGTTTGTCAGCCTCCTATTGTAGCCATGAATCTCTCTAACCACCCAACCTAGCAAACCTTTGATTGGCTACGTAAGCTTCGCTCAGCCCCTCTTATAGCAGTGTTAGTTGCAGGAGAAGATTTGAAGATTCTTGCTTCATGATGAAGTTATTGTTGGGATATCACACTATATAATATGCTAAACTAAATCATCTATATACTTGGCAATGGGTGGAAGGCTAAGCCTCTTGCTTGGTGTTTTGTTCCACTCATGCCTCCCTAGGAACCGTTTAAACCGGTGTTATGTTCTTTGATTATGCGACCCTAACACGGTTGGGGTTTATGGGCCCCCCTCGATAACCCGCTTAGCGCTAAAGCTTTTCCAGCAAGTCCCAACATTGGTTCTACATTTGCCTAACAACTAAAACTTGCATAGGGAGTTATAAACCCTTTTCTTAATCAACAACCCGGGCCAGTGCTCCACATGAGTGTTGGTCCAAACTAAGCAGACTGTGGGGCCACCTCGAGGAAACTCGAGGGCTGGTAAAAAACCTGTAGGATGACTTATCCGGTCATGGCCTGAGACGAGATACGCAGGGCTACTATCAGGGTGTCGGCACGCCGGGAGGATTTGCTGGATTAGTTTTACCTTAGACGGAATATCTTGAGCACGCGATTCCGAGAATACTCGGGTCTTCCCACCTTGGAGTTGCGACTCCGCAGATCATGAGCTTGTGATGGGCTAAGTTGGGACACCCCTGCAGGGTTTGATCTTTCGAAAGCCGTGCCCGCGGTTATGTGGCAGATGGGAATTTGTTAATATCCGGTTGTAGAAAACTTGACACCATGTTCAGAATACATTACCAGCATGAGTAACCGTGACGGTCATTTTCCGAAGGGGTTCGGGAAGTGAACACGGTGGGGTTATGCTTGACGTGCTTAGATAGGATCACTTCGTGATCACTTTGACGTCCGTGGCACTTCTCTTCTCACTCTCAACACGTAAGCTAGTGCTAGTGCGGCTGCAACCTTTATTCTTCAGCCTTGTTCCACACCCAAGGCTTAGATTGTTTTGCTACCCGGGAACGGGATTGCTGAGTCCTCCGTGGCTCACAGATTCTACACAACACCAGATGCAGGTACTATGGTGAACTACACAGGAGATGGGACAGAGTTATACTGGGAGTTCGATGAAGAACGTGGGCGATACTATGTGTACTATCCCGATGATCAGTAGTGGCTTCTACTAGGGGCGATCGGACCTTGTGGCTTTATTTATTTGGTATCTTTCATTTGGATCTTCGTCCGTAGTCGGATTGTGATGTTATTTGGATGATGATTGCTTATGTAATGAATTGTGTGACGTGGCGAGTGTAAGCCAACTACTCTTTTGCAATTTCATCCCTCTTTTACATGAGTCGTGCAAAGATACCATACTTGAGATCATTCTAGTATGAGCTTATACCTTTAAGTCGTGCCTCGACACGTAGGAGGTATAATCTCATACTCGGCATGACAAGTTGGTAATCAGAGCGTTCTCCAACCTAGAAGCCCCCACTGATTGATCAAATCGTTGACGATTGAGTCTAGGCACACACTTGAAAATGTTTTTGAGTCCTATATATATATCGGAGAGTAGGATTTCTTTTTTCTCCTCATCCCTTTTCATTCGGGTGAGGACTCCTGACGATTACTTATCTCTTCTACTCTCAAAAATTCACTAAAAAAAATTTAGGATCACGCGAGTATTGTTTGAATTGTTCCGATGTCTTTGTGACGAGAACATTGTTCTCGATGCCTCCTGTCATTTAGGGGTTGTGGCAGTGTCCCGGGGAGTTGAGCTCCGAGGTGTTGTCGTCACAAATATATCGCATCATTTCTGGAATACTTAAGATGGCCGACATCAAAAACTCTCCTATGCGGTTAGTGGCAAGATAACCCCGACATCACCCAGTACTGGGGAGGTAGTTCGGGAGTATTTCCATAGCTTGTATAGCAGATGCGTTTCGAAGGTCCGAGGTAAACGGTTTCCGAAAATGACTGGTTATGTGTTGAAGGATGGTTACAGCTGGATGTAGGATTACAGTTGAGTGCGCGATGCTTCCCCTGTATCCCCAACACCTGATTGCATAACTGGAAACTTTCGGAAATTAATAGGTGGGTTCATCTAGTAGCTCGTAGGCATTCTTCCAACGAATGCATGATATGGAGTTCGGGGTTCTACATTGAGTGAAGTAGTTTTATGGGCGTTGTTTCGATCGGGAGTTGCATCTTAAAGTGTCCTTGGCTATGCTGATCCGGGGATTGCAAAACCCTTTTGTAATCGGGACTTCAGAATGCCCAATGTGTAGTTTTTCACGTGTAGTCCCCAAGGGCCGGTTTATCTCTTCAGGATGAACCGGGACTTTCATTCTATAACTATCTTTGAACAATAGCGCATTAGCCCCAAAGTGCCAAGTGTATAACTTGTTATGTGCTTGGGACTTTGATAAAGATGTCTGATAACTGCAAATATGCATTAGCCCCCAAGTGCCAAGTGTATAACTTGTTATGTGCTTGGGACTTCCAATATGCTTTTACCAATGTATGATGTGTGTTTCTCAGGCTGATCTAAACCAGAAAGAATCTGAAGTGGCTGATCTCCAAGACAACCTAAAATTCCAGCAAACCGCCGCTTCCAAGACCAAGGATGAGCTGACCATCGCCTTAGCAAGCATGGAGAAATTGAAGAAAGACTTCCAGAAGGAACGGGCGGATTGGGAGGCAGAAAGAGCTGCTTTGGAGAAAAGGGCAATTGACGCAGAGGCCGCCCTCAATCCAGTGTCAGAAGAGCTATCTGGCTTAAAACGACAGATAAACGCCATGACCACTGCTGTTTTTGGTAAGTACTCTTATCATAATTCTGAATATGATATCTTTGCAATCTTCCGGTTTAACCCCAATTCCATTGACGCGGGAAAACGTACTGCTCATCTTGGTGCTGATATGCAGAAGAAGCTGAAGGCTGCCTATAATCTTATAGAGCAGCTTCATACCGGCGCTCAAAGGGTTATTTGTGCTGCTTCTCATAACAAACCGGCCCCACATTGATCAAGGAGATGTTGGAAAAGATATCAGTGCTACCCGCCCGGTTTGGAGAACTCAAGAAATCAGCTGCCCAGGTGGGTGCTTTAACTGCATTAACTCGAGCAAAGGTTTGGGTACCTGATCTTGACCCGGCCGATGTAATAAATGGCTATCCAAGCGTGAAAGAGGACGGATCAGAATTCACAAATGAAGATATGCGGGCTTTGACAAGAGAAATGCGGCCCTTGGCCAGCAAATTAGCTGATGAAGCTGATCTGTCCCGCTATCAGGCGAGGTATGATGCTGACAATCGTCGGCTCAATGCACCGATCCATGAAGTGGAGGATCTCATCCCGCCCGTCCGTAAGCATACCTATGCCCCTGATGTTGAACCGTCTGAGCTCATAAGCGATGAAGCTATTTTCCAGGCTCTAACAAAGATCAATTGGGCAACCACTGACTTCCAGCTACTGAATGAAAACAAAGAAGAGCCGGCGCAGGATGATCCACAACCGTCTAACCGGGCTCATGCGGAGCCATGAACCGATGCCGGTTTAACGTTTATTGTGTCGCAATACTTTGTGAGGAACAGATATTCTTTTGGGCTGTAAAACGCCTTGTAATAGGATAGCTGAAACATTTGGTTATGTCATCATGCATATTCCCTCTTCATAGCATTGCTCAATCTGGCAGTATGATAGTACTTCTGCTTATGACGCTGAACAGTTGTACTCAACCTGTTTCTGCATAAGACAAAATTTAAAGGGTCCTGGCGGTTTATCGCCGGATGGGTCATAATGCCCAAATACATGATCTAGGTTTATAACCTGAGCTATATTAAAATACGAAACATATATCATACCTGTGATATAAAATCGTGTCGTTGGCCTAACCAACTTTTGCAGTAAGGGTGATAATCCCAAATTGTGAGTATTGATTACTCCTGCAATATTTTGCCGGTTCATGATGAAACCATACCGGGATGTGATAAACATCGGCTTAGCTGTAAATAATACTGGCGGTTTGTAATCAAACCAGACCAGGTTCTGTGAACGCCGGTTTATTAATGGTGGCGACTTGTAGTCAACCACTCGGCCGAATCAATAGATATCGGATGAATATCAACAATCTCATTGAGAAGTAAAAATTTGGCAAACAAAGAAAATAAAAACTTGTAGTCGAGGCTTTTTACGAGCTGCCGGGCTCCAAATCCGAGGCTTTTCATGGGCTGCCAGGCCGCTGAGTTAAAACATTTCACAAAGCCTATTAAGATGGACCTCAATCCTTAACCAATCGTCATTTTAACGTTGACAAGTTCAGGGTCTGTTATAAGATTGACTTGTCAATCGTTCGACGGGTCATACCAGGTTTACCTGGGCGGAGTGACTTACTTGATGCAGGCAGGTTAGCCCGGGGTTTTAGGTGTATACACCAGGCTTCCAAGCCGTGGCTTGATAGCTTATTACAAGGGCCTTAAAAGCTCTTTGTCGCTGTGTGACAGGAGCCCCCAAGTAACATTGTGAGTTGTGCTCATCGGATGCGTATGTTTGAGTTGTGCTATGCATCAAACTCTCTTTTGCCCCTTACCATCATGTTGGCTTGATAGCCGGATTACCAAAGTAACCAGAGTTGTGCTCTTATGATGATATTGGCTTGATAGCCGGTCTAAGAGGGCCATAGGAACTCCGTCTTACACACAGAGGCCCCCATGTGACAAACTCTTATGAAAAAAGCAGCATATACCCCGCTTTAATGGGGATGCCAGTTTATTATATTGATCATAATATATACATTGCGAATATATGTACATAAAGCGGAGCCTATGGCTCAGGTGTAGTAAGGCCGAAGATGAGCGATGTTCCACGGCCGTCGGGTCTCCTCCTCAGTGGTGCGTGAGTCCTTGTGTTCTCGAACATCGATGAGGTAGTATGACCCATTGTGTAGATTCTTGCTGACCACAAAGGGTCCTTCCCAAGGTGGGGATAGCTTGTGCATATCTGTCTGGTCTTGGATGAGCCAGAGCACTAGATCACCTTCTTGAAACGTTCTGGTTTTATCTCGGCGACTATGGTATCGACGCAGATCCTGCTGATAAATCGCTGATCGAGCCGCTGCAATGTCACGCTCTTCATCCAGTCGGTCCAATGTGTCTTGCCGCGCCTTCTCGTTATCAGCTTCAACGTAAGCCGCCACCCGGGGTGAATCATGACGGATGTCACTAGGGATAACCGCTTCAGCTCCATATACCATGAAAAAGGGCGTGTAACCCGTGGACCTGTTGGGCGTGGTGTTGATGCTCCATAACATAGAGGTTAATTCATCCACCCAACAACTCGGCGTCCTCTGCAAGGGAACCATGAGCCGGGGCTTGATGCCTCTCAAGATCTCTTGATTGGCTCTCTCAGCTTGACCATTGGACTGGGGGTGAGCCACTGAAGATATGTCAAGCCGGATGTGCTCTCGTTCACAAAATTCTTCCATAGCCCCCTTGGATAAATTGGTACCATTATCAGTTATAATACTGTGTGGAAAGCCAAACCGGAAAATCACCTTCTTGATGAATTGAACCGTCGTTGCCGCATCACACTTGCTGACTGGGTCCGCCTCGACCCACTTGGTAAACTTATCCATCGCCACCAGAAGGTGGGTCTTCTTATCTGGAGATCTCTTAAAGTGCCCAACCATGTCTAGCCCCCAAGTCGCAAACGGCCAAGTAATTGGAATCATCCTCAATTCTTGAGCCGGTATATGAGCACACCGTGAGAACTTCTGGCAAGCATCACACTTTTTGACCAGGTCCTCTGCATCAGCATGAGCTGTCAGCCAATAGAACCCATGACGAAAAGCTTTAGCTACCAAAGATTTTGAACCGGCATGGTGACCGCAATCTCCTTCGTGTATCTCTCGAAGAATCTCGCAGCCCTCCTCCGGTGACACACAACGTTGAAACGCCCCGGATACACTGCAATGATGCAGCTCTCCGTTGACAATAGTCATCGATTTGAACCACCGAATTATCTGCCTAGCCAAGACTTCATCCTCTGGTAACTCACGTCGATTCATATACACCAGGTATGGGACTGTCCAATCCGGAATAGCGTGAAGCGCCCCTACCAATTGAGCCTCCGGATCAGGAACAACCAAGTCTTCTTCTGAGGGTAATTTCACTGATGGATTATGCAATACGTCCAGGAAGTGGAACCGGTTTACGCTGGGAACCCAGACGGCTTAATGCGTCGGCCGCTTCATTCTTTCACCGGTCCACCTGGTCCACCTGATAACCCTTGAAGTGCCGAGCGACAGCGTCCACCTCTCGACAATACGCCGCCATAAGTGGGTCCTTAGAATCCCAAGTACCAGACACTTGTTGTGCCACCAAGTCTGAGTCACCAAAGCATTTAACCCGGCTTAAATTCATCTCCTTAGCCATTCGCAGACCGTGGAGGAGAGCCTCATATTCAGCTGCATTGTTAGTACAAGGGAACATTAAACGGAGGACATAACAAAACTTATCACCTCGTGGGGAAGTTAACACAACTCCAGCCCCCGAGCCCTCCAATTGCCTGGATCCATCGAAGTGAATAATCCAGTACGTGTGATCCGGTTTCACCTCCAAAGCCTGCAACTCCGTCCAATCGTTGATGAAGTCCACTAGTGCTTGAGATTTGATTGCAGTGCGAGGCACATATTTTAGCCCGTGAGGACCAAGTTCAATGGCCCACTTGGCAACCCGGCCAGTTGCTTCTCTGTTTTGGATTATATCTCCCAGAGGGGCAGAACTGACTACAGTGATTGGATGGCCTTGAAAATACTGCTTAAGCTTCTGGTTTGCCATGAAGACTCCGTATACCAATTTCTGCCAATGCGAGTATCTCTGCTTCGACTCAATGAGCACCTCGCAGATATAGTAAACCGGCCTTTGAACTGGATATTCCTTCCCCGCCTCCTTGCACTCTACTACAATGGCAACACTTACGGCTCAGGCGTTAGCAGCCACGTATAACAACAGCGGCTCATTATCAACTGGGGCGGCAAGGATGGGCGGCTCTACCAGCTGCTTCTTTAAGTCCTCAAACGCAGCATCAGCAGCATCACTCCAGACAAAGCAATCTATCTTTTTCATCATCTGGTAAAGCAGGATGGCCTTCTCTCCCAAATGGCTGATAAACCGGCTCAGTGCCGCAATGCGGCCTGCCAAGCGCTGGACATCGTTGATGGGCACCGGTTTAGCCAAGGACATAATAGCCATGATCTTCTCCGGATTAGCTTCAATCCCCCTGTTTGACACAAGGAATCCCAGGAGCTTGCCTGCTGGTACACCAAAAATGCACTTGGCCGGATTAAGCATCATCTTATAAAACCGAAGATTATCAAAGTTTCCTTCAAGTTAGCTATCAGCGTTTCTTCCTTCCTGGATTTTACCACAATATCATCCACGTATGCGTGAACATTTCGCCCAATTTTCTTATGAAGACAACTCTGTACGCAACGCTGATAGGTCGCCTGTGCACTCTTGAGCCCAAAAGGCATGGATACATAACATAAAGCTCCAAAGGGAGTTATAAAAAATGTCTTCTCCTGGTCCTTAACTGCCATCTTGATCTGATGATAACTGGAATATGCATCCAAAAAACTTAAGCGCTCACAACCCGTCATAGCATCAATGATTTGATCAATACGGGGGAGGGCAAAGGGATCAGCTGGGCAAGCCTTATTCAGATCTGTGTAGTCAACACACATTCGCCAAGTGCCATTCTTTTTTAGCACCAGCACCGGATTAGCCAACCACTCAGGATGAAACACTTCAACTATAAAACCTGCCGCCAAGAGCATGGCTACCTATTTGCCAATAGCCTTGCGCCTCTCTTCATTGAAGCGGCGGAGAAACTGTTTAACCGGTTTAAACTTGGGATCAACGTTAAGAGTGTGCTCAGCGAGTTCCCTCGGTACACCTGGCATGTCAGAAGGTTTCCATGCAAAGATGTCTCGATTCTCACAGATGAACTCGATGAGCGTGCTTTCCTATTTCGGATCCAGGTTAGTGCTGATGGTGAATTGCTTGGATGAATCGCCAGGAACAAAGTCGACCTGCTTGGTCTCATCAGCTGATTTAAATTTCAAGGCCGGATCATGCTCTATAGTTGGCTTCTTCAACGAAGACATGTCTACCGGATCAACATTATCCTTGCAAAATTTCAATTCCTCGGTTGCACAAACCACCTCAGCATAAGCTGCATCACCTTCCTCACACTCCAAAGCAATCTTACGGCTCCCATGGACCGTAATAGTTCCTTTATGACCTGGCATCTTGAGATGCAGATAAATGTAACAGGGCCTCGCCATGAACTTAGCATAAACCGGCCGCCCGAACAAGGCATGATACGGGCTTTTGATTTTTACCACTTCGAAGGTCAAAGTTTCCGACCTCGAGTCATGCTCATTTCCAAAAGTGACCTCCAGGTCTATCTTACCGACCGGATACGCCGATTTACCAGGTACCACACCGTGGAAAATAGCGTTGGACTGCCTAAGCTTCTTGTTTGTCAACACCATGCGACGAAAGGTCTCATAATACAGGATATTGATGTTGCTTCCTCCGTCCATGAGTACCTTGGTAAACTTGTACCCCCAACCTGAGGCGCCACCACTAGAGTCAGCTGACCTGGATTATCAACCCGGGGCGGATGGTCCTCACGACTCCATACAATGGGTTGTTCTGACCAGCGTAAATAATGAGGCACCGCCGATTCAACAGAGTGCACTGCCCTCTTATAAACCTTTTGATCACGTTTACATAAGCTTGTGGTGAAGACGTGATACTGCCCACTACTCAACTGCTTCAGGTTGCTCTGATAACCTGATTGCTGTTGCTGATGATTGCCCTGATGATTATAATTACCTTGGCCATTCTGATGGATGTTCCCGTTTTGATTACCGTGTCTACCCTGATTGCCTTGGAAATTTGGACCGGAACCACCACCTTGATAACCCGGCCTGTGGAAACCAGGGCCTGAACCGCCGGACGATCCATGATCGTATTGGAACCGGTTTTTGAACTCCCTCATAATAAAACAGTCCTTCTAGAGGTGTGTGGTTGGCTTTTCCTTCGTACCGTGCCTAGGGCAAGGCAAATTCATCTGGCGCTCCAGATTAATGTTTGATCCTCCGCCCCGTGAGGGCGGTCTACCTTTGCGACGCTGGCCATCATCCTGTGCACTAGTGTTAGCCACAAAATCTGGATTGCTATCTGCTTTATGCTTACCGCTGTATCCCTGACTCGTCGGATTAGACTGTGGCGCCTTCCCGTTCTTTTTTCCTTTCCTTGACTTCTCGTCATCAGACTCCGGATATTTGGTACTATCTGAATCGGCATACTTCACCAGAGCGCCCATGAGCGTCCCCATGTCGTCACAATTACGTTTGAGCCGTCCCAACATCAACTTTAGAGGCTTGAACCGGCAATTGCCTTCCAATGTTAAAACCGTTGTATCCGGATTGATGCGATCTGAGGAATGCAGGATTTCTGACACCCGGCGCACCCAATGACTTGTCGATTCATTCTCCCCTTGAACACAGGCAGCCAAGTCTACAATGGACATGGGCTGCTTGCATGTGTCTTTGCAATTTTTGATAAACCGGCGGCGTAACTCGGCCCATGATCCGATGGAATTCGGCGGTAAACTTTTTAACCAAGTATGGGCCGTTCCCTCCAACATCATGGTGAAGTATTTAGCACACGCCGCGTCGTTCACATCCAGCATCTCCATTGCCATCTCGTAGCTCTCGACCCATGCTTCGGGGGATAAATCTGCAGTATAATTGGGCACCTTGCGTGGTCCTTTGAAGTCCTTAGGCAGCCGTACATTGCGTAAAGCGGGGGTGAGACACAGTACTCCCAAGGAGCTGGAAGTAACCCCGGGCTCGACAGTGGTAGATGGACCAATCGGCATAGGTTGACGGGCTTCATATTGTGCTGCTAATTCGGCTTCTCGGCGCCGTCTGCCTTGATCCACCACCTCTTGGGCGTTCGTACCTCCACCCGCCGGGTTATCCCTCCGCGGCGGGTTACGATTCCGCGCACTACTTGACACGGTCGTTCATCCATATGACTGATGTAACTCCGGCTTGGGCGAGGGGTGGAATGAATCCTCTCGCGGTTGTGAGAATAAGCCTGCTGTTGAGTTAAAGCTGTCTCCAGGAACTCCCTAGCTCGTCGCGCCTCCACTGCTATAGGGGATCCCCCTTCAATGGGAAGGGCCGCCAATCGTGAAGCAGCTGCAACTATGTTATCCAAAGGGTTGGAATAGTGACCAGGAGGCATTGGCGCATGCTGTGATGGAACGACCTGACGGGCTGGATCCGCGGCCTGTTGCTGGACCGACGCCCCCGTGCCAGGCACCTCTCCCCGGTTTGCCCCTGGCTGATTGCTGGTTCCCGCTCCTGACGTACTGAAGTGGTTCCTTGCTTCGTAAACCAGCAGCAGGCGAGAATCGCGCCTTCTCCTCATTACGTCATTTGATGCAGTCTGATCCAACAGGAGCCGATAAGCCTGAGCATCTAGCTCGGCCTTCCTCGCGATCATCCTAGTATTCTTAGCAGCCAGGTCCAACTTAGCTTGATCTATCTGGCCCCTCACTTTAGCAATTTCCACGTCGTGTTGTACCTTCTCGGCTTGGCTGACCTCCATAGTCAGCAGCGTTGTCAAGGTGTCGACTAAAGCGGACAGAACTTGAGCCGGCGGCTGAACATGGCCTCCTGCCCCAGCTGCTGCTGCTGCCGCCAGGTCGGATGTTAACGCTGCCACAGTTGAAGATTGTTGCATAGATTGTGATCCGGACATGAAGACTGCGACTCGGCTCGGCGGATCAAGGGTGTCCGGAATACTGTCACCGTCGGAACAGCCCCCAGACCGGCCATCCTACAACAGATATAAAGACTCGGTTTCTCCAGTGGATGACTCGTCGTTGGAATAAACGACGGTCTCGCCACCAGATTCTGATCCATCCTCAGCTTGCACTCCATGAACCGCTCCCACGAAGACACGCTTCATGGTGGGCCGAATCCGGACAGGTCTCGCACGCTGAGCCGACTTGACAATGTTGGAGCAGATGTCCGGCTCAGGGCCCGGTTCGCCGATCTTGCCAATGAAGACGTGGATGCCACCAAAGGGGACCCGGTACCCGTACTCGATTGAATCGGCCTCGGGACCCCAGCCTGCATCGTCGATGTAGATCTTGCCATGACGACTCTTAGTCATCCGGCCCACTGCGTAGCCCTTGAGTCCTTAAAAGCTGCCCTTCAAGAACTCAAAACCATCGTGCGACAGCCCCACGGTGGGCGCCAGCTATCGTGGTTTTGTCACGGCAGATGTCCTAGCAAAAGGACTTAGTCATGGAGCCATCACTATGGGTTAGCTTAAAGGGGTTAAAGCGGACAAGGATGTAAGGGATTTTATACTAGTTCGGCCCCTTCGATGAAGGTAAAAGCCTACATCTAGTTTGGTGTGGTATTGCTAGGGTTTCGATGACCAGTGAGCGAATCCGCTTTGCCTGTGTCTCGAGTTGTTCTCTGTCCCTGAACCGTCGTCGGGTGGTCCCTTTATATACACAGGATCACGCCCGGTCCGGTTTATAGAATCCTGAGGCCAGCTCATAAATGTGCCTGGCCCGGTCTCTATCTTTCCTATCTTACAATACAAGTTAGACGCCGTATGGCGGTTTACATTTACGGGCCCTAACACCCTTTGGGCCCTGGATCTTTAATCTTGTGTAGTCACGCGCCATACTTTGTCTTGCTGGGCTTCAATATAAGTAATTGCTTATAGGCATAAACCGGCCCCTCCTGGGCGGTTTATACCTAATAGTTATATCCTTGACAAGTATGGTTAACGTTCATATTACTACAGACATTCTTGTTTTCACAGATTGATGTAATAGCTTCATTATTTGCATATGTTTGAATTCTTGTTGAAGCCTCCTTGACTTTGGTAATATTTGTTCATAATTATACAATAATGTTAGAGTAGTACATGATGGGATTTCATTGATCATATGCACTAACCCCGCCACTAAAAGTTCGGTTAAGTTTTGTGTGGATGAAGTGTTCGAAGATCAAGGAGGTCTCGATATGAGGAGAAGGAGGAGAGGCAAGAGCTCAAGCTTGGGGATGCCTGAGGCACCATAAGTAACTATTCAAGGAGGCTCAAGCGTCACAGCATGGGGATGCCCCGGAAGGCATCCCATCTTTCTTCAACAAGTATCGGTATGTTTTTTGATTCGTTTCGTTCACATGTTATGCATAAACTCTTGGAGCGTTGTGTGCTTTTTATTTTTCCTTTTAATAAATGCACCATGCTGGTATCATATAGTCCTTGGTTGATTTATAGAATGCTCTTTGCACTTCACTTATATCTTTTGAGTATGGCTTTATAGAATGCTTCATGTGCTTCGCTTATATCATTTGAAGTTTGGATTACCTGTTTCTCTTCACATAGAAAACCGCCATTTGTAGAATCCTCTTTTGCTTCACTTATATTTGTTAGAGCGTGGGCATATCTTTTGTAGAAAGAATTCAAACTCTCTTGCTTCACTTATATCAATTTAGAGAGTTGACAGGAATTGGTCATTCACATGGTTAGTCATAAAATCCTACATAAACTTGTAGATCGTTGAATATGATATGTTTGATTCCTTGCAATAGTTTTGCGATATAAAGATGGTGATATTAGAGTCATGCTAGTGGGTAGTTGTGGATTGTATAAATACTTGTGTTGAGGTTTGTGAGTCCCGAAGCATGCATGTAAGGTGAACCGTTATGTGATGAAGTCGGAGCATGATTTATTTTTTGATTGTCATCCTTTGTGTGGAGGTCGGGATCGTGCAATGGTTAACTCCTACCAACCCTTCCCCTAGGAGCATGCATGTAGTACTTTGTTTTGATGGCTAATAAATTTTGCAATAAGTATGTGAGTTCTTTATGACTAATGTTGAGTCCATGGATTATACGCACTCTCACCCTTCCACCATTTCTAGCCTCTCTTGTACCACGCAACTTTCGCCGGTACCATACACCCACCATATACCTTCCTCAAAAAAGCCACCATACCTACCTATCATGGCATTTCCATAGCCATTCCGAGATATATTGCCATGTAACTCCACCGTTCCGTTTATTATGACACGCACCATCATTTTCATATTGCCTTGCATGATCGTAAGATAGCTAGCATGATGTTTCCATGGCTTGTCCATTTTTTGATGTCATTGCTACGCTAGATCAATGCACATCCCGGTACACCGCCGGAGACATTCACATAGAGTCATATTTTGTTCTAGCTTCGTAATCTTTGAGTTGTAAGTAAATAAAAGTGTGATGATCTTCATTATTAGAGCATTGTCCCATGTGAGGAAACAAAAAAAACAAAACAAAAAAGAGAAAGGCCAAATAAAAAAGTGATGGCCCCAAAAAAGAGGGGGGCTAAAAACAGGAAAGCCCCACCAAAAAATGGGAGAAAAAGAGAGAAGGGACAATGTTACTATCCTTTTACCACACTTGTGCTTCATCATTGCACCATGTTCTTCATGATAGAGAGTCTCCTATGTTGTCACTTTCATATACTAGTGGGAATTTTCATTATAGAACTTGGCTTGTATATTCCAACGACGGGCTTCCTCAAATGCCTTAGGTCTTCATGAGCAAGCAAGTTGATGCACACCCATTAGTTTTCTTTTTGAGCTTTCATACACTTATAGCTCTAGTGCATCCGTTACATGGCAATCCCTACTCACTCACATTGATATCGATTGATGGACATCTCCATAGTCCATTGATTTTCCTAGTTGATGTGAGACTTTCTCCCTCCTTTTGTCTATCACCACCTTCTATTCCACCCACAGTGTTATGTCCATGGCTCACACTCATGTATTGCGTGAAAGTTGAAAAAGTTTGAGAATACTAAAGTATGAAACAATTGCTTGGCTAAAACCGGGGTGGTGCATGATTTAAATACTTTGTGTGGTGAAGATGGAGCATACCAGACCATATGATTTTGTAGGGATAACTTTCTTTGGAAATGTTATTTTGAAAAGACATGATTGCTTTATTAGTATGCTTGAAGTATTATTGTCTTAATGTCAAATGATAGACTATTGCTTTGAATCATTCGTGTCTTAATATTCATGCCATGATTAGATTACATGATCAAGATTATGCTAGGTAGCATTCCACATCAAAAATTATCTTTTTTATCATGTACCTACTCAAGGACGAGCAGGAATTAAGCTTGGGGATGCTGATACGTCTCCGTCGTATCTACAATTTTTTATTGTTCCATGCCAATATTCTACAACTTTCATATACTTTTGGCAACTTTTTATACTATTTTTTGGGACTAACATGTTGATCCAGTGCCAGTTCATGTTTGTTGCATGTGTTTTGTTTCGCAGAATATCCATATCAAACGGAGTCCAAACGGGATAAAGACGGATGGAATTTTTTTTTGGAATATATGTGAATTTTGGGAAGCGGAACCAACGTGAGATGATGTATGAGTGGCCCACGAGGGTGAGGGGCGTGCCCGGGGGGGTAGGCGCGCCCTGGGCCCCCGTGGCCACTCCGTAAGGCGGTTGATTCCCTTCTTTCGCCGCAAGAAAGCTAATATCCGTATAAAAATCGTGTCAAAAATCAGCCCAATTGGAGTTACGGATCTCCGGGAATTTAAGAAACGGTGGAAGGCCAGAATCTGGGAATGCAGAAACAGACAGAGACAGAGAGACATATCCAATCTCGGAGGGGCTCTCGCCCCTCCCACGCCATGGAGACCATAGACCAGAGGGTAAACCCTTCTCCCATCTAGGGAGAAGGTCAAGGAAGAAGAAAAAGGAGGGGGTCTCTCTCCCCCTCGCTTCCGGTGGCACCGGAGTGCCGCTGGGGCCATCATCGTCACCGCAATCTACACCAACAACTTCACCGCCGTCATCACCAACTCTCCCCCCCCCCTCTATGCAGAGGTGTAACCCCTCTTCTACCCGTTGAAATCTCTACTTAAACATGGTGCTCAACGCTATATATTATTTCCCAATGATGTATGGCTATCCTATGATGTTTGAGTAGATCCGTTTTGTTCTATGGGTTAATTGATGATCGTGATTGGTTTGAGTTGCATGTTTTATTATTGGTGTTGTCCTATGGTG
Organism: Secale cereale; assembly: GCA_902687465.1. Classification (NCBI taxonomy): domain Eukaryota; kingdom Viridiplantae; phylum Streptophyta; class Magnoliopsida; order Poales; family Poaceae; genus Secale; species Secale cereale. Next base: position 47,449,334 of record LR738714.1, on the reverse strand, counting down.
CTCTCCGTGTCGCGCAAGCGTGAGGGATCCTCGCTGTAGGGTTTGCAATATGTTCATGATTTGCTTATGGTGGGTGGCGTGAGTGACAGAAGCACAGACCCGAGTAAGTAGGTTGTTTGCGTATGGGAATAAAGAGGACTTGATACTTTAATGCTATGGTTGGGTTTTGCCTTAATGATCTTTAGTAGTTGCGGATGCTTGCTAGAGTTCCAATCATAAGTGCATATGATCCAAGAAGAGAAAGTAGGTTAGCTTATGCCTCTCCCTCAAATAAGATTGCAATAGTGATTACCGGTCTAGTTATCGATTGCCTAGGGACAAATAACTTTCTCGTGACAAAAATATCTCTACTAAAACTAATTTAGTTGCTTCTTTATCTTAACAGCCCCTGGTTTTATCAACATTCTCTTTATATTCTTCCAAACCTATCCCACAAAAACTACAAAGTACTTCTAGTTTCATACTTGTTCTAGGTAAAGTAAACGTCAAGTGTGCGTATAGTTGTATCGGTGGTCGATAGAACTTGAGGGAATATTTGTTCTACCTTTAGCTCCTCGTTGGATTCGACACTCTTACTTATCAAAAGAGGCTACAACTGATCCCCTACACTTGTGGGTTATCACCCTTGCCTTGCACAAATGGGCTAAGTGGGCCTCTAGGATTTATTAGGAATTCCTAAAATAGTTATTGGGCTGTACCAAAATATACTAAATTCCAGCAACCCCCCACCAGATCCCAGAGGCACACAAGAATTGCCTTTGGTTCAAAAACATTGTTTTTGATATACCGGTACTATAGTGGAGACTGTTAAGTTGAACTTCCACCTAGAACTCTATGCTACACTAGTAAGCAACTTGAACAGTGGACTGGGCCTTGAACTGCAAGTTTTCTGCCAATCTAGCTTCACACAAAGACTTGACTGATGCTGGGATACCGTGGATCTTCCCCACGGGTGGAGCTTATGCGTCATACTCCGAGAACTTTCATGACTTTACTAGAGAGAATCCTACTCTCATAGATTGCGATGTTTAACAATCAGACACATATAGGTGTGTTGTTCAAAAGATGTTCTGCACGACAACATCTCTACTTAAATGAGCCACTTCGAACAAATTAAGATATACATCAACCTGCCATGCAGATTAGGAGAGTATTGCATCTTCATGGAGTGGTATTGTTAATAGTAAGGATACTCTCCTCTTAGTTAACCAACGGCTTGTCTTCCCCATCCAATTCACGGGATCTTCGATCACAAAGACTAGGTTACCACTGTGAACAACTCATATTGTGGGTCTCATACCCATCTCCCTCGATGCATTATCTATCACATTACGTGATAGACCCTTAGTAAAAGGATCTGCCAGATTTTTAGACATTTGGATATAATCCTTCATGGGAAGGATATCTTCGAAGAAAGTCGCATCATTCGACTCCATGATTGTACCGACATGCATGTCAGATACCCCAGATTTTAGAACCAAGAATCTATAACCAATGCTACGAAAAACATGAACCAGGAAAACACAATCCACAATTTTTGGTCCAAGTTTGCGCTTCTTTGAAATTGGCACGTTGACTTTCGCCAAACAACCCCAGGTCCATAGATAAGAGAGTTTAAACCTTTTCTTCTCCTATTCGTTGATTGGAGTTATCTCTTTGTTCTTTGTGGGCACTCGGTTTAGGACATGGCATGCAGTCAATATCACCTCCCCCCACCATGCCTTGGAGAGACCCGATGTGTCTAACATCGTGTTAACCAAATCAGTTAGAGTATGGTTCTTTCTTTTAGCTACCTCATTTGATTGAGGTGAATAGGGAGGCGTCCTCTCATGGATTATACCATGTTCCACACAAAAAGCATCAAATTCATTGGAAAAATACTCTCCACCATGGTCGGACCTAAGCCTCTTGATTTTATGATCAATTTGGTTTTCCACTTCAGCTTTATAGATCTTGAAAAAGTTCAAAGCCTCATCCTTAGATTTCAGAAGATACACATGGCAGTATCTAGTGGAGTCATCAATTAATGTCATGAAATATCTCTTTCCACCTTTTGTCAAAACACCATTCATTTCACATAGATCTGAATGTATGAGCTCTAGTGGTGCATGATTTCTCATTTCCGCACTCGTGTGAGACTTACGAGGTTACTTAGCTTGCACACAAACTTGACACTTAAATCCCTTGACAGTGGTGAAACTAGAGATTAAGTTCAATTTGGCTAGTCGTGACATGCAACCAAAGTTATCATGACAGAGATGTGAATGCCACACATTTGATTAACTACTGTTGCAAACATGATTAATAACTTTATTGCAAACATCTGACAAGGATAAATGAAATAGGCCTCCTGACACATAGCCTTTGCCAACAAACCCTCCATACTTGGATATTACAAATTTATTCGACTCAAATACAAGCTTGTAGCCATCTCTACACAAAAGAGATCCGCTAACAAGATTTTTATTGACGGGGGGGACATAATGCACGTTCTCCAGCCGCACGATCTTCCCCGAAGTAAACTTCAGATCCACCGTGCCAACACCACGAATAGAAGCACTTGAACAGTTGCCCATCAGTACGTTGGAAGTCCCCGTGGTCTGATAAGACGAAAACATGGAAATATCACCGCTTACATGCACATTAGCACCCGTGCCAATCAACCAATTAGGAGAATGATATACTGAAAGAACAATGGGAAATATACCATACCCGACATCCTTCATGTCAGTGTCTCCAATGACAACATTAGCAGTCTTGACGCCTTTCCCAAGATGATGCTTGTCATAGCGATTAGGGCAACTAGGAGCCGAGTGATCAGGATCTCCACACACATGGCAAACACATTTCTTCTTGTCATTCTTTTTCCTGAAGTGTGTGTGTTGTACAACCTTGTTCTTCCCATCAAACTTTGCTTTACCATCAAACTTTCCCTTGTTCTTGAACTTGTGGGACTGGAAGTTTTTCTTCTGTACCAGATTGGCACTAGATCCTCCCTCAATACCTCGAGCACGTATGTCCTTTGCTCTCGCCTTTTCTTCCACATCAAGAGTACCAATGAGATCCGGAATGGGAAACTCCTGCCTCTTATGCTTCAGAAAGGTATCAAAGTTCCTCCATGAATGAGGAAACCTAGTGATGATACCTTCGGCAACAAACTCGTCCGGTAGCATACAATTGAAGTGCACAAGTTCTCTAGCAAATGACTATATCTCATGAGCTTGCTCAACCATGGAGCGCTCTTCAGTCATCCTGTAATCATAGAATTTCTCCATGATGTACAGCTTAGTGCCGGCATCCGAGACCCCAAACTTGGCCTCGAGTGCATCCCACATATCTTTTCCATTATCAATTAACGCATAAGAGTCAACTATGTTCTCACCATGAACACTCAAGAGAGCAGCCTTAAACAGGGTATCCATTTTCTGGAAAGATTTTTCCTATTGAGCATCATAATCTCCTTCGGGTTTGCCAAGAGTGGCATCATAGCAGCTCATGGTTTGAAACCATAGAATGGCTCTCACGTGCCACCTCTTATAGTGGATACCCTCAAACATAGGAGGTCTCATGGAAGCAGCAAAACCACTTGGGTTAAATTTCCTATAATAAGGTTTTTGGATTGTTGGAAATATGAGCAATTTACCAAATGATTTTATTAACGAAAATACTAGAAAAAACATGACTAATATAGCAGAGATAAAACAGGTCATGTTATCTAACAGATAGAAGGTAAGTAGCATCTACATATATGAACTAAAACCAAATATATCTAGAGCAGACGCTAGAGCCAGAAACTGAAGCAGAACCTCAAATGGAGAGAGTATGAGAACATACGGAACAGGAGCAGAAGCCCCGGTCTTGGGTGCGGTGTCCTCGCTAGCCATGTCGTCGAAGAGGTTGTCGACCTTAGGGAAGAAGTCGTCATCGGGGAAGTAGTTGTCGGAGACTGGGGCGTCCGTGACGAAGAAGCCAGTAGTTGCGCTGAGTGCTCCCCAAAAATCTTATCACCCTTCTCCCGTATAGGACTCAAAGAGGTGCAGTTTCGAAGGCCTACTGTCCCGACCTGTGGTGCACGCTGCAAGCCGGGATGGGGAATATCGGCAGTAGCTCAGAGCTCAGGAACTCGGTGGCGAGAGGAAGAGAGACTTTTGGTGCGTCTCTCTGGAGAGGAGCGACCTCCCTTTTATAGGCATAGGAGAAGGAGGCACGAGGCTGTGCTGGGAGCTGAAGGGAATGAGGAAGACGAAACGAACAAGCAGCAGCCGAAAGGTGAAGCATTCATATTCAATGTCCACTACAGCAAAAACTTTCAGCTTTCGAGTGACCTTTCGTATACCAATCATGCGTGGGAAAATTTTAGACATCGGCTCAGCTCATTCCCGCAACCCGAGGCGCGTCGTGACGAGGCATGGTGAGGCGGGCGGTGAAGGAGGAGCGCGCGTGGATGTCCCTCTTGTTCTCATGCTCATACAAGTGGGGAAAGGACCTTCCTTATAAGGAGGTCCAACTCCCACTAAACTAGCAACGTGGGACTAAACTTTAGTAGTATCCCTTGCCTTGCACGAATGGGGTAAGTGGGCCTCTAGGATTTACTAGGAATTTTTGAAATTATTATTGGGTTGTCCCAAAATAGACTAAATTTCAGCAATCCCCCACCAGATCCAGAGGCACACAAGAATTGCCTTTGGTTCCAAAACACTGTTTTATATATCGGTACTATAGTGGAGACTGTTAAGTTGAACTTCCACCTAGAACTCTATGCTACAGTAGTAAGCAACTTGAATAGTGGATTGGGCCTTGAACTGCAATTTTGTTGCTAATCTAGCTTCACACAAAGCCTTGAACGATACTGGGCTACCGTGGGTCTTCCCCGCGGGTGGAGCTTATGTGTCATACTCTGAGACCTTTCATGAGTTTACTAGAGAGAGTTCTATTCTCATAGACTGCGACGTTTAACAATCAGACTCATATAGGTGTGTTCTTCAAAAGATGTACTGCAGGCAACATCTCTGCTTAAATGAGCCACTTGGAAGACATTAAGATATACATCAACCTGCCATGCAGATTAGGAGAGTATTGCATCTTCATGGAGTGGTATTGTTAATAGTAAGGATACTCTCCTCTTAGTTGACCAACAGCTTGTCTTTCGCATCTAATTCACGGGATCTCCGATCACCGAGACTAGGTGACCACTGTGAACAACTCCTATTGTGGGTCTCATACCCAGCTCCCTCGATGCATTATCTATCACATAACATGATATACCCTTAGTAAAAGGGGCTGCCAGATTTTTAGATGTTTGGATATAATCCAAAGCAATAACTCCGGAGTTTCTCATTTTCCTGACAGACTTTAACCTTCTCTGAACATGTCTTGATGACTTCATGTTATCCTTTGAGCTACTCACTTTCGTGATCACAGTTTGATTGTCACAGTTCATAAGGATACCCGGTACATGTTTCTCAACAACTAGCAAGTCATTCAAGAGCTGACGAAGCCAATCTGCTTCGACCGTAGATGTATCTAGTGTTGTGAGTTATGCTTCCATTGTTGACCTTGTTAAGATGGTCTGCTTGCAAGACTTCCAAGAAATAGCGCCACCTCCATGAGTGAATACATATCCGCTCATGGCCTTTATCTCATCAGCATCTGAGATCCAGTTTGAGTCACTATACCCTTCAAGCACCTTTGGGTGTCCAGTGTAGCGAATTCCATAATTCGCAGTGCCTCTCAAATAACGCAAAACTCTCTCTAGAGCTTTCCAGTGCACATCTCCTGGTTTTGAGACAAACCGACTCAGTTTGCTACCTACAAAAGAGATGCCAGGTCTTGTAGCACTGGTTATATACATAAGAGAGCCAATAATACGAGAATATTTCAATTGATCTCTATCAATTCTTCGGTTGTCTCAGAGTAGCACGATAGCGTCATATGGTGTTGGGCAGGGCTTGCAGTCACTATAGCCAAAGCGACTCAAGATCTTTTCCACATAGTGAGATTGAAGCAATGTAATCCCGCCATCATCGTCCCTCAACAACTTGATATTCAGTATAACATCATCCACTCCCAAATCCTTCATCTCAAAACAACAAGATAGAAAAACCTTGACCTCCTTGATAACATTTCAAATTTGTTCGGAAAATCAGTATGTCATCAACATACAAGCAAAGGATAACTCCCTCGCCCCCACTATGGCAATAGTACACACATTTATCGGCTTCGTTTACAACAAAGCCTGCAGCGGTTAAAGTTCTTTCAAACTTCTCATGCCACTTCTCGGGTGCTTGCTTAAGTCCAAAGAAAGACTTCAGCAACTTGCACACTTTTCCTTCCTGGTCATCTACTACAAACCCATCTAGATGTTCCATATAGATTTCCTCGTCCAACTCTCCATTTAGGAAAGCAGTCTTAACATTAATTTGACGAACGAGAAGACCATGTGAGGTAGCTAGTGAAAGTAGAACTCAAATAGTGGTCAATCGAGCCACATGTGAGTAAGTATCAAAGAAATCTTCACCTTCCTTTTGGTTATAACCCTTTGCCACGAGCCGTGTCTTGTACTTTTCAATAGTACCATCAGGACTAAGCTTCTTCTTGAATACCCATTTGCACCCTATAGGTTTGCACCCATTGTTGGAAACGTAGCATGCAATTTCAAAAAAATTCCTACGCTCATGCAAGATCTATCTAGGAGATACATAGCAATGAGAGGGTAAGAGTGTGTCCACATACCCTCGTAGACTGAAAGTGGAAGCGTTTGACAACGCGGTTGATGTAGTCGAACTTCTTCTCGTTCCGACCGATCAAGCATCGAACGCACGACACCTCCGAGTTCTGCACACGTTCAGCTCGATGGCGTCCCTCGAACTCTTGATCCAGCAAAGTGTCGAGGTAGAGTTCCATCAACACGGCGGCGTGGTGACAGTGATGGTGAAGTGATCCACGCAGGGCTTCGCCTAAGCACTGCATGAATATGCCCGGAAGTGTAAACTATGGAGGGGGCACCGCACACGGCTAACATATGTTGTTGTGTGTTCTAGGCGCCCCCCTCCCCACATATATATATATAGGTTGGAGGGGGAAGAGGAAGCCAAGGGGGCGCCCAAGTAGGCCGAATCCTACTTGGGTTGCCACCCCAATTCGGCCCCCCTTCCTTATTTTGTGGAGAGGGAAGGAAAGAGAGGGGGAGAGAAGGAAATGGGGGAGGCCGAATCCCCCCCCTTCCTTCTTCCTTTCCCTCCTTCCTTCTCCTCCTATTCAGCCTATATGGGGGCACACCATCCCACTAGGGGCTGGTCTGTCCCTTGCTTGGCCCATAATGCCTATATCTTTGCCTGGGATGCCCGCAACTCCTTTTCGGTGACCTGATATGTACCCGGTACCCTCGGAACACTTCCGGTGTCCAAATATCATCGTACTATATATGAATCTTTGCCTCATGACAATTTCGAGACTCCTCGTCATGTCAGTGATCTCACCCGGGACTCCGAACAACATTCGGTCACCAAATCACGTAACTCATATAATACAAAATTGTCATCAAATGTTAAGCGTGCGGACCCTATGGGTTCGAGAACTATGTAGACATGACCGATACACCTCTCTGGTCAATCACCAATAGAGGAACCTGGATGCTCATATTGATTCCCACATATTCTACGAAGATCTTTATTGGTCGTACCGTAATGTCAACATACGTTATTCCCTTTGTCATTGGTATGTTACTTGCCCGAGATTCAATCGTCGGTATCTTCATACCTAGTTCAATCTCATTACCGGCAAGTCTCTTTACTAGTTTCGTAATGCGTCATCACACAACTAACTCATTAGTCACATTGCTTGCAAGGCTTCTAATGATCTGCATTACCGAGAGGGCCCGGAGATACCTCTCCGATACTCGTAGTGACAAATCCTAATCTTGATATATGCCAACCCAACAAACACCTTCGGAGATACCTGTAGAGCATCTTTATAATCACCCAGTTACATTATGACGTTTGATAGCACGCAAGGCATTCTTACGGTATCCGGGAGTTGCATAATCTCATAGTAGGAGGAATATGTATTTGACATGAAGAAAGCAATAGCAATAAAACTGAACAATCAATATGCTAAGGTAACGGATGGGTCTTGTCCATCACATCATTCTCCTAATGATGTGATCCCGTTCATCAAATGACAACACATATCTATGGTCCGGAAACTTAACCATCTTTGACTAACGAGCTAGTCTAGTAGAGGCTTACTAGGGACATGGTATTTTGTCTATGTATCCACACATGTATCAAGTTTCCGGTAATACAAATCTTTGCATGACTAATAAACGTTTATCATGAAATAAGGAAATGTAAAATAAAAATGTTATTATTGCCTCTAGGGCATATTTCCTTCAGCCTCCCACCTGCACTAGAGTCAATAATCTAGATTACATAGTAATGATTCTAACACCCATGGAGTCTTGGTGTTGATCATGTTTTTCTCGTGGAAGAGGCTTAGTCAACGGGTCTACTACATTCAGATCCGTATGGATTTTGCAAATCTCTATGTCTCCCTCCTTGCCTTGATCGCGAATGAAGTTGAAGCGTCTCTTGATGTGTTTGGTTCTCTTGTAAAACCTGGATTCCTTTGCCAAGGCAATTGCTCCACTGTTGTCACCAAAGATTTTCTTCATTTGTTGCTTCCGAAGCAGCTATGTACTCCGCTTCTTACGTAGACCCCACCACGATGATAACCCGCAAGTATAGGGGATCCCAACAATTTTCGAGGGTAGAGTATTCAACCCAAATTTATTGATTCGACACAAGGGGAGCCAAAGAATATTCTCAAGTATTAGCAGTTGAGTTGTCAACTCAACCACACCTGGAAAACTTAATACTTGCAACAAAGTATTTAGTAGTAAAGTAGTATGGAAGTAACGGTAACAGTGGCAGTTTTGTAATGATGCTGATAGCAGCAGCAACGAAAGTAACAAAGCAAGTATCAATATGGAATGAACTTGTAGGGAATGGATCGGCAATGATAGGTGTCAGATAATATTCATCATGTAGCAGTTATAACCTAGGGTGACACAGAACTAGCTCCAATTCATCAATGTAATGTAGGCATGTATTTCGAATATAGTCGTACATGCTTATGGAAAAGAACTTGCACGACATCTTTTGTCCTACCCTCCCGTGGCAGCTGGGTCCTAATGGAAATTAAGGGATATTAAGGCCTCCTTTTAATAGAGTACCGGACCAAAGCATTAGCACTTAGTGAATACATGAACTCCTCAAACTATGGTCATCACCGGGAAGTGTTTCGGCTATTGTTACTTCGGGGTTGCCGGATCATAACACATAGTAGGTGATTATTGACTTCCAAGATAGCATCAAGAACACCAATATTGTAACGCCGAGGATGTAACAATTCTATTTATGGCAATATAAGCATCGTTGACTTAATCAATTCCATTCTGGGCTCGTCCTTCATTTCGGGTTTCTTCGTTTTTGTCTTGTGCCTATGTTGCATGTCACCATGTCATTTTCATTACGTGCATTGCATTGGCATAGTCTCTTTTGCATCCGTGTGTAGTTGCATCGTCTCCGTTCTCTCCGTTGTCCGCTTCGAGCTCCGACACTTGCACACGTGCCCGTGGCACCTTCGAGTCCTTCTTTCGTATGTGGTCGTAGAACGTTCTCGGAATGAGGTGAGACTTGTCATACGTTGTTGTTTTAGTACGTGGAGACCGCCTGTCAAGTTTCGTCATGTTTGGAGGTCGTTTGATACTCCAACGGTTAACCTCATGGGCTAAAAGCTCCTCTTTCTTTGGTCCCAACACCCCTCCACAACAGCCCACTAACCCAGCACAACCACTTCCATCCTCTCGGTCATCGGATCGTGATCATGTGGGCGAAAACCGCACCTCATTTGGACACTCCTAGCTCCCTCTACCTATAAAAAGGCTACATCCCCTCCATTTTCGGGTAAAAACCCTAGTCCCGAGCTCCTAAGCGCCGCCGGACACGTCCGCCGACGGCCGGACACGTGCATTCCGCCACAGCCACGTCTCACGGACGAATCCCACGCCACCACCTCAGCGGGGCCGCCACGTGGCGCCCCCTGATTCGTCCGCCGCCACAACGCCCACTTTCCCGCGCCGCCGGGCCCGCCCGGCCCGCGCGCCCATGCAGCGCCGCCACCTCCTCCGACTCCGGCGCCGGACCCCGCCGCCGGCCGAAGTCGCCGCCACCGTCGCATCCCACCGCCGCCTCGCGCGTCGGCCTCGCCCCCGCGGCCGCGCCCCGCACCTCCCCGCGCTCTGCCTCCTCCCGTCGCCCAGCGTGAGCCCGCGGCTCCGCCACGACCACCGCTCCCGCCGGCGCCGACCGACCCCGCCGCTTCGGGCGCTTTGCCTCCAGCCGCCCAGATCCGTGGCACCCGCCGCCAGACCCGTCCCTCGCCGGCCCCCGCCAGACCACCACCACCCTCTCGCCGGCCGCGCCTCCCGCCGCCTCCGGCCGCCTCGCCGGCGAGCTCCGGCCCCGATCCGATGGATCCGGTCCAGGCGGGACCAGATCCACCCATTCATCCATCCAAACGTCTCTCCCGAGCCCGGATCCCTCCATCCCGCACGCCTCCGTCCCAAGTTGACTTTCTCGAAGGGGTAAATTTACACTAAGTCCCCGAATCTGTTAATATTCTTGCCCTCTTTGACATGTGGTAACTTTGTGCTCGGTGCTCCGTTTTGCGCATATGATATATCAAAATGTTCGTCTCGTCATGCTCTACATGTTAGCATCAGTTTCATGCATGTTAGGTTTCATCTAGATGTCTTAATGTTCGTGGCAAGAGTGCTTCATGATGTAACTGTTTCAGCACTTGTTGTCTGTGTAAATTTGTTGGCATGTTCGTTAGCTAGTAACTTTGTGCATGTTGATCCGAATGGAGTGTATGATATGTCCATATGTTCATCTTGTGATGCTCTTCAAGATGGATGCATTTGCATGCTTGTTAGGTTGCATTATGCCATGTTTAACCCTGTTGCAAAAGTGCATATTGATGATAAGTTTCTAAACTTGTTATGAGATGATGTTTTGTCTTGTTTGTGATTATTCATCCATGTGTCATATGAGCTAGGTGTCAACATGAGTTTTGCTCATTGGAATGTGCTCTACATGATAGATTCATTTTCATGCCATGATATGTCTTGAGTTGAGTGCAACAAGCTTGTTAACATGCCATCGTGATGATAAATTTCTGCTAAGTGTGAATCTGTTAATTTTTATGCCATGTTTCCATGATGCCACCGTCTTTGTTGTGCATGGTTAGAGTTGTCCAGTGGGTGTTCATTGATGTATCTGTTATGATCTAGCTATCCATGCTCTTGTTTGCCATGATGCCTTGCTGTAGCTTGTTGTTTTCATGCTCTCAAGTTGCTATAAAATATTTCTGTCAGCGTGTTATCAACAAGTTCAGTTTTGCCACGTGAATAGCTAGCGTTCTATGCATCCTATGACCATGTTCTTGCCATGAGTAGCTTCAAAAACATGTCTTCTTGCTGTTGGTTATATCCACATGCCATGATATGCTTTGAGTTGAGTTGCACAAGCTTGCAAACATGACTACTTGTTGTAATTGTTGCCATGCCTAGTTTTCCACTAAGTCTGGGTAAACTGTTGCACTTTTGCCATGCTGTTTGTGACATGTTCTTGTATGTTGTAGAAGTAGCCATGTGGTTTTTCTTGAAGACCATGTTATTTATGTTATTTCCATGCCTTTTGCTTGCTTGTTGGAGTGTTGTAGCATACTTAAACTTGGTCATTTAGTGGTCAACTTGCTGTTTTTGGCAGATTGCATCGTATAGTGTTTTGCTTGTCATTTGCAAACCGTGTATCCGTTTTCCATGATCTTTATATCGATTTCGACCGAAATCTTCTCCTCTTTCCAGTGGCTTGCTTGGTTACCCAAGATGAAGCCATTTCCATCATATTCTCCTTAGGCTCGAGAGCATCCTCATGCATACGCACATCATACTTGCATCCCATGACATGTCTTGCATCATGTTGATAGTGCATTGCACCGTGTTTGATATCGTGTCATTGTTGTGCTATTGTGTTGGGTAGAGCCGGGAGCCGATGCCGAGTTCGAGGATCTTGTCGAGTCTGAGTTTGAGGAGCCGTCTTACCATCCCACCGACGACTTACCAGGCAAGATGACCGTTCCCTGATATCACCTCTATCTTTGCCTATGCTAGTTGTCTCGTTCTTTAGATATGCCTCGATGCCTATTCCTGTTTGTCGGCCTCCTATTGTTGACATGAAACAGTCTAACCGCGTTCCTAGAAAACCGTTGATTGGCTAAGTACGCTTTTGCTCAGCCCCTCTTATAGCGTTGTTAGTTGCAGGTGAAGTTTGAAGATTGCTCCACGTTCGGACTTGTTTATTGGGATAACACAATATATATCTGTTTAATACTAATGCACCTATATATTGGTAATGGGTGGAAGGCTTGGCCTTCTGCTTGGTGTTTTGTTCCACTCATGCCACCTTAGGACGCGATAAACCGGTGTTATGTTCCTTGATTTTGCATTCCTAACACGGTTGGGGTTTATGGGCCCCCCTTAATAATTTGCAGTGCTTAAAGCTTTTCCAGCAAGGCCCAACATTGGTACTTCATTTTCCTAACAACTAAAACTTGCATAGGGCGTTGCAAACCCAAGTTCTTAATTAACAACCCGGGCCAGTGCTCCTCATGAGTGTTGGTCCAAACTGGGCGGACTGCAGGGCCTCCTTTGGGAAACCCGAGGTATCTGGTATTTTCCTGTAGGCTGCCCATCCGGTCATGGCCTGAGACGAGATACGCGCGGCTACTATCAGGGTGTCGGCACGCCGGGAGGTCTTGCTGGATTAGTTTTACCTTTGTCGAAATATCTTGAGCACGGGATTCCGAGGATACTCGGGTCTTCCCACTTTGGAGTTGCGACCCCGCAGATCGTGAGCTTGTGTTCGGCTAAGTTGGGACACCCCTGCAGGGGTTTGATCTTTCGAAAGTCGTGCCCGCGGTTATGTGGTAGATGGGAATTTGTTAATATCCGGTTGTAGATAACTTGACATCATATCCTTAAGAATACACTACCTGTGTGAGTAACCGTGATGGTCTCTTTCCGAATGGGCTTCGGGAAGTGAACACGGTGGGGTTATGTTTGACCGTGAGTAGCTAGGATCACTTCTTGATCAACTTGGCGACCGTTGGCACTTGTTCACATCTCGCTCTAATCTTGTTAGCTAGTTGCTTAGTGCTTGCTGCAAACACTTTAATAGCCTTTCCACACCTAAGGCTTAGGTAGTTTTTGATACCCGGGAATGGGATTGCTGAGTCCTTGTGGCTCACTGATTACAACACACACCAGATGCAGGTACAGCCGAGTACGATGCAGGAGATGGATCAGAACTTCACTGGGAGTTCGATGAAGAGCATGGTCGTTACTAAGTTTCGTATCCCGATGATCAGTAGTGGTTCCTACTAGGGGCGATCAGGCCTTGTGGTTATGGTATCTTTCTCGTTTGGATTTCGTCCGTAGTCGGACCCTGTGTTTTGGATGATTGTATGTTATTATATTCATTGTGTGACGTGGCGAGTGTAAGCCAACTATCTTTTACACTTTCATCCCTGAACTTTTACATGAGTTGTGCAAAGATACCATGCTTGCGATCATTCCAGAATGCGCTTATGCCTTTAAGTCGTGCCTCGACACGTGGGAGACATAGTCGCATCCTGGGCATTATAAGTTGGTATTCAGAGCTGACTCCGACCTAGGAGCCCCCTGATTGATCGAACCGCTGACGGTTTTGTCCAAGAACACACACAAAATGTTTTGAGTCCTATATATATCGGAGAGTAGGATTTCTTTTTACTCCTCATCCCCTTCGTCGCTCTGGTGAAGACTCCTGACGTTGTTCTATCTTCACTATTCTCAAAATTTCACCAATTTTTTTTTCTAGGATCAAGCAGGTATTGTTTGGATTGTTTCGATATCTTTGTGACGAGAACATTGTTCTCGATGCCTCCTGTCATTTAGGGGATGTGGCAGTGTCCCGGGGAGTTGAGCTCCGAGGTGTTGTCGTCACAAATGTATCGTGGCAGTTCTGGAATACCAGAGGCGGCCGACATCGAAAACTCTTCTATGCATGTCTGATGGTGAGATAACCCCGACGTCACCCAGTACTAGGCAGATAGTTCGCGAGTATTGCCATAGCCAGTATAGCGGATGTGTTTCGAAGGTCTGAGGTAAACAATTTCCGAAGATGACTAGTTATGTGTTGACACATGGATACAGATGGATGTAGGTTTAGAGTTGAGTGTGTGGTGCTTCCCCTATATCCCCAACAACAGATTACATAACTGGAAAGCTTCAGGAATTAATAGGTGGGTTTTCAAGTAGCTCATAGGTAATCTTCCAACGGTAGGCAAAGCTCCGTTTGAAATTCTCTATGGCAGAAAGTGTCGTACCCCTCTCAACTGGTCCGAGACTGGTGAACGTCAACTCCTTGGAAATGATTTGATCTTAGAGGCCGAAGAAATGTGCAAAGTCATATGTGAGAATCTCAAGGCCGCGCAATCGCGCCAAAAGCGCTACTATGACAGCAAGCATCGTGACTTGGCTTTCGACATTGTCTATCTCCGTGTTTCTCCCATGAAGGGCACTCAGAGGTTCGGTATCAAGCGCAAGCTTGCCCAAGATACGTGGGCCCTTTCAAGATTCTTGGCAAGAGAGGCGATCTAGCCTACCAACTCAAGCTTCCCTCCAACTTTGCAAATGTGCATGATGTGTTTACGTGTCACAACTCCGCAAGTGCTTCAAGACGCCTGAACGCACCATTCCTTTCAAAGAGATTGATCTTCAGCAAAACTTGTCTTATCGTGAGCACCCCATTGCTATCCTTGAAGAAACTGAGCGCAAGACCCGCAACAAGTCCATCAAATTCTTGGAAGTGAAGTGGTCACACCATACCGACCGAGAAGCTACATGGGAACAAGAAGATCATCTCTGTTCCGAGTATCCCGCTTTCTTTCAGTCCTAGATCTCGGGATGAGATCTTTTTGTAGTGGAGGAGAGTTTGTAACGCCTAGGATGTAATAATTCCATTTATGGCAATATAAGCATCATTGACTTAATCAATTCCATTCTGGGCTCGTCCTTCATTTCGGGTTACTTTGTTTTTGTCGTGTGCGTGTGTTGCATGTCACCATGTCATATTCATTACGTGCATTGCATTGGCATAGTCTCTTTTGCATCCGTGTGTAGTTGCATCGTCTCCGTTCTCTCCGTTGTCCGTTTCGAGCTCCGACACTTACACACGTGCCCGTAGCACCTCTGAGTCCTTCCTTCGTATGTTCCCTTGAACTTTCTCGGAATGAGGTGAGACTTGTCGTACGTTGTTGTTTTAGTACGTGGAGACCGCCTGTCAAGTTTCGTCGCGTTTGGAGATCGTTTGATACTCCAACGGTTAACCTCATGGGCTAAAAGCTCCTCTTTCTTTTGGCCCAACACCCCTCCACAACAGCCCACTAACCCAGCACAACCACTTCCATCCTCTCGATCGTCGGATCGTGATCGTGTGGGCGAAAACCGCACCTCATTAGGACACTCCTAGCTCCCTCTACCTATAAAAAGGCCCCATCCCCTCCATTTTCGGGTAAAAACCCTAGTCCCAAGCTCCTCCGCGCGGCCGGACACGTCCGCCGACGGCCGAACACGTCCATTCCGCCACATCCACGGCTCACGGACGAATCCCACGCCGCCACATCAGCGGGGCCGCCACGTGTGCCCCCTGATTCGTCCGCCGCCGTTGCGCCCACTTCCCCGTGCCGTCGGGCCCGCCCGACCCGCGCGCCCACGCACCGCCGCCTCCTCCTCCGACTCCGGCGCAGGACCCCGCCGCCGCCGCCGCATCCCACCGCTGCCTCGCGCGCCGGCCGCGCCCTCACGGCCACCTCCTCTCGTTGCCCAGCGTGAGCCCGCGGCTCCGCCGTGACCGCCGCTCCCGCCGGCGCCGGCCGACCCCGCCGCTTCGGGCGCTTTGCCTCCGGCCACTCGGAGCCGCGGCAACCGCCGCCGGTCCCGTCCCTCGCTGGCCCCCGCCAGACCACCATCACCCTCTCACCGGCCGCGCCTCCCACCGCCTCCGGCCGCCTCGCCGGCGAGCTCCGGCCCCGATCCGGTGGATCCGGTCCAGGCGGGACCAGATCCACCCATTCATCCATCCAAATGTCTCCCCTGAGCCCGGATCCCTCCATCCCGCATGCCTCCGTCCCGAGTTGACTTTCTCGGAGGGGTAAATTTCCTTTAAGTCCCCGAATCTGTTAAATTTCTTGCCCTCTTTGACATGTGGTAACTTTGTGCTCGGTGCTCCGTTTTGCGCATATGATATATCAAAATGTTTGTCTTGTCATGCTCTACATGTTAGCATCAGTTTCATGCATGTTCGGGTTTATCTAAATGTCTTAATCTCCGTGGCAAGAGTGCTTCATGATGTAACTGTTTCAGCACTTGTTGTCTGTATAAATTTGTTGGCATGCTCGTGAGCTAGTAACTTTGTGCATGTTGATCCAAATGGAGTGTATGATATGTCCAGATGTTCGTCTTGTGATGCTTTTCAAGATGGATGCATTTGCATGCTTGTTAGGTTGCATTATGCCATGTTTAACCATGTTGCAAAAGTGCATGTGGCTGATAAGTTTCTAAACTTGTTTATGAGATGATGTTTTGTCTTGTTTGTGATTATTCATCCATGTGTCATATGAGCTAGGTGTCAACATGAGTTTTGCTCATTCGAATGTGCTCTACATGATAGATTCATTTTCATGCCATGATATGTCTTGAGTTGAGTGCAACAAGCTTGTTAACATGCCATCGTGATGATAAATTTCTGCTAAGTGTGAATCTGTTAATTTTTATGCCATGTTTCCATGATGTCACCGTCTTTGTTGTGCATGGTTAGAGTTGTCCAGTGGGTGTTCCTTGATGTATATGTTATGCTCTAGCTATCCATGCTCTTGTTTGCCATGATGCCTTACTGTAGCTTCTTGTTTTCATGCTCTCAAGTTGCTATAAAATGTTTCTGTCAGCGTGTTATCAACAAGTTCAGTTTTGCCACGTGAATAGCTAGTGTTCTATGCATCCTATGACCATGTTCTTGCCATTAGTAGCTTCAAAAACATGTCTTCTTGTTGTTGGTTATATCCACATGCCATGCTATGCTTTGAGTTGAGTTGCACAAGCTTGCAAACATGACTACTTGTTGTAATTGTTGCCATGCACAGTTTTTCACTAAGTCTGGGTAAACTTTTGTACTTTTGTCATGTTGTTTGGGACATGTTCTAGTATGTTGTAGAAGTAGCCATGTGGTTTTTCTTGAAGAGCATGTTATTCATGTTATTGCCATACCTTTTGCTTGCTTGTTGGAGTGTTGTAGCATACTTAAACTTGGTCACTTAGTGGGCAACTTGTTGTTTTTGGCAGATTGCATCGTATAGTGTTTTGCTTGTCATTTGCAAACCGTGCATCCGTTTTCCATGATCTTTATATCGATTTCGACCGAAATCTTCTTCTCTTTCCAGTGGCTTGCTTGGTTACCCAAGATGAAACCATTTCCATCATCTTCACCTTAGGCTCGAGAGCATCCTCATGCATACGCACATCATACTTGCATCCCATGACATGTCTTGCATCATGTTGATTGTGCATTGCACCGTGTTCGATATCGTGTCGTTGTTGTGCTCTTGTGTTTGGTAGAGCTGGGATCCGATACCGAGTTCGAGGATCTTGTCGAGACTGAGTTTGAGGAGCCGTCTTACCATCCCACCGACGGCTTACTAAGCAAGATGACCGTTCCCCGATATCACCTCTATCTTTGCCTATGCTAGTTGTCTCGTTCTTTAGATATGCCTCGATGCCTATTCCTGTTTGTCAGCCTCCTATTGTTGCCATGAAACACTCTAACCGCCTTCCTAGCAAATCGTTGATTGGCTAAGTACGCTTTTGCTCAGCCCCTCTTATAGCGTTGTTAGTTGCAGGTGAAGTTTGAAGATTGCTCCACGTTCGGACTTGTTTATTGGGATAACACAATATATATCTGTTTAATACTAATGCA
Source organism: Secale cereale (assembly GCA_902687465.1). Classification (NCBI taxonomy): domain Eukaryota; kingdom Viridiplantae; phylum Streptophyta; class Magnoliopsida; order Poales; family Poaceae; genus Secale; species Secale cereale. The sequence continues at coordinate 47,431,200 of LR738714.1, read as the reverse complement.
CCTATATATTGGTAATGGGTGGAAGGCTTGACCTTCTGCTTGGTGTTTTGTTCCACTCATGCCACCTTAGGACGCGATAAACCGGTGTTATGTTCCTTGATTTTGCGTTCCTAACATTTTTGGGGTTTATGGGCCCCCCTTGATAATTCGCACTGCTTAAAGCTTTTCCAGCAAGACCCAACATTGGTACTCCATTTGTCTAACAACTAAAACTTGCATAGGGCGTTGCAAACCCAAGTTATTAATTAACAACCCGGGCCAGTGCTCCTCATGAGTGTTGGTCCAAACTGGGCGGACTGCAAGGCCACCTTGGGGAAACCCGAGGTATCTGGTATTTTCCTGTAGGTTGTCCCATCCGGTCGTGGCCTGAGACAAGATATGCACGGCTACTATCAGGGTGTCGGCACGTCGGGAGGTCTTGCTGGAATAGTTTTACCTTTGTCGAAATATCTTGAGCATCGGATTCCGAGGATACTCGGGTCTTCCCACTTTGGAGTTGTGACTCCGCAGATCGTGAGCTTGTGATGGGCTGAGTTGGGACACCCCTGTAGGGGTTTGATCTTTCGAAATCTGTTCCCGCGGTTATGTGGCAGATGGGAATTTGTTAATATCTGGTTGTACATAACTTGACAGCATATCCTTAAGAATACACTACCTGTGTGAGTAACCATGATGGTATCTTTTTGAAGGGCTTCGGGAAGTGAACATTGTGGGGTTATGTTTGACCGTGAGTAGCTAGGATCACTTCTTAATCAACTTGGCGACCGTTGGCACTTGTTCTCATCTCGCTCTAATCTCGTAAGCTAGTTGCTTAGTGTTGCTGCAAACACTTTAATAGCCTTTCCACACCTAAGGCTTTGGTAGTTTTTGATACCGGGAATGGGATTGTTGAGTCCTTGTGGCTCACAGATTACAACACACACTAGATGCAGGTACAGCCGAGTACGATGCAGGAGATGGATCAGAACTTCACTGGGAGTTCGATGAAGAACGTGGTCGTTACTGTGTTTCATATCCCAATGATTAGTAGTGGTTCCTACTAGGGGCGATCAGGCCTTGTGGTTATGGTATCTTTCTCGTTTGGATTTCGTCTGTAGTCGGACCCTGTGTTTTGGATGATTGTATGTTATTGTATTCATTGTGTGATGTGGCGAGTGTAAGCCAACTATCTTTTACACTTTCATCCCTGAACGTTTACATGAGTTGTGCAAAGATACCACGCTTGCGATCATTCCAGAATGTGCTTATGCCTTTAAGTTGTGCCTCGGCACGTGGGAGACATAGTCGCATCCTGGGCATTATTAATATATTCATGAAAACATAATAGGTTCAGATCTGAAATAATGGCACTCGGGCCCTAGTGACAAGCATTAAGCATAGCAAAGTCATAGCAACATCAATCATATAACATAGTGTATACTAGGGATCAAACCCTAACAAAACTAACTCGATTACATGATAAATCTCATCCAACCCATCAGCATCCAGCAAGCCTGCGATGGGATTACTCACGCACGGCGGTGAGCATCATGAAATTGGTGATGGAGGATGGGTGATGATGACGACGGTGACAATCTCCACTCTCCGGAGCCCCAAATGGACTCCAGATCAGGTCTCTCGAGGAAGAACAGAAGGTGGCGGTGGCCTCGTATCATAAAACGCGATGGGTTCTTCTCTCTGATTTTTTTCTCCATGAAATAGTTATATGGAGTTGAAGTTGGCGTCGGTGGAGGTCCAGGGGGGCCATGAGGTAGGGGGCACGCCCTAGGGGGGCATGCCCCCCACCCTTATGGCTAGGGTGTGGGGCCCCTCTGGTATTTCATTTTGCCAGTATTTTTTATTAATTCCATAAATAATCTCCGTGAAGTTTCAGGTCATTCCGAGAACTTTTATTTCTGCACAAAAATAACACCAAGGCAAGTCTGCTGAAAACAGCATTAGTCTGGGTTAGTTCCATTCAAATCATGCAAATTAGAGTCCAAAAGAAGGGCAAAAGAGTTTGGACAAGTAGATACGATGGAGACATATCAACTCCCCCAAGCTTAAGCCATTGCTTGTCCTCAAGCTATTCAGTTGATAAACTGAAAGTGACAAAGAAAACTTTTACAAACTCTGTTTGATCTTGTTGTTGCAAATACGTAAAGCCAGCATTCAATTTTTCAGCAAAGATTATGAACTAACCACATTCACAATAACATTTAGGTCTCTTGTTTACTCATATCAAATGATATAATCAACTAGCGAGCAATAATAATAAATCTCGGATGACAACACTTTTTCAAAACAATCATGATATAATATGACAAAATGGTATCTCGCTAGCCCTTTCTGAGACTGCAAAACATAAATGCATAGCACTTAAGAAGATCAAGGACTGACTAGACATTGTAACTCATGGTTAAAGAGATCCAGTCACACTCATACTCAATATCAATTAATAACAAAGCATATAAATGACAGAGGTGCTCTCCAACTGGTGCTTTTTATAAGAGGATGATGACTCAACAATAAAAGTAAATAGATAGGCCCTTCGCAGAGGGAAGCAGGGATTTGTAGAGGTGCCAGAGCTCAAGTTTTTAAATCAGAGATGAATATAATTTTGAGCAGTATGCTTTTTTTGTCAACACTACGTTACGACCCAGAGTTCTCAATATCTTCCATGCTACATACATTATAGGCGGATCCCAAACAGAATGGTAAAGTTTTACTCCCCCCCCCCACACCATCAAACACACTCCACGGCTTATCCGAAACAACGGGTACCGTCCAAACCAACTACAGTCCTAGGGGAGCTTTGTTTAATTATATTTTGATTTTATTTTTGATTTGATCATGGGACTGGGTATCCCGGTTACCAGCCAGTTTCTCATGAATGACAAGCGGAGTCCACTCATTGTGAGAATAACCCACCTAGCATGGAAGATAAAGACAGCCCCAGTCGCCACATGAGCGATTTGGGCATACAAAACATAATTTTATTTGAAGGTTTAGAGTTTGGCACATGCAAATTTACTTGGAACTGCAGGTAAGTACCGCATATAGGTAGGTATGGTGGACTCATATGGAACAACTTTGGGATTGTGGAAGTGGATGCACAAGCAGTGATCCCGCTTAATGCAGGTGAAGGCTAGAAGGAGACTGGGAAGCGACCAGGTAGAGAGCAACAACGGTCATAAACATGCCTTGAGATTAACCAACATTGAGTGCAAGCATGAGTAGGATATAAATTACCATGAACATAAATATCATGGAGGCTGAGTTGATTTTGTTTCAACTACATGTGTGAACATGTGCCAAGTCGAGCCACTTAAATCATTCAAAGGAGGATACCATCCTATCATACCACATCACAACCATTTTCAAAGCATGTTGGCACGCAAGGTAAACCATTATAAACTCCTAGCTAATTAAGCATGGCATGAGTAACTATAATCTCTAATTGTCATTGCAAACATGTTTTATTCATAATGGGCTGAATCAGGAATGACAAGCTAATCATATTTACAAAAACAAAATAGGTCGAGTTCATACCAGCTTTTCTCCATCTCAATCATTTCATCATATATCGTCATTATTGCCTTTCACTTGCACGACCAAACGTTGTGGATAATAATAATAGTGCACGTGCATTGGACTAAGCTGGAATCTGCAACATTTATTTAAAGGAGCCGACAAGGTAATATGGGCTCTTTGTTAGATAAACAATAATGCATATGAGAGCCACTCATCCTTTTCATCATCGTTTTCTCCTATCGACCCCCAAAGGAAAAGAAAAGAATTTCAAAGAAGTACACTGAAATATTTTTGGAGTTTTTGTTTTTCTGAAGAAAGCAAAACAAGAACGAGATAACTATCTACACGGGAAAGCTCCCAACAAACAAAAGAAGAACGATAAATCTTTTTGGATTTTCTTTTACTACTACAAACTACTAAGAAAATAACTAGATAGAAAAGGCAAAAAGAAGCAAGAAATATTTTTTGGTTTCTAAAATTTTCAAACACACAAGAAGAAAGCGATAAAAAGAAACTAACATGGATAATACAATGAAGAAGTATGAACACTGACAACTGGAATGAATGTATGAACATGAATATAATGGTAGTGAGGAATACGTACTCCCCCAAGCTTAGGCTTTTGCCTAAGTTGGTCTAGGCCACGGCTCAGAGTATCCCTCTCCTGGGTACTGAGGTGGATCCAGAGGGTTCCACTGGTTTGCGATCTCCTGCGGCTCCCACTGAAAGATAGGCTCGTGATAAGGATCAAGGGCCGGTGCTGGCTCAGGCACTGTGGGTTGTGGAAGTCCCCAAAATCTATAGATGTCCTCGGGCCAAATAGTGTGCTTGCCTGAATGAATATCAAACAAATAAGGTGCAGGCAAAGTAATAGTATGAAAGGTATTCTGACTGAATATGAAATTGGAAATAAGCTTCTTTCCCTCATCAGAATGAATGAATTTATGTGCTACCATGCTGTCATAATCTAAATAAATAGTGGGTAGCAATTTATCCTCTTTTTCATAATGCCTAATGGGTATATCAAAGAGTTGAGCAAGGCGAGTGGCAAAGATACCTCCGAAAATAGGACCCTTAGTACGGTTTAAACTCAAATGTTTAGCAACCATAACACCCAAACTAAAAGTTCTATCGCGAAGTAAAGCATGGCACAAAATGGCAAGGTCAGGGACACTAAGGCCTCCATTCTCTCCACGATCAACCAAACATCTCCCGCCAAATAATGAATAATAGCATAAAACAGGAAAATGTAAACTGGCCACTCTCGCTTTTGACACCCTTCTCCTTTACCCTACGGTAATTGTATCAATAAAATATTCCACGTCTCTAGGACGGGGTTCTTCTACGCTACCTTCGTAAGGTAGTTTGCATACCTCACAAAACTCATAAAGGTTCATCTCCTTATGTACATCATATAAATCAAATTCTACCGTGGGTGGTGATCTCCTAGCATGAAAACGAAAATTTTGCACAAAAGTATTAATTAAGAGGAGATATTGATCACACTAGTCGCGGAGGAAGTCAGTGATGCCTGCATTCTCGGCCAAATAATAGAAATCCTCATAAATTCCGGCCACCTGTAAGAATGCATCACATGGCCATTCACACGCCCGAATCTCCGCGGTACGAGGAAGATTGTACTTTGTCGGTGTGTTTGGATCGACACCTATGGGATCACAAGAATCCCTACTACGGTTGCAGGGCGCGGGGTTGAGAGAAGAGCGGATCTAACAGTTAGCACACGGTTCCTTTACCCAGGTTCGGGCCGCAAAGATGCGTAAAACCCTACTCCTGCTTTGGTGGATTATATGTTTGTGTTCTTCAGCTAGCTATGGGGCGTGATGAGCTCCAAAAGCCGAGTCGTGAGGAGTCCTAAAAAGCCGAAATCCTTCTCCTGGTCGCCTCAGGCCTCCTTTTATAGGAAAAAGGGGTTGCCACAGTGGCACACAGGAGGTGGAAAGGGTACAGTGATGCGAGGTTATCCCTCGCATTACAGGAGAAGGCGCATTTAATGCGCTTAGCTTAGGTGTCCTCGCTTTATCGGGGACGAGGGGAGACGTCCGTCTTGTCCGTCGCCGCTCCTCCTTGTGTTGACACGCGCCCTGGCCAGCGGTGCCTGGGGTGCCATGTAGGCAGGCAGGCAGCTGAGGTGGCGCAATGGCGGGTCTCCACGAAGATATGCATGTCCCCACGCAGGTGCCTGCCCAGCTGGTTGGGTCGGCAGCTGCATGGGGCAGTGGAAGTGTAGTTGGCGCGGGCCTGATGGTGGCCCCGCGGATGTCCTCGGCAAGGGCCTTGCCGGGGCCCCGGCAAGGGTCTTGCCGCGGCACCTGCTGTCATCCCCGGCAAGGTGCTTGCCAGAGGTCTTGTGGTCTTCCTTGGCTGGGATCCCGCCAAGGGTCGTCGTCTTCTTAGCTTGTATCTGATCTTGAATGTCTTCACAAAGATCTGCATGCCACTACGGGGATGCCTCCCGAATCCTTGCCCCATGGGGGCAGTGGACTCAAGGGTGATCCACTCCGTAGGCGTGGGGCGAATTGCCGCGGCAAGCGTCTTGCCGGGGCTGCTAAGGCTGGCCCCGGCAAGGATCTTGCCGGGGCTGCTAGAACCAGCTCCCAGCAAGGATCTTGCCGGGGGATCCCGCTTCGTCCCCTTTGCTCTTTGTGGTCTTGGCTTTGGGATTCAGTCTCCATCGAGCTTCGATCTTACCCTGGCTCACCTCCCCTGCCATGCTTGGTCTGGTGGTGCCCGTGGCTCAGACTGCCCGTGCACAGTCATAGGGGTACAAAAAGTGTACCCCTGTTTTTGTGCGCCGACAGGAGCCCCCGTGCCTGGGCCACACATACGCGCAACGCGTTGTTGGGCTAGGCCCAGAACGGTGCGCGGGCAGGCGGGACGGTTTTTACCGAGGTAAGATTTTCCGCGCGCTGCGCCTCCCATGATCCGCGCACGTGGTGCGGGGTGGAGAGGCGTGCGTGACGTGGGCGGCATGCGCGGGGCGGTTTCCGCAGGCATGCGTCACGTCGCAGTAAATGCGAAAGGAGGTGGCCCGCGTCCCCCCCCCCCATAAGAAGGAATAACCGCGAGCGCGCTGCTCACTTCCTCCATTTTCCTCGTGCCTCTTCCAATCTCAGAGTCGTTGTTCCCTTTCTTCCTTCCTTCCGAAGCCTCCGCCGTCGCTTCGCCATCCCCCTCCCTCAGCCGCCATGGCGTCCAAACCCGCCAAGGGCAAGGGGGTGGCCAAGGGCGCTGGGTCTGTGGAGCCGCCGGAGGGCGCATTTTCGGGGGACCGGACGAAGGCCGCTTTCTTCATCCCGTCGACGATCGACGTCTACGAGCTCCGGGGCGCCTTCAAGCCCCTTTGGGGGTGATGACAGGGGGAAGAACTTGGGGCATCCGGCGACGCGCGTCATTCCGGCCGCTTACGCCGAACCCGGCCCAAATCGGTACCCCTTCTTCGTCGACTACTTTTCTTGCGGGTTGTGTTCCCCCTTCTCCGATTTCTTCTGTGATGTCATGCACACCTTTGGCTTCCGCCTTTTGGATTTTACTCCGAATGCGGTGGCGTGCATGGCTTTCTTCGCGCACCTTTGCGAGGGCTTCGTCGGGGTGCAGCCCAACACGGCGCTCTTCTGCCACTATTTCACCCCTCGAATCCAGCCGCGACGTGCTGTCTCTGGATGCATCACCTGGATTCCGAGATCCAAGGGAGCGTGAGGGCGCCGTGAAGGAGAGGTGGGATGAATGGCGCGGCCGATGGTGCTGGATTGAAGAAGACGAGCCGCCAACATTCTGCAGGGTCCACCGGGGGCCGCCGGTCCGTGGCAGTGACTGGAGCAATGTCGACACCGCTGACGGGAGGCTCACCGTCGCCACCACCAGGATCCATCGGCTCGCCCAGGCCGGGCTCACCCTTGAGATGATCGGGGCGGACTTCATCCGCCATCGGATCGCCCCATTGCACAACAAGGGGAGCCCATCCTGGCTCTTTAGGAACCCGGCTGACATCATGCGGCTCCGCCCTGGCCTCGACCACAACCTCATAGTGATGGGACACGCCCATTTCTGCCAGCGGCTCTTCCAGCTGGATGTGGGTCGCGACGGCGAGGTCGAACGGACCGGCAAGGCCGCGAAGGCCGCCGCAAAGGCCGGCAAGGCCACCAAGGGGCAGCTCTTCAAGATGCCAGCGGGGGTGGTCCCGCTGTGCAACAATTCGTGCCAGTCCAAGATCATCGCCATGATGCCGGAATGCAACGCGCACGGCCCCGTCCCGAGCTGGCAGGAGCCGGCGGACGAGGTCGTGTAGCAATTCTTCGACACTCTGGTCGAGGTGTGCGTCAAGCCTGACGCCGAGCGGTGGCTTGTCAGGGACACCACCCAGGAGGAGCTGGACTACATCGCCGCTAGGGCGAGGGAGGCGCAGCTCGTCATGGAGGCCGGCAGCGCCGGAGGTGTGGAGGACAAGGATGCCACGGCTGCGGAGGAGGAGGAGCTCGCCCAGTGGGTGGCGGCCGCTGGAGAGGCTAGCAGCGCCGGCACCGGAGCTCCGCTGGTCGAAGACACGGCCGATGAGTCGTCGTCGGGGGAGGACGCGGCGGCCGGCTCGGCGCCAGCCAGGGGAAGAGGGCGAGTCCTGCGGCGGGCCTGTTCCGGCGAGCCGGTCCGGCCCGGCAGGGCTGCGCAGCCTCAATTGGCCATGGAGGGGGTCCGGGCGCCACAAGAGGGCCACGGCGGCGAGGAGGTCGACGAAGGCCGCCGGGAAGAAGAAAGCAACGGCCCCTTCCCCATCTGGGCGCGCACCAACTCCGCCCCCTTCTTCGCCTCCCTCGGTAGACGTCGACTCGGATGTCGACGCGGAGTTCCCTTTTGATCTCGGGCCTCTCAGCCCGAAGAGGAAGAGGAAAGCGGTGGAGGAGGAGGAGATGGACGACGAGTAAGTACTCCATTCCTTACTGCCATTTCCATCTTCCTGAACCATGCCACTCATCTTGATCTGTTTTGCTTCTTCACGGACGCAGAGACGTTGGCCCAGAGGATAAAGAGGGCCAAGGCTTCGCGAGCAGCCAGCCCCCGGCTGGGGCTTCAGGGACACCACTGGTGGTGTTGAGCAGCCCAGACGGCAGCCCCCGGCACAGCCCCTAGCGTAAGTTCTTCATCCTCTTCTCGCTCGACATGCAGTAGGTGTTTGATGCTATGGTGCTGACCTTGCCGGTTTTGCAGGACGGGAGCATCAGCAGGAGGAGCCGCAGGGGGCCATCCCCAACACACCACCCCCATCGACTACGCCGCTGCGAGGGGCGTCCCCGGCAAGGGCACCAAACATGGAGCCCACACGCATGGAGGAACAGGGGAACTTAGGCGCTGGTGGCTCTACCACGGCGCCAGACGCCGGCGGGGAGGGGACTTCTGCTTTACAGCCCGGCACTGGTGAGTCGCATGTCTTCTGTCTTTGCTTTTCCCTTATCCTTTTTCTTGGCTTCATCATCCCCATCACTGCCCAGGCCCCCCTTCAACAGATATGGAGGACGTGGACGCCGTCATCGAGGAGGTTGCTGAGGAGGCCGGGCGGAGGCCGACAAGATTGCCGCCGAGGAGGCCGCCAGGGACGCTGCCGGGGCCGCCGCGGATAAGGCCACCGAGGATGCCGCCAAGGGCGCCGCCGAGGGTGCCGGCGGTGGGCCTGTCGGGGAGGCCGGCAAGGCCACAGCCGAGGAAGAGGCGATTAATGATCAGCCTTCTTCCTCCACAACCTCGGGCCCCGGTAGGTATCTGAAGGTGGACGACGACCTCTTCATCCATCTCGCCGGGGCGTCAAGCTCCCGAGCGCCCGCTGGAGGGGAAGTCTTCGATGGCGAGGTGCTCGCCACCACTGGGCTCGAGGTTGTTGATGAACCTAGCGTCGGCGGCGATGGCTCCCCAGAAGGGCAGCTCTTCCGCGCCATGGGGGCCAATTTCCGGAAACTCCAAGCACTCTACCGTGCCCGTCTGGACAAGGTTAAGTCTAGGATGGCAACGGTGGACAAGGCGGAGGTGGACTTCCAGGCGCGCGTTGCTGAGGCGCAAACCTGGTTTCACCAGTCCCGCAAGGAGCATAGGGCCTTCCAGGAAGAATTGGCCAAGCGCGACGCAGAGCTCATCATGAAGACGTCCGACGTCGAGAAGGCCCAGGAAGAGGCGGCGAACTTGGCTGTCGCGGCCGAGGCCGCCCGGAACCAGCATCAAGCTGCCCTCGATTCCCAGGAGGAAGACCTCTCCGCGCGTGAGGCGAAGCTTGCGCTCCGCGGCAAGGATGAGGAGCTCGAGGTCCTTGTCGAGCAGCGGACTCGTGAGCTAGGGCAGAGGCACAAAGAGGCACTCGATGCCCAAGCTTTGGCCCATGCCGGCAAGGTGCAAGAGCTGGAGGTGGAGTGGGACGAGCTGAAGGAGCAGGCCCTCATGTTGTCCGACGAAAAGAACAGGCTCAGCTGCGCCTTGACAGAGGCGCAGGGAGCGGTCATCAGAAGGGTTGGGGAGCTCTCTGAGGCACAAGACTCCATCAGAGATCTCAAGCTGAGGCTGGAGAATCTCGAGAAGATGTTGTCGGAGAGCTCGGCTCGAGAGGAGGCCTTGACCAAGAGCCTGGAGGAGGAGAAGCAGCTGCAGGCGGACGAGGGCGCCTCCCACCAAGAATACGTGGCGGGCGAGAACAGGTGGATCAGCCGGCTGGAGGACATCGCCGGCAGGGTTACCTCGCAGTTGGCCCTCATGGGGATGCCAAACGTGAGGTATGCCCCTGAGTGGAGCGGGTCTATCAACGCCAAGCTGACCCTATTCTTCGAGGGCGTCCTCGGTGCCTTGGCTGATCTTCACTCCAACAGAACGACCACACTCGCCGGGGAGGCCCGGCGGCTTTGTCGGTGGGTCATGACCAAGGTCCTCACCAAGATGGCATTCTGGAACCCCGCCCTCGACTTCGAAGCCGCGATGGACAGCTTGCCGGAGGATGCTGACCTCACGGTGCTCAAGGAGCGCATCAAGCCCGTCATCAGCCGCATCGACAAAATCAAGAGGGTGGAGGGCCAGCGCCGGGATTAGGCATCCCGCTCTTCTTCGCCGCTGCGGGTTCATGACCAAGACAAATTTTATCTTTAGTTAGAACCGCAGCAATGACATGATGTAATATAACTTTGAAATATTTTTGGAATCATGCATGTTATTTTCCTGTTTGCTGCCTCATTGTGTGTCCACCCTACGCTAGCTGGGTAGGCTTGCCGGCGCGAAAAAAAACCAAGGCGAGGTCTTGGGGACGGGTCCCCATTGGCCTGCCGGGCGAGCGTGCTGCCGGGTGAGCCACCTTGTCACCCTTAACGCAGCCGCTCGAACTGTCGAGTTTGACTCGAGTCAGAGTCGATAGCCTTGCCAATTGCGGAAGGCTACCCTACCATTTCCAACGCAGCCGTTTGAACTGTTGAGCGGACTCGAAACAGAGCAAAGGCATTGCCGATCGGGAAGGGCCCCATTTGCGTGCAGGTTTCTTTTTGCACAAAGAACGACAGCTCCGAGGATAACAACTTTAAATAATAGGATAGAAATATCCAGGGTTCGATGTAACTTAGCTTCTATTTGTAGCCGCTCGAGCGCAGATCTTCCGGCCTCCTTCCTTCTCAAAGGGCCATGAAGACGGAAGAGCATTGGGCCAACTGCTAGAGCCGATTCTCACAACTGCGCCCCCTACCTGGCGAGCCAAAGATATCGGTGTGTTTGGATCGACACCTATGGGATCACAAGAATCCCTACTACGGTTGCGGGGCGCGGGGTTGAGAGAAGAGCGGATCTAACAGTTAGCACACGGTTCCTTTACCCAGGTTCGGCCGCAAAGATGCGTAAAACCCTACTCCTTCTTTGGTGGATTATATGTTTGTGTTCTTCAGCTAGCTATGGGGCGTGATGAGCTCCAAAAGCCGAGTCGTGAGGAGTTCTAAAAAGCCGAAATCCTTCTCCTGGTCGCCTCGGGCCTCCTTTTATAGGAAAAAGGGGTTGCCACAGTGGCACACGGGAGGTGGAAAGGGTACAGTGATGCGAGGTTATCCCTCGCATTACAGGACAAGGCGCATTTAATGCGCTTAGCTTAGGACTCCTCGCTTTATCGGGGATGAGGGGAGACGTCCGTCTTGTCCGTCGCCGCTCCTCCTTGTGTTGACACGCGCCCTGGCCAGTGGTGCCTGGGGTGCCATGTAGGCAGGCAGGCAGCTGAGGTGGCGCAATGGCGGGTCTCCATGAAGATCTGCATGTCGCCACGCAGGTGCCTGCCCAGCTGGTTGGGTCGGCAGCTGCATGGGGCGGTGGAAGCATAGTAGGCGCGGGCCTGATGGTGGCCCCGCGGATGTCCTCGGCAAGGGCCTTGCCGGGGCCCCGGCAAGGGTCTTGCCGCGGCGCCTGCTGTCATCCCCGGCAAGGTGCTTGCCGGAGGTCTTGTGGTCTTCCTTGGCTGGGATCCCGACAAGGGTCGTCGTCTTCTTAGCTTGTATCTGATCTTGAATGTCTTCACAAAGATCTGCATGCCACTACGGGGATGCTTCCCGAATCCTTGCCCCATGGGGGCAGTGGACTCAAGGGTGATCCACTACGTAGGCGTGGGGCGAATTGCCATGGCAAGGGTCTTGCCGGGGCTGCTAAGGCTGGCCCCGACAAGGATCTTGCCGGGGCTGCTAGAACCAGCTCCCGGCAAGGATCTTGCCGGGGGATCCCGCTTCGTCCCCTTTGCTCTTTGTGGTCTTGGCTTTGGGCTTCAGTCTCCATCGAGCTTCAATCTTACCCTGGCTCACCTCCCCTGCCATGCTTGGTGTGGTGGTGCCCGTGGCTCAGACTGCCCGTGCACAGTCATAGGGGTACAAAAAGTGTACCCCTCTTTTTGTACACCGACATACTTGGGCTTCTCCTTCTCCTCATTCTCCTTTTACTTCGAACCCCGGATCGAGGAGTGTCTCAACAATCTCCTCATCATTTTCTTCCTCTGAAAAATTCTGTAATTTTTATTGACTCGAAATAAAAGTGAACCAAACTCAGCAAAATTGATAGCAACTACTCCTACAAGTGTCTAGAGGCTATATCATGCATCAAAACTACTTTGGACCATATAAATTTGCCATGCAAGCTAAAGAAAAAGGGCACTACAATAGCAAAAATTTGCAATAAATAAAGCACTAGAATAAAAACTAATTGGACCATTGGAGGAGTCACATACCGAAGAACAATCCCCCAAAATAGTTTTGCAAATGATGAATTGAGCAAGCAGATCGAAAATGGTAGCAAGATGAGCTAGAACACGGGTTTGAGTTGGTGAATGATTTTTTCTAGAGGAAGAAGGAGAGGATGGGTGCTGGAATAAGTGGAGGGGGCCACGTAGGGCCCACAAGGACAGGGGCGCACCCAGGGGGGTAGGGCGCCCTCCACCCTTATGGCCTACTGGTGCAGCCCCCTGGTGCATTCTCAGTGCCAAAAATCTTAAAATATTCTAGAAAAAATCATGTTAAATTTTCAAGGTATTTGGAGAACTTTTATATTCGGGACATTTTTTATTGCACGGATAATTCAGAAAACAGACAAATAATACTATTTTTACTTTATTTAATCTAAATAACAGAAAGTAAAAGTTGGGTACAGAAGGTGGTGTTTTCTAAATTCATCCATCTCATGTTCATCAAAAGGAATCCGTCAACGAGGTTGATCAAGTCTCATTAACAAACTTCTTTCGAATAACATAAGACCGAAGAATTTTCGAATAACACTAGGTTACCTCAATGGGGATATGCATGTCCCCAACAATAAGAATATCGTATTTCTTTTTGACAGTAGGAATAGGGAATTCAAAACCTCCAATAGTGATAGTTGAAATTTTTCCAATAGAATTGCTGCTATTAACTTGAGGTTGTTTCTTCGGAAAGTGTACCGTATGCTCATTACCATTAACATGAAAAGTGACATTGCCTTTGTTGCAATCGATAACAGCCCCTGCAATATTCAAAAAAGGTCTACCAATGATAATCGACATACTGTCATCCTCGGGAATATCAAGAATAACAAAGTTCGTTAAGATAGTGACGTTTGCAACCACAACAAGAACATCCTCACAAATACCAATAGGTATAGCAGATGATTTATCAGCCGTTTGCAAAGAGATTTCAGTAGGTGTCAACTTATTCAATTCAAGTCTACGATACAAAGAAAGGCATAACACTAAAACTGGCTCCAAGATCACATAAAGCAGTTTTAACATAGTTTCCTTTAATGGAGCATGGTATAGTATGTATTCCTGGATCTCCAAGTTTCTTTGGTATTTCACCCTTAAAAGTATAATTAGCAAACATGGTGGAAATTTCAGCTTCCGGTATCTTTCTTTTATTAGTAACAATTTCTTTCATATACTTGGCTAGGGAGGCATTTTAAGCATATCAGTCAAACACATGCGCAAAACGATAGGTTTAATCATCTCACAAAAGCGTTCAAAATCCTCATCATCCTTTTCTTGGATGGTTTAGTAGGAAAGGGCATGGGTTTTTGAACCCATGGTTCCCTTTCTTTGCCATGTTTCCCAGCAATGAAGTCTCTCTTATCATAACGTTCATTCTTTGATTGTGGGTTATCAAGATTAACAGCAGGTTCAATCTCTACATCATTATCATTACTAGGTTGAGCATCGGTATGAACATCATCATTAACATTATCACTAGATTCATGTTCATTACCAGACTGAGCCTCGGCTTCAGAAATAGAAATATTATTGGGATTCTCAGGTGTGTCTATAACAGGTTCACTCGAAGCATTCAAAGTCCTCTCGGTTTTCATTTTCTTTTTATTACTAGGACTAGGTTTATCAATATTAATTCTCTGAGAATATTGCTCAATTTTCTTAGGATGGCCCTCAGGATACGAAGGTTCCTGAGTCATCTTACCACCTCTAGTTGCAACCATAACAGCATTATCAGTATTCTTACTATTCAACTCATTAAGCAAATCATATTGTGATGTAAGTACTTGTACTACTTGAGTGGTAACCATGGAAGCATGTTTACTAATAAGTTTAAGATCATTAGAAGTTCTAGTCACAAGATCACCCAAGCGTTCAAGCATATAAGCATTACGTTTCAGTTCTCTACTAACATAAGCATTGGAGTTTTCTTGTTTAACAATAAAATTATCAAACTCATCTAAGCATTGGCTAGCAGACTTATTATGAGGAATATCACCTTCATCAAATCTATAGAGAGAATTTACCTCTACTACCTATGTCGGTTTATCAAGACCATGTATTTCTTCAATAGGCGGTAAATTCTTAACATCTTCAGCTTTAATACATTTTTCTTTCATAGATTTCTTTGCCACTTGCATATCTTCGGGACTGAGAAATAGAATACCTCTTTTCTTCGCAGTTGGCTTCAGAGTTGGTTCGGGAAGAGTCTAATCATTATCATTACTTAGTATATTATTCAATAATTTTTCAGCTTGTTCAACAGTACGTTCCCTGAAACACAACTAGCACAACTATCTAGGTGGTCCCTAGAAGCATCGGTTAGTCCATTATAAAAGATATCAAGTATTTCATTCTTCTTGAGAGGATGATCAGGCAGAGCATTAAGTAATTGGAGAAGCCTCCCTCAAGCTTGTGGGAGACTCTCTTCTTCAAATTGCACAAAATTAAATATTTCTTGTAAGGCAACTTGTTTCTTATGAGCAGGAAAATAATTTGCAGAGAAGTAATAAATCATATCCTGGGGACTACACACATAACCAGGAGCAAGATAATTAAACCATAGCTTAGCATCACCCTTTAATGAGAAAGGAAACAACTTAAAAATATAGTAATAGCAATTTTTTTCCTCATGAGCAAATAGGGTGGCTATATCATTTAATCTAGTAAGATGTGCCACAACAGTTTCATATTCATAACCATGAAAAGGATCATATTCAACTAAAGTAATTAACTCAGGATCAATAGAGAATTCATAATCCTTACCAGTAACACGGATAGGCGAAGTAGCTAATTAGGGATCATATTGCATTCTAGCATTTAAAGATTTTCTTTGCACTTGCGTACTAATTTCTTAAGATCATTCCTATCCTCACAAGCAAGAAAGTCTCTAGTTACTTCTCCTTCCATAACATACCCTCGGGAACAATAGGTAATTCATATCTATGGGAAGTAGGTCTAACAGGTGTTTCAAAGTTTTCAGTATCAATAATTTCATCAGTTTCAGAAATATCATCATCTTCAGCATAATCGATAGTACTAGCTCTTGCAAGATGTTTATCAAGTAATTCACACAATGGCACAGTTTCATCAAGCATAGTTGTAGCATCATAAGCATCATTCATAATAGAAGTGGCATCATCAATATCATGCGACATATCGATTCAATAGCAGGTGTAGGTGTCGCAAGTTTACTCAAAACAGATGGTGAATCAAGTGTAGAGCTAGATGGTAGTTCCTTACCACCCCTCGTTCTAGAGGGAACGATCTTGGTTATATCATCCTTCAGATTTTTCATAGGGATCAACAGACATAAATCCCAACTGACTCAGAGAATAGAGCTATGCTACCCGGCAATGGTGCCAGAAAAAGGTCTGGATAACCCACTAGTATAGGGGATCGCAACGGTTTTCAAGGGTAGAGTATTCAACCCAAATATATTGATTCGGCATAAGGGGAGCCAAAGAATATTCTCAAGTATTAGTAGCTGAGTTGTCAATTCAACCACACCTGGAAAACTTAATATCTGCAGCAAAGTATTTAGTAGCAAAGTAGTATGGAAGTAACGGTAACAGTGGCAAAAGTAACAATGGCAGTTTTGTAATGATGGTGATAGCAGCAGCAACGAAAGTAACAAAGCAAGAATCAATATGGAATGAACTCGTAGGCAAAGCATTGGCAATGATATGTGTCGGATAATATTCATCATGTAGCAGTTATAACCTAGGGTGACACAAAACTAGCTCCAATTCATCAATGTAATGTAGGCATGTATTTCGAATATAGTCATACGTGCTTATGGAAAAGACCTAGCATGAAATCTTTTGTCCTACCCTCCCATGGCAGCGGAGTCCTAATGGAAACTAAGGGATATTGAGGCCTCCTTTTAATAGAGTACCATACCAAAGCATTAGCACTTAGTGAATACATGAACTCCTCAAACTATGGTCGTCACCGGGAAGTGTTCCGGCTATTGTCACTCCGGGGTTGCTGGATCATAACACATAGTAGGTGATTATTGACTTGCAAGATAGGATCAAGAACACATATATATTCATGAAAACATAATAGGTTCAGATCTGAAATCATGGCACTCGGGCCCTAGTGACAAGCATTAAGCATAGCAAAGTCATAGCAACATCTATCTCAGAACATAGTGGATACTAGGGATCAAACCCTAACAAAGCTAACTCGATTACATGATAAATCTCATCCAAACCATCACCGTCCAGCAAGCCTACGATGGGATTACTCACGCACAGCGGTGAGAATCATGAAATTGGTGATGGAGGATGGTTCATGATGACGACGGTGACGATCTCCACTCTTCGGAGCCCCGAACGGACTCCGGATCAGGTCTCCCGAGGAAGAACAGGAGGTGGCGGTGGCTCCATATCGTAAAACGTGATGGGATCTTCTATCTGATTTTTCCCCGAAATAGGTTATATGGAGTTGGAGTTGGTGTCGGGGAGGTCCAGGGGGGGCACAAGGTAGGGGGCGCGCCCTAGGGGGCCGCCCCCCACCCTTGTGGCCAGGCTGTGGGCCCCCTCCGGTATTTATTTTCGCCATTATTTTTTATTAATTCCATAAATAATCTCTGTGAAGTTGTGACGCCCGAGACCGACGTCCCAGAAGATTCCAGATGTTCCGGGTTGCCCGTGTGTTTCTTTTGTTTGTGTTATTTAATTTTTGCATTGCATCATGTCATCATGCCATCATGTCATTTTAATTTTGCATCTCAACTTAAATAAATCGTGTGGACCTTCGGTCCATTTAAATCGAGGGAAGAATGTCTTCTCTTTATAACATATAAAAGTCTCTCATTATTTTAGAGAGCTATAATAAATATTCCATTCGATGGAATTCACCGTAACACACTTGCATATTTCCCCATGTCTTTTCACTTCGAGTTTCACCTTCAAATTCTTGCCAATAATTCTTTTCCGTTGTTTCGAGGTTCCTCCGAAAATTGGAACATTTTTGGACACTTCAATAATCTCGTCTTAGTTCAAACCTATTTGAATTATATTCAAATATGTTTGAATTATTTTCCGTTCATGCCTTTCTTATTTTTCTCCGGTCGTGCTTATTTTTATGAGCCCGAGAAAAATATAATTCCTTGTGCTAACTTTTCCCTAACTCCCCTCCTCTTTTCTTTCTTCTCTTTTATTTTCTGCTAAAGAAAATAAATAAGAGGTCAGCCACCCTCTTGGGCCTCCTCTTCCCCTCACCAGCCCAGCTTGGGTCCCTCCTAGCTAGGCCCATCTTCCCACTTCGGCCCAAACTCCCTCCCGACCGAACCCTAGCCTAGCGGTCGCTCGACCCGCTCACTCCCTCGTGCCGCCGCCAGAAGCCTTCCTTCCCTCGCTCGATCTCTGCCCCGTTTCCCTCGCCCCGCACCTCACCCCTCGACCGCTTCCCTCTGGCTCCCTCTCGTTCCTCAACCTCCCTCGCTCGTCTCTCCCTCGAGCCCCTCTGCCTCGCCACCTCTCCTTCTTCCGGCCGCCGCTGCACGCCCGGAGCCGTCCCCCTCCGTCCTTGAAGCCCGCCGCGCCGAGGCCTGCAGCTCTCTGCCTCGCCAAGGTCTCACCTCTGCGTCCGGTCCTCCTCGTCCAGGCCGGCCCTCAGCGCCCGAGCGCGCCCTCCAGGGTCGCCTCGCCTGGGTCTCCGCGCCAGGAGCCCCGCGTCTGCATCCCCTCCGGCCGCCCCGCGCGCGGGCTCCCTCCCCCGCGTCGACCTTCCTCAGGTCTTCCCCGACGCCGGCCTCAGGCCTTCCGTGCGCCCCTGCTGCCCTTCCTCTCGCCGAGCATCAGCCGCGCCAGGACGAGCCCTCCGCTCCTGAGATCCGGTCCGCGGCCTCCTTCCTCTGGCCTCGGACGCCCGCTTCCTCCAGGCGGTCAACTCCAGCGGCTGTTTCCGGCGCCGCCTAGCCCCGTGCTGCCCTTTTGTTCTGCTGCGTGTTTTGTTTGTGCACTGTTGTGTTTTTTTTGTCAAGTGCACCGCAGGCAGACCCGATCTCCGAATGCGACAAGTACCTCTCCTCGCGACACGAACATCTGCGGGTATGTGTACATCTACGGAAAACGAGCTCGTGAACGGCTATGGAACAAGTACCACTACATCCGTGTACGACTACGTGAACAAGTACCACGACACCGTCGAACGCCAAGTACCTCTACTTCCACTACCGTCGCCGAGAACCCCCAAGTACCACTACGAACGTCGACGCGACAAGTACCCCGACATCGACGACCCGAACGACTACCGTCGCCGTGTACCACTACCGTCGCCCGGAAACGAGGAGTTCGCCAAGTACCACGACACCCCGTGAACGACTACTTCCTCTCCGTTAACGTGTTCCCCGACTCGCGGAACGACTTCTTCCCCTACGACTCGAACCGCCCCGAAACGCACGCTTCGAAGGTATAACCCCGAGACGTGACCCGTGAGATGCATGCTTGCTTGTGTTGTATGAAATGTCTCTCGTGTGTGCTTCGTGCCCGTTCCACCTTTTGTCATGTTCCTCGGTTGCCTCGTCACCGACTCGTGGGAACCCGGCAACGGGATCGTCCCACCTTTCATCTCGTTCAACTTGCTCCGCCATCTTTCCTTTTGCACCGGTCTCTCCCGAGTTACCGGAACCGATATGATGCATTGCATCATTTTCGGATCGTTACCGTGGCACCCTTTCATTCCACCACGGTGACAATACTTCATATCTCTTAATGTCAACCCTTTTAATAAAATTGCATAAACTTGCTCATGTCATCCGCATCATTTAACAACATTATATATGCTTAATTGTTGTTTGCTTATAATCATTAAACATGCTCATGGGGATTTTCCGGATATGTTGTTGTTATTTTTCGGCCCCATTTAAACTTGTCTTAATAGTGTAGTTTCTTTATGTTTCACCTCTTGCCATGTTAAAAACATTTAAACTTGTCTTGTAAATAATGAGAGTCAACTAAATAATTAAATGTGGTGTTTCGTCAATATGCAACTCGTTGCATATTGATCTCCACTTAACTTGTAGTTTTGTTTGTGCACTTTGCCATGCCATGCATAATTAAACCGGACATGCATCATGCTTGCTTGTGCATCGTATGCCATGGTTAGGCTTGTGTGTTTACCGTGTTGTTTCTTTCTTTCCGGTTGCTTCTCTTGTTAGCTTCGGTTTCGTTCCGGAGTTGTGAGGCTTCTCTCGACTGTGTTGCTTCGTCTTCTTCGTGGACCCGTTCTTCTTCCTTGTGGAATCCCAGGCAAGATGACCGAACCCGGATACCATTACTATCTTTGCCTATTGCTAGTAGTCTCGATCTATAGTTTTGCCTCAATGCCCATGTTTTCCTGTCAGCCTCCTACTTGTAACCATTGCCCTGTTTAACCACCCTACCTACGCAAACCGTTGCTTGGCTAAGTACGCTTCGCTCAGCCCCTCTTATAGCATTGCTAGTTGCAGGTGAAGATTGAAGATGCTTGCTTCATGTTGAAGTTTGGTTGGGTTATATCACACTATATAAATGCTAAAATGAAATCATCTATATACTGGCAGGGTGGAAGGCTAAGCCTTTTGCTTGGTGTTTTGTTCCACTCATGCCGTTAGGAACCGTATAAACCGGTGTTATGTTCCTTGATTATGCGTTCCTAACACGGTTGGGGTGTATGGGACCCCCTTGATAAACCGCTAAGTGCTAAGTCTTTTCCAGCAAGTCCCAACATTGGTACTATTTGCCTAATAACAAACTAATAAAACTTGCATGTGGACTAGCTATCCCTTTTATTTATTTCAACAACCCCGGGCCAGTGCTCCACATGAGTGTTGGTCCGAAACGGGGGTTACGCGGGGCCACCTCGAGGAAACTCAAGGTTTGGTAAAAACCCGTGGGATCGCCCATCCGGTCGTGTCCTGAGACCTAGATACGCGCGGCTACTATCAGGGTGTCGACACGCCGGGAGGATTTGCTGGATTAGCCTTACCTTAGTTCGGTTTAACTTGAGCACGGGATTCCGAGAATACTCGGGTCTTCCCACCTATGGAGTTGCGACTTCGCGGATCGTGGGCTTGTAATGGGTCAAGTTGGAACACCCCTGCAGGGTTTGAACTTTCGAAAGCCGTGCCCGCGGTTATGTGGCAGATGGGAGCTTGTTAATTCCGGTTGTAGATAACTTGACACAATGTTTCAATACACTACCAGCGTGTGTACCGTGACTGTCAATTTCCGAATAGGGATTCGGGAGTGGAACATGGTGGGGTTATGTTTGACCGGTTTTAGTTAGGATCACTTCTTGATCATCTTTCGACCGATGCTCTTCTCTTCTCGCTCTCTTTTGCGTAAGTTAGTGCTAGTTGCTGCTGCAGACTCTTGTTTGTTCCTTCACCTCTCGTTCTTTCTTCAGCCTTGTCCTCACCCAAGGCTTAAATAGTCTTGTTACCCGGGAACGGGATTGCTGAGTCCTCTGTGGCTCACAGTTACTTCACCACACCAGATGCAGGTTCAGCCGAGTTTGAAGCAGGAGTTGGTTCAGTTCTTCACCAGGAGCTCGTTGAAGTTTGTGGGCGTTTGCTTGTGACGTTTCGATGTTCAGTAGTGGTTTCTACTAGGATTCGATCCTGACCTGTGGCTTTATGTTGTTTTGGTATCTTTCTTTGGATCTTCACCCGTAGTCGGGTTGTGATGTTTTGAATGATGTATTGCTTATGTAATGTATTGTGTGAAGTGGCGAGTGTAAGCCAACTATCTTCTTTTGCATTTTAATCCCTCTTTTACATGAGTCGTGCAAAGATACCAAACTTGAGATCATTCTAGGATGGGCTTATACCTTTAAGTCGTGCCTCGACACGTAGGAGGTATAGTCCCATCCTGGGCATTACAAGTTGGTATTCAGAGCCTTCTCCGACCTAGAAGCCCCCACTGTTTGATCGAATCGTTGACGGTTGAGTCTAGACACACACTGAAAACTTTTTGAGTCCTATATTTATATCGGAGAGTAGGATTTCTTTGCTTCTCATCTCTTTTCTCTCTGGTGAGGATTCCTGACGATTACTCTTTTCTCTTCTACTTTCAAAAATTGCACCAAAATTTTTTAGGATCCCGCGAGTATTCTGGGATTGTTTCGATGTTCTTGTGACAAGGATATTGTTCTCGATGCCTCCTGTTACCGAGGAGTTGAGCTTCGGGGTATCGTTGTAACAAGCATATCGCGGCAGTACTAAATACTTAAGACGGACGACATCGAAAATCTCTCCTATACGGCCAGTGGCAAGATAACCCCGACATCACCCAGTACTGGGGAGGTAGTTCGAGAGTATTGCCATAGCTTGTTATAGTGGATGCGTTTTCGAAGGTCCGAGGTAAACAGTTTCCGAGAAAGACTGGTTATGTGTTGAAGGATGGATACACCTGGATGTAGGTTTAGAGTTGATTGCGCGGTGCTTCCCGTGTATCCCCAACACCTGATTGCATAACTGGAATCTTTCGGAAATCTATAGGTGGGTTCATCTAGTAGTTCTAGGCATTCTTCCAACGGATGCTCGATATGAAGTTCGGGGTTCTACATTGAGTGAAGTGGTTTTATGGACTTGTTCTGATCGAGAGTTGCATCTTAAAGGGTCCTTGGCTATGCTGATCCGGGGATGACAAAACCCTTTTGTAACACGTTACATGAGCTTTCAGCACGAAGATGTCGAACGAAGCTTCTTTCTTGTATTTGTTCTATCTGATCCTTGTTCCTTTTTATTTATCTTTGTTTTCCAAGTGGCTTCTCGTCAAGTTGATGTACCTGTGGAATTCATTCGTTCAAGTCTCTGTTCGAATGATATTGTGAAGATCATGTTGCATATCTATCCTTTGTTCTTGTTTTGATTCTGGTATTCGAGTTGCTTCGATGATAAATGTTGATTCCATACCTTTCCTAATCGATATTCTCATATTTCTATGGGAGTGCTAATCCTTCTTGATCATCAAGATGGTCATGTTAAATTCTTTTTCAACCGGTGTCCTTTTTGTTCATCCCAAGTTGTCTTTGTTTCCCCACCCTCCCTCCCTTCTTTTCTTGGAGCCAGAATTCTCAGATGAAATATCCATTTTATTCATGTGATGTTTCTTCATTCATTTCCTTCAATGTTCTTATCCGGTGTTTTATCGTCAAGAGGCTCAACAGCTTCAAGTTCATCATTCTTAATTCTAATATTCTTCCGGTGGATGTAATTCAAGATTTTGGTGTTGATCTTATCCTTTTTCCTCATTTCATAATGCTTTCTTATTCCGGTGCACCAATTAATCATTCTCCTCTTGCTATTCATATCCGGAGTGCTGAAGATTCATAATTCCATTTTTTAATCCGTTCAAGTTATTTTGAGCATTGTTATCTTATTCAAGCCATTCATTCTACCGGTGCAATATCTCGTAAGCAATCTTTTCCAACGGTGATTTCTTTGAGTGGGCCCTAACCCACAGGTCTTTTCCCAGGATCTTACCTGACTCTTCTAATTATTCCGGAGTTATTCTCAAATTCTTTCAAAGTGTGACGTAAGAATGATTTCCATCAGTCACATGCCTTCTCCAAGCTTGTTTTCAATTATTTCCATCTTTAGCTCCACCTTCCATCTTTTTATTCCTCCGGAGTGTTCAACAATTCTTATGGCTTTTCTCGTCTTCATTCTCAACATTTGGAGACCGGAGAAGAGTTTCTCTTAAATCTTGGCCCGTTCTCTTGAAGATTCGTGGTTCTAGCTTCATGCCATCCTCATAATTGTTTTCGATTGTGAGGAGATCCTTTCATACCATCCGAAGCTTTTCATGAATTCTTTTCTTTGTGATCCTCCGAAGGCCATCATTTCAGAAGATTCTTCGTTCTCAGTTTTCAACTTCGTCCTTCAAATATTCTTCATTGATGTCTCTTCGTTCGTCTCACATTCTTCCGGTGCTTGTTCAAGCTTCTTTAATCAGTTCACGATCTCGTTGCTCTCGTCATTTTGATTCCCTCGAATGCTTTATTCTTCCCGGAGATTCATTCTCTTGTTTTCACTCGATTCATTTTCTTACGGTGGCTTGTCCTCTTGCATCGTTCAATTTCATTCCTTACGGTGGTTCTTTCAAGTTTACTCTTCCGTTGTTATCGTTTCAATTCATTTGTTCTTTTCACAATCCTACCGGTGCTTTGTTGAATAATTATCTGAGCTTGTGCGAGATCTCTCTTTAATTCTTTCCAACGAGAATAAGTAGTTTGCCAAATCCTTTGGTTGTCATCAATTTAATTGGTGAAGGAGATGCATAACACAATTCTTATTCTTATTCCTTCCAGGTGATTTAATTCTTTTGTTTGGAGCTTGTTCATCATATCATATTCTCGGTTTCAAGTTGTTCATCTTGTTTCCGGAGCTCCAAGTTATTTCAATTATCTTTCAACCTCCATCTAATTCATCATAGGCCTTGAATCTTATTCTTTTCATCTTTCACTTCTCATGCTTTCATTACCGGAGTTCTTCATGGTAGTTCATCATCATTTAATTCATCCTTGAAGTCTTCATCAACATTCTTGTTGGAGCTCAAGCATACTTCATCATGCATTCCAATTGCAATTCTTTCTACCTTATCTTTTCAGATGGTGTTATGTCATTCTTGACAATTCCTTCATGTTTCATGATTCCCGAGTTTTCAAGAGTGAGATATTTAAAACCATCATTTTTTTTCTTTGTTTAAGAGATCTTTCAACCCTTCAATTTATTCATTAGAGTTATCTTGGGTTATAATTCACCTAAAAGCTTTCCCTAAGGATTATTGATATTATGGTGCTTATTAATGACCCAAGTTCTTCTTTTATCATTCCGGTGAGATAATTTTATCGTCTCCTTGTTGATCTCAATCAAATCAATCGTTTCCGTTAGTGGCTGGTTGTCACCTCTTAATTTTGAGATGTTTTCCATAAGCCCACATCAAGCTTATCCTTCTCGTTGTTGAATTTCCAACAACTCTATCCAACCCTTCTCCGTAAGGATGTTTTTCTTATTCATTCGTGGGAGAAGTTGTCATTTTCTTCTCCGTTCTTTCCTTTCCAACGACCTATGCTATTCTTTCATTCCGGAGGCATTGTGTTATTGCTCTCTTTAACCATCATTTAGTTTTGTCAAGATCATGTTCTTTCCCTTGCTCATCATTTAACCGGAGTGTTGTATTCTTCATTCTAGTTCCCTCATCTCATCTAGTTTTGCCTATCTTTTAACCGGAGTGCTGTCTGAATCTTTCTTAACCTTGTGCCATTCTTTTAATTGTTTCGGAGGCAATATGTTGTTGTTTTCATCAAGTATCATCCATCTTCTCAAGTTCTTGTTCAATTCCTTCAATTTTCAGATGGAGTGCTGTCCAAATTCTGTCATTCTTATTCCTTGGCTATACCATTGCAGTTTCATATTCTTTTGGTCCGTGAGCTCTTGTTTCATGTCTCAACCTTCAAGGTTCTCATTATGCTCCTTGTTCCTCATTTTACCGGAGTGCTCCTAACTTCGTTCATCTCCTTTGCTTTCTTCTTTCAACTTGTTTAACCTCTCAAGGTTCCTGGTTTCACTCGTCTGTCAAAGAAGCAACTTTGTTTTACCTCTTCCTCTTCCGTTTTTACCCGGTGATATCTCTAGGATCTCGGGTCGAGATCCTCTGTTAGTGTGGGAGAGTTGTGACGCCCGAGACCGACGTCCCAGAAGATTCCAGATGTTCCGGGTTGCCCGTGTGTTTCTTTTGTTTGTGTTATTTAATTTTTGCATTGCATCATGTCATCATGCCATCATGTCATTTTAATTTTGCATCTCAACTTAAATAAATCGTGTGGACCTTCGGTCCATTTAAATCGAGGGAAGAATGTCTTCTCTTTATAACATATAAAAGTCTCTCATTATTTTAGAGAGCTATAATAAATATTCCATTCGATGGAATTCACCGTAACACACTTGCATATTTCCCCATGTCTTTTCACTTCGAGTTTCACCTTCAAATTCTTGCCAATAATTCTTTTCCGTTGTTTCGAGGTTCCTCCGAAAATTGGAACATTTTTGGACACTTCAATAATCTCGTCTTAGTTCAAACCTATTTGAATTATATTCAAATATGTTTGAATTATTTTCCGTTCATGCCTTTCTTATTTTTCTCCGGTCGTGCTTATTTTTATGAGCCCGAGAAAAATATAATTCCTTGTGCTAACTTTTCCCTAACTCCCCTCCTCTTTTCTTTCTTCTCTTTTATTTTCTGCTAAAGAAAATAAATAAGAGGTCAGCCACCCTCTTGGGCCTCCTCTTCCCCTCACCAGCCCAGCTTGGGTCCCTCCTAGCTAGGCCCATCTTCCCACTTCGGCCCAAACTCCCTCCCGACCGAACCCTAGCCTAGCGGTCGCTCGACCCGCTCACTCCCTCGTGCCGCCGCCAGAAGCCTTCCTTCCCTCGCTCGATCTCTGCCCCGTTTCCCTCGCCCCGCACCTCACCCCTCGACCGCTTCCCTCTGGCTCCCTCTCGTTCCTCAACCTCCCTCGCTCGTCTCTCCCTCGAGCCCCTCTGCCTCGCCACCTCTCCTTCTTCCGGCCGCCGCTGCACGCCCGGAGCCGTCCCCCTCCGTCCTTGAAGCCCGCCGCGCCGAGGCCTGCAGCTCTCTGCCTTGCCAAGGTCTCACCTCTGCGTCCGGTCCTCCTCGTCCAGGCCGGCCCTCAGCGCCCGAGCGCGCCCTCCAGGGTCGCCTCGCCTGGGTCTCCGCGCCAGGAGCCCCGCGTCTGCATCCCCTCCGGCCGCCCCGCGCGCGGGCTCCCTCCCCCGCGTCGACCTTCCTCAGGTCTTCCCCGACGCCGGCCTCAGGCCTTCCGTGCGCCCCTGCTGCCCTTCCTCTCGCCGAGCATCAGCCGCGCCAGGACGAGCCCTCCGCTCCTGAGATCCGGTCCGCGGCCTCCTTCCTCTGGCCTCGGGCGCCCGCTTCCTCCAGGCGGTCAACTCCAGCGGCTGTTTCCGGCGCCGCCTAGCCCCGTGTTGCCCTTTTGTTCTGCTGCGTGTTTTGTTTGTGCACTGTTGTGTTTTTTTTTGTCAAGTGCACCGCAGGCAGACCCGATCTCCGAATGCGACAAGTACCTCTCCTCGCGACACGAACATCTGCGGGTATGTGTACATCTACGGAAAACGAGCTCGTGAACGGCTATGGAACAAGTACCACTACATCCATGTACGACTACGTGAACAAGTACCACGACGCCGTCGAACGCCAAGTACCTCTACTTCCACTACCGTCGCCGAGAACCCCCAAGTACCACTACGAACGTCGACGCGACAAGTACCCCGACATCGACGACCCGAACGACTACCGTCGCCGTGTACCACTACCGTCGCCCGGAAACGAGGAGTTCGCCAAGTACCACGACACCCCGTGAACGACTACTTCCTCTCCGTTAACGTGTTCCCCGACTCGCGGAACGACTTCTTCCCCTACGACTCGAACCGCCCCGAAACGCACGCTTCGAAGGTATAACCCCGAGACGTGACCCGTGAGATGCATGCTTGCTTGTGTTGTATGAAATGTCTCTCGTGTGTGCTTCGTGCCCGTTCCACCTTTTGTCATGTTCCTCGGTTGCCTCGTCACCGACTCGTGGGAACCCGGCAACGGGATCGTCCCACCTTTCATCTCGTTCAACTTGCTCCGCCATCTTTCCTTTTGCACCGGTCTCTCCCGAGTTACCGGAACCGATATGATGCGTTGCATCATTT
This sequence comes from Secale cereale, assembly GCA_902687465.1. Taxonomy (NCBI): domain Eukaryota; kingdom Viridiplantae; phylum Streptophyta; class Magnoliopsida; order Poales; family Poaceae; genus Secale; species Secale cereale. The sequence continues at coordinate 47,403,730 of LR738714.1, read as the reverse complement.
TCGGATCGTTACCGTGGCACCCTTTCATTCCACCACGGTGACAATACTTCATATCTCTTAATGTCAACCCTTTTAATAAAATTGCATAAACTTGCTCATGTCATCCGCATCATTTAACAACATTATATATGCTTAATTGTTGTTTGCTTATAATCATTAAACATGCTCATGGGGATTTTCCGGATATGTTGTTGTTATTTTTCGGCCCCATTTAAACTTGTCTTAATAGTGTAGTTTCTTTATGTTTCACCTCTTGCCATGTTAAAAACATTTAAACTTGTCTTGTAAATAATGAGAGTCAACTAAATAATTAAATGTGGTGTTTCGTCAATATGCAACTCGTTGCATATTGATCTCCACTTAACTTGTAGTTTTGTTTGTGCACTTTGCCATGCCATGCATAATTAAACCGGACATGCATCATGCTTGCTTGTGCATCGTATGCCATGGTTAGGCTTGTGTGTTTACCGTGTTGTTTCTTTCTTTCCGGTTGCTTCTCTTGTTAGCTTCGGTTTCATTCCGGAGTTGTGAGGCTTCTCTCGACTGTGTTGCTCCGTCTTCTTCGTGGACCCGTTCTTCTTCCTTGTGGAATCCCAGGCAAGATGACCGAACCCGGATACCATTACTATCTTTGCCTATTGCTAGTAGTCTCGATCTATAGTTTTGCCTCGATGCCCATGTTTTCCTGTCAGCCTCCTACTTGTAACCATTGCCCTGTTTAACCACCCTACCTACGCAAACCGTTGCTTGGCTAAGTACGCTTCGCTCAGCCCCTCTTATAGCATTGCTAGTTGCAGGTGAAGATTGAAGATGCTTGCTTCATGTTGAAGTTTGGTTGGGTTATATCACACTATATAAATGCTAAAATGAAATCATCTATATACTGGCAGGGTGGAAGGCTAAGCCTTTTGCTTGGTGTTTTGTTCCACTCATGCCGTTAGGAACCGTATAAACCGGTGTTATGTTCCTTGATTATGCGTTCCTAACACGGTTGGGGTGTATGGGACCCCCTTGATAAACCGCTAAGTGCTAAGTCTTTTCCAGCAAGTCCCAACATTGGTACTATTTGCCTAATAACAAACTAATAAAACTTGCATGTGGACTAGCTATCCCTTTTATTTAATTCAACAACCCCGGGCCAGTGCTCCACATGAGTGTTGGTCCGAAACGGGGGTTACGCGGGGCCACCTCGAGGAAACTCAAGGTTTGGTAAAAACCCGTGGGATCGCCCATCCGGTCGTGTCCTGAGACCTAGATACGCGCGGCTACTATCAGGGTGTCGACACGCCGGGAGGATTTGCTGGATTAGCCTTACCTTAGTTCGGTTTAACTTGAGCACGGGATTCCGAGAATACTCGGGTCTTCCCACCTATGGAGTTGCGACTTCGCGGATCGTGGGCTTGTAATGGGTCAAGTTGGAACACCCCTGCAGGGTTTGAACTTTCGAAAGCCGTGCCCGCGGTTATGTGGCAGATGGGAGCTTGTTAATTCCGGTTGTAGATAACTTGACACAATGTTTCAATACACTACCAGCGTGTGTACCGTGACTGTCAATTTCCGAATAGGGATTCGGGAGTTGAACACGGTGGGGTTATGTTTGACCGGTTTTAGTTAGGATCACTTCTTGATCATCTTTCGACCGATGCTCTTCTCTTCTCGCTCTCTTTTGCGTAAGTTAGTGCTAGTTGCTGCTGCAGACTCTTGTTTGTTCCTTCACCTCTCGTTGTTTCTTCAGCCTTGTCCTCACCCAAGGCTTAAATAGTCTTGTTACCCGGGAACGGGATTGCTGAGTCCTCTGTGGCCCACAGTTACTTCACCACACCAGATGCAGGTTCAGCCGAGTTTGAAGCAGGAGTTGGTTCAGTTCTTCACCAGGAGCTCGTTGAAGTTTGTGGGCGTTTGCTTGTGACGTTTCGATGTTCAGTAGTGGTTTCTACTAGGATTCGATCCTGACCTGTGGCTTTATGTTGTTTTGGTATCTTTCTTTGGATCTTCACCCGTAGTCGGGTTGTGATGTTTTGAATGATGTATTGCTTATGTAATGTATTGTGTGAAGTGGCGAGTGTAAGCCAACTATCTTCTTTTGCATTTTAATCCCTCTTTTACATGAGTCGTGCAAAGATACCAAACTTGAGATCATTCTAGGATGGGCTTATACCTTTAAGTCGTGCCTCGACACGTAGGAGGTATAGTCCCATCCTGGGCATTACAGAAGTTTTAGGTCATTCCAAGAACTTTTATTTGTGCACAAAATTAACATCAAGGCAATTCTGCTGAAAACAATGTCAGTCCAGGTTAGTTCCATTCAAATCATGCAAATTAGAGTCCAAAAGAAGGGCGAAATAGTTTGGAAAAGTAGATACGATGGAGACATTTAACACGACGCTTTGCTCGGAACTACACCAACTGACAGCTCCACCATTCAATAAAAATATGTATCTAGTTTGTGACTTAGAGTCATCCCGATCAGTGTCAAAGCTAGCATCGACGTAACCATTTATGACGAGCTCTTTGTCACCTCCATAAACAAGAAACATATCCTTGGTCTTTTTCAGGTACTTCAGGATGTTCTTGACCGATGTCAAGTGATCCACTTCAAAATTACTTTGATACCTCCCTGCTAGACTTATAGCAAGGCACACATCAGGTCTGGTACACAGCATTGCATACATGATAGAACCTATGGCTGAGGCATAGGGAATGACTTTCATTTTCTCTCTATCTTCTGAAGTGGTCGGGCATTGAGTCTTACTCAACTTCACACCTTGTAACACAGGCAAGAACCCTTTCTTTGACTGATCCATTTTGAACTTCTTCAAAACTTTATCAAGGTATGTGCTTTTTGAAAGTCCTATCAAGCGTCTTGATCTATCTCTATAGATCTTGATGCCCAATATATAAGCAGCTTCACCAAGGTCTTTCATTGAAAAATTCTTATTCAAGTATCCATTTATGCTATCCAGAAATTTTACATCATTTCCAATCAACAATATGTCATCCACATATAATATCGGAAATGCTACAGAGCTCCCACTCACTTTCTTGTAAGTACATGCTTCTCCAAAAGTCTGTATAAAACCATATGCTTTGATCACCTCATCAAAGCGTATATTCCAACTCCGAGATGCTTGCACCACTCCATAGATGGATCGCTGGAGTTTGCACACTTTGTTAGCACCTTTAGGATCGACAAAACCTTCTGATTGCATCATATACAACACTTCTTTAATAAATCCATGGAGGAGTGCAGTTTTGACGTCCATTTGCCAGATTTCATAATCATAAAATGCGGTAATTCCTAACATGATTCAGACAGACTTAAGCATCACTACTGGTGAGAAAGTCTCATCGTAGTCAACTCATTGAACTTGTCGAAAACCTTTTGCGACAAGTCGAGCTTTGTAGACAGTAATATTACCATCAGCGTCGGTCTTCTTCTTGAAGATCCATTTATTCTCTATGGCTCGTCGATCATTGGGAAATTCCACCAAAGTCCACACTTTGTTCTCATACATGGATCCTATCTCAGATTTCATGTCCTCAAGCCATTTATCGGAATCTGGGCTCATCATGTCTTCTTCATAGTTCGCAGGTTCGTCATGGTCTAGTAACATGACCTCCAAAACAGGATTACCGTACCACTCTGGTGCGGAACATGCTGTGGTTGACCTACGAGGTTCGGTAGTAACTTGATCTGAAGTTTCATGATCATCATCATTAGCTTCCTCTCTAGTTGGTGTAGGCATCATGGGAACGATTTTTTGTGATGAGATACTTTCCAATTCGAGAGAAGGTACAATTACCTCATCAAGTTCTACTTTCCTCCTACTCACTTCTTTCGAGATAAACTCCTTCTCTAGAAAGGATCCATTCTTAGCAACAAAGATCTTGCCTACGGATCTGTGGTAGAAGGTGTACCCAATAGTTTCTTTTGGGTATCCTATGAAGACACATTTCTCCAATTTGGGTTCGAGCTTATCAGGCTGAAGCTTTTTCACATAAGCATCGCAACCCCAAACTTTAAGAAATGACAACTAATGCTTCTTGCCAAACCATAGTTCATACGGTGTCGTCTCAACGGATTTAGACGGTGTCCTATTTAACGTGAATACAGCTGTCTCTAATGCATAACCCCAAAACGATAGTGGTAAATCGGTAAGATACATCATAGATCGCACCATATCTAATAAAGTACGGTTACGACGTTCGGACACACCAGTACGCTATGGTGTTCTAGGTGGCGTGAGTTGTGAAACTATTCCCCATTTTTTAAAAATTAAGGCCAAACTCGTAACTCAAATATTCACCTCCATGATCTGATCGTAAAAACTTTATTTTCTTGTTATGATGATTCTCCAATTCACTCTGAAATTCTTTGAACTTTTCAAATGTTTCAGACTTGTGTTTCATTAAGTAGATATACCCATATCTGCTCAAATCATTTGTGAATGTTGGAAAATACTGATACCCGCTGCGAGCCTCAACACTCATCGGACCGCATACATCGGTATGTAATATTTCCAATAAGTCATTAGCTCGCTCCATTGTTCCGGAGAACGGAGTTTTAGTCATCTTGCCCATGAGGCATGGTTCGCAAGTATCAAATGATTCATAATCAAGTGATTCCAAAAGCCCATCTGTATGGAGTTTCTACATGCGTTTTATACCAATATGACGGTAGTGCCACAAATATATTGCACTATCATTATGAATTTTGCATCTTTTGCCATCAATATTATGAATATGTGTATCACCACAATCGAGATTCAACAAAAATAGACCACTCTTCAAGGGTGCATGACCATAAAATATATTACTCATATAAATAAAACAACCATTATTCTCCGGTTTAAATGAATAGCCGTCTTGCATTAAACAAGATCCAGATATAATGTTCATGCTCAACGCTGGCACCAAATAACAATTATTCAGGTCTAGAACTAATCCCGAAGGTAGATGTAGAGGTAGCGTTCTGACGGCGATCACATCGACTTTGGAACCATTTCCCACGTGCATCGTCACCTTGTCCTTAGCCAATCTTCTTTAATTCGTAGCCCCTGTTTCTAGTTACAAATATGAGCAACCGAACCAGTATCAAATACCCAGGCGCTACTACGAGCATTAGTAAGGTACACATCAATAACATGTATATCAAATATACCTTTGTTCACTTTGCCATCCTTCTTATCCGCCAAATACTTGGGGCAGTTCCGCTTCCAATGACCAGTCCCTTTGCGGTAGAAGCACTCAGTTTCAGGCTTGGGTCCAACTTTGGGCTTCTTCGTAGGAGTGGCAACTTGCTTTCCATTCTTCTTGAAGTTCCCTTTCTTTCCCTTGCCTTTTTTCTTGAAACTAGTGGTCTTGTTAACCATCAACACTTGATGCTCCTTTTTTATTTCTACCTCCGTAGCTTTGAGCATTGCGAAGTGCTCGGGAATTTTCTTCTCCATCCCTTGCATATTATAGTTCATCATGAAGCCTTTGTAGCTTGGTGGTAGTGATTGGAGAACACTGTCAATGACACTATCATCTGGAAGATTAACTCCTAGCTGAGTCAAGTGATTATGATATCCAAACATTATGATTATGTGTTCACTGACAAAACTATTCCCCTCCATCTTGCAGCTATAGAACTTGTTAGAGACTTCATTTCTCTCAACTCGGGCATTTTCTTGAAATACTAACTTCAACTCTTCGAACATCTCATATTCTCCATGACGTTCAAAACGTCTTTGAAGTCCCAATTCTAAGCTGTAAAGCATGGCACACTGAAATATAGAGTAGTCAACAGACCGTGTAGTGTCCACATTAGCGGGAGGGGGCTTGTCACCTAGCGGTGCATCAAGGATATAATTCTTCTGTGCAGCAATGAGGATAATCCTCAAGTTACGGACCCAGTTCGTGTAGTTGCTACCATCATCTTTAAACTTAGCTTTCTCTAGGAAGTAGGAACACATTAAAATTCAAGGGAATGGTAGCACGGGCCATTGATCTACAACATAGATATGCAAAAACTATCAGGACTAAGTTCAGTTAATCATATTACTTAAGAACTCCCACTTAGATAGACATCCCTCAAGTCATCTAAATGATACGTGATCAAAATCAACTAAGCCATGTCCGATCATCACGTGAGATGGAGTAGTATTCAATGGTGAACATCTCTATGTTGATCATATCTACTATATGATTCACGTTCGACCTTTCGGTCTCCAGTGTTCCGAGGCCATGTATGTACATGCTAGGCTCGTCAAGTTTAACCTGAGTATTATCCATGCGCAAAACCGTCTTGCGCCCGTTGTATGTGAACGCAGAGCTTATCACACCCGATCATCACGTGGTGACTCGGCACGACGAACTGTCGCAACGGTGCATACTCAGGGAGAACACTTACACATACCTTGAAATTTTAGTAAGGGATTATCTTATAATGATACCACCGTATGCATAAAAGATAAACATCACATGCAATCAAAATATGTGACATGATATGGCCATCATCATCTTGTGCCTTTGATCTCCATCTCCAAAGCACCGTCATGATCTCCATCGTCACCGGCTTGACACCTTGATCTCCATCGTCGTGGTTGTCTCGCCAACTATTGCTTCTACAACTATCGCTAACGCATAGTGATAAAGTAAAGCAATTACATGGCGTTTGCATTTCATACAATAAAGCGACAACCATAAGGCTCCTGCCAGTTGCCGATAACTTTTACAAAAACATGATCATCTCATACAACAACGTATATCACATCATGTCTTGACCATATCACATCACAACATGCCCTGCAAAAACAAGTTAGCCGTCCTCTACTTTGTTGTTGCAAGTTTTACGTGGCTGCTACGGGCTTCTAGCAAGAACTGTTCTTACCTACGCGTAAAAAACACAACGGTGTTTCACCAAGTTTGCTGTTTTAACCTTCAACAAGGACCGACCGCAGTCAAATTCAATTCAACTAAAGTAGGAGAAACAGACACCCGCCGGCCACCTTTATGCAAAACTAGTTGCATGTCTGTCAATGAAACCGGTCTCATGAACGCGATCATGTAAGGTTGGTCCGGGCCGCTTCATCCCACAATACCGCCGAATCAAAATAAGACGTTGGTGGTAAGCAGTATGACTATCACCTCCCACAACTCTTTGTGTTCTACTCGTGCATATCATCTACGCATAGACCTGGCTCATGATGCCACTGTTGGGAAATGTAGCATGCAATTTCAAAAAAAAAAATCGTATGCTCACGCAAGATCTATCTTGAGATACATAACAACGAGAGGGGAAGAGTGTGTCCACGTACCCTCGTAGACCGAAAGCGGAAGCGTTTGACAACGCGGTTTATGTAGTCGAACTTCTTCTTATTCCGACCGATTAAGCACCGAATGCACGGCACCTCCAAGTTCTGCACACGTTCATCTCGATGACGTCCCTCGAACTCTTGATTCAGCAAAGTGTCGAGGTAGAGTTCCGTCAGCGTGACAGCGTGGTGACGGTGATGGTGAAGTGATCCACGCAGGGCTTCGCCTAAGCACTACGTGAATATGACCAGAGATGTAAATTGTGGAGGGGGCGCCGCACACGCCTAACAGATGTTGTTGTGTGTTCTAGGTGCCCCCCTCCCCACATATATATAGGTTGGAGGGGGGAAGAGGCAGCCAAGGGGCACCCAAGTAGGCCGAATCCTACTTGGGTCGCCACCCCAATTCCCCCCCCCCCCCTCCTTATTTTGTGGAGAGGGAAGGAAAGAGAGGGGAGAAGGAAAGGGGGGAGGCTGAATCCTCCCCCTTCCCCTCCTTACTTCTCCTCCTATTCGGCCTATATGGGGGCGCACACCAGCCCACTAGGGGCTGGTCTATCCCTCGCTTGGCCCATAAGGCTCATATCTTTGTCGGGGGTGGCCGCAACTCCTTTTCGGTGACCCGATATGTACCCGGTACCCTCGGAACACTTCCGGTGTCCGAATATCATCGTCCTATATATGAATCTTTACCTCTCGGCCATTTCGAGACTCCTCATCATGTCCGTGATTTCATCTGGGACTCCTAACAACATTCGGTCACCAAATCACATAACTCATATAATACAAAATCGTCATCGAACGTTAAGCGTGGGAACCCTACGGGTTCGAGAACTATGTAGACATGACCGAGACACATCTCCGGTTAATAAACAATAGCGGAACCTGGATACTCATGTTGGTTCCCACATATTCTAGGAAGATCTTTATCGGTCGTACCGTAATGTCAACATACGTTATTTCCTTTGTCATCGGTATGTCACTTGTCCGAGATTCGATCGTCGGTATCTTCATACCTAGTTCAATCTCGTTACCGGCAAGTCTCTTTACTCGCTCCGTAATGCGTCATCCCGCAACTAACTCATTAGTCACATTGCTTGCAAGGCTTCTTATGATGTGCATTACCGAGAGGGCCCAAAGATATCTTTCCAATACTTGGAGTGACAAATCCTAATCTTGATCTATGCCAACCCAACAAACACCTTCGGAGATACATGTAGAGCATCTTTTAATCACCCAGTTATGTTGTGACGTTTGATAGAACACAAGGCATTCCTCTGGTATCCGGGAGTTGCATAATCTCATAGTCGGAGGAATATGTATTTGACATGAAGAAAGCAATAGCAATAAAACTGGACGATCAATATGCTAAGCTAACGAATGTGTCTTGTCCATCACATCATTCTCCTAATGATGTGATCTCGTTCATCAAATGACAACACATGTCTATGATTAGGAGACTTAACCATCTTTGATTAACGAGCTAGTCTAGTAGAGGCTTACTAGGGACATGGTATTTTGTCTATGTATCCACACATGCATCAAGTTTCCGGTTAATACAAATCTTAGCATGAACAATAAATGTTTATCATGAAATAAGGAAAAATAAAATAAAAACTTTGTTATTGCCTCTAGGGCATATTTCCTTCACCCATAAGGACGACCAGTTATCTCCCAAGTTTCATTTGCCAAGATGGAATCTATCTCACCTATGAACCGCTTTCTTCCAGTAGTCAGCCTTCAGATGCATAGTCCTCTGAAATAGAACGAGGAGTGTCATCTATGAGATACACAAGAAAATCATCACCAAAAGACTTTGCAGTCCTCTATCTCTTGCTCCTAGTAGGAATTTCATTGTTCTCCTCCACATAATTTTCAAAGTGTTCCATCGAAATGGTAGGTTCAGTAATTGTAAATAATTTCTGATTCGATGAACTAGGCATCTCCTGATTAGATGAGGTAGCCATATCCTTCATGAGAAAGATATATTCAAAGAAAGTCGCATCATTCGACTCCATGATTGTACCGACATGCATGTCAGATACCTCAGATTTTATAACCAATAATCTATAACTAATCCTATAAAAAGCATAACCTAGGAAAACACAATCCACAGTTTTGGTCCAAGTTTGCGCTTCTTTGAAATTGGCACATTGACTTTCGCCAAACAACCCCTGGTCCGTAGATAAGAGAGTTTTAACCTTTTCTTCTCCCATTCCTCGAATGGAGTTATCTCTTTGTTCTTTGTGAGAACTCGGTTTAGGACATGACATGCAGTCAATATCGCCTCCCCATGCCTTGGAGAGACCCGATGTGTCTAACATGACGTTAACTAAATGAGTTAGAGTACGGTTTTTTCTTTCGGCTACCCCATTTGACTGAGGTGAATATGGAGACGTCCTCTCATGGATTATACCATGTTCCACACAAAAAACATCAAAATCATTGGAAAAATACTCTCCACCATAGTCGGACCTAAACCCCTTGATTTTACTATCAAGTTGGTTTTCCACTTCAGCTTTATAGATCTTAAAAAAGTTCAAAGCCTCATCCTTATATTTCAGAAGATACACACGGCAATATCTAGTGGAGTCATCAATTAACGTCATGAAATATCTCTTTCACCTTTTGTCAAAACACCATTCATTTCACATAGATCTGAATGTATGAGCTCTAGTGATGCAAGATTTCTCGTTTCCGCAGTCGTGTGAGACTTACGAGGTTGCTTAGCTTGCACACAAACTTGACACTTAGATCTCTTAACAGTGGTGAAACTAGGGATTAAGTCCAATTTGGTTAGTCGTGATATGCAACCTAAGTTAACATGACAGAGACGTGAATGCCACATATTTGATTCACTATTGTTGCAAACATGATTAACAACTTTATTGCAAATATCTGACAAGGATAAACGAAACATGTCTCCTGACTCATAGCTTTTGCCAACAAATGTTCCATACTTGGATATTACAAAATTATTCGACTCAAAAACAAGCTTGTAGCCATCTCTACACAGAAAAGATCCACTAACAAGATTTATATTGACGAAGGAGACATAATACACGTTGTTCAGCCGCATAATGCATGTTTCATCTTTTAAACCAAACAAAATATGGATTAACCTCAAACCAAACACATCCTAGAGCCACAGAAGGCCAGAGGAAAGTCCCCGTCGGAGTTGACAAAAAAGGCCATGAGAAAAGCTCCTCACAGCCGACCACAGCCGTGTCGTAAAGGCAAGTCCAAATCTCGCCGGAATACGGATCCATGCACCTTTGCGATCCTTTCTCCGAATTGTCCCGCCCGAGAGCGAACATCATTAACGTTTTACATGCCTCACCAAGTACTGTACTGTAGAATTATTCTGTTCATTTGTGCGTGCACGTGTGCATTCATGTGCGGCCCCTTGTGTTTCAAGAAAAGGTCCCAAGTAGTACTTCTTTTCGATTTTTTATTTTTGAAACTATCATATTTTTTATAGCAAATTCGGAAACTATATAAATGAACGCATAAAAATCAAATCTATGATCCGGTGGGCCTCCTGCTGGCCGAAGATGGCTTTTCGGCCAATACCTGGCCGAAGTAGAGTCTTCGGTCTACTTGCGGCCGAAGAGTGATGGAACAAGGCCGAAGAGCACTCTTTGGTCATCCGTAGGTCGAAGAGTACTCTTTGGTCATCCGTAGGCCGAAGAGTCCTCTAAGACCCATCTCTCTACCCTTTACGCGGAGAAATTGGTCCCGGAGGGCTCCTCGGCCTACAGATGATCAAAGAGTCCTCTTCGGCTCTGTTCCACCACTCTTCGCCGTAAGTAGACCGAAGACTATACTTCCGTCAGGTGTTGGCCGAAAAGCTCATCTTCTGTCAGTAGGAGGCCGACGGGGTCATATATTCGATTTGTATCCATCGGGACGTATAGTTTCCGAATTTATTATAAAAATCATCATAGTTTCAAAAAAATATCCTTCTTTTCCCCTCAAAGCAGCCCTTTTATTTATGAAAGAAAAAACTCAAAGCAGCCCCCGTTTGTTTGTACAGGCAAGAGCCAGCCAGGCAGCCGCGTGGAGTTTGTCAAGTTGACCTTTGACAACTGGTCAGACAAATGACCACGTCGACAGGACCCCGATCAGCTGTCTGCAAAGTAAACAATTGCGACAGCATTCTTTCTATAATCCCCTGGCCCGTACAAAATTTGGGGTGCCAGTGTAGTGCTAGCCCATTTGCGCAGCATATTCACTATACCGACCGCGACTGATGATGTAGAGCCACGAAACAACAACCAACTGTCCAATTTGAAACCAGAAACACGCCTGACCCATCCATATTTGCATAGTCCGTAGAAAATACTACTCCCTCTGTTCCAAAATAAGTGACTCAAAAATGACTCAAAGTTGAGTCATTTTTGAGTCACTTATTTGGGACGGAGGGAGTACTACGTATGTATCCAAAAGATCCATATAATCATGCTATGTATCCAAAAGATCCATATAATCATGCTCACACCATCGCCCTCCCCACTTGGATGCTCTTCTCCAAAATCATCGCACGCACACACGCGTTGAGCGCGACATTGCCGGCGGCGTTCAACCATGCAGTTCCCTCTGGATGCTGCTGCCTCACCGATCACATACCGTAATCTCTCTGCTCATGGGCAAAAGGGATGCATCAGGAGGTGATTTTACTCCTCAGTTTCTGTCAACAAATAACACAGCAGAGCAAGATAAGGTAAACCAGTTAGGCTAGAGATGTCAGATCAAGTAAATTAAGCGCGTGACATGACAGACCTTCCAAGGACTTGATCAAGAATGACTGCTAAGCATTAACCCACCAGGATAGGATAGTGGAGGTGATGTGAGATTAAATTAAAAAAACGTACAGTAACAGGTCATTATTAAGTAGTTAATCATGGATACCTGCTAACTATCAACACGGCAATCCGCAAAGTCAGCTTACCGACAGGCGATCTCAGGGTAGGCAATAGCAGCCAATCCTTGAACGAAAATGTCAAGGTGTGAACGTGGACGATGGTGCACCGGGTAGGCAATAGCAGCCAATCCTTGACCCGTTTCTTTTTCCTTCGCCTGAGAGCGACCTGAGAAGAGAAGAGAGGATCAAACAAAAAGGAGCCGTGAGCCGCTTGTGTCCCGTTCCTCTCGTGCTCTTTCTCAACCAGCCCGGCCATTCATTGGTTGCCTTTGCTAGCTTCCTCAGAAAGCCATGCAGCCACAGCATTGCCCAAGCAGGAGGCCTTTCCTCGGCTTGGCGCTCTTGCTGCTGCTCGTCTCCTTGGCCTCCCCGGCAAGCTCCTGCACGGAGCAGGAGAGGAGCTCCCTCCTCCGGCTCCTCGCTGGGCTCTCGCGGGACGGCGGGCTCGCGGCGTCCTGGCGGAGGGACACGGACTGTTGTACGTGGGATGGGATCACATGCGGCGGTCCCGATGGGGCGGTCACCGATGTTTCGCTGGCTTCTCGAGGCCTCGAGGGGTCCATCTCGCCGTTCCTTGGCAACCTCACCGGCCTCCTCAGCCTCAACCTGTCGCACAACTCGCTGTCCGGTGGCTTGCCACCGGAGTTGGTCTCATCCAGCACCATCGTCGTCCTCGACGTCAGCTTCAACAGCCTCACAGGAGCCCTGAGCGAGCTGCCACCTTCAACACCTGCGCTGCCTCTGCAGGTACTCAACATCTCGAGCAACCTGTTTACAGGAAGGTTTCCATCCGCTATATGGGAGGTGATGAAGAGCCTGGTCGCGCTCAATGCCAGCACCAACAGCTTTACTGGGCAGATACCTGTTACCCCCTGTGTGAGCGCGCCATCTTTGGACGTGCTTGAACTCAGTTTTAATGAATTCAGTGGAAATATCCCTCCAGGGCTCAGTAATTGCTCCGTGCTGAAACTGCTCGGCGCTGGCTACAACAACCTCAATGGGACTCTTCCGGACGAGCTCTTCAAAGTTACCTCGTTAGAGCACCTCTCTTTACCTAGCAATGGTTTAGAAGGAGCTATCAGTGGCATCAGCAAGCTCACAAATCTGGTCACCCTTGATCTTGGGGGGAATGGTCTCACCGGCAGTATTCCAGAGTCTATAGGTGGCCTGAAGAGATTAGAGGAGCTGCATTTGGAGCACAACAGCATGTCAGGGGAGCTGCCATCAGCTCTGAGCAACTGCACAAATCTTGTAACAATTGACCTCAAGAGTAACCAGTTCATTGGAGAACTTACCAAGGTCAACTTCACAAGCCTGCCCAATCTAAAAGTTTTAGATCTTCTGTACAACAACTTAACAGGCACAGTTCCAGAAAGCATATACTCCTGCAGCCGGCTGACTGCAATACGGCTATCTAGGAACTATTTCCATGGCCAGTTGTCAGAAAGAATAGGCAATCTGAAGTCCCTCACATTCCTATCACTTGTTAACAACTCCCTTACAAATATCACAAGCACACTTCAGATCCTTCGGAGTTCCAGGAGCCTCACCACCCTTCTTCTTGGGTTCAACTTCATGCATGAGACCATGCCAGAGGATATCAACATTGATGGTTTTGAGAGTCTTCAGGTTTTTTCAATGAATGATTGTTCATTGTCTGGAACAATTCCTCAGTGGTTATCAAAGCTACCCAATTTGGAGATGTTATTTTTACACAACAATCACCTCACTGGGTCAATACCTGACTGGATCAGCAGCCTAAACTTGCTCTTCTATCTAGACATAACAAACAACAGCCTTACAGGGGAAATTCCAGGTGCCTTAATGGAGATGCCAATGCTAAAGTCAGACAAAACTGCACCGAAGGTCTTTGAGCTGCCTGTTTATAATAAGAGTCCATTTATGCAATATCGCATGCCCAGTGCTTTTCCTAAAGTACTGAATCTGGGGATAAATAACTTCACTGGCATGATACCTGAGAAGATTGGTCAGTTGAAAGGACTCGTTTCCCTCAACCTGAGCTCCAACCAACTATCTGGAGAGATCCCAGAAGCCATCTGCAACCTCACGAACCTGCAGGCACTCGACTTGTCTGGTAATCATCTCATTGGTACAATTCCAGCTGCACTAAACAATCTGCACTTCCTTTCGACATTCAACATTTCCAATAATGACCTAGAAGGGTCTATTCCAGATGTGGGCCAGCTTAGCACATTTCCAAATTCTAGTTTTGATGGCAACCCAAAATTGTGCGGTCATATGCTTGTAAACCATTGCGGCTCAGCTGAAACACCTCTGACCACCCAGAGACGAAATAAAAAGAAGGGTGTTTTTGCACTTGCATTTGGTGTGTTTTTTGGAGGGGTGGCCATTCTTTTCTTGCTGGCTCGTCTCCTTGTCTTGCTCAGGGGTACAAATTTCATGAGCAAAAGGCGGAGCAACAACAACAATGACATAGAGGCGACATCTTCAAACATCAATTCAGAATACTCCTTGGTGATGGTTCCACGAGGCAAGGGAGAACAAAACAAACTCACACTAATGGATCTCCTGAAGGCTACAAAGAACTTTGACAAGGATCATATCATTGGCTGTGGAGGTTATGGGCTAGTCTACAAGGCTGAGCTACCTGATGGCTCAAAGGTCGCCATAAAAAAGCTCAATAGTGAAATGTGTCTGATGGAAAGGGAATTCAGTGCAGAGGTTGATGCACTCTCCACGGCGGAGCATGACAATCTTGTACCATTCTGGGGTTACTGCATACAGGGAGATTCAAGACTACTGATATACTCCTACATGGAGAACGGCAGCCTGGATGATTGGCTTCACAACAGGGACAATGATGACAGCCCATTTCTTGACTGGCCGATGCGGCTGAAGATTGCACAAGGAGCAAGCCAGGGTCTATCTTACATCCACGATGGATGCAAGCCTCACATTGTTCACCGTGACATCAAGTCGAGCAACATCCTACTGGACAAAGACTTCAAAGCTTATGTTGCAGACTTTGGGCTATCCAGATTGATCTTTCCCAACAGAACTCATGTGACAACTGAGTTGGTTGGTACTCTCGGTTACATCCCCCCAGAGTACGGGCAAGGATGGGTGGCCACGCTGAGAGGTGATATGTACAGTTTTGGTGTGGTCCTGCTTGAACTGGTAACAGGGAGGCGGCCCGTTCAAATTTGTCCCAGGTCAAAAGAACTTGTCAAGTGGGCACAGGAGATGAGATCCAAAGGGAAGCAGATTGAAGTCCTGGATCCAATGCTTCGGGGCACAGGATATGAAGAGCAGATGCTGAAGGTGCTTGAAGTTGCTTGCCAGTGTGTCAACCACAATCCTGGCATGAGGCCAGCCATACAGGAGGTAGTATCTTTCCTGAACAGCATAGACGCTAACCTGCAGAAGCTAAATTCAGTTAGCATACAATGTAGATAGCAAATTATGTGCAGTGTGCAGAGTAGATCTTATACTAGTTTATAAGCAAGAGCTGCTAGTTCTGTGCCCACTAGCCTGATTAATTCTTTTGTACAGATTGTGACACGGCCCTATACGGAAATCTTGTAATTCATCTCCGCTTTCCCTTTTCGCAACACAAACTGTGTGTGCCATGAGTAATGATAATGAGCAGTTGCTCGGTTCATCGACCCCCAACATTCTCCTTCTAAATTGTGCATAGAAAGAGCAGCAACAAACTGAACATTTTGGCCATTACCAGTAGGACACAATCGTAGGGTCACCGCGGCAGAAACAAAAGTACTGACTACTGAATCAACACGGCTAAAACCGTGAACTTAGCCAATTCGATGGTCCAAACAGTGGGATGAGAAAATAAATGGTTCGAGAACATCACCACAAAACGGATTGGAAATGACTTGCAGAGTGGGTAGTAGTTAGAACACCAAAACTGCCACCAAATGCTAAGGCTCGACCCATCAGCAAGTCTCCGTGGTGATCTCGTCCACCACAAGTCGCAGCCTACACAATGTGATGTGTATCCCAGCTAAATCCTGAAACCTAACTCTCAAAAAAAAAAAAAACCCTGAAACCTAGCAGGGGCAGAGCAGCAAGAGGCACCCATACCGAGACCAATAACCCACAGCGTTTCTGAATGCTACCAGGGGATTCGGCTTCCTCCGGTATCTCAATGGCTCCGGTATCTCGCGCGGCGGCGCTTGCAGAACGAGGCGCAACGAGCAAACTGAAATGCAGCTAACGCGCGCGGAGTAAAGAGAAAGGAGCCGGAGGCGAGGGTGCGGTGATCACCTGAACGTGGCAGTCTCGGTCGCGTCTGGCTATCCGTCCTGCGCGGCCGCGAGGCGGCGCCGCCGTTCGCCGGTTCGAGAGTTGCAGGGGGGTTGCATCTGCGGGGGAAATATACGAGAGAAAAGAAAAAGGGGGAAAAACGGTAGCCATACCTTGCCATATGGGCCGTGCTTTTAAGGCCGGCCCGGCACGATCCTTTTTCATCCGCGTACTATTTTTTAGGACTATTTTAGCCTTTTTAACCTGAAAAAAAGGGCCCAGAAGACCGAAAATCAACTGGTGCCGACGCTTTTATCTCGCGTGTGACAGTGTAGATGCTACTCCGAGAGCAACTAGTTTTGTTTTTTAGGGGAAATGTTGCCGCTTTATTTAAAATTCAAAGCTCGGAATTTCATCCGAGATAACATCCAACACGAAGTCTGGGGGAGCCCCCAACCACATCTTACAAAGTTCATCACCTAAACCTACTTTAGCTTAACTTATGCACGGCAATATTCGCAGATCTTCTAACCCACGAAACTCTAAACTCTGAAAACGAAATCAGCAACGCTTTTATTTCCTGCACCCAAGGACCAGCAGCCGACAACTCTCTTGGTGAGTGATTCAACATATGCACCACTCCTTGACAGTCAAGCTCCACATGAACCTTTTCCGCGTTGATCTCCCTTGCCACGCCGAGAGCTTGCTTACATGCCAAGATTTCCGTCGCCTCTGGATCATTCATATGAGGAAAATGATGACACATCCCCGCACGAAAAGCCCCATTATGATCTCTCAGTGCCGCACCACCCCTCCCTTGTCTCTTAGTTTAGAAACCGCACAATCTGAATTGATCTTGATCCAACCCTCCTCCGGCGGCTTCGATTTTTGCGTTTCTCGTTGTGCAGCGACCTTGTTCTTTGCAGGATGGATCTCCTTCCACTCCTGCATGTACGAGGCTACGGACTGGACCACTTCATGAGGTGTTGTAATCCTTTTGCCATCTCTTGCTTCATTACGGGCAAGCCAGAGCCCGTACACCGCTTGTGCCATTGCCTCCTTTTCCTCATCAGTAGCTTCAGCAAACCAGCCCAATAGCCAGCTCGCTAGATCCCTTTGCGCCTCCACATGACATGGCGGGATGGGCACCGCAACACCCTTTTCTGATTTCAACAACTGCCAAAACAGCCCTGAGTGTTGACAACCCCAAAAACGATGGTAGTTTGTTTCTTCCCGTCCACAGACAACGCAAAAGACTCCCGGCTTAATTCTGCGTCGATGTAGCTCAGAGCCAACTGCGAGCCCATTCTTAATCAGAGCAACTAGTTAGTGAGCGCTCCTTTGGAGGCATCACAACGATCAAAGCAACTAGTTTTGAATAAATGGATCTATGAAAAAAAGGGAAAACACCCAGGTTGCAACAAGTAGCGCACATGCAGCGCGTCACTTGTCACAACCCGTGAAGGTGGGAGTGATCTTTGCAATGAGTACTCCTAAATTAGTGATTTTATGCTAATCCGTGAGGCGAAGCCTTCGGGCTGGCATGACACGACTGAAAGAACATGCGGTGCCCCCATGTTTGGTTTTCGTAATTGATGACAATCTCTATGGACTAATGGTTGCCTTGAGTTATATTTGAAGGGTTTGTCCATAGGCTTTTCTTGGAGTTCATTTGTTGGTTTCAAGGAGAGTTTGTGATGACCAAGGTGATATCAAGGAATTATCCAAAGATTGGTCTTGTGGGTGTTGAGCTTATTGCAAGCATGTGAAAGGATCGATATGGTTGACTAGAGGGGGGGGGGTGAATAGGCAACTAACAATTTTTAGCTTTTCTTAACCACTTTAAATTAAGCGTCAAAGTGAGTTGTCTAGATATTCTACTAAGATGACAACTAATGGAAAGTAAGGATAACAACTTCACAAGCAAGCTATAGGAGTTAAACAAGTAATGCTTGCACAATTAAAGGTAAGAAATAACCACAAGAGGAACCGATGGAGACGAGGATGTGTTGCCGAAGTTCCTTCCCTTTGAGGGGAAGTACGTCTCCGTTGGAGCGGTGTGGAGGCACAA
This sequence comes from Secale cereale, assembly GCA_902687465.1. Taxonomy (NCBI): domain Eukaryota; kingdom Viridiplantae; phylum Streptophyta; class Magnoliopsida; order Poales; family Poaceae; genus Secale; species Secale cereale. Next base: position 47,385,192 of record LR738714.1, on the reverse strand, counting down.
TGCTCCCCAAGAAGCCACTAGGGCCACCATATTCTTCTCACGCCCTCACACGATGTAAGGTGTCGTGATTCCACTAGTGGTGCCCTTGAAGGCGGCAACCGAACCTTTTACAAACAAGGTTGGGGCTATCTCCACAACTTGGAGGCACCCAACGAAACCACAAAGCTTCACCACAATGGAATATGGCTTCGAGGTGACCTCAACCGTCTAGGGTGCTCAAACACCCAAGAGTAACAAGATCCGCAAGGGATTAGTGTGGGGAATCAAATATCTCTTGATGAAAGTGTAGATCGATGCCTTCTCAAGCAATCCCGAGCAAATCAACAAGTTTGATTGGCTAGGGAGAGAGATCGGGCGGAAATGGAGCTTTGGAGCAACAATGGAGTATGTGGGGGAAGATGTGAGTCTTCTTGGGGAAAAAGACCCCCTATATATAGTGGGAGAGCAAATCCAACCGTTATGCACGTTTTCTGCCCGCAGAGAGCGGTAGTACCGCATGTAAGTTGCGGTACTACCGCTTGCTGAGCGGTACTACCGCTCTGGGGGCGGTACTACCGCTAGGCAAAAACAAGCGAGTTGATGACAGCCACGGATGAAATAAATTACATCCGTGGCTACATCCGTAGAAATACGTTAGTGGCAAAACACGGCGCGGTACTACCGCTTGGAGCAAGCGATACTACCGCATAGGATGCGGAAGTAAAAAATTACTTTCGCACCTACTTCTACACTTAATACAGTGTCGGGCCAGATACACGGTACTACCGTTCTGGAGCCGCGGTACTACCGCTGGTGCGGTACTACCGTGTCTTCAGGCGGTACTACCGTGTGGCTGTGCGGTACTACCGCTTATGGAGCGGTACTACCGCTTGCCAGGCAGATGTTTTAGTTAAGAAGTCATGGTTTGCATATACGATAATAAACGGTTGGAACTCCAGAGAAGCAAGGGAAAGGTGGTGTGAGAGTAAGATGTGTACGTGTTGATTCCATCCAAACCTTTCCGAAACGGACCCCCTCTTAATAGTACGGCTTTCCTATTACTCAAAGCCACCGACAGGGAACAAAAAGGAAACACCGTCTTCTATCGAATCCGAGGGGCAAGCAATCGTCTTGTGCCTAAGTGAGATATACCTGTAGGAGCTTTAGAGCACACGATTAATCCGCAAATGCATTGTCATCAATCACCAAAACTACTTAGGGAGAACTATGCCCTTACAGCATGTCTTGAAGAAGAGTGTGTGATCATTCATGTTTACCTTCAAGACATCATCCAAATGAAGAGAGTTGGAAATATTCAAGGTTGATCAAGACTAAGTCAAAAAATGAATCAAGTTGATCAACACACAAAGTGTAGAAGATGTACCGAGAGGGATCAAGAACCCCATGTCAAAGAACAGGGCTCTAATTAACTTGACCCTAGGTCCCTAGCCAATCTTTTTTTCACAAAACTCCATAGAAAATCATCTCTTCTAATTCTAGGCCCTTGCTCTGTCTTCCCCGTGCTCCACCGCCGCCCTCGCGAAACCGCTAAGCCGCCCGCCGCTCGCGCCTCCCCGCCCGCCGCCACCTCCCACCTCGTCGCGGCCCCACTCCTCGCGCCTCCCCGATCTCGCGCCGCGACTTTGCTCCAGCCGCCGGAGGGCTAAGTGACGGGCCCTAACTCAGCTCCTCCAGCCGCTCCCAGTCCCGTGCTCCGCCCCACCTTGCTCCAGCCGCCGGAGTGCCGCAGGACAGGGAGATGAGGCCACCGCTCCGCCGCCTCCCCTCCTTGCTCGTCCGCGGCCTCCGTCGCCATCTTCCTCCCCGCCCGAATCTTCTTCCTCGCCGGCGGCCACATTGCCCATCTTCCTCCCTTCCCGGAGCTTCTTTCTCGCCGGCGGCCGCCGTCCCATCTCTCCCCTCGCCTGCATCCTCTTCCTCGCCAGCGGCCACCGTTGCCATCCCCCTCCGCACCCGTATCGCGGCCGTATTTGCCAAGCATCCCTGTCGCATCCCCAATTCTTTTCTTTCTTGTAAATCACAAAACATGAGATACTCAGGGATACGCATCTCCCCACGCGTCCTGGCGCATCCCCCTATCGTGTGCGTGCCGCGCAGGGGCATGGCGGGGCTTTCGAGTTTGGTGGGTGACTGCTCTACTTCTGGCTGCGCCCCCCAGAGCATTGAAGATGACCGCGACGATGGCGATCTTGATTCCGAGAATTGGGATGGCAACAATGATGCTGCTGGTGGGAGAGGGCCCAACTCCGATCGTTCTGATGATGAGGTAGATGATTCTATATCTCCAGCTTGATAATTTAATGATTGTGTCTGTATGTATGATGATATATGTGAAATATTTGCCTTGTTGAACTTTTTATTAAGTAGTCGTTGGTATGAGTGAAACAGCCAACATAATATCTGAGACAGAGACGTCGCTGTCACTCTCAAGATATAAGTTTTGGATTTTTGTTTGTTTGTTATTCAGCCAGCATTGTTCCACTAATTCAAAATCAGCACCAAAAGAGTTGACATATCTCAGTAATATGGAGTCTGTTTGCAATGCAATCAGCTAATTAGTGCAATCATGCAATCGATGACTTGAGCCACTCTGATGTGCAATCATGCAATCGAATTAAATTAACCTGAAGATGAAGCAAATATGGCTATCACCAGATGTAGTAATGCCTCTCTCTTGGAATTGTTGATTTGATGGAGAAGGCACCTTATTTTATTTTTGTTTACTCTTAGGTATGGGTGCCCCTCTCTCTGTATTAGTTGACTCTGATCTATGCATCAGAGTCAACAGGAGATTGTCATCCTAGAAATTCATCTGACCACGACGTACCTTGTGGTTTTACTCTAAATGTGAATAATAAACTATTTTTTCTTTTAATCTACAAACCTTATGCTGCTTAGAATTCATGCGTTCATCTTCTTCATTGCACAGATATTTTTGGCTGGAAGTTAGCACCCCACAAACAAATGAAGGCCCATTAGAGAACCATTTCCGCTAGCATGCTATACAACACCGGAAAAAAACAAGGACTGTTACCACAAAAAATCTTCAAACAAATAAATGACCTTTAACTCATAGCCACGGGAACACATTTGCCTGTCGACGCACATCTTCTTCTAGTTCGATGCAAGGACACTGATTTGTGTAATTTTGCAGGCTACGAACAGCTTCTTTGATTCCTTTGGACAGAGAAAGAAAGCGGGACTCGTGGAAGAGAGCAATAAGAAGAGGAAACGATATGGAGGTGAAGCACAAGGAAATCAACCTCCTTTTGATGGTAGCCAGGGCGACCCAATGTCCCTTCCAAATCCAATGGTCGGGTTTAATCTGCCTAGTGACAGGCTACGGTCAGTTAAGAGAAGGCTTTCAGAGCAAGCTATTGGGCCCCCCTTCTTTTACTATGAGAATGTGGCCTTAGCCCCTAGAGGTGTATGGAGAACTATTTCAAGAACCTTGTATGACGTCGAACCAGAATTTGTGGATTCTAAGTACCTTTGTGCGGCTGCCAGGAAACGAGGTTACATACACAATCTACCAATTGATAACAGGTCACCTCTCCTTCCCCTCCCCCCAAAGAATATATTCAAGGCATTCCCTGATTATGAGAAGTGGTGGCCTTCCTGGGACCCAAGAAGGCAGCTAAACTGCCTGCTGACGAGTGTGGCAAGTGCAAAGCTGACAGAACGGATCGAGTATGCTCTTGCAAGCTCAGGCAGTCTACCATCTCCAAGTGTTCAGAAGTATGTCACAGATGAATGCAGGAAATGGAATCTTGTATGGATTGGAAAGAACAAGGTTGCGCCTTTGGAGCCTCATGAGATGGAGTATCTACTTGGTTTCCCAAGAGACCACACGAGGGGAGTCTGCAAGATGGAGAGGTACAAAGCTCTTGGCAACTCATTTCAAGTGGATACAGTTGCTTATCACTTGTCAGTGTTGAGGGACATGTTTCCTGATGGTATAAATGTGCTGTCCTTATTCACCGGTATTGGAGGAGGAGAAGTAGCTCTGCACAAGCTCGGGGTCCACATGAAGACAGTGGTTTCTGTTGAGATTTCTGAAGTGAACAGGAGGATTTTCAGAGGTTGGTGGAATCAGAATCAGACGGGTGGCAGCCTGATTGAGATTCCAGATGTGGAGACTCTCACTAATGATACAATCGAGTCATTAACTAGAAGATTGGGTGGCTTTGACTTGATAATTGGAGGAAGCCCATGCAACAATCTTACCGGCAGCAACCGGCACCACCGTGATGGTTTACAGGGCGAGCAATCTGCTCTGTTTTACGAGTACTCAAGAATACTGAATGTTGTCAAGTCCGTTATGGCGAAGATGTAGCCTATCCGTTGTAGTGGCTGTTTGTTCATTTGGTGTTTATCTCTAGAAACTGAATGTTCAAGTTTAAACAGAGCTGATGTGGAGGATGATTATCTGGGAGTCACATTTAGCATATGATTTATTGTTGCTAACTAATGTTGAACCTGTTCATCTTTATTGAAAGAAAGTCTATGATGGTCCCCTTAAACTACTGTCAGAGTCTAATTTCCATCCTCAACTCCAAAACTATTTACTTTACACCGCCAACTCGAAAAAGGTACCACTGAATCAACAATCAAGTGTGTGTGAGTTTGGGATGACGAATGCTAACATGAAGAAGGTGTGTTCTGATTGTTAAAGTGATTACATATTGCAGTACTTTCAATACTTTGTAATGATGATATACTTGCATTCTTACTCGAGTTATGCAAATCTGCAGTTATGTAGTACTATTTACCTCCATCTCAAATTAGTTGTCTTAGATTTGTCTAGATACGGATGTTACATCCGTATCTAAACAAATCTAAGACAACTAATTCGGGGCGGAGGGAGTATTTGGTTACCAATGGCAACATTTTGGATTTCTTGGTGTGTTGCCTATAGGCTCCATTGTTACCTTGGGATTTTGAAGTATCTTTAAATGGATTTCGTTTCGGTTGAGTTGTATACTTGTAGTATTAACTTAAACTTGGGTGGATTTTACATGTTGAAACCTGTTCTGCTCTATTTTTTCCTTTGCATACCTCCTGTTGACTTAAAATAGAGGTAGTCATGATTATGTAGCAAATCCAGGATGCATTACTGCTTGGCAGTGTTTTCTGTTTGCTAGCTACTTGTAAAACAAACTTGTATTGCTGGCTTTGCTTTTTATGTTTATGTACTGTCTCTGTTCCTAAATAAAACATGTTTTGGCAATTTAAATTAAACTGCCAAAATGTAACATCCCAAATTTTCAATTTGGAATGTTATACATAGATCATACTGCATTCATATTTCTTTGCATTTTGTGCGTGGCGATCCTCGAAAATTCTAAGCAACTCAAGGACCTACGGAGAGAGTTGGGAATTCTACCGTTTTCGTATTTGAGTTTTCTCGAATACCGGTACGAGGATAGCGTTGGTTTAAATTATTTTTCTCTCCTAAAAATATTTCTTAATAAAATATATGAGCGGAGATAATATGACATCTCCAAAATAACAGAAATATTGGAGGAAAAATGTTAAAATCACTTTTGGTTTTATTCGGATTTATTTGTGATTTTATTTGCATAGGAAAAATACGCGTTTTTCAAAATTGCATTTATGTCCAGGAAAAATGTTCACTTTGTCCTAAATTTTATTAGAGGATGGTGAAAATTTATTTCGGTTTAGTATTTCTTTCGTTAGTTTTCGTACGTCAGGACTCGTTTAAAAAAAAAAGGGAACCGCCTTTGGGCCGTACCCGACTAGGACTCTCCTAGCCGGGCCTTTAAAGCCCGAGGCCCGAACGCCGCCAGCCCCCTCATCCCTCCTCGCCCCGAAACCCTAGCCCGACCCCGTCGTCGTCGCCGCGCGCGCCCGCCGCCCGCGCTAGCCGCGCCACCTGCTCACCCCGTCGCCGGAGTTCGTTGAGGTAGCCGCCGGTTTTTTTAACCGATCGGTTCTTTTTCGTAAAACCCTAGATCTGTTTTTTTTTCAGATCGGTTCGGTTTTCTTTTTTTCTTCTTCTGGTTTAGCTGTTTAGCGAGCGTTCGCCCGTTCGTTCGTTTTAACGAACGAATTCATAGTTTAGTTTCAGTTAACGAACATTCGTTCGTTAATCTGTTCGTCAGTTTTCTTTTTCGGGGTATTTATCCGCGATTATTTCGATCGCGATTTCTGCCCTGAACTTGTTTTTCGTTTTTCTTTTCGCTCGAGAGTCGGAATCAGGTGATTCAAAATCCCAGATCTTCGTCTCGATGCCCTCTTTTCGTTTAACCAACTTGAACAAGGTTTTGCTACTGTAAAATTTGACCCTAGATCAATCTAGTAGACGGATCTTGTTTCTTTCGCAGTTTGAGTTTCGTTGCTTCGTTCGATTTGATTCTTTTTGCGAACCGAAGTTCTTAAGTTGAACTTTCTGGTTAGATCTTCTTGTTTGGAGTTTTGTTTGTGCATCATTGCTTGATTGCTTATGCATGCTATTGTTTGCTTGCGATAGAATACCCGGACTGTGAAGCGTGCTACTACGAGTCTCTAGGTTTTGCGAATCATCAGCAAGGCAAGTAACACTTTGATCATACCCCTTTATTACCCAGTTTTTATGCATTAGATCAAATCCCCACACATTGCATTAGTAGGATCTTTTAACTTGTGGGACTGGGAAGTAGATTGAGGTAGAACCTATTACCTGCATTATTTTCAAACCCCTGGGAGTTACTTCTACGTTATGCTTATGTTGCTATGATATGCTCGTAGACGTGGTTTGGGTTTGAGTGAAATCCATGACAGATATGAGTTGTTAATTAATGGTTCAACTTAAGGTGGCTACTTGAATACACATCTGGGTGGATTGGTTGCAGGGCACCTGGAGAATCCAGTGTTGTCCTAGAAAATCCCGGGGTTCCGTGTGATTGTCCTATGGAATGCCACCCAGGCTCAAAGGGATCATAAAACTATTCATGCTAGAAACTTCTGTGTGCAGCCACAATGCCATTATGGGCTCTGGCATAGTATGAGTAAGCTGTGTGAGCTTTTTCAGTGGTGGACTAGCAGATGTAGGGAAAAGTAGGTGTATGGTCCACCCGGGGTAAAGAGTGAATGCTTCTGAAAGACTGTGTCTCGGTCATCCGTTTCTCAAACACCATGCAGTGCGAGAAATCCAACGGAGGAGATTGAGTCTTGTGGGAAAAGTGCACAAACCTCTGCAGAGTGTACAAACTGATCATGATTAGTCGTGTCCCCGGTTATGGACAATCTTGAGTATCTGGTACTTGAATTATTGGTTGATATCATCACTCTAAAAGTTAATTTGTTGGGTTAATGATTACTTTAATTGGGATTGAGTTGGAGGTACCTTCTCAATGATGTTTCAACTACCATGATAGTTAAAATAAAATTTATTCCTTTGTTGTAGGGAAAAATTGGCTTTACGCAAAAACTTTAACCTTAGAGCCTCCACCAGCCAAATATGCATATAGTGTTAGCCTTTATTCTGTTACTTGCATCTTCTGTGTTATCTTGCCAGCATATTCCATGTGCTGACCCGTTTCGGGCTGCAACATGTTACGTTGCAGACTTTTCAGACGAGGAGTAAGACGTTCTAGGTCGTTTGTCATGCACTCAGCCATGCCGTTGGAGTTGATGGACTCACTTATCTTCCAAGCCTTCCGCTGTTATTTTATTAGATGGCCTTAAGCCATAGACTTTTGTAATAAGTTCTCTTTGGAGACATTCGATGTAATAAGTGTGTGATTTCCACTCTGTTATAAATCCTTCAAGTACTATGTGTGTCAGCATTACCGATCCAGGGATGACACTGAAACACAGAGACTTCGCTCCATTCGGATCGTGGTCGCCACAAGATGGTATCAGAGCCCACGCTGAATGTAGGACACGACCACTAAGATAAACCCTAGGTCACTCTTCTCTACTCATTTCTGACTCCTATCCATTTTCTACTTCTTTAGGATGGTGGACCCAAGGAACAAGTTCACTCAACCAGATGAAGACACACCTTTTGGACAACACTTGAAGGAAGTCACTAGGTACCTGAACATAGGAATACCAAGCTTTACCGGGACCTACACCGCCACTTTACCAGAAGAGGAGCGATGGAGCATTCAAGTTCAAATTCCCGGGAGAACCTTCGCACCATCCACGGAGCCAATAGAGTTTTCCTTTGATGCACCAACCTGGACCCTAGGCAAGAGTATGGCAGCCCACATCACCATGGGAAGGATCGGAGAAGTCTACAAGCAGGAGCTGAAGGACACCATCTACCAGATTTGTGGACGCCGAGATGATCGTTGGGACATGATCAGCACCCGGAAGGACAGGTCCATTGCAGTGTTCATCCAGGAGTTAAACCAGCACATTCGTCGACAGGAGCACCAGATGTGCGCAGGGATGATAGATTTGAAGAAGGCACTAACCAGGAACTTGGAGCTAGAAGAAGAACTCAAGTCTACTCGTGACGGATACGAGGAGGAGATGTTGATACTTGTAGAGAAGAATGATGATTTGACAAGGAAGCTAGGAGTATTCATGGGAGATCCAGCACCGGGGAGAGAAGAAGAGGAAGAAGAACCCAAGTAGATTCGTTCTGAAGATTACATCATCATCGACGACACGGATTCAGACCCTGATGATAGTGATGACGAAGACTATGAAGATGAAGCTGGAGCAGACATCATGGAATCTTCCCGTCGATCAAAATTTCTAGATGACCACCCTATGACTAGTAGTTAGTTTCCCCACAAAGTAGTATTTAGAGCACTTTTGTAACGTTAGTTAGATCTTTGTAAGACCTTGCTTGAAATTGATTGGTGTGATATGATTGTGTTTGTCTCATGTGCATATGGGTAGTGATTTTCCCTTAGGCCTCATTTCTATTCTAATCTCTTCCCTCTACACCCATCAGATGCCTCCAAGACGTGAGCCCGGATTTGAGTTTCCCCCTGAGCTCACTCAGTTGATCCAGCAGCAGAACACTTTGATGCAACTTCTTGTCCAGAACACTCAGAACAACCAGAACAACAACAACCCTCCACCACCACCACCCGTGGACAACCTGACACGTTTCTTAAGGTTGCAACCACCGGTGTTTGCTAGCAGCATTGAACCAATAGTTGCAGATGACTGGTTGCGCAAGATTGGAAGGGATTTGATCACCGCTAATTGCTCGGATGCTCAGAAGGTGTGATTTGCTGCACATCAATTGTCTGGACCAGCCGCAACATGGTGGGAGAATTACACAGCCACCTTCCCTGTAGCCAATGTCACTTGGGAGCAGTTTCAGCAAGCTTTCCGTACTGCCCATGTCTCAGCTGGAGCTATGAGCATGAAGAAGCGGGAGTTTCGCAACTTGCGCAAAGGAAATCGTACTGTGGCTCAGTACGTAGATGAGTTTAGTACCCTATCTCATTATGCCCCAGATGATGTGGCCACAGATGCCGCTAAGCAGGAGAGGTTTATGGAAGGGCTAAATGATGAGATGAGCGTACAGTTGATGGTGGCAACCTTCAACAACTATCAGGAGTTTGTAGATAAGGCTCTTATGATTGAAGGGAAGCAGCAGCAGATTGAGAGTCGCAAGAGGAAGTACGGACAAGGAAGGAATAATTCTGGAGCCCAGCAGAAGCCCCGATTCACCCCGAATTCGGGAGGATACACCCATAACCATGGAAGCCACACCCACACTGGAGGAAGTTATCACAACCACAATGGCTCCAAGAATGGGAATGGGATAGGAGCAAACCATAATCAGAATCGCTCTACCCCATCCACACCCGCCAAGAAGGATTTAAGCCAGGTCACCTGTTTCAAGTGCGGGAAGAATGGACACTATGCACTCCACCACGAGCAGCGAAAGCACGCTCAACAATCCTCACTCGAGGGCTCCGTCCTTGCTTAGGAAAAAGAAAGCCGAACCACTCGCAGATGGATTTTTTTATTTGTTAGAGGAAGGAGATGCAGTGTAATATGTGTATGTAATAGGACTAGAAGGAGGCATGTATGGTATAAGTAAGGAATAGGCTTTCACAGAAAGGCATGGACTTAGAGGGATAGTATTTAACAAAGAAGCATGTACCGTGAGTGCCCTGAAGCTAAGAATGGGAACGGCAATGGAAGCCCCGGGAAGAAGCCCAACCCGTTCAACAAAGGACAAGTGAACCACGTGACCGTGGAGGAGGTTGAAGAGCAACCAGATGCTGTTGTCGGTAAGTTCTTGGTTAAGTCATTTACCGCAATAGTTCTTTTCGATACTGGTGCATCGCATTCATACATTTCAAGGGGATTCGTAAATAGACATAAGTTGGCCACCCAAGTCCTTAAGACCCCCATGTTAGTAAGTTCACCCGGAGCGGAGTATATGGCACATCAAGGATGTTTTCAGACGCCATTGTTCATTAGACGCCACGTTTTCCCCTCAGACCTGATAGTTTTGGAGTCACAAGGATTCGATGTGATACTAGGTATGGATTGGCTATTGATGTATGGTGGGAACATCGATTGTGCTAGTAAGTCTATTTTGCTTACCACCCCGGAGGGAAAAAGGATCAAGTATGTATCTAGGCATTCGCCTATAAGGACACAAGTACATTCTCTCACGGGAGTTGTTCAGGAGGAAGTGCCTGTAGTAAAGGATTATCCAGATGTTTTTCCAGAGAAGCTACCTGGCATGCCACCAGATAGGGATATTGAGTTTTTGATAGAGTTGTTGCCTGGCACCGGACCAATATCGAAGAGACCATATCGGATGCCAGCGAATGATCTGGAGGAGATCAAGAAGCAGATTAAGGAGTTATTGGAGAAATGATTTATTCGCCAGAGTTCATCACCGTGGGGAGCCCCAGTGCTATTGGTCGAGAAGAAGGATGGATCTTTAAGAATGGTCGTTGATTATCGAGCCCTGAATGAGGTGACGATTAAGAACAAGTACCCGCTGCCGATGATCAATGATCTGTTCGACCAACTCCAGGGAGCGAAGGTATTCTCCAAGATCGATTTACGGTCGGGATACCACCAGTTGAAGATCCGAGAGAAGGATATACCTAAGACGGCCTTCACCACAAGGTATGGGCTATATGAGTATACGATTATGTCATTTGGATTGACCAACGCCCCTGCCTATTTCATGAGTATGATGAATAAGGTGTTCATGGAGTTCTTGGATAACTTTGTCGTGGTATTCATTGATGATATTTTTGGTGTACCCGAAGAATGAAGAGGAACATGCGGAGTATTTGCGATTGGTACTAGGGAAGCTCAGAGAACATCAATTGTACGCCAAGTTTAGCAAATGCGAGTTTTGGTTGAAGGAAGTTGGATTCCTAGGGCATGTTATATCAGGAGAAGGTATAGCAGTGGACCCCGTCAAAGTGCAGGCAGTCACTGAATGGTTGGCACCCACTTCAGTTGGAGAGATCCAAAGTTTTCTTGGACTCGCGGGATATTACCGGAGATTCATAGAAAATTTCTCCAAGATTGCAAAGCCAATGACGACATTGTTGAAGAAGGAGACAAAGTTTCAATGGACTGAAGAGTGCGAAGAAAGTTTCCAAGAGTTGAAGAAATGGTTGACGACAGCCCCAGTGCTGATTTTGCCAGATATACGCAAGGAGTTCCAAGTGTACTGCGACGCTTCACGCTTAGGACTTGGAGGAGTACTCATGCAGGATGGAAGAGTTGTTTCTTATGCATCTCGTCAACTGCAACCGCACGAGTTGAATTATGCGACGCACGATCTGGAGTTAGCAGCTCTAGTGCACGCACTCAAAACTTGGAGACATTTTCTTATTGAAAATCGTTGCGATGTGTACACGGATCACAAGAGTTTGAAGTACATTTTCACTCAGAAGGAGCTGAACCTCAGACAGAGGAGATGGTTGGAGCTTATAAAGGATTACGACATGAAGCTGCACTATCACCCAGGAAAGGCCAATGTCGTTGCAGACGCTTTGAGCCGGAAGAGTTATGCGAATACCCTAGTAAAAGGGGGATTGCCACAGGAGTTAGCCGAAAATCTCAGGGAGCTTCGTTTGGAGTTAGTTCCTAGAGGATTCGTTGCAACATTGGAGGTTCAGTCAACATTGCTGGGAAATATACGAGAATCCCAGAAGGATAACAAGGAGATTTCCGAGATAAAGGAGAAGATGAGCAAAGGAAAAGCCAAGGGATTTCGTGAAGATGAACACGACACCTTATGGTTTGAGGATCGAATCTATGTGCCCAACAACCCAGAGATCAGGAAGTTGAGACTGCAGGAAGCACATGATTCGCCATACTCGATACACCCCGGAAACACCAAGATGTATTTGGATTTGAAGGAACGTTTCTGGTGGACGGGAATGAAGAAGGATATTGCTGAGTATGTAGCCGTATGTGATGTATGCTAGAGAGTAAAGGCAGAGCATCAGAAGCCAGCAGGATTGCTACAGCCTATGCCGATACCCGAATGGAAGTGGGAGAAGCTTGGCATGGACTTTATCACTGGATTGCCCATGACCAAATCAGGATATGACTCAATCTGGGTAGTAGTGGATCGCTTGACCAAGGTAGCCCACTTTATCCCCGTGAAGACCACGTATACCAGTGCGAAGTTGGCAAAGATATACATGACCAGGATCGTATGTCTGCACGGAGTCCCGAGGACCATTGTATCAGATAGAGGAATACAGTTTACCTCAAAGTTTTGGCATCAGCTACACCAGACTTTGGGAACGAGCCTGGAATTTAGTACAACTTTTCATCCGCAGACCGACGGACAGACCAAGAGAGTCAATCAGATTCTGGAAGACATTTTGAGAGCCTGTGCCCTAGATTATGGATCTAGTTGGGATGACAATTTACCCTACGCGGAGTTCTCTTACAACAATAGTTACCAGGCCAGTTTGAAGATGGCACCGTTCGAAGCATTGTACGGACGGAGATGTCGAATGCCGTTAATGTGGGATGAAGTTGGAGACCCTCAGTTGTTTGGACCAGATCTGATCAAATGTCAGAGGAGAAGGTTAAGTTGATTCGCGATACACTGAAGGTAGCTCAGTCCAGGCAGAAGAGTTATGCAGACTCGAAGCGCAAGGAGATAGCCTATCAAATCGGAGACAGAGCGTACCTGAGAGTATCGCCTCTGCGAGGAGTTAAACGTTTCGGAGTTAAGGGAAAACTAGCCCCGAGATTTGTGGGACCTTATCGTGTTTTGGAACTCATGGGAGAAGTTGCCTATAAGTTGGAGTTACCCGAAGGATTGTCAGGAGTGCACGATGTGTTTCACGTTTCGTATCTTAAGAAGTGCCATGCGGAGATGGCCGAAATCCCGCTAAGAGACACAGTACCCCTGGAAGCAATTCAGTTGGATAGTGATCTGACTTACGAGGAGAAGCCTGTCAAGATTCTCGAATTTTTGAGTAGAGTCACCCGCAGTAAGGTTATCAAGTTTTGCAAAGTTTAGTGGAATCACCACACCGAGGAAGAAGGCACCTGGGAACGAGAAGACGATCTACGCAAGGACCACCCACACCTGTTCTCTAGCCAAGCCGAATCTCGAGGGCGAGATTCATTCTAAGGGGGGTAGGTTTGCAACATCCCAAATTTTCAATTCGGAATGTTATACATAGATCATACCGCATTCATATTTCTTTGCATTTTGTGCGTGGCGATCCTCGAAAATTCTAAGCAACTTAAGGAACTATGGAGAGAGTTGGGAATTCTACCGTTTTCGTATTTGAGTTTCTCGAATACCGGTACGAGGATAGCGTTGGTTTTAATTATTATTTTCTCCTAAAAATATTTCTTAATAAAATATATGAGCGGAGATAATATGACTTCTCCAAAATAACATAAATATTGGAGGAAAAATGATGAAATCACTTTTGGTTTTTATTCGGATTTATTTGTGATTTTATTTGCATAGAAAAAATACGCGTTTTTAAAAATTGCATTTAGGTTCGGGAAAAATGTTCACTTTGTCCTAAATTTTATTAGAGGACGGTGAAAATTTATTTCGAGATTTTTGGAGTCCGTTTAGTATTTCATTCGTTAGTTTTCGTACGTCAGGACTCGTTTAAAAAAAAGGGAACCGCCTTTGGGCCGTACCCGACTAGGACTCTCCTAGCCGGGCCTTTAAAGCCCGAGGCCCGACCGCCGCTAGCCCCCCTGTCCCTCCTCGCCCCGAAACCCTAGCCCGACCCCGCAGCCGTCGCCGCGCGCGCCCGCCGCCGTCGCTGGCGCCAGCCGCGCCGCCCGCCGACCCCGTCGCCGGAGTTCGTCGAGGTAGCCGCCTTTTTTTTAACCGATCGGTTCTTTTTCGTAAAACCCTAGATCTGTTTTTTTTCCAGATCGGTTCGGTTTTCTTTCTTCTTCTTCTGGTTTAGCTGTTTAGCGAGCGTTCGCCCGTTCGTTCGTTTTAACGAATGAATTCGTAGTTTAGTTTCAGTTAACGAACGTTCGTTCGTTAATCTGTTTGTCAGTTTTCTTTTTCGGGGTATTTATCCGCGATTATTTCGATCGCGATTTCTGCCTAGATCTTGTTTTTCGTTTTTCTTTTCGCTCGAGAGTCGGAATCAGGTGATTCAAAATCCCAAATCATCGTCTCGATGCCCTCTTTTCGTTTAACCAACTTGAACAAGGTTTTGCTACTGTAAAATTTGACCCTAGATCAATCTAGTAGACGGATCTTGTTTCTTTCGCAGTTTGAGTTTCGTTGCTTCGTTCGATTTGATTCTTTTTGCAAACCGGAGTTCTTAAGTTGAACTTTCTGGTTAGATCTTCTTGTTTGGAGTTTTGTTTGTGCATCATTGCTTGATTTCTTATGTATGCTATTGTTTTGCTTGCGATAGAATACCCGGACTGTGAAGCGTGCTACTACGAGTCTTTAGGTTTTGCGAATCATCAGCAAGACAAGTAACACTTTGATCATACCCCTTTATTACCCAGTTTTTATGCATTAGATCAAACCCCCACACATTGCATTAGTAGGATCTTTTAACTTGTGGGACTGGGAAGTAGATTGAGGTAGAACCTATTACCTGCATTATTTTCAAACCCCTGGGAGTTACTTCTACGTTATGCTTATGTTGCTATGATATGCTCATAGACGTGGTTTGGGTTTGAGTGAAATCCATGACAGATGTGAGTTGTTAATTAATGGTTCAACTTAAGGTGGCTACTTGAATACACATCTGGGTGGATTGGTTACAGGGCACTTGGAGAATCCAGTGTTGTCCTAGGAAATCCCGGGGTTCCGTGTGATTGTCCTATGGAATGCTACCCAGGCTCAAAGGGATCATAAAACTATTCGTGCTAGAAACTTCTGTGTGCAGCCACAATGCCATTATGGGCTCTGGCATAGTATGAGTAAGCTGTGTGAGCTCTTTAAGTGGTGGACTAGCAGATGTAGGGGAAAGTAGGTGTACCGGTCCACCCGGGGTAAAGAGTGAATGCTTCTGAAAGACTGTGTCTTGGTCATCCATTTCTCAAACATCATGCAGTGCGAGAAATCCAACGGAGAAGATCGAGTCTTGTGGGAAAAGTGCACAAACATCTGCAGAGTGTACAAACTGATCATGATTAGCTGTGTCCCCGGTTATGGACAATCTTGAGTATCTGGTACTTGAATTATTGGTTGATATCATCACTCTAAAAGTTAATTTGTTGGGTTAATGATTACTTTAATTGGGATTGAGTTGGAGGTACCTTCTCAATGATGTTTCAACTACCATGATAGTTAAAATAAAATTTATTCCTTTGTTGTAGAGAAAAATTGGATTTACGCAAAAACTTTAACCTTAGAGCCTCCACCAGCCAAATATGCATATAATGTTAGCCTTTATTCTGTTACTTGCATCTTCTGTGTTATCTTGCCAGCATATTCCATGTGCTGGCCCGTTTTGGACTGCAACATGTTATGTTGCAGACTTTTCTGACGAGGAGTAAGACGTTCTAGGTCGTTTGTCATGCACTCAGCCATGCCGTTGGAGTTGATGGACTCACTTATCTTCCAAGCCTTCCGCTGTTATTTTATTAGATGGCCTTAAGCCATAGACATTTGTAATAAGTTCTCTTTGGAGACATTCGATGTAATAAGTGTGTGATTGCCACTCTGTTATAAATCCTTCAAGTACTGTGTGTGTTAGCATTACCGATCCAGGGATGACACTGAAACACAGAGACTTCGGTCCATTTGGATCGTGGCCGCTACAAGATGGTATCAGAGCCCACGCTGAATGTAGGACACGACCACTAAGATAAACCTTAGGTCACTCTTCTCTACTCATTTTCGACTCCTCTCCATTTTCTACTTCTTTAGGATGGTGGACCCAAGGAACAAGTTCACTCAACCAGATGAAGACACACCTTTTGGACGACACTTGAAGGAAGTCACTAGGTACCTGAACATAGGAATACCAACCTTTACCGGGACCTACACCGCCACTTTACCAGAAGAGGAGCGATGGAGCATTCAAGTTCAAAATCCCGGGAGAACCTTCGCACCATCCACGGAGCCAATAGAGTTTTCCTTTGATGCACCAACCTGGAGCCTAGGCAAGAGTATGGCAGCCCACATCACCATGGGAAGGATCGAAGAAGTCTACAAGCAGGAGCTGAAGGACACCATCTACCAGATTTGTGGACGCCGAGATGATCGTTGGGACATGATCAGCACCCGGAAGGATAGGTCCATTGCAGCGTTCATCCAGGAGTTAAACCAGCACATTCGTCGACAGGAGCACCAGATGTGCGCAGGGATGATAGATTTGAAGAAGGCACTAACCAGGAACTTGGAGCTAGAAGAAGAACTCAAGTCTACTCGTGACGGATACGAGGACGAGATGTTGATACTTGTAGAGAAGAATGATGATTTGACAAGGAAGCTAGGAGTATTCATGGGAGATCCAGCACCGGGGAGAGAAGAAGAGGAAGAAGAACCCAAGGAGATTCGTTCTGAAGATTACATCATCATCGACGACACGGATTCAGACCCTGATGATAGTGATGACGAAGACTATGAAGATGAAGCTGGAGCAGACATCATGGAATCTTCCCGCCGATCAAAATTTCTAGATGATCCCCCTATGACTAGTAGTTAGTTTCCCCACAAAGTAGTATTTAGAGCACTTTTGTAACATTAGTTAGATCTTTGTAAGACCTTGCTTGAAATTGATTGGTGTGATATGATTGTGTTTGTCTCATGTGCATATGGGTAGTGATTTTCCCTTAGGCCTCATTTCTATTCTAATCTCTTCCCTCTACACCCATCAGATGCCTCCAAGACGTGAGCCCGGATTTGAGTTTCCCCCTGAGCTCACTCAGTTGATCCAGCAGCAGAACACTTTGACGCAACTTCTTGTCCAGAACACTCAGAACAACCAGAACAACAACAACCCTTCACCACCACCACCCGTGGACAACCTGACACGTTTCTTAAGGTTGCAACCACCGGTGTTTGCTAGCAGCATTGAACCAGTAGTTGCAGATGACTGGCTACGCAAGATTGGAAGGGATTTGATCACCGCCAATTGCTCGGATGCTGAGAAGGTGTGATTTGCTGCACATCAGTTGTGTGGACCAGCCGCAACATGGTGGGTGAATTACACAACCACCTTCCCTGTAGCCAATGTCACTTGGGAGTAGTTTCAGCAAGCTTTTCGTACTTCCCATGTCTCAGCTGGAGCTATGAACATGAAGAAGCGGGAGTTTTGCAACTTGCGCAAAGGAAATCGTACTGTGGCTCAGTACGTAGATGAGTTTAGTACCCTATCTCATTATGCCCCAGATGATGTGGCCACAGATGCCGCTAAGCAGGAGAGGTTTATGGAAGGGCTAAATGATGAGATGAGCATACAGTTGATGGTGGCAACCTTCAACAACTATCAGGAGTTGGTAGATAAGGCTCTTATGATTGAAGGGAAGCAGCAGCTGATTGAGAGTCGCAAGAGGAAGTACGGACAAGGAAGGAATAATTCTGGAGCCCACCAGAAGCCCCGATTCACTCCGAATTCGGGAGGATACACCCATAACCATGGAAGCCACACCCACACTGGAGAAAGTTATCACAACCACAATGGCTCCAAGAATGGGAATGGGATAGGAGCAAACCATAATCCGAATCGCTCTACCCCATCCACACCCGCCAAGAAGGATTTAAGCCACCTCACCTGTTTCAAGTGCGGGAAGAATGGACACTATCCACTCCACCAAGAGCAGCGAAAGCACGCTCAGCAATCCCCACTCGATGGCTCCGTCCTTGCTTAGGAAAAAGAAAGCCGAACCACTCGCAGATGGATTTTTTTTATTTGTTAGAGGAAGGAGATGCGGTGTAATATGTGTATGTAATAGGACTAGAAGGAGGCACGTATGGTATAAGTAAGGAATAGGCTTTCACAGAAAGGCATGGACTTAGAGGGATAGTATTTAACAAAGAAGCACGTACCGTGAGTGCCCTGAAGCTAAGAATGGGAACGACAATGGAAGCGCCGGGAAGAAGCCGAACCCGTTCAACAAAGGACAAGTGAACCACATGACCGTGGAGGAGGTTGAAGAGCAACCAGATGCTGTTGTCGGTAAGTTCTTGGTTAAGTCATTTACCGCAATAGTTCTTTTCGATACTCGTGCATCGCATTCATACATTTTAAGGGGATTCGTAAATAGACATAAGTTGGCCACCCAAGTCCTTAAGACCCCCATGTTAGTAAGTTCACCCGGAGCGGAGTATATGCACATCAAGGACGTTTTCAGATGCCATTGGTCATTGGACGCCATGTTTTCCCCTCATACCTGATAGTTTTGGAGTAACAAGGATTGGATGTGATACTAGGTATGGATTGGCTATCGATGTATGGTGGGAACATCGATTGTGCCATTAAGTTTATTTTGCTTACCACCCCGGAGGGAAAAAGGATCAAGTATGTATCTAGGCATTCGCCTATAAGGACACAAGTACATTCTCTCACGGGAGTTGTTCAGGAGGAAGTGCCTGTAGTAAAGGATTATCCGGATGTTTTTCCAGAGGAGCTACCTGGCATGCCACCAGATAGGGATATTGAGTTTTTGATAGAGTTGTTGCCTGTCACGGGACCAATATCGAAGAGACCATATCGGATGCCAGCGAATGATCTGGAGGAGATCAAGAAGCAGATTAAGGAGTTATTGGAGAAAGGATTTATTCGCCGGAGTTCATCACCGTGGGGAGCCCCAGTGCTATTGGTCGAGAAGAAGGATGGATCTTTAAGAATGGTCGTTGATTATCGAGCCCTGAATGAGGTGACGATTAAGAACAAGTACCCGCTGCCGATGATCAATGATCTGTTCGACCAACTCCAGGGAGCGAAGGTATTCTCCAAGATCGATTTACGGTCAGGATACCACCAGTTGAAGATCCGAGAGAAGGATATACCTAAGACGGCTTTCACCACAACGAATGGGCTATATGAGTATACGATTATGTCATTTGGATTGACCAACGCCCCTGCCTATTTCATGAGTATGATGAATACGGTGTTCATGGAGTTCTTGGATAAGTTTGTCGTGGTATTCATTGATGATATTTTGGTGTACCCGAAGAATGAAGAGGAACATGCGGAGTATTTGCGATTGGTACTGTAGAAGCTCAGAGAACATCAGTTGTACGCCAAGTTTAGCAAATGCGAGTTTTGGTTGAAGGAAGTTGGATTCCTAGGGCATGTTATATCAGGAGAAGGTATAGCAGTGGACCCCGTCAAAGTGCAGGCAGTCACTGAATGGTTGGCACCCACTTCAGTTGGAGAGATCCAAAGTTTTCTTGGACTCGCGGGATATTACCGGAGATTCATAGAAAATTTCTCCAAGATTGCAAAGCCAATGACGACATTGGTGACGAAGGAGACAAAGTTTCAATGGACTGAAGAGTGTGAAGAAAGTTTCCAAGAGTTGAAGAAACAGTTGACGATAGCCCCAGTGCTGATTTTGCCAGATATACGCAAGGAGTTCCAAGTGTACTGCGACACTTCACGCTTAGGACTTGGAGGAGTACTCATGCAGGATGGAAGAGTTGTTTCTTATGCATCTTGTCAACTGCGACCGCACGAGTTGAATTATGCGACTCACGATCTCGAGTTAGCAGCTCTAGTGCACGCACTCAAAACTTGGAGACATTTTCTTATTGAAAATTGTTGCGATGTGTACACGGATCACAAGAGTTTGAAGTACATTTTCACTCAGAAGGAGCTGAACCTCAGACAGAGGAGATGGTTGGAGCTTATAAAGGATTACGACATGAAGCTGCACTATCACCCAGGAAAGGCCAATGTCGTTGCAGACGCTTTGAGCCGGAAGAGTTATGCGAATACCCTAGTAAAAGGGGGATTGCCACAGGAGTTAGCAGAAAATCTCAGGGAGCTTCGTTTGGAGTTAGTTCCTAGAGGATTCGTTGCAACATTGGAGGTTCAGTCAACATTGCTGGGAAATATACGAGAATCCCAGAAGGATAACAAGGAGATTTCCGAGATAAAGGAGAAGATGAGCGAAGGAAAAGCCAAGGGATTTCGTGAAGATGAACACGACACCTTGTGGTTTGAGGATCGAATCTATGTGCCCAACAACCCGGAGATCAGGAAGTTGATACTGCAGGAAGCACATGATTCGCCATACTCGATACACCCCAAAAACACCAAGATGTATTTGGATTTGAAGGAACGTTTCTGGTGGACGGGAATGAAGAAGGATATTGCTGAGTATGTAGTTGTATGTGATGTATGCCAGATAGTAAAGGCAGAGCATCAGAAGCTAGCAGGATTGCTATAGCCTATGTCGATACCCGAATGGAAGTGGGAGAAGCTTGGCATGGACTTTATCACCGGATTGCCCATGACCAAATCAGCATATGAATCAATCTGGGTAGTAGTGGATCGCTTGACCAAGGTAGCCCACTTTATCCCCGTGAAGACCACGTATACCAGTGCGAAGTTGGCAAAGATATACATGACCAGGATCGTATGTGTGCACTGAGTTCAGAGGACCATTGTATCAGATAGAGGAACACAGTTTACCTCAAAGTTTTGGCATCAGCTACACCAGACTTTGGGAACAAAGCTGGAATTTAGTACAACTTTTCATCCATAGACCGACAGACAGACCGAGAGAGTCAATCAGATTCTGGAAGACATGTTGAGAGCCTGTGCCCTAGATTATGGATCTAGTTGGGATGACAATTTACCCTACGCGGAGTTCTCTTACAATAATAGTTACCAGGCCAGTTTGAAGATGGCACCGTTCGAAGCATTGTACGGACGGAGATGTCGAACGCCGTTAATGTGGGATGAGTTGAAGACCGTCAGTTGTTTGGACCAGATCTGATCAAAGAGTTAGAGGAGAAGGTTAAGTTGATTCGGGATAGACTGAAGGTAGCTCAGTCTAGGCAGAAGAGTTATGCAGACTCGAAGCGGAAGGGGATAGCCTATGAAATCGGAGACAGAGCGTACCTGAGAGTATCGCCTCTGCGAGGAGTTAAACATTTCGGAGTTAAGGGAAAGCTAGCCCCGAGATTTGTGGGACCTTACCGTGTTTTGGAACGCATGGGAGAGGTTTCCTATAAGTTGGAGTTACCCGAAGGATTGTCAGGAGTGCACGATGTGTTTCACGTTTCGTAGCTCAAGAAGTGCCATGCGGAGATGGCCGAAATCCCGCTAAGAGACACAGTACCCCTGGAAGCAATTCAGTTGGATAGTGATCTGACTTACGAGGAGAAGCCTGTCAAGATTCTCGAATTTTCGAGTAGAGTCACCCGCAGTAAGGTTATCAAGTTTTGCAAAGTTCAGTGGAATCACCACACCGAGGAAGAAGCCACCTGGGAACGAGAAGACGATCTACGCAAGGACCACCCACACATGTTCTCTAGTCAAGCCGAATCTCGAGGGCGAGATTCATTCTAAGGGGGGTAGGTTTGCAACATCCTAAATTTTCAATTTGGAATGTTATACATAGATCATACCGCATTCATATTTCTTTGCATTTTGTGCGTGGCGATCCTCGAAAATTCTAAGCAACTCAAGGACCTACGGAGAGAGTTGGGAATTCTACCGTTTTGATATTTGAGTTTCTCGAATACTGGTACGAGGATAGCGTTGGTTTTAATTATTTTTCTCTCCTAAAAATATTTCTTAATAAAATATATGAGCGGAGATAATATGACTTCTCCAAAATAAGAGAAATATTGGAGGAAAAATGTTAAAATCACTTTTGGTTTTTATTCGGATTTATCTGTGATTTTATTTGCATATAAAAAATACGCGTTTTTCAAAATTGCATTTAGGTCCGGGAAAAATGTTCACTTTGTCCTAAATTTTATTGGGCTTATTCCGTCTGTGCCCCCAATTCCTTAGTTGTGCTTAGTTTTCCCCACGCTTCAAACTTTTGCTCACTTTTCCCCACTCCCTTAGCTGAAACTCTCACAAATGTTCATAACAGGCGTTTGCCGTCTTGGCCGTTAAATGACTTGTGGGGCCATGTTGGACTCTGTTGAGTGTGGCTGTGGCTTCGCTGGTTGGGCCGTGTTTGTGTTCATAGCCTAGTATCGATGGAT
Source organism: Secale cereale (assembly GCA_902687465.1). Lineage (NCBI taxonomy): Eukaryota > Viridiplantae > Streptophyta > Magnoliopsida > Poales > Poaceae > Secale > Secale cereale. The sequence goes on along the minus strand of LR738714.1, from coordinate 47,362,640 downwards.
GCAGCATGCTATGCATGCCCGGCCCGGCTTTGGCATCGATGTAGCCTGGTATGCATGCGAAAACCGCCACGCACACATCTAGTGACACGCCGACACGCACGCATCGATCCGTGCATGCATGCACGCCGACACGCACGCATCGATCCGTGCCGCACGGTTGCCAGTGGATTCAGTCGTTTCACGCGTCACAGGCACACGTGCCGGTGGCAGAAGGGGCAGGCTGCACGCACACTTGCTTCCATAACTCCATATGTCGAGGCATCGGTGCACGGCTGCCGCTTGATTCAATTGTGCCGGTTGCAGAAGGGGCAGAGCACGCAGAAGAGCCGCCAACGCAGAGCATGCAGCCGCCAACGCAGAGCACGCACTGATGAGGCATCGCTTTGATTCACGTTCACACATTGATGAGGCATCGGTTCACGCACGCGCTGAGTCACGATCTACGCCGTTTGCGCGTGTACACACTTCGTCTCCCCCGGCTATTTAAACTGCCCTTCATTGCCTCTTCTTCTACAGATCCATCTGCGCCTCCCACTTCTCTTCTTACCCCAAAAGCCAAAGCAGTTCCACTCAGCGAAGCGTTCAAGATGCAGTTCTACGGGCCAACGTTCCAGGAGCCTCCCACCGTGCCGGAACGGCGGTACCCCGCCAACGTCGTCGTCGAGGAATCGCTCCGCGTGTGGGCGTTCTCACGCTGGAGGTGTAGCATTGAGCTTGCACGGGGGTTCCTCCGTGCGGGCTTCCACCACCTCCCAGCGGGCTCGCCGCCCATGTTCAACCTCGTGGAGCAGCGTCCCCACGCCAACGCTCCAGCGGTAGGGCTCGTCGTCCACTTCACCAACAGGTTCGATGCCTACTACCTGCTCGGCAAGGTGTATTGGTGTGGGTGCGAGTTCATCGCATTCACCACCTATAACATCTTCACCGACTTCGAGAGCATCTTCCCCGCTCACAACCGCATGCACAGCCTCCCGTACTACCTCGGCGATAATGGCCTTGAGGAGGAGTGAAGCCGGCGGCGAAGAAGACGGTGAAGCCGGCGGTTAAGGTGAAGACAACGGTGAAGACATGGCGGTGTTGGCCTAGCTACCCTATCTACTATGTAGTTTGAGTTTGGTGTGTGTGTTGCCCGACCTAGCTACTCTAATTATTAATATCTATGTAATATGTAAGAACTTATGTTGCCCTAGCAACCCTATCTAAGTTAAGTTATGTGTGTTATATTAATGCTTGGGCTCCCTTAATGCTTTGTTATGTTTGTATTTTGTTTGGCCCAAGTTTAGACACGACTAATTGGCGTGGGAAAAATTAACCAAACTAACTAAAAATGATGTGTTTATAGATGCCTTATGGGTGCTACATGATCAACAGCTGGTTGAACACATGCTAGCTACTGCGGAACCGTCTGCTCGCTCCTGGTTATTCAGTATGTTTGCCTCTGTCACTCAGGAAGAATTGACGTGCATGACAGTCACCTTGTGGGCAATCTGGTACGCACGAAGAAAGCTCATTCATGAGGGAGAGCACTAGAGTCCAGCAGCAACCTATTCTTTCGTCACCAGATTCATTGATGAGCTGAGGGAGACAAGACCGATTCGGCCGTTATCGCATGCTAGAGCGACCCAGGCAACAACAGCAAGTTGGAGACCACCACCGTTGGGGTTTGCAAAGATCAACGTCGATGGGGCAGTCTGCAAAACCCCTCCTATTGGCGCGGTTAGTGCAGTTTGCCGGGATGACCAGTGGAAGTACTTGGGTGCACAAGGAATCACAGGCCCAATAGTGGAGGAAGTTAAGGATGGAAATTCAGATTTCCAACATATTTCTTTTGTTCATGAAGGGAGAGTTTCTAATAAGGAAGCTCATCTCCTAGCTAAACATGCTTTGCATTTGGGGGAAGGACGCCATATGTGGCTCCTACAACCCTTCGATTTACATGTAATTCCTGTACTTCGTGTTATTGGTCAATAAAGCAAAGCATTTACCCCTAAAAAAATATAGATGCCTTCTAAAAATAAGAACATATTGTACATTTGTACACGGCTTTGGTTTGCTGAGAGCTCTGTATTTTTTAGGTATTCCAAGAATACTGTCCTGGATCGTTCTGCTTCAATAAAATGGGGCAGGGTGAAAACCCCTTTCATTTCAAAAAAAAATCCAAGAATACTTTGGTTTTCAGAAATATTGAAGTATCAAACTTTGAGATGTTTGGCTTTAGTCAGAAAACTACACTATGTTTGAAGTATATAAAAAAGAGGGTTGGACCTCTTTTTCCAATCATGAAGTATAAATTACACTATGTAGAAAACTACACTATGTAGAAAACTACACTTTGAGATGTTTGGCTTTAGTCAAAAGGATAAATGAAGGGACCCATAAAGGAAAGCCAAAAAAATTCCTCAATGAGATAGAAGAGATTGGGCAATCAAATTAATGAAAAAAGCAATCAGAAACAAAAAAGAACAAAGCAATCGTTCCTAAACAAAAAAAGAAACATCGCTTGTTTCTGGGCCTCATTTATCCTTTGTGGGCCTATTGCAGCTTGATTCTCTTTGGGCCCGCGAACTAGGTTTTTTTTCTAGCAGAACTGACGAAATTGAAAGTGTCGAAACTGAACCGGTAGTTGTCTTCTGTCGAAACTGGTAGTTGTCTTCTGTCGAAACTGAAAGTGTCGAAACTTAACAGTAAACTGCATACATTCAGAGATCGACAGTTGCACTAAACAGAGTTGCATTTGAGATAAATAGACGAGGATTGCTAAACAGTGGCAACAACAGTAGACAAACATCTCTAACGAGAGATGGCCATCAAGTAAAAAATTTCCTAGAGCAAGTATTCCTAAAGCTATCAGATTAGATTGCTTCTTCAACTCAATCAAATGCTTGAAGTTCTTGTTCATCTTCTTCAATTCCGCCTTCAGTTCGACATCTACCACCGTCGGGTATTCCAGACGCGCTGCTGCTGCCGGAGCGGCACTATCATGGGCAGATTGAACTCGCCGATTGCATTCCCCCTCGAATCCAGCAAGCCCATCCCTTGAAGCCTCTGGATGTAATCATCCATCCACTCGAAATGGTAGCATTTCTTCACGATCTGAAAACGAAATCATGTAACCTAAATCCAAATCTGACAGATTTTTTGAGAAATTAGAGATAAAGGATGCGAGGATCTAACCTGCCCCTCCGGCTTGCTCTCGCATTTGACGAACTCGCGCCCAAAGTTCCCATTCTTCTCCTCCTTTGAAGTCAACCGCTTCAGTGGCGCAGTCCGTGGGCAGTCAGTGCATCGAGTCATCGGCACTGGACCATACACCGGCCACGTGGAACGGGGGGCTGACGAGGAGGTAGACATATCGCCCGAGAGGAAGAAACAGAGGAATTGGTCGAGAGGAAGAAGAACGAGAAGATGGGGAAAGAAACAGAGGAATTGCTCGATCTGCTCGATGCCTTTGTCTGTTAGATGGAGAAGAGGAGAAGGGGAAGCCAATCAGGATGCATCACGCGGATCGCGCATGCCTGCCCCACATCTGACGGGTGGTGTTTGGCGCTTGGTAGGATCCGACGGCGGACGATCGACACTAGGGTTTGGAGGGGTTATGAGCGAGTCAACGGGGTTATTAGGGTTTGACCAGATTTCAAATGGCCATAACTAAATTAGAAAAAATCGCAAAAATATAAAACAAACGTAGTTCGTCCGTTTATGAGACCTAGTTACCATAAAAAATATAAACTCGGTATAGGGGCGTTTTTTTGAAAAATCATTTTTTGAAGTGATTTGTCGAAATCAAGTTCAAATGTTTTTAAAAAATTCAAAAAAATTCAAAATGATGTAATTCTTGCGCACATAGCCGTCATATGTGACAAGGTTATGAGAAAAAAATATAAACTTGGTGTAGGTCATTTTCATGAAAGAAGGCTTCACACAAATGAGCTATCACCTATGAACATGTTCAGAGTTCGTAGAATAGCGAGAGAGGGTTTAGGGTTTGAAAAAAAACAAAATAATTCAAAAAAAATCAGAAAAATCTCCATAGCTTCATTTTGGAGTGAATAAGAAGGATCTGAACTTACTTTTTCATTTTCATATCTAAAACATGTTATTTGACGGTTTTGAATTAAAAGCATATTTTTTCAAAAAAAATGCAGTAATATAAATATTAATCAATAAATAGTGAGACTTCGTTTTTACCCTATATATATGGAACAAGTGTTAATAAAAATATATATGTCTCATCTAGGGAAGGTAAAAAAAACTTGTTTTCAGATAGGGCTGTTTACCCTAGCTTTTGAGCTCGTTTCTAGCACATTTCTCAATCGGACTGTTCACCTAGGAATATTGGACTTCAAATGCTCGATCAAATACACCGCACAGAGCAATGAACCTCCAATGTTCAACTTCAACTTTGGCTCGAATCCAAATTTTGGCCCAAATTCAAATACTGATTTAAATTCAAATTTTGATGGAAATTTGAATTCTGACTCAAATAAGGAACCAAAGTAGAAGCAACATTATTACAAATGATGCCAACATTATTACAACTGATGCCAACATTATTATAGTAGCTCAAATCTACCAAGTTTTAAGATGCCAACATCTTAATACAAATCTACCAAGTTTTAAGCGATCGACTCGCCCTCAAATTTACAACACAAACATTTCCCAACAACTTAATTCAATTTTTTTGACTTGCTCCTTGTGTTTGCAGCTGGCTTCACCGTCTTGCTCCTGGTTTCCCTAGTTGAGATGCACTTTTCTTTCAGACTCTTGTTCCTTTTGATCTTGGGCTTTACTTGGTGTTTTCCCCGTGGAGGTGCTGATGGAGTAGTTCCACTCGCCGAGCACTTGACGACCATTTGACGGTCATCTATGGGTTCAGTAATCTTTAAAGGCACAATTGGAATAATTACCCCCTCCTCTTCCTCTCTTATAGCTTCAAAACCATCAAAGGCCATGGTTTCAAAATCTTCTGCTTCACCATCTCTTGGCCTTTTCTCCCTAGAGCTGGTAAATAAAATTATAAGCCATAGGCAAAAAAGAAAAAAAATGCAAACAAAAGGGTAGCTGCATTCTACAAAGGGTGCAAACACATACCAAATGATTGCTGCTGCATTCTCCACTGCATCTTCAGTCTCCATTGCTGCTGCATTCTCCACTGCATCTTCAGTCTCCATTGCTGCTGCATTCTCCACTGCATCTTCAGTCTCCATTGCTGCTGCATTCTCCTCAGCATTGGTTGCTGTCCATCTTTCCTCCTCTCCAAATGATGCATCCACTGGATTGGTACAAAGCCTAGCAATATGCCCTAGAACTCCACATTTTTTGCAAGCACGCTTCTTTGGTAGACAACCCTCCTCACCTGCTCTAATCCTCTGGTTCCTTGGTCTTCCTGGTGGTCTAGTAATACAGGAGCGTGGAGTTTGAACCCTGGATCTACTATGTTCTATTGATCTTTCCCCAATAGTGCAGGCACATTGTCAGCATAAGCAGCCATAAATTTGGCAACAGAGAAATACTCAGAGCAATATTGATCAACTTCACCATCTGCACCCCCGATAATGGTCATCAGATGTAGGGCATGTATGCATGGCTTCCCACGGATCTGCCATTGCCTATAAGTACATTCTCTAGTACTTAGGTTCACAGGATACCTCCATACCCTATTTTTAGTGTCAGTATAGGTAACCTCTCCCTCATATGTACCAGATCGAATACATTTCATCTTCAGTCCTCTTGCCTTCAAGTGCAATGCATTAATCAGTGATGGGAGCATTTGATGACCAACATATTGTGTTTCTGGAATTCTTTTGCGAAGAGCCATCTTTATCATGATCATTTGCCTCATCTTGCCAAATGCTTGCCACAACAAGAGCCCTTTCACTGACTTGAACTTTGAATTGAAGCATTCTACAAGGTTACTGGTCACATAATCTACTTTGCAGATTTTGTTGAAATTGCTTCTTGACTACACCTTACCATGATGTGCATCCATGTACTCCTTCACAAGAGGTTTTGAGCATACAACACTCTCAAATGGTGTTCATGCTTCCTTTTGCTGCATGTGTATGATGCTGGCCATAAGTTCTCATCATAAACTTTACCTTTGAACTTCTTTTTGAAATTATGCGCTAGGTGTCGCATAGATTCCCTATGCTCCACTCCAGGGAATACAATTTCCACTGCACTCTCTAAACCCTTGCAAGCATCTGTGTGTATAGCTAAACCTGGGGGTGTGCCTATAATGTTGCGCAACTGCTGCAGAAACCAGACCCAACTTTCCTCAGACTCTGCCTCCACCACACCAAATGCAACTGGGAATAGCCAGTTGTGTCCATCAACTGCAGAAGCTGCTACTAGCTGTCCTCTCCATCTTCCAGTCAAATGTGTAGCATCTACAGCCAAATAGGGCCTGCAACCATCTAGAAACCCCTGCCAGCAAGCCTTGAAACAAACAAAAGCCCTTCTGAAATGACTTCCCTTTTATTTTGAATTGAACTGTATGCTTGTCAATATCTACAACACTCCCTGGACTTGCCATCTCCACTTCGGCTTTGAAAGTGTAAAGCAGCTGAAAACTGTCATTCTGTTGACCATTAATTCTGTCAAGAGCCTTTTCCCTAGCATTGAAAATTCTCATGTAAGGAATTTCTATCTTGTACTTCTCAAAAAGCTTCCCATGGAGTGCTATTGGACCAAGTCCAGGTTCTTCTCTCAGCCAATCCAATATAGCATCTGCCACCCACCTAGTTTTTGCTAGCTTGGTTTTGGCCTCCCCCCCCCCTCCAGGTGGACAGCTGTGCTTGTGTGGGTTTTTCTTTATCTGAAACAAAATAAAAGGGTAAAAAACAGTTAAGAAACCTTACTCAACAATCTAAAACTAAATTACTAACTGAACTTGGATTACTTGAATATATTTGCTCTTTCTCATACGAGATGCATGCAACTTCCACCTGCACCTAGGATATGGACAAAAAACTGTGAACCTTGCTGGCTCACTCCTTTTAATCTTATAGGTGTTTTCAGATATAATGCACCATGTTGTCACTGCATTCCGACAGTCCACCATTGATTGGAAAATGGTACCTACACTAAGCTCAGGTTTTTCCCTGTTCCACTCAATTGTTGGCATGTCATCACCATCGTATTCATCCTCGATTAAGCTGTCCATGTTCTCCACCTTCTCTTCACCGTCAGTGTCATCAAACCTAGCTTGGCTGATGGGCTCCTCCATATATTCGTCATCCACTGCTTGCTGACTGGCTACATCGACCAGTTCAGGAAACATCATCTCGTCTTCATCATCATTTGTAGGCACTGCCTCGTCAGGTTCTGCATCCTCTTCTACACCAACTGCAGAAGGTACACGAGAAGCAGCAGCTGAATCGGAACCACAATTGGCAGCAAGCATGTTGTGGCTCCATGAACCACTTGCTTTACTTGGTGTCGACCTACAAGGAGTGCCGGGGTGCTGGCTGTTAGCACAGATAGATGATGTCTGAACTCCCTTCCCCTTCACCCATTCTGCGCGTGGCTGAAGCACATCGATTTGGAGTTTACCGAATCGGCAGCCAGCAATCCCAGCAAAAAGCAACGGCATATGGTCGTCGCAAGTTAGTGGGAGAAATCTTTGCTCGTCACTGCTGAAGTAATTCAGTTCAACAGCATCGGCATCACTCCAGGGATAGGTGTTTCTGAGCTCAGCTTGCAAATCTTTGAAAGATATGCTGGTTTCTACCACTTTGGGATAGAAAAATGATGAAATCAAATGCGGTTTAGTACCATGAATCACACTTGTTTCCATTCTAATCGCCAGCCGGAAAGCCAGCGCGGGATCAATCCTATTTTGTTGAGGGAAATAAAGGCTTCAGTTAGGCAGGTAAAATCGAGCACAAATTCGAATGATTCAAGCAAACAGAAGTCAAATACGGCCTACAATACGACTTAGAACGTCAATTCGAGAGGAAACACTGCTTACCCAGGTTTAATCCATGAATTATCTGCCGCGGATTCGACCCAATCCTCTCCACGGTCGACTGCATTCCGAGTGTCCTCAATCAACATCGCTATCTAATCCTAGATGGGGAGGTGGGCTATATCTGGCGGAGACGCGGCGTCGCTGACGAACGGAATAGGGGCATAGGGTGGAAGAAACAACTGCGGTGGACGCGGCACGATGCCGGCGGAGGGGGCGGGGCGGCGCGGTGCAGTGCGGCCTGTCTAGATGGGGCATGTTTCAGATTCAGACAAACGTGTCTCCTTGCGGTCCCACCCGTCAGCAAGCAACAGTCAGACGAAGACTCGGCCCCACTCGTCAGCAATTAACGGTCAATGGACGGTCAAGACGGCAAACGGCCGCTATGAGCATTTGTGAGAGTTTCAGCTAAGGAAGAGGGGAAAATTGAGCAAACGTTTGGAGCGTGGGGAAAAGTGAGCACAACTAAGGAACCAGGGGCACTAATTTAAATATCCCAATTTTATTAGAGGACGGTGAAAATTTATTTCGGGATTTTTGGAGTCCGTTTAGTATTTCTTTCGTTAGTTTTCGTACGTAAGGACTCGTTTTAAAAAAAAGGGAACTGTCTTTGGGCCGTACCCGACTAGGACTTGATGGCTTCTCGCCCCTCGTTGGTTACCCCAAGTGGAAGGTGTGAGATGCAGTGTAGCGGAAGTTTTCCCTTGGCAAAGATACCAAGGATCGATTTCCCTGAGACTCCCAGTTTCAACAAGAATGTGTCAACTGCTAACGGCGCCAGATATTAGCAATCAACGTGGACCTGCACACAGATACAAATAACTTTGCTCCCAACGAGTACAGAGAGGTTGTCAGTCCCTCCGGCCTTGTAGTTTACAAAGGATCAAACACAAGTGATAGTAGTGATAGATATTGCTGCAATAGTAAGTAAAAGCGTAAAGTAAATAGCGGATGTGATCAATGATGGTAATATGGACCGGAGTCCCATGATGTTCACTAGTGATGTCTCTCTCCCAAAAGACGATAAAACAGCTATGTGAGGTAAACGAATTACAGCTGGGCAATTGACAGAACCATGAATGTAAACCAATGCTGACTACATTGCAAGAAAGGTTGAGGTTCAAAGCATGGGCGGTACGCCGAGGTAAGTAGACCGAAATCCATCTGCATCTACTACTAATCATCGACCTTGAGATATCTATCCAGAACATCTCGCTGGTATTAAGTTGCGAGTCCCACCCATAGTGTAAACTCAAAGCAACAGACAACTGCATTAAAAGAACTTTGCGTAAAGTAAACAATCCTTGCACCCGCGGGCACAAGCACCGTTGTTTTCCCCCTTGTGGCAACAGCACATCCCCTAGACTCATGTTTCTGTCACTCAAGCTAGTCATCGAGGGGCATGAACCCACAATCAAGCATAACGTTCCCTCTTGGAGTCACTACCTACTACTTGGCCAAAGCAATAAATAACAACGGAGAACATGCAAGAATTACTTACGAACATAAATATAAAAGAGGTGAATCAAATATATTACTCAAACACAATCTGAACATAATCTCATAATCCATCGGATCCCAGCAAACTCATCATAGCAA
>LR738714.1:47320328-47353062 GCA_902687465.1 Secale cereale | reverse complement strand
GGGGGGCGCGCCGCCAGGGCGCCTGGAGCCCTGGTGCCCCCCCCCCCCGGCTGTACTTCGGGCGCAAGGTAGCTTCTGGAACGCTGATTTTTTATATAATTTTTCTGGATTTTTCCTGGCAGTTCTCGTAATGTGAAAACCTGAAATACAAAAACAGCCGAAAACAGAAACTGGCACTGGGGTGCACTGAGTTAATAGGTTAGTCCAAATATGATCAAAAGTGTATGGAAGTGTATAAATAACATAGCAATATCACCCAAAAGAGGCATGGAGCAAGCAGAAATTATAGATACGTTTTGGACGTATCAACATCCCCAAGCTTAATTCCTGCTCGTCCTCGAGTAGGTAAATGATAACAAGAATAATTTCTGTGGTGACATGCTATTAACCATATATGACTTTTTCATAGTCGTATGACAAAAGCTTACTGAGACAATGAATCTATAGTAATTAAGTTGCCTCATGAGAAAATCACAAAGGACTGAAAGTTTTACAATATGATACTGAAACATCAAAAAGATTTGTAATGAACATGATGTGCAAATATGATAAAGTGATATCTCGCTTGCCCCCTTTAGTGAAGCAAAACATAAATGCAGGGGCACCTCCAAGGTTTAAGTGATGACTAGATACAATGATTTCAAAATAAACGATATCACAATCATGCAAAAGACAATGCTACTTTGGGACAATGCACATTACACTCAGAATGACAATCATGCTCTCAGTAGTTGGTGCTTTTAAAAGAAGGTGGAGACTCTCGAACCGTGGCTTTTGTTGGCAAGGTTGAAAACCCGTAATCGGAAACAAAGACAAAACATGTACCAGAGCTCTTGGTTTTAAAAACAGAGGTAATAATTTTTTTAGATCATGCATGTTTCGTCAACGAATGCTAGCAGACAACTCAATCACTTCTTGAGATGGACAAGTTTCGAGGAACGGCTCCCGAATGAGGACGATCACATCCTCTTAATCTCCTTTGTTTATCACTGCCAAAGTTTTATGATTTCTCATGAACAAAGCGTGAAGGAGGGTTTGTTTGTTATATTATCTTTTTGAGCCGGGCGCACTCAATGCCAGTTCCTTCTCGTATTATGGGTTTGCACATTATACATGCAATCCCGGGGTGAAGCTTGTCCAACTTAAAAAGATCATGAATTAACTACTACTTCCTCATGAACTTACAACAGAGGCACAAAATAAGGATGTTTTTTTTCTTTTTGAATAATTTCGAGATGGTACATGCAAGTCTCCGTTAGGAATGGCAGGTAAATACCATGTAGGAAGGTATGGTGGACTCATATGGCATAACTGGATTAAAGTGATGTGGATGCACAAGCAGTCAGTCCGCTTAGTACAGACGAAGGTTAGCAAAAGACTGGGAGCGACCAACTAAGAGAGCAATGACGGTCATAATCATGCAGAGCGACAAAGCAACATTGAATCAGGCATGGAAGTTATATCGCTACTCAGAAACAAAAGATCATCAAGGCTTGACAGACTTTCTTTACAGTCTTAAATATGCGTGAGCATACGCCAAGTCAATCAAAATAAATTCTCGAAGGAAGATATTACTAAACCATACCACATCATAGGCAAACAAATCATGTTGATACTCCAATAACACATTGGAAATCCCCCAGCTATTTGAGACTAACCATAAGAAAACATGAACTACTAAGCGCCATTATGCACGTAGCATCTTTATCATAGACATATCAACCAATGCAACGGAAGCAAACTCTCTTAATAAGGTGAGCATGGTAATTAAAGAGAGTTCAAGAAACCAACTAAACGAAAGCTCTTTTAAAAAGATAAGCATGAAAACTGAGAGCTGAACATGATAGTAGCTATTAAAAGACAAAGACGACACACAACAAAGATAGACATGAAAATTCTATGTTATGTTCTAGGTAGAAGTGGAGCGTGTTTCTCTCCCACATAAAGAAAGCTGAGTTCCGACTCGTTATGAAAAGCTAAAGAAAACTAAAAACAAGACGCTCCAAGCATAGCACATAACACATGAAGTGATAAAAATATAGTGGAACGAAAGACGGACTGATAATGTTGATGGAGAAGGGGATGCACGGGGGCATCCCCAAGCTTAGACGCTTGAGTCTCCTTGAATATTTCTTGGGGGTGCACGGGGGCATCCCCAAGCTTGAGCGTTTGACACTCCTGAATCTTTTTATCATCTTCCCTCGCACACTTGAAAACTCCCTTCATACATAACTCATCATAATCTGATTAGCAAGGTTAGTACCCATAATAAAATAATTGTACCTTGCTGGAAATAAAGATATTATTGAATTTCTACTGTTTCTCAAGATTGCCAAAAGGTTTTTGCAAAGAAAAAGCAAGCTCTAGGTTTGCAAAATGAAGGAAAGGCAAAACAGGACAGAATCTGTGAAAAACAGAACAGCAGGTAGTAAATGATTTGTTCGGGGCACTTCTGCAACTCTAATTAAAAAACTCAGAACAGACGCACGAAATAAAATTATATAGAGCACGCTGTCGAAAAAATTCAGACCAAAAAGATGATCTGGTGATTTTATACGAATTTTTCTATCCAAGGACAGAATCTGTTTCCTGGACAGCACCTCACAACTTTTGATCTTTCTAGCAATCAGAGGCTATACTTGGCACAAAATTGAAAAGCAAAGATACAATGATGATGCTACTGTAGTAAACAACATCAAGACACAACAAAAGCAAAATAAATTTATTCATTGGGCTGCCTCCCAAAAGCGCTTTCTTTTATGCCTTTAAGCTAGGCATAATGCAAAGAGATCAAGTTTTATCAAGAGTAAAAGAATAGCTAGCCCGTACAACGGACTCAAAAGGTAACTTAATCTTCTTTCGAGGGAAGTGTTCCATCCCTTTCTTGAGAGGAAACTGAAATTTTATATTACCCTCTTTCATGTCAATGATAGCACCAACGGTGCGCAAAAAGGGACGTCCCAAAATAATTGGACAAGAAGGATCACATTCAATATCCATAATAGTGAAATCAACGGGAACATAATTATCATTGACAACAATAAGAACACCGTCGATCCTCCCCAAAGGTTTCTTTATGGAAGAATCAACGAGACGAACACCAAAAGAACAAGAATCAAAATGTTTCAATTTAAGCATATCATATAGTCTTTTGGGCATAATGGAGGTACTAGCTACAATATCACATAAAGCATAGCAAGAGAAGTTGTTTATCTTAATTTTAATCATAGGATCCCAACCATCTTCTAGCTTTCTAGGTATGGAGGCTTCTACTCTAAGTTTCCCCTCCCTAGCTTTGATGAGAGCATTAGTGACATGCTATGTGAAGGCAAGATTAAGCGTGCTAGTGTGGGGATCTTTGGCCATTCTTTGTAGAAAGGTGACAACTTCCGAAATACTACAATTATCAAAATCAATTTTATCATTATTGGGAAGAATTGTAGTGTCATCCTCTTTGTTTGAATCGCTCTCTATTATAAGAGTTTGAACGTCCTCCCAAGTTTGGGGAAGCTTAGGAGCAATTTTAAACTGAGGCTCATACTCTTTTCCTGGAAGACCATGCCATGGGCATAACTCTCCGTCAAGACTAACATAATCACAAGGTTTATTACTTTTGTAAATCCTGACAGTGGTGATTGGCATAATGGAAGAAGGGGTGTACTCCTCCCATCTAGTGTTTTTGGTGGAACCCATAGTAGCAAGCAAGCAAGATAACTATTTTTGTGATTTTCGATAAAAGATACTAAAGCAAAAACTGAAAGGTAAACTAACAAGACTAAAAAGCAAAGGTAAAAGTTAGCGTGCAACTCCCCTATCCTGAAGAGTGGAGTCCCCGGCAACGGCGCCAGAAAACTTTGCTTGATGGCTTCTCGCCCCTCGTTGGTTACCCCAAGTGGAAGGTGTGAGATGCAGTGTAGCGGAAGTTTTCCCTTGGCAAAGATACCAAGGATCGATTTCCCTGAGACTCCCAGTTTCAACAAGAAGGTGTCTGTAGGATCGAAGAAGTATGTCTAGAGGGGGGGGGTGATTAGACTACTTGACAATATAAAAAATCTGCCTTTTGATTATGCAAAGTTTTTGGCAGTTTCACAATTAAGATCAAATCAAGTATCACACTACACATGCAATTCTAGAGTATGGGCAGCGGAAAGTAAATTGCATATATAGTAGAGAGAGGTGGAGAATATCAAACGCAGTTCGGTGACACGGAGATTTTTGTCGTGGTTCCGATAGGTGGTGCTATCGTACATCCACGTTGATGGAGACTTCAACCCACGGAGGGTAACGGCTGCGCGAGTCCACGGAGGGCTCCACCCACGAAGGGTCCACGAAGAAGCAACCTTGTCTATTCCATCATGGCCTACGCCCACGGAGGACTAGCCTTACTCGGGGTAGATCTTCACGAAGTAGGCGATCTCCTTGCCCTTACAAACTTCTTGGTTCAACTCCACATCTCGAAGACGGAGGCTCCCAAGCGACACCTAACCAATCTAGGAGGCACCACCCTCCAAAAGGTAATAGACGGTGTTGATGGTGATGAACTCCTTGCTCTTGTGCTTCAAATGATAATCTCCCCAACACTCAACTCTCCTCACTGATATGGCTGTGGTGGAAGAAAGGTTTGAGTGGAAAGCAACTTGGGAAGGCTAGAAATCAAGTTTCATATGGTAGGAATGGAATGGCTTGATCTCAACACAAGGGTAGGTGGTTCACTTCTCAGAAAGTGTATGGTAGAAGTGGTGGTACTTTCTGATGGCTCTCTCCACGAATGAAGAGGGGGTGGAGGGGTATATATAGCCTCCACACAAAATCCAACCGTTACACACACATTTGACCAATCTCGATGAGACCGAAGTGAAAACTCGGTCAGACCGAAAGTTCAAATATAGTGAACGTTGGGATTTTTGGTGGGACCGAAAATACCATCTCGGTGGGACCGAAAGTGTATCTGATATGAACGTTGGAGATTTCGGTGGGACCGAGAAAGAAAACTCGGTTGGACCGATTTGAGAAAGAGCAGGAACATGCCAGAATCGGTGAGACCGAAAATGAATTATCGGTGAGACCGATTTGAGCCAAGACAGAAGCTTGCCCATTTCGGTGAGACCGATAATACAAACTCGGTTATTCCGAAATGATGTGAAATGGTTACAGAAGGTTGGCAGTTCAGTTTCGGTGAGACCGATCTCAAACTCGGTATGACCGATTTTTCTAGGGTTTGGGATATGGCTGAAGTGGTTCATCTCGGTGGGACTGAGTTGGAAGAATCGGTTTGTCCGAGATTACTTATGAGTGTGTTTGGTAGTGAAAGGTGCTGATAGTTGAAGGAGCTAAATCACTAAGCACTTGAGCAACCAGATCATCAACACAACCTCATCCCCTTTTAATAGTATTGGCTTTTCCTATGGACTCAATGTGATCTTTGATCACTAAACCAAAAAATGGAGTCTTGAGCTTTTGCCAATGCTTGCCTTAGCATTTGAGGGGTCCACTTCTTCAGTCATCTTGCCATACCAATGTGATTGGGTTTCCTGAAACATACTTGATAAAAGCATTAGTCCAACCACAAAGTATGTTGTCATTAATTACCAAAACCACCCAGGGAGCAAATGTGCTTTCAATCTCCCCCTTTTTGGTAATTGATGGCAACACACTGAAATTATACTAAACAAGACATCAAAGCTTATTGAAAGAAAGACAGAATTATCATGAAAGCTTTGACAAGCATGTAGTACACAGGCTCCCCCTACAAGTGTGCAAGATTTTCATAAATTATGGTTTTGGACTACTACAAGCACACAAGAGAGATAAGCAAGATGTGCTACATGCAGCTTGGTTATATGCATCAGAGCAGAAGAAAAGGAATTGAGTGATAATGCATATGTGCATGGTGATTTCTTGCAAACAAGTATTTACAAGCAAGTCACCATCATGCACATTCTGCAAGATGCATATACTTACCTTGAGGTTCCTTGGCATTTGTACCTGAAGGGATAAACTTGAGAAAACAAGGTTAGATAACACAAGAGTATTCCTTCAACCAACTGCAAGAACATCAAGAGTACCAAGCCAGGGAGGACATGTATAAAGAGTGTCTCATATTTGAGCACAGGCTTGAATCAGCAAACATGTCTCCGAAACTAAAAGATTTTCAATGAACTCTGAGAGATTTTGCTTTTCATAGGATATCAATTGTGACGATTCCTCTAAGTCTTCTCCCCCTAAACTAAAAGATTTCATAAGATATCAGAACAAGGGGTTTTGATGGAAATAGCAAAATCAAAAGAATGATGCCAATTGTAATGTCCAATGTAAAACATGACAAAGCTTTGATGTGATTCTCTCCCCCTTAAGATAAGATTGCTTTTCTTCTTCCCCTAAGTCTTCTCTTCTCCCCTACTCCCCCTACTCCCCCTAAGTCCTCTCCCCCTTTGACATCAAGTGCCGAAAAGGACATCAAACTAGGTAGGGCAGGAAAAGTGAAAAGAGAGAAAGAAAGAAGGAAGTGGGATCCTTAAGAATCACAACAGGGCAAATAAGAACATTCAGAGAAACAATTTGAGTTTAAATTTGAGTCCTCTCCTCCTTAAAATTTAAAATTTGAGTGGAGCTGCAGAAGTAGATGTCCTGGAAGATAAATCGGTGACACCGAGTTTATTCCAAGAAAGTACAGAAAGAATTCAGCTCACTCTGCGAGGAAAGTTTCAAAACATTTGCAATGAATTTGTAAAAGATTTTCAAGGAATTGATCAGAGCCATAAAAAGATTTCCAGAAGGATATTCACAAAGAAATATAAGAAAAGAAATAAAAAAGATTCCTAGATGAAGTTTTTTTTTTGTAAAGAAAAACTCAATGAGAGAACATAAGAGAAAACAGAAAAACTCCAAAAGCATATGTACTTCATCTAGATAAAGGTCGGCGACAAAGTCACCTATGTTTGAGTATATTGACTTAGGAGTCAAATGAGGACATTTGATCATAGGTCATACTCATCGTTTAAGCTCAAAATGGGGTTGCCATTTTTCGATTAAGCATTTGATGTGATCACATCTTATGAAGCTGCTTGTACTCATGACTTTGAGCAAAGCTCCTCAAAGATGTGAAGAACATACCTTGGGTTTGTTGTTGCTTTACTCATGTAGGTAAGCTTGATGTAGGTGCTCATTGAATGTGAAGTTGGAGCGCCATTTCTACTTGTGTAGTTCATCTTCCTACATGGGTTAGGCAAGCAAGGAAATACTCAAGAATATCCAAGATGACAAGAGTGAAATACTAGATGTATAATGTGTCAAAAAGGATATGTGGAATTTTGTTCCTTGAACTCAACATCCCAAAGGGCTAGATACTTGGTCATTGACAGGATTACTCATCATTTGAGTGTGTGGTAATCTTGTGGAATGTAGATCATCCAAGTACCTGCAAAGAGTTAGATGCAATACAAGGAGGCAAATGTGTCCAAGACATATGATCATCATCATAAGAGAAATATCAAGGATTAGTCAAGAGGCTCATGCCTTGCATGCATCAATGGAGTTATCACTCCAAGTTTGAAGCATCAATGATGTTCAACTCACTCCTTAAGCGACAAAACACTTTCTCATCAAGAGGTTTTGTAAAGATATCAGCAAGTTGTTTGTCAGTACGAACATGCTTAAGATTAATATCACCCTTGGCAATATGATCACGAATAAAATGGTGACGAACTTCAATATGCTTTGTCCGAGAGTGTTGCACAGGATTGTGTCCAATTTTAATTGCACTCTCATTGTCACAAAGCAAGGGAACACGTCTCACATGTATCCCATAATCTTTAAGCGTTTGTGTCATCCATAGTAATTGAGCACAACACGAACCAGCAGCAATATATTCTGCTTCGGCAGTGGATAATGATACCGAATTTTGTTTCTTGGAGGACCAAGATACAAGGGATCGACCAAGGAATTGACATGTACCCGAAGTTGACTTTCTATCAACCTTGTCACCGGCATAGTCCGAGTCGGAATAGCCAACGAGATCGAAAGAGGCCCTCTTAGGATACCAAATGCCAAAGTTTGGTGTGTGTATCAAGTATCTCACTATCCTTTTAACAGCTTTAAGATGACATTCTTTAGGGGCTGCTTGATATCGCGCACACATGCAAACACTCAACATTATGTCAGGACGAGAAGCACAAAGATATAGTAGAGAACCAATCATAGAACGGTAAACCCTTTGATCAACGGGTTCTCCATCCTTTGTCAAGTCATTATGTCCACTAGTAGGCATGGGGGTACTCATACCTTTGCTTTCTTGCATGTTGAACTTCTTGAAGAGATCCTTGGTGTACTTTGTTTGTGAGACAAAAGTACCCTCCTTAGATTGCTTGATTTGCAACCCAAGGAAGAATTTGAGTTCACACATCATGGACATCTCATACTTCTCCGACATGAGCTGTCCAAACTTCTTGCTAAAATGGGGGTTAGTTGAACCAAAGATAATATCATCAACATATATTTGGCACACAAATAGTTCACCATTAACCCTTTTCGTGAACAGCGTTGAGTCTATCTTTCCAATTTCAAAACCTTTTTCAAGAAGAAAGCTAGTTAAGCATTTGTACCAAGCTCTAGGGGCTTGTTTAAGACCATAAAGAGCTTTATGCAACTTATAAACATGATTAGGCTTTTTGGGATTCACAAATCCGGGAGGTTGTTTTACAAATACTTCCTCCTCAATTTCACCATTTAGGAAAGCACTTTTGATATCCATTTGATAGAGAGTAATATCATGGTGATTGGCATAAGCAAGAAGAATGCGAATGGACTCAAGTCTAGCAACGGGGGCATAGGTCTCACCATAGTCCATACCTTCGACTTGTGTGTAACCTTGAGCTACGAGACGAGCCTTGTTGCAGATGACTTGTCCATCTTCATCTTGCTTGTTCCGAAACACCCATTTGGTTCCAATGATGTTTTGATCATCCTTGGGCTTCTCTACCAAAGTCCATACCTTGTTCCTCTCGAAGTTGTGTAGTTCTTCGTGCATAGCGTTCACCCAATCCGGGTCTTCAAGTGCTTCTTCTACCTTCATAGGTTCAATACTAGAGATAAATGAGTAATGCTCACAAAAGTTAGCTAAGCGAGTTTTAGAGCGAGTGATTCTCCCGGAGTTGATGTCGTTCATCATTTGTTCCACGGGATGATTTTTCTTGACTCTTGCTCGGACTCGGGATAGCTTTTGTTGATGTTGTGGCTGAGCTTCCTCATCATCTTCTTCTTCTTCATTGTTGTTGGTGTTGTCTTGAGGTGGTGGAGAAGGAGGTTGTGGTGGATCTTCTTGTTGCACTTCCTCATCTTGGTGAGTTCCACTTGTGGAGGCCTCCATGTTGCCTTGAGGTTCATCTCGACGTGAGGTAGGGGGCTCCACATATGTAGATGAGGTACTCTCCTTCACTTCCATGGGACGGATCTTTCCAATAGATAAATCTTGGATAGCTTCCGATGGGTCCTTGTCTCCTACATCAATAGGCATTTGCTCTACTTGCGAGCCATTAGATTCATCAAACTTCACGTCTACCGTCTCTTCAACCTTTCGGGTGAAATTGTTGTAGACACGGTAGGTGTGGGAGTTTGATCCATAACCAAGAAGAAAGCCTTCATGAGATTTAGGAGCAAATTTAGACCGACGATGCTTATCAAGGATATAGCATTTTGAACCAAAGACACGAAAGTATCCCACTTGGGGTTTGTTACCGGTGAGAAGCTCGTATGATGTCTTGCCAAGGAGCTTATGAAGATAAAGCCTGTTGATAGCATGACAAGCTGTCTCGACCGCTTCTCCCCAAAAATGTTTCGGTGTCTTGTATTCATCAAGCATCGTTCTTGCCATCTCAATGAGCGTTCGGTTCTTCCTCTCAACAACTCCATTTTGTTGAGGAGTGTACGTAGCCGAGAACTCATGTAGAATTCCTTCCTCATCGAGAAAAGAGTCTACATTGGCGTTCTTGAACTCCGTTCCATTGTCACTCCGAACTTTCTTGATCTTCACCTCAAATTGATTTTGGGCCTTTTTGGCAAAGGTCTTGAAGATCCTCTGAACCTGCGATTTATCATCAAGGAAAAATACCCACGTAAACCTGGAATAATCATCAACTATAACTAGACCAAAGGAGTTACCACCAAGGCTTTTGTAAGCATTGGGACCGAAGAGATCCATATGAAGAAGCTCAAGCGGTCTCCTAGTGGTCATGATGTTTTTCACGGGATGACTTCCACCAACTTGTTTTCCTGCTTGACAAGCACTGCAAAGTCTATCTTTGTCAAAGAAAACATCTTTAACACCAAGAATATGATCACCTTTGATTAGCTTGTCTAGATTACGCATACCAACATGTCCTAGCCTTCTATGCCATAACCAACCTTTAGAGGATTTAGCAATGAAACAAGCTCTAGGTTGGGCTTTCTTAGTGAAATCAACAATATATAGATCACCTCTACGGATACCAGTAAAGGCCATGTTTTGATTATCACGACGAAAGACTTGGCAATCTACTTTGGTGAATAGCACATTGAATCCAAAGTCAGCTAATCTAGACACGGAAAGTAAATTGTATCCAAGAGATTCTACAAGCATGACATTTTGAATAGAGCTATCATGAGATATGGCCACCTTACCAAGGCCAAGTACCTTACCCTTGGAGTTATCTCCAAAAGTCACATACTTGCGTGGGCCATCGTTCTTTGCAAGCTCTCGAAACATGTCTTTGTCTCCGGTCATGTGGTCGGTGCATCCACTATCAAGAATCCACTCTTTTCCACCGGACATGTAGTCTCTCATATTTGCCATAAGATTGAGACTCTTCATGACTTTGTCTAGCTCGGTGTCCGAATCGGAGTAATCATCATCATGCTCATGCTCATCATCATATTGACCCATAGATTGTTCATCATCAACACCTAGGTCAATTTGATAAGTATTTGCATTAGTTTGGTTAATGGAACAATAATCTTCGGAATGCAATGCAAGAGCATTTCTAATGATAATATTGATAAGACTGGGATCACCCTTCTTTTTCATAAGATCACGAAGCTCAAAGAAGCATTTATCAAAGTTAGGATCATTGGGGTGCAACTTATCAAATTCAATAGTCTTGTGTAGAATTTCATCAAGACTTCTCAAAGAGTAGTCCGGATAAAGTTCTTCCAAGAATTTCCACATAGCATAGGCACACTCAAAGTTTGTAACAAGATTAAGCAAGTCATCAGGTAACCCTCTAATGATAAGATTTACAGTTCTAAGGTTACGAAGCAAATCAAGCTCTTCATCCATGGTAGGGTGCAAGGGATCAAATGGAGGCACATATGGGGTCTCAATATATTTGCACAAATTGTACATTTTAAAGATACTAAGCATTTCAGACCTCCAAGAGTTATAGAACCTTCCATCAAGAACAGGCACTCTATGGCTAACACTCCCATTCGTAGACACGTCCATCTTCCTCCAATGGTGTGTAAACCAAAGCAATGGAGACCAAAGCTCTGATACCAATTGTAGGATCGAAGAAGTATGTCTAGAGGGGGGGGGTGATTAGACTACTTGACAATATAAAAAATCTGCCTTTTGATTATGCAAAGTTTTTGGCAGTTTCACAATTAAGATCAAATCAAGTATCACACTACACATGCAATTCTAGAGTATGGGCAGCGGAAAGTAAATTGCATATATAGTAGAGAGAGGTGGAGAAGATCAAACGCAGTTCGGTGACACGGAGATTTTTGTCGTGGTTCCGATAGGTGGTGCTATCGTACATCCACGTTGATGGAGACTTCAACCCACAGAGGGTAACGGCTGCGCGAGTCCACGGAGGGCTCCACCCACGAAGGGTCCACGAAGAAGCAACCTTGTCTATTCCATCATGGCCTACGCCCACGGAGGACTAGCCTTACTCGGGGTAGATCTTCACGAAGTAGGCGATCTCCTTGCCCTTACAAACTTCTTGGTTCAACTCCACATCTCGAAGACGGAGGCTCCCAAGCGACACCTAACCAATCTAGGAGGCACCACCCTCCAAAAGGTAATAGACGGTGTTGATGGTGATGAACTCCTTGCTCTTGTGCTTCAAATGATAATCTCCCCAACACTCAACTCTCCTCACTGATATGGCTGTGGTGGAAGAAAGGTTTGAGTGGAAAGCAACTTGGGAAGGCTAGAAATCAAGTTTCATATGGTAGGAATGGAATGGCTTGATCTCAACACAAGGGTAGGTGGTTCACTTCTCAGAAAGTGTATGGTAGAAGTGGTGGTACTTTCTGATGGCTCTCTCCACGAATGAAGAGGGGGTGGAGGGGTATATATAGCCTCCACACAAAATCCAACCGTTACACACACATTTGACCAATCTCGATGAGACCGAAGTGAAAACTCGGTCAGACCGAAAGTTCAAATATAGTGAACGTTGGGATTTTCGGTGGGACCGAAAATACCATCTCGGTGGGACCGAAAGTGTATCTGATATGAACGTTGGAGATTTCGGTGGGACCGAGAAAGAAAACTCGGTTGGACCGATTTGAGAAAGAGCAGGAACATGCCAGAATCGGTGAGACCGAAAATGAATTATCGGTGAGACCGATTTGAGCCAAGACAGAAGCTTGCCCATTTCGGTGAGACCGATAATACAAACTCGGTTATTCCGAAATGATGTGAAATGGTTACAGAAGGTTGGCAGTTCAGTTTCGGTGAGACCGATCTCAAACTCGGTATGACCGATTTTTCTAGGGTTTGGGATATGGCTGAAGTGGTTCATCTCGGTGGGACTGAGTTGGAAGAATCGGTTTGTCCGAGATTACTTATGAGTGTGTTTGGTAGTGAAAGGTGCTGATAGTTGAAGGAGCTAAATCACTAAGCACTTGAGCAACCAGATCATCAACACAACCTCATCCCCTTTTAATATTATTGGCTTTTCCTATGGACTCAATGTGATCTTTGATCACTAAACCAAAAAATGGAGTCTAGAGCTTTTGCCAATGCTTGCCTTAGCATTTGAGGGGTCCACTTCTTCAGTCATCTTGCCATACCAATGTGATTGGGTTTCCTGAAACATACTTGATAAAAGCATTAGTCCAACCACAAAGTATGTTGTCATTAATTACCAAAACCACCCAGGGAGCAAATGTGCTTTCAGTGTCAACTGCTAACGGCGCCAGATATTAGCAATCAACGTGGACCTGCACACAGATAAAATAACTTTGCTCCCAACGAGTACAGAGAGGTTGTCAGTCCCTCCGGCCTTGTAGTTTACAAAGGATCAAACACAAGTGATAGTAGTGATAGATATTGCTGCAATAGTAAGTAAAAGCGTAAAGTAAATAGCGGATGTGATCAATGATGGTAATATGGACCGGAGTCCCATGATGTTCACTAGTGATGTCTCTCTCCCAAAAGACGATAAAACAGCTATGTGAGGTAAACGAATTACAGCTGGGCAATTGACAGAACCATGAATGCAAACCAATGCTGACTACATTGCAAGAAAGGTTGAGGTTCAAAGCATGGGCGGTACGCTGAGGTAAGTAGACCGAAATCCATCTGCATCTACTACTAATCATCCACCTTGAGATATCTATCCAGAACATCTCGCTGGTATTAAGTTGCGAGGCCCACCCATAGTGTAAACTCAAAGCAACAGACAGCTGCATTAAAAGAACTTTGCGTAAAGTAAACAATCCTTGCACCCGCGGGCACAAGCACCGTTGTTTTCCCCCTTGTGGCAACAGCACATCCCCTAGACTCATGTTTCTATCACTCAAGCTAGTCATCGAGGGGCATGAACCCACAATCAAGCATAACGTTCCCTCTTGGAGTCACTACCTACTACTTGGCCAAAGCAATAAATAACAACAGAGAACATGCAAGAATTACTTACGAACATAAATATAAAAGAGGTGAATCAAATATATTACTCAAACACAATCTGAACATAATCTCATAATCCATCGGATCCCAGCAAACTCATCATAGCAACAGCATAAGGATTACATATGTGCCTCGATCATGTAGGGCAGCTCACGAGGACTAATTAGTGAAGCACAAGAACGGGAGGAGAACATCACATAGCTACTGGTCATGGACCCATGGTCCAAGGGAGACTACTCACAACTCATCTGGGAGGCGTCCATGGTGGTGGAGAGGCTCCCGGTGGTGATCCTCCCTTCCGGTAGGGTGCCGGGAAGAGTTCTCCTGGTGCTCCCGATCTTGGAAGCGGCGGCGGCGGCGGAACAGAGATGAGATCGTGAAAAAGAGTTCTCGTCTCGAGGGTTTCGGGAGACGCTTTAAATATCTGCCAAAGGGGGGCATCAGCGGAGCCTCGGGGCGCCCAGGCGCCCCCCCGGCGCGGCCCATGGGGGGCGCGCCGCCAGGGCGCGTGGAGCCCTGGTGCCCCCCCGGCTGTACTTCGGGCGCAAGGTAGCATCTGGAACTCTGATTTTTTATATAATTTTTCTGGATTTTTCCTGGCAGTTCTCGTAATGTGAAAACCTGAAATACAAAAACAGCCGAAAACAGAAACTGGCACTGGGGTGCACTGAGTTAATAGGTTAGTCCAAATATGATCAAAAGTGTATGGAAGTGTATAAATAACATAGCAATATCACCCAAAAGAGGGATGGAGCAAGCAGAAATTATAGATACGTTTTGGACGTATCAGGACTCTCCTAGCCGGGCCTTTAAAGCCCGAGGCCCGACCGCCGCCAGCCCCCTCGCCCCTCCTCGCCCTGAAACCCTAGCCCGACCCCGCCATCGTCGCCGCGCGCGCCCGCCGCCCGCGCAAGCCGCCGCCGCCCGCGCCAGCCCGCCGCCCGCGCGAGCCTCGCCGCCCGCCGACCCCGTCGCCGGAGTTCGTCGAGGTAGCCGCTGGTTTTTTTTAACCGATCGGTTCTTTTTCGTAAAACCCTAGATCTGTTTTTTTCAGATCGGTTCGGTTTTCTTTTTTTTTCTTCTGGTATAGCCGTTTAGCGAGCGTTCGCCCATTCGTTCGTTTTAACAAACTAATTCATAGTTTAGTTTCAGTTAACGAACGTTCGTTCATTAATCTATTCGTCATTTTTCTTTTTGGGGTATTTATCCGCGATTATTTCGATCGCGATTTCTACCCTGATCTTGTTTTTTGTTTTTCTTGTCGCTCGAGAGTCGGAATCAGGTGATTCAAAATCTCAGATCTTTGTCTCGATGCCCTCATTTCGTTTAACCAACTTGAACAAGGTTTTGCTACTGTAAAATTTGATCCTAGATCAATCTAGTAGACGGATCTTGTTTCTTTCGCAGTTTGAGTTTCGTTGCTTCGTTCGATTTGATTCTTTTTGCAAACCGGAGTTCTTAAGTTGAACTTTCTGGTTAGATCTTATTGTTTGGAGTTTTGTTTGTGCATCATTGCTTGATTGCTTATGTATGCTATTGTTTGCTTGCGATAGAATACCCGGGCTGTGAAGCATGCTACTACGAGTCTCTAGGTTTTGCGAATCATCAGCAAGGCAAGTAACACTTTGATCATACCCCTTTATTACCTAGTTTTTATGCATTAGATCAAACCCCCACACATTGCATTAGTAGGATCTTTTAAATTGTGGGACTGGGAAGTATATTGAGATAGAACCTATTACCTGCATTATTTTCAAACCCCTGGGAGTTACTTCTATGTTATGCTTATGTTGCTATGCTATGCTCGTAGACGTGGTTTGGGTGTGAGTGAAATCCATGACAGATGTGAGTTGTTAATTAATGGTTCAACTTAAGGTGGATACTTGAATACACATCTGGGTGGATTGGTTGCAGGGCACCTGGAGAATTCAGTGTTGTCCTAGGAAATCCTGGGGTTCCGTGTGATTGTCCTATGGAATGCCACCCAGGCTCAAAGGGATCATAAAACTATTCATGCTAGAAACTTCCGTGTGCAGCCACAATGCCATTATGGGCTCTGGCATAGTATGAGTAAGCTGTGTGAGCTCTTTCAGTGGTGGACTAGCAGATGTAGGGGAAAGTAGGTGTACCGGTCCACTCGGGGTAAAGAGTGAATGCTTCTGAAAGACTGTGTCTCAATCATCCGTTACTCAAACACCATGCAGTGCGAGAAATCCAACGGAGGAGATCGAGTCTTGTGGAAAAAGTGCACAAATCTATGCAGAGTGTACAAACTGATCATGATTAGCCGTGTCCCCGGTTATGGACAATCTTGAGTATCTATGACTTGAATTATTGGTTGATCTCATCACTCTAAAAGTTAATTTGTTGGGTTAATGATTACTTTAATTGGGATTGAGTTGGAGGTACCTTCTCAATGATGTTTCAACTACCATGATAGTTAAAATAAAATTTATTCCTTTGTTGTAGGGAAAAATTGGCTTTACGCAAAAACTTTAACCTTAGAGCCTCCACCAGCCAAATATGCATATAGTGTTAGCCTTTATTCTGTTACTTGCATCTTCTGTGTTATCTTGCCAGCATATTCCATGTGCTGACCCGTTTCGGGCTGCAACATGTTACGTTGCAGACTTTTCAGACGAGGAGTAAGACGTTCTAGGTCGTTTGTCATGCACTCAGCCATGCCGTTGGAGTTGATGGACTCACTTATCTTCCAAGACTTCCGCTGTTATTTTATTAGATGGCCTTAAGCCATAGACTTTTGTAATAAGTTCTCTTTGGAGACATTCGATGTAATAAGTGTGTGATTGCCACTCTGTTATAAATCCTTCAAGTACTGTGTGTGTCAGCATTACCGTTCCAGGAATGACACTGAAACACAGAGACTTCGGTCCATTCGGATCGTGGTCGCTACACAAAACGTCTTATACAGGAACAGAGGGTGTACAAGAGAAGTGAGAATTTATATTGCTGTACACAGAGTGCATTGTACTCTTGTCTATAGTTAACATGGTGAGGTTACTCGTGGACTGATTATTTCTTGCTTTTGTATTTATTTCCTTTATTATAGCCTTTATAACGATCCAAATCATGGTGAGCAACTTCTGGGCATTCGTGGCGCTGCCCGTCCAGAGGCAAACTAAGAAGGGAGGGAGCTGCTGTAATGCAAAGCTAATGAAGCAGTTCCCTTGTGAAAGTACTATCTTTGCACTTTCTACTGAGTCTACATGTATAGAGTTTTGATAACCTTTTCATGTGCCCGTGCCCGTGGCCGCTGTGCTGCTATTTCTTTTTTCTATTTCAGGGCTTGTTGAGTTGTGCCCTCGATATAACCCTTTCGTACTTGTGTCGTGTGCTACCCGTGGTTGTGTTATGTCGTATTGTGTGTGGTCTCTTTGTTGAACTCGGGTAGCTATGGAAGAGGTTGCCGAGGTCGGGGAAGAAGTCCTCGTTGGCGAAGTCGTCGCTGCCAGCAGTCGCGCGAGTGCGCTCCCTAAAAACCTGACCGCCCCTCTCCCGTACAGGATCACAAGAGGCGGGGTTCCGGAGGCCTATTGTCCCTTCTCGCGGTGCACGCCGGAAGAAGGGATGGAGAAGACTTGCGTGGTGGCGCAATGATCTGGAACGGTGGTGTGAAACCATATGTTGTTGCGGCGGCTAGGGTAGACGGATGCCTTACTATATAATGCAGGCCGGGTAGGTCATGTCCAAGTAATGGCCCCACGATCCAAAAGGATCGGAAACGGCAGAGCAATTAACGCTTCTGATAATTATGACTTATTAATTATTCCCGAGTAGCAAAAATATAGACAACGTGCATAGCTCTGTCCTCGGCTCGGCTCATTCCTACAACCCGCGGCGCGGCATGACGCGTCGTGATGAGGCGAGGCAAGCGAGGAGGAGGAGCGCGCGTGTAGGTCTCATCTTCTCATGCTCATACGAGTGATAGAAGAGCTAACCTTATAAAGAGGTGAAACTCTCTCTCAACTTCCATCGTGGGACTAAACTTTAGTATCCCTCACACTACTCACATATGTGCATGAATGGGCCAAGAGAATTTTAGAATTTTACTTGGGCTTTGGGCCAAAGGCCTACTAGCAAAATTCCAACAATCCCCCACAAAGTCTCATTGGAACATCTCATCATTTAGTTCCAAAACATTGTTTATATACCGGTGCTCAGTGGAGACTGTAAAGTTGAATTTCCACTCAGAGATTTATGCTACACTAGATCACAACTTGAATAGTGGCCTATGCCTTGAACTACAAGTTTTCTGCGAGACTACTTTCACACAGATTCCTAACCAATACTGGGTTGCCGCAAGGCTTCCCCGCGGGTGGATCGTATACGTCATACTCATGGGTCTTTCATGAATTTATTAGAGAACGCCCAATTCTCACAGACTGCGACGTTAACAGTCAAATTCATATAGGTGTGTTCCTGAGGAGATGCTCTGCAGGGCAACATCTCTTCTTACCCGAATAAGCCACTTGGAACACATTAAGATAAGTATCAACCTGCCATGCGCAACGTCGCGCTCGAAAGTCTTATCTATGAAACAAAACCCTAGTTCCGTGAGGAGGAAGACTCTCTTCGGTCGAGGGATGGATGGACTAAGTGTATTGCATCTTCACGGAGTGGGATAATTAATATAGGGATACTCTCCTCCCAGCTGACCAACAGCTTGTCTCCCACTTCTACTTCACGGGATCTCCGATCACATAGAGTGGGTTACCACTGTGGACAACTCATGCGGTGGGTCTCAAACCCATCTCCATCGATGCATTATCTATCACATTACGTGATAAACCCTTTGTGAAGGGATCTGCCAAGTTTTTTCGACGTTTGGATATAATCCAACGTAATAACTCCGGAGTTCTTCAATTTTCTGACAGATTTCAATCTCCTCTTCACATGCCTTGAGGACTTCATATTATCCTTAGAACTGTTTATCTTAACGATCACAGTTTGATTATCACAGTTCATCAGGATAGGGGGTATTGGTTTTTCAACCATATGTCAGTCCATCAAGAGTTCATGAAGCCACTCTGCTTCAACAGCGGCAGTGTCTAATGCTGTGAGTTCTGCTTCCATAGTTGACCTTGGTAAGATGGTCTGCTTGCAAGACTTCTAGGAAACAGTGCCACCACCAAGTGTGAAAACATAACCACTTGTGGCTTTAATCTCATCAGCATCAGATATCCAGTTTGAGTCACTATAATCCTCCAGTACCCTTGGATACCCGGTGTAGTGAATCCCATAGATCGCAGTGCCTTTCAAGTAGCGCATAACTCTCTCAAGCGCACGCCAATGATCATCTCCCGGTTTTGACACAAACCGACTCAGCTTGCTCACAGCAAAAGAGATGTCAGGCCTCGTGGCACTCGCCAAATACATAAGCGAGCAAATAATCTGAGAGTATCTCAGTTGATCTCTAGCAATCCGTCGATTCTTTCGAAGCAACACACTAGCATCATATGGAGTTGGAGAAGGCTGGCAGTCGCTATACCTAAAACGACTCAAGACCTTTTCTACAAAGTGAGACTGAAGCAGTGTAATCCCACCATTATCATCTCTCAATACCTTGATGTTTAAGATAACATCAGTCACTCCTAGATCCTTCATCTCAAAACAACGAGATAAGAAATCCTTAACCTCCTTGATCAAATCAAGTTTGGTTGCAAATATCAGTATGTCATCGACATACAGACAAAGAATAACTCTTTCGCCCCCACCATGGCAATAGTACACACACTTGTCACCATCATTTACTACAAAGCCTGTAGCAGTTAATGTTCTTTTGGACTTCTCATGCCACTCCTTAGGAGCTTGTTTAAGGCCATATAAAGACTTTAATAACTTGCATACCTTTCCTTCCTGACCAGGTACTACAAAACCATCGGGCTGATCCATGTAAATTTCCTCCTTCAACTCTCCATTGAGGAAAGCCGTCTTAACGCCCATTTGATGAACGAGAAGACCGTGTGAGGCAGCCAGTGATAGTAGCACCCGAATAGTGGTCAGTCTAACCACATGTGAGTAAGTATCAAAATAGTCTTCACCTTCTTTTTGGGTATAACCCTTAGCCACAATCCGTGCCTTGTACTTTTCAATCGTACCATCAGGTCTAAGATTTTTCTTGAACATCCACTTACATCCTACAGGTTTGCTGTGATGGCCTGGCTTATTAGGGATGATAGACTACTCATATCAATAAGGAATTCCTTCTTTTCCGGGAGCCCATTCGGATAGAACTCCAAAGTTAAGCGTGCTCAGCTTGGAGTAGTTTCAGGATGGGTGACCGACCGGGAAGTCGGTCCCGGGTGTGCACGAGTGAGGACAAAGTGCGCAGAAAAGACTAGTATTGATATGTGAGGCCAGTCTAGATCCCGCCAGGAGTAACGACCACCGGCGGGTGTGTCTGGGGCGTTACAAGTTGGTATCAGAGCCGACCCTCACGGTTACACGGATGTTTGCGGACAGTTTGCAGTCATGTTGTGCATGACGTTTGTGACCCATCGTGCCACACGGCATGGCACATGCGCTATCCTGGAAGCACAGACGGTTGTGCCAAGAGGGAACGTTCCTGTGGCCCGACAAGGACGTCGGTTCCTCTGAGTGAGGGTGTATGTGATGGCCTGGCTTATTAGGGATGATAGACTACTCATATCAATAAGGAATTCCTTCTTTTCCGGGAGCCCATTCGGATAGAACTCCAAAGTTAAGCGTGCTCAGCTTGGAGTAGTTTCAGGATGGGTGACCGACCGGAAAGTCGGTCCCGTGTGTGCACGAGTGAGGACAAAGTGCGCAGAAAAGACTAGTATTGATATGTGAGGCCAGTCTAGATCCCGCCAGGAGTAACGACCACCGGCGGGTGTGTCTGGGGCGTTACATTTGCACCCATAAGGATGATCAGTGATTTCCCAGGTTTCATTAGCTAAGATGGAATCCATCTCGCTGCGGACAGCTTCCTTCCAGTAGTCAGCATCCCGAGATGCATAGGCTTCTGAAATAGTCCTGGGTGTGTCATCCACGAGGTACACAATGAAATCATCACCAAAGGACTTTGCTGTCCTCTGTCTCTTACTCCTTACAGGAGTTTCATTGTCATCCTCAACAAGATTCTCAACGTGTTCCATCGCAATGGTGGGTTCAGGAATTACAACAAATTCCTCACTAGAAGGAGTAGGTATCTCCTGATTTGATGAACTTGACATACCCTTCATAGGAAATATGTCCTCAAAGAAAGTCGCATCATTTGACTCCATAACTGTACCAACATGCATGTCAGATACCTCAAATTTTATTATCAAAAATCTATAGCCAGTGCTATGAAAAGCTTAGCCCAGAAAAACACAATCCACGATTTTTGGTCCAAGCTTGCGCTTCTTGGGAATTGGTATATTGACTTTCGCCAAACAACCCCAAGTACGTAGGTAGGAGAGTTTCAATTGTTTCCTTTCCCATTCCTCAAAAAGAGTCATGGTTTTATGCTTTGTGGGAACTCGGTTTAGGACATGACATGCAGTCATTAGCACCTCCCCCCACCATGCCTTGGAGAGACCCGATGTGTCTAACATGGCGTTAACCAAATCAGTTAGAGTTCGGTTCTTTCTTTCAGCCACCCCATTTGACTGAGGTGAGTAGGGAGGCGTCCTCTCATGGATTATACCATGTTCCACACACAAAAAAAATCAAACTCATTGGAAAAATATTCTCCACCACGATCAGACCTAAGCCATTTAATTTTCCGATTAAAGCCTCATCTTTTGATTTCAGAAGATACACATGATAAAATCTAGTGGAGTCATCAATCAACGTCATGAATTATTTCTTTCCACCTTCTGTCAACACGCCATTCATCTCACATAGATCAGAATGTATAAGCTCTAGTGGCGCCAAGTCTCTAGCCTCTGCAGTCTTATGGGACTTGCGAGGTTGCTTAGCTTGCACACACACTTGGAACTTGGAGCCCTTGACATTAGTGAATTTCGGAATTAAACTCATATTGGCTAGCCGCATCATGCAACCAAAGTTAATATGACAAAGTCGTGAATGCCAAATATTAGACTCATTACTGTGGCAAACATTATTAATAACTTTAGTGCAAATATCTGACAAAGATAGGCGGAACAAGCATCCGCACTCATAGCTTTTTCCAACAAATTTTCCGTACTTAGAAATTACAACTTTATTGGACTCGAAAACCAACTTAAAACCATTTCGACACAAACGGGAACCGCTGACGAGATTCTTATTGATGGAGGGCACATAATGAATGTTCTTCAGACGCACGATCTTCCCCGAAGTAAACTTCAGATCGACCGTACCAACACCTCGAACGATGGCATGTGACCCGTTCCCAATCAGCATAGGAGAAGTCCCTGTTACCTGGTAAGAAGAAAACATGGAGGCGTCAGCACAAGCATGTACATTGGCACCGGTGTCAATTAGCCAATCAGGAGATTGAAATACTGAAAGGATGGTAGGAAGAATACCGTACCCAGATTCCTTCATATCAGTATCGCCGATGACAACATTAGCGGACTTGCCGCTCTTCTCATGTTCGCGCTCCTCAAAGCGGTTAGGACACTTCGAAGCCCAATGATTAGGATCACCGCAAACATGGCAAAGTCCCTTTCCCTTCTTATGGGAATTCTTCTTGAAGTTGGTAAGATGTGACGGTTTGTTCTTTGCATCAAACTTGCCTTTGCCCTAAGTTTTGTTCTTGTTATTTTTGAACTTGTTGGGCATGTGGGCACTAGAAGCTCCCTCAGCAACTCAAGCGCGTGTGTCATTTGCTCTCGCCTTCTCTTCAACATCAAGAGTACCAATGAGATCCAAAACGGAAAACTATTGTCTCTTGTGTTTCAGGGAAGTAGCAAAATTATTCCACGAAGGTGGAAGCTTGGCAATGATGCCCCCAGCAACAAATTTGTCTGGCAACACACACTTAAAGTACTCAAGTTCCTTGGCGAGTGACTGTATCTCATGAGCCTGCTGTACAACATGGCGCTCATCAGTCATCTTGTAGTCATAGAATTGCTCCATGACGTACAACTCGCTGTCGGCGTCCGAGGCACCAAACTTGGCCTCGAGCGCAGCCCACATGTCATTGCTGTTTTCAAACGACATATATGAATCCACAATGGAATCATCAAGAACACTCAGAAGGGCGCCTTTAAAGAGAGTGTCGATCTTCTCAAAAGCTTCCAGCTGTGCTGGATTAAGATCACCCTCAGGCTCGCCATTAGTGGCGTCATAGCAGCACATGGTTTGAAACCAATAGACTGCTCTCGTGCACCACCTCTTATATTGCGCCCCCCTTAAAGGCAGGCGGCTTCAAATACGCAGTAAAACCACTCGGAGTAATTTGCCTATAATCAGGTTTTTGGATTGTGGGAAATATGAGCAAATTACTATGATATTTAATCTGAATAAACAGGAAATAAATCATGACAACAGTAACACATATTGTACTAAACATGCTGACTAGCATAACAGATGAACCGATCAAATCTGAGGCACATACTAGAAACATGAATTCTACCACGATCTCGAACAAGAAGGACATAATCACATACGGTGCAATGGGAGCAGCACCGCCAGCGTTGATGTTGTCGCCCATGTCGTTGAGGAAGAGGTTGCCGAGGTCGGGTAAGAAGTCCTCGTTGGCGAAGTCGTCGCTCCCCAAAAACCTGACCGCCCCTCTCCCGTACAGGATCACAAGAGGCGGGGTTCCGGAGGCCTACTGTCCCTTCTCGCGGTGCACGCCGGAAGGAGGGATGGAGAAGACTTGCGTGGCGGCGCAATGATCTGAAACGGTGGTGCGAAACCATATGTTGTGGCGGCGGCTAGGGTAGCCGACTGCCTGACTATATAATGCAGGCCGGGTAGGTCGCGTCCAAGTAACGGCCCCACGATCCAAAAGGATCGAAAACGGCAGAGCAATTAACGCGTCCGTTAATTATGACTTATTAATTATTCCCGAGCAGCAAAAATATAGACAACGTGCATAGCTCTGTCCTCGGCTCGGCTCATTCCCGCAACCCGCGGCGCGGCACGGTGCGTCGTGGCAAGGCGAGCGAGGAGGAGGAGCGCGCGTGTAGGTCTCATCTTCTCATGCTCATACAAGTGGTAGAAGAGCTGACCTTATAAAGCGGTGCAACTCTCTCTCAACTTCCATGGTGGGACTAAACTTTAGTGCCACTCACACCACTCACATGTGTGCATGAATGGGCCAAGAGAATTTCAGAATTTTAGTTGGGCTTTGGGCCAAAGGCCTACTAGCAAAATTCCAACAATCCCCACAAAGTCTCATTGGCACATCTCATCATTTAGTTCCAAAACATTGTTTATACACCGGTGCTCAGTGGAGACTGTAAAGTTGAACTTCCACTCATAGATTTATGCTACACTAGATCATAACTTGAATAGTGGACTATGCCTTGAACTATAAGTTTTCTGCGAGACTAGTTTCACACAGATTCTTGACCGATACCGGGCTCCCGCAAGGCTTCCCCGTGGGTGGAGCGTATACGTCATACTCCAGGGCCTTTCATGAATTTATTAGAGAACACCCAATTCTCACAGACTGCGATGTTAACAGTCAAATTCATATAGGTGTGTTCCTCGGGAGATGCTCTGCAGGGCAACATCTATGCTTACCCGAATAAGCCACTTGGAACACATTAAGATAAGTATCAACCTGGCATGCAGATCAGGAGAGTATTGCATCTTCACGGAGTGGGATAATTAATATAGGGATACTCTCCTCCCGCTGACCAACAGCTTGTCTTCCACTTCTACTTCACGGGATCTCTGATCACATAGAGTGGGTTACCACTATGGACGGCTCATGCGCTGGGTCTCAAACCCATCTCCATTGATGCATTATCTATCACATTACGTGATAAACCCTTTGTGAAGGGATCTGCCAAGTTTTTCGATGTTTGGATATAATCCAACGTAATAACTCTCGAATTCTTCAATTTTCTGACAGATTTCAATCTCCTCTTCACATGCCTTGAGGACTTCATATTATCCTAAGAACTGTTTATCTTAACGATCACAGTTTGATTATCACAGTTCATCAGGATAGGGGGTATTGGTTTTTCAACCATATGTAAGTCCATCAAGAGTTCACGAAGCCACTCTGCTTCAACAGTGGCAGTGTCTAATGTTGTGAGTTCTGCTTCCATAGTTGACCTTATTAAGATGGTCTGCTTGCAAGACTTCCAGGAAACAGCGCCACCACTAAGTGTGAAAACATAACCACTTGTGGCTTTAATCTCATCAGCATCAGATATCCAGTTTGAGTCACTATAACCCTCCAGTACCCTTGGATACCCGGTGTAGTAAATCGCATAGCTCGAAGTGCATTTCAAGTAGCACATAACTCTCTCAATCGCACGCCAATGATCATCTCCCGGTTTTGACACAAACCGACTCAGCTTGCTCACAACAAAAGAGATGTCAGGCCTCGTGGCACTCGCCAAATATATAAGCGAGCCAATAATCTGAGAGTATCTCAGTTGATATCTAGCAATCTTTCGATTCTTTCGAAGCAACACACTAGCATCATATGGAGTTGGAGAAGGCTGGCACTCGCTATACCCAAAACGACTCAAGACCTTTTCCACATAGTGAGACTGAAGCAGTGTAATCCCATCACTATCATCTCTCAATAGCTTGATGTTTAAGATAACATCAGCCACTCGAGCAGCAAAAATATAGACAACGTGCATAGCTCTGTCCTCGGCTCGGCTCATTCCCGCGGCGCGGCGCGGC
Source organism: Secale cereale (assembly GCA_902687465.1). Lineage (NCBI taxonomy): Eukaryota > Viridiplantae > Streptophyta > Magnoliopsida > Poales > Poaceae > Secale > Secale cereale. Next base: position 47,327,381 of record LR738714.1, on the reverse strand, counting down.
GCGCGGCGTGACGAGGCGTGCCGTGGCGAGCGAGGAGGAGGAGCGCGCGTGTAGGTCTCATCTTCTCATGCTCATACAAGTGGTAGAAGAGGTAACCTTATAAAAGATGTGCAACTCTCTCTCAACTTCCGTGGTCGGACTAAATGTTAGTGCCACTCACTTCACTCACATGTGTGCATGAATGGACCAAGAGAATTTCAGAATTTTAGTTAGGCTTTGGGCCACAGACCTACTAGCAAAATTCCAACATGACCTATTTACAACATCTTATAGGAGTCACCAGCAGCAGCTCTAGGATGATGGGCAGAGAGAAGCAGAACTGGCCCTGGGCTGATAATATACAAGTCATGATTGTTCAAGCATTTTTATACATTCTTAAATTGTACCGGGATACATGTAAACTGTTTGTACATATCTGTTCTTTGAAATGCACTTCCATTATGTGCAAGTTTCATTGAGTTTTACAAATATATTTAACACAAATTATCAGTCAAAAGGAAAGCTTTGGAGACCACAAGTTATTGGCACTGTAAATCCCTGAGAATGATGTTGTTTTTGTTCTGCATGCGTCCCTAAGTATCAGTAAGAATATCATCCCAGCTATGGCTGCATTTCAGTGCAAAAACCAGAACCCTCTCACAATATATGGCACCGTCCAGTTTATTAGTGCACAACTTACAAACCAATCAACCCAGACAAAAACAACTTTACAAAAGAGAAAAGTATATATTTGAGAAAAGAAAGACCAAAACGGTATCCCCGGTATGAAACGCAGCGCCAAACACCATGAGACCCAAAACATCTTCCTTTCGCCGCGATCTTGGTAAGAGATAATCCAACTTTGCAAATGAAATAACTTCGCCAAAGCGGGCTCTGAGCTCTGCTGTGTTGTATAATTTCCTCCCGAAAAATGTACACCATATACAACTAGCCATCACATTTTCCAGTCTGCCAAGAATGAATTCTGTGGCCCAAACATACCAGCTGGCAGGATCAGCCTAGGGAGCCTGTTCTGTGCTGTGGCTTCTGGGAGCCACTGCTGTCAGGCAAGAACAGGTACCGGAATTTCGAGTCGAACGCGACCACGGTGAAACTGCGTGCCCCGAGAAGCCGCTGCCTCCTCTGAGAGGAATACTCTCGGATGACTGCTACTTGTTCAGGTGAGAGGTGATGGCAGATCCAGTCCGTGAACAGGGAGTCTTCGACGGCCCCCTTGGCGTAACTCTGCAGTAGCTTTGGGATCAGTAGTTTCCCTCGGTCACTTATGCCGACGGAAGCTTGGATGTAGTCTCTCAATGACTCCAGAAGCTCGTTCCTGACGTTTGCTGCCGTGAAGATTCTTACCTGTATGACAGCAGATCATCACCTCAATAACATGAAAATTAGAATATACACACACAGAGGGAAAGATAGATTATACTTTATGATTCCTATAACTGGTTATGGCAGTGTACATGTTCAAATATCCTAGATAGTACGTTAAAAGGGCGTGTGAGCAAGGTTTGAATAAACAAGCATTGCATAACAGGCTAGGTATTTCCAGGAAATTATGACCGTCTCTTCATGTACTTACAGCTGGTGAAGAGAACATTCCACAACTGAGACCAAACAGCAGAAGGGGCTCAGCTTGATCGATCGAATACTTCTTGTGCCCCTCAGAAATTTTGAACTTCTGAAGAGCCAACATCAAAGACTACAAACAGGTAGGGAGAACAATAAGAGGTGTTATAATAAAACTAGGGGCAAACAAAATGGATTAAGAAAAGAGTTATACAAGTTGGGGACGGTGCACTGGAGTCTTCATCTTTAGTATCACATACTCTATTTCAGCTGCACTGAACGACTGCCCACCAACTGTGTAACAGGCCTGCATCACCAACTCACTTTAACCGACTGCCTCACTGAAGAAAGATGGAATGTATTTGTTCAACTGGAAACAGAGACTCGACTAACCTTTTGCATTAGAGAGAAAAGCTTGATGTCATTCCGGGGAACTCCGTATGCTAGGTATGACTGGTAGATGCCAATACAGAATTGTTAGTGCACGAGGCTCAACATGCATGTGATAGAGAGTTAAAGAAAATTATGGCTTTTTATGAAGAAAGATTTGGAATGGAAATATAACAGAACTGAGTGGTCTTATTTTTCTATTAAATATGGAATATCAAAGTAGATATATAGAATCAGGGAAATGTATAAATCCTTTTGAAATACAATCCATGCCTGCAAACCAGCCTTGTAATTAACAACTTGTACTTACATGCATTATCAGCGCATTATACAAATTAATCCAAAAGGCTAGCCGCTCATCAGAGTTCAAACAATTAGGGTTAACTTTTGATAGCTGCTCCACAAGAAATCTGCAAACCAATGAGAATGATACACAAATTACTAAATATAGTGATCTAAATGATCTTATATTTCTTTACAGAGGGAGTAAGAACTAAAACTTGTCCAGAATAATGGGCTTATGGGCAGGGATAACACCAATTAGGAAAATTTGTCGCGAAAAAGATGCTTTCATGCATGGAGATTCTTTTATTCCAAAGATTTATGTTATAGATGGATGATCAACCAAAGAAATGGGGATGCAAAAGTTTGTTAGCAAACACATTCAGATATAAGCAAATCACATGCTGACAAGGATACCTTATGGTGCTAAATGATGATAAGCAGCCCGATTTTCAAAGAAAAAAACTTAGTTTGATTGTTTCCAGAAACTAAAGATTACATCGAGAATCCTATTCTTCCCTCAGTTCAGTTATTTGTAGATTCGATTAGGGCACTGCAATTAGAAATGTTGATCCGACGGTAACAGTTCCACATATATGAATTAAAATCCACTGTTCCATAAATAAGTAGTGATATTTGTAAGTATATAAAATGTCTAAAGTAGGATTGTTGTTAAGTTTGGCCGAGGTTGCAGCAGCAAACCTGAACTTTTTTAGAGCTTCAGATGCATATTCAAGTTGCTCCTTTCCAACCGACATCCAAGATACTTCAGCTGCTGAACAGTAGTTTCCGATGTCTCTACGGGTTCCCTTTCCATTAACTTTATATGGGTCAAAGTTTCTTGCTTTATTCATCATCTCATCATTGTGATAGGAGTCAACCGAAGAGCTCCGTAGCATTGAAGGTAATATGGATGAATCTGAGAAGGATGCCAGTGTAGAACCAGATAGACGCTCCGCTGAGGAAGATGAACAATCAGAAGATGCCTTCCCAGATATCTTGGAGGATTCAGATAAACGGAGGAAAATGTTTCTCATGCAGCGCACCATCTCCTCTGATAGCTGATTTGGGTAGTTCCAAAGATTTCCTCCTTTCATGCTAGTTAACTTTTGAATGGACTGTTCAAAAGATAAATCATCGATCTTTTCATCTTCTTTGCCTTGATTTTCCACCGAGCACGATCCTTGCATCTGCAGAAACATAAATTAAGCCTCAATATACTAATAATATGTATGAGAAGTACACGAATAGGCTGTTATGCATAAGCATGAAAATGACCTCTTCGTCCCGGTGCTTTTCCAACAGTCCATTTAAAGAGATATCTTGGTGTTCCTCAAGCAGCCTATTTAGGGAAACCATTTGTCTATCTTCGGATTCTTCTCCAATATCTGGGTCATATTCAAGTTCTGTGAATAAATCTTGTTGCGTTGATCTCATTGACTCGGATCCTCCAAACTTCAAATCCCTCAACGATGATATGTGCTGATGAGAAATATAATCAAGAAACCGTCAATAACTCTCCTATATCAGGAATAATGCACCCCGAGGAGATATTTTGTCAGATAAAACTTACTTCTTCCCATGTACACGTGCAAGTTGACAGGGAGCGGTCATCTGAGGACGCAGATGGCAAGCATCCTGGGTTATTTTCGGCAAGTAGCCGTTCATTCCTTTCATGACAAAGCTGGTAATACAGATCATTTAACTCCTTTTCGAGGTCCGAAACGGCACCCTCCAGGGAGGCAATGTTAACTAGTAGCTCCTGTGTCTACACATGATGGAAGGTTAAAACAAGATAAGTGAATGCACATTGATTTTCTAGTAAATAACAATGTAGTTATAAATAGCTCCTGCACCTCAGGCGGGATCTTCGCAGAAGAATTCAATGCAGGTGGCGGCGCATTCTGCGTGACAGCCTCCGCCAGCGCCACGTGCAACTCAATCTCTTTCTCGAGCTGCCTCTGCAGTTTCTTGACCTGCACGGTTTTCACCGGGTATATAAGAACAACTGCCGCATCCATGCACCGACATACATTACACCGAACCGTCGAAAAACGACATATAACCAGGGAGAAGAAGAGTAATCACACACTTCCTGCTCGAGCTCGGACCGGTAGCTCCGCATCCTGCCCCTGCGGCTCTCCTCTCTCCTCCCGCTGCGGTTGCCCTTGCCATCATCCTACAACAAGAACAGACCAAAGCAATTCAGTCAAGATAATGCTAGTATTATATTTCCTCAATAAAAGACAATTCTGTTAATCCATCCATCCATCCAATCTAGAGAGAAAGAGTGAGAGGTCAAGTGAGCAGTAAGCAACAAGATTGCCGGTTGACCGCACAGCCTGCGGTGGCGATTTAGTTGGGAAGTGGGGACAGACGAGGCGAGGGACGGTGTGGGGCAGTTCCTCCATCCGGGACAAGGACGGCGTCCCCCTGTACGGCGCCCTCGGCGCGACGGCACCCGCAAAGGGACAGCGATTTGATCTGGTTTGCGGCGTTAGGTGCTAAAATCTCGCCTTTCTCCACCAAGAATCTAGGCTTTTCCCAACCACGCTATGGCTAATAATCCGGACTTCAATTTAATTTATTAAAAAATAATAGGAGCATGATTTCTGTGGGTCGTGAGTTGACAGTACGGAGCAGGAACTTACCCCGGAGCAGCTGGCCGCCGGCGCCGGCGCGGGCGCTTCGACGTCCCCCGCGGACACGTGCGGCGTGCGCTGCAGCGCGCGGCCTGACTCGACGGACCTCCTTCCGCCGGACACCTTTTGGATCAGGGCGGCGGAGACCATGTCGACGGCTGCGGACGGGAGCGCGTCCTCGGCCCGCGCGCACGGCATGGGGGGGCGGTGCTCCGGTCGGCCAGTCCTGGCCCTTTCCTCCCGCGACGCCACCGGCCTGCCACCACCTGACCAGACCCTACGCGGCAGCGCCGGTGGCGCCACGGCGCGGTCCCTCGACGGGGTGCATTGCGTCGGCGTGGGGAGGGGGACGGGGAGGAGGCGTTGGGCGTGGGTGGGCGCGCGGCGAGGCCCGGGGAGGGTGGCTTTATGGCGGGCGTTTGGGCGTGCGCGCGTGGTCGCGGGGCGGGGCGGGGCGGCGGGCGTGGGAGGGAGGGAGGGAAGGAAAGGGTGGACTTTTGGGGGAGTGGGGGGCGAGTGGGAGGGCAGTACGACGAGTGCTACGGCTGAAAGGTGACGACGGTGTGACGGTTTTGACCATGATGGCATCCGGGCGTGCCGTGCCGTGCCGTTGGTTGCCAACGTGCCCTCGCCCGGTCAACTTGTAATGGTTTCAACACAATTCCCATGGTCATTTTGTCAGTAAAAAAAAGTGAGATGTTTCACCGCGCTGCAACATCAATTTTGGATTTTGGATTTGCTTGCTGCCGCTATGTCGACGGTCTGATTGCAATGGATGGCCTCTTGCGCTGTCTCTTCTGTGTTTGCTTGCTGTGCTGCTTGGAGTCATTTGGCAACAATAACAGTTGCCTCCTGCTGTTACTTGGATCGTAGCAATGATGGTACAATACAACTCGCGTCTTCAGACAATCCAAAACAACAACATTTCTTGCAATTTTACCATTTTTCTTGTTGTTTATTAGTGGGTTTGGATTACCTGATATGTGTTCGAGGAATTCATTGTGCTGCTCGTGTCATTGTGTCATGAACAAATCATTGGCTAAAAAATTCTTGCTACATATATGCCAAAAAAAAAACTCTTGCTACGTACGGTTTATATATATCTAAGGAATGGCACCAAAGTGGATTAGAGCAAGACCAACAAAGTGTTCATTAATGCGAGGTAGGCCTGGCCATGCAGTAAATCGACCGGTATTTACCGCTTCGCTCCACGAGAAAAGCGGATCGTGGAGGCGATCGCATCTGCGCCCAACTCCACCGGCCGCCGCCGGTCCCTGCCTCTTCCGTTTGGCCACTCCGGCCACGCGAGGAGGTGGGGACCACGGCGCTTCGACGCCGGCCTGTAGTTAAGGTTTGTCTAGTGTCTTCTTAGGGCGTCGTTGGGGTGGTGGGAGCGACGCCCGGGCAAATAAATCTACCTCAACTCCACTCCCACACTGGCGGCGACCTTCACAGCGGCGTCTCGGAGTTGATGGCAACGTATGTTGTTCGGTCCTATAGATCGGCAACTTGGTCTTCTCGTCGTTCTTCAGATCTGGCGATGAATAAAAGTATTTCAGTTTCTTCTCCGATGCGGTGTTCTACACTGTGGTCGGTAAGGAATCTGGATGGAAGTGTGTCCAAGCGGGGATGCTGTGGCGGCGGCATCTTCCCCGTGGTGGACTTGTGTTCTGCGGCTTCGTCGTTGCGACGACGTTTTCTCCAACGTCGGAGTGGAGCCCGGGAGGTCGTCCAGGAGTACGTGCAGACTGCTGTTTGCGCATGTCACAGCTGGAAGATGGTGTATCCTATGCTGGTTTTGTGGTTGGAGGCTGACAGTTCTGCTTTCTTCCTCCGACGTTGTAGTCGTGCGGGGATGTCAGTTCTGGAGCTTGATGGCGTGTCCGGGGACATGTTGCCCCGGTCTGATTCGTTCAACGACAATGGTTTTGCTTCTGGCAAACGACTTTGGAGGTCCGTAAAGCTGGTGATCAGCGATGGAGCCGCGTCGAGCTCGGGTGTAGAGGTGATCTGTCTTCCGTCCCTTTGGTGGTCGCTTCGGCGGTGTCGAAGGAGGGAGATAGGCGCTGGTTTTTTGCATAGGTTTATCCTATCTTTTCAGGCCTGTAAGGTCGGTGTGTACGTGACTTGTAACTTGATTTCATCTTATAAATGAGACACGTATTACCATGCAAAAAAA
>LR738714.1:47174080-47307012 GCA_902687465.1 Secale cereale | reverse complement strand
ACCAGGGCTCCAGGCGCCCTGGTGGCGCGTCCCCCCTGGGCCGCGCCGGGGGGGCGCCTGGCCCCCCCGAGCCTCGTCTGGTGCCCCCCTTTGGCATATATTTAGACCGTCTCCCAAAACCCTCGAGACGAAAACCCTTTTTCGCGATCTCATCTCTGTTCCGCCGCCGCCGCCGCTTCCAAGATTGGGAACACCTGGAGAACCCTTCCCGGCACCCTGCCGGAGGGGAGGATCACCACCGGGAGCTTCTCCACCACCATGGACGCCTCCCGGATGAGTTGTGAGTAGTCTCCCTTGGACCATGGGTCCATGACCAGTAGCTATGTGATGTTCTCCTCCCGTTCTTGTGCTTCACTAATTAGTCCTCGTGAGCTGCCCTACATGATCGAGGCACATATGTAATCCTTATGCTGTTGCTATGATGAGTTTGCTGGGATCCGATGGATTATGAGATTATGTTCAGATTGTGTTTGAGTAATATATTTGATTCACCTCTTTTATATTTATGTTCTTGAGTAATTCTTGCATGTTCTCCGTTGTTATTTATTGCTTTGGCCAAGTAGTAGGTAGTGACTCCAAGAGGGAACGTTATGCTTGATTGTGGGTTCATGCCCCTCGATGACTAGCTTGAGTGACAGAAACATGAGTCTAGGGGATGTGCTGTTGCCACAAGGGGGAAAACAACGGTGCTTGTGCCCGCGGGTGCAAGGATTGTTTACTTTACGCAAAATTCTTTTAATGTAGTTGTTTGTTGCTTTGAGTTTACACTATGGGTGGGACTCGCAACTTAATACCAGCGAGATGTTCTGGATAGATATCTCAAGGTGGATGATTAGTAGTAGATGCAGATGGATTTCGGTCTACTTACCTCGGCGTATCGCCCATGCTTTGAACCTCTACCTTTCTTGCAACTTAGTCAGCATTGGTTTGCGCACATGGTCCTGTCAATTGCCCAGCTGTAATTCGTTTACCTCACATAGCAGTTTTTTCGTCTTTTGGGAGAGAGACATCACTAGTGAACATCATGAGACTCCGGTCCATATTACCATCATTGATCACATCCGCTATTTACTTTTCCGCTTTTTACTTACTATTGCAATTATACCTATCACTATTATCACTTGCGTTTGATCCTTTGTAAACTACAAGGCCGAAGGGATTGACAACCTCTCTGTACTCGTTGGGAGCAAAGTTATTTGTATCTGTGTGCAGGTCCACGTTGATTGCTAATATCTGACGCCGTTAGCAGTTGACACCTTCTTGTTGAAACTGGGAGTCTCAAGGAAATCGATCCTTGGTATTGCCAAGGGAAAACTTCCGCTACACTGCATCTCAAACCTTCCACTTGGGGTAACCAACGAGGGGCGAGAAGCCATCACATGGGTCCATGACCAGTAGCTATGTGATGTTCTCCTCCCCTCTTTGTTCTTCATGGTTTAGACCTCGTGAGCTGCCCTACATGATCGAGGCACATATGTAATATTTCTGCTGTTGCTATGCTGAGTTTGCTGGGATCTGATGGATTATGAGACTATGTTCAGATTGTGTTTGAGTAATATATTTGATTCACCTCTTTTATATTTATGTTCTTGAGTAATTCTTGCATGTTCTCCGTTTCTGTTTATTGCTTTGACCGAGTAGTAGGTAGTAACTCCAAGAGGGAGCGTTATGCTTAATTGTGGGTTCATGCCCCCTGATGACTAGCTTGAGTGACAGAAACATGAGTCTAGGGGATGTGCTGTTGCCACAAGGGGGAAAACAACGGTGCTTGTACTTGCGGGTGCAAGGATTGTTTACTTTACGCAAAGTTCTTTTAATGCAGTTGTTTGTTGCTTTGAGTTTACACTTTGGGTGGGATTCACAACTTAATACCAGCGAGATGTTCTGGATAGATATCTCAAGGTGGATGATTAGTAGTAGATGTAGATGGATTTCGGTCTACTTGCCTTGGCGTACCGCCCATGCTTTTGAGCCTCTACCTTTCTTTGCAGCATAGTTAGCATTGGTTTGCGCACATAATCCTGTCAATTGCCCAGCTGTAATTTGTTTACCTCGCTTTGCTGTTTTATCGTCTTTTGGGAGAGAGACATCACTAGTGAACATCATGGGACCTCGGTCCATATTACCACCACTGATCACACCTTCTATTTACTTCCTGTTTTTATTTCCTAGTTGCAGCCATAGCTATCATTATTATCTCTTGTGTTTGATCCTTTGTAAACGATAAGGACGGAGGGATTGGCAACCTCTCTGTACTCATTGGGAGCAAAGTTATCTGTATCTGTGTGCAGGTCCTGTCAACCGCTAAGTTTCTGGCGTCGTTGAAACCTACTTGTCGACCCTCGGAGTCTCACGGGATTCAATCCTTGGTATCTTTGCCAAGGGAAATTTGCCGCTACGCTACATCTCAACCTTCCACTTGGGGTAACCAACGAGGGGCGAGAAGCCATCAAGCAAGTTTCTGGCGCCGTTGCCAGGGACTCCACTCTTCAAGATAGGGGAGTTGCACGCTATCTTTTATCTTTGTTTTTTAGTCTTGTTAGTTTACCTTTCAGTTTCTGCTTTAGTGTCCCTTACCAAAAAATCACAAAAATAGTTATCTTGCTTGCTGCTACTATGGGTTCCACCGAGAACACCAAGTTGTGTGACTTCACTAGTCATAACAACAATGACTTTATCTGCACGCCTATTACTACACCTGCCACTTCATCACCCTCTTATGAGATTAAACCTGCTTTACTGAACCTAGTTATGAAAGATCAATTCTCCGGTGCTGGAGATGTTGATGCTTTGCACTTAAATAATTTTGTTGAGCTCTGTGATATGCAAAAGTACCAAGAAATAGATGGTGATATTGTTAAGCTTAAGCTTTTTCCTTTCTCCTTGAGAGGAGGAGCTAAAATGTGGTTTCAATCCTTGCCTAGGAATAGTATAGATTCTTGGGACAAGTGCAAGGATGCCTTTATTGGGAAGTACTATCCCCCTACTAAAATTATCCAATTAAGGAGTAACATAATGAATTTTAAACAATTGGATAATGAACACGTTGCCCAAGCTTGGGAACGCATGAAATCTCTTGTCAAGAACTGCCCTACTCATGGTTTGACTACTTGGATGGTTATCCAAACTTTTTATGCAGGCTTGAACTTTACCTCGCGGAACTTGTTAGATTTGGCCGCGGGAGGAACCTTTATGTCAACTACACTTGGTGCTGCCACAAAGCTTCTCGGCGAGATGATGACCAATTATTACCAATGGCACACCGAACGCGCTCCAACAGGTAGGAAGGTAAACTCTGTCGAGGAGATTTCCTCCCTAAATGAAAAAGTTGACTTGATCATGTCTCTACTTTCCAAGCAATCTTCTATTGATCCTCATGATGTTCCTTTAAATTCTTTGATTGCTCAAGATCAAGTAGATGTGAACTTTATCTCTAGAAACAATTTCAATAACAATGCTTATAGGAGTAATTTTGGTAGCAACCCTAGACCGTTCCCCTCTAATTCCTATGGGAACAACAATACTTATCCTAGCACCAAGAACTCCACCCCTAGAGATAGAGACATGCCTAGTTATGAGAAACTTCTAGAAATAGAGAAGGCCACTAAGAACTACATGTGCACCCAATATGAACAAAACAAGACCTTCTCGAGGTAATTAGATGAGCATACTGCTATCTTGCAAGACATTGGTAGACAACTGGAGAGCCTAAATATTGAGATTTCTAACCTCCAGACTAGGCTTACCATCACTGAGACCCAAGTTTCCAATATGTCCCACACACAAGCCACTTTGATAAACCAAATGGCAGCTAAACCTGAAGTGGTTGCACCCCTGAAGGAGGAAGAAGATAGAATTAAGAGCCTTCCTACCCACCACACTGTTGCTACTATTCAAGTTGTTGAGGATATCCAAACTCTTAGCACCCAATGCACTCCTAGTCCCATTGGACCTATTAATGGTGATGCTATGACCTCAACCGTAAAAGAAGAAACTCCTATGACCATAGAAGCTACCAAACAAGTGAGTCTAAGGACACCACTACCACTTTACTTGATAATAGGGACCTTGATTTTGATAATAGCACCCTTTCTGAAGTTATTGGTTTTCTTCACAAGATGTCTAGAGATCCCCACACTAGCACACTTAACCTTGCCTTCACGGAGCATATCACTAATGCTCTTATCAAAGCTAGGGAGGAGAAGCTTAGGGTAGAAGCCTCCATACCTAGAAAGCTAGAAGATGGTTGGGATCCTATGATTAAAATTAAGTTGAATAACTTCTCTTGCTATGCTTTATGTGATGTTGGAGCTAGTACCTCCGTTATGCCCAAAAGAATGTATTATATGCTTGAATTGAAACCTTTTGACCCTTGTTCTTTTGGTGTTCGTCTTGTTGATTCTTCCGTAAAGAAACCTTTGGGGAAGATCGACGATGTTCTTATCATTGTCAATGACAATTATGTTCCCGTTGATTTTACTATTATGGATATTGAATGTGAACCTTCATGTCCAATTATTTTGGGACGTCCTTTTCTTCGCACCGTTGGTGCTATCATTGACATGAAAGAGGGGAATATAAAATTCCAATTCCCTCTCAAGAAAGGGATGGAACACTTACCTAGAAAGAAGATTAAGTTGCCTTTTGAGTCCGTTACACGGGCTAGCTATTCTCTTACTCTTGATAAAACTTGATTTTCTCTTTTTGCATCATGCCTAGCTTAAAGGCATAAAAGAAAGCACTTTTGGGAGGCAGCCCACAATGAATTACGTTTTATTTTGCTTTTGTTGTGTCTTGATGTTTGTTACTACAGTAGCAACATCATTGTATCTTTTCTTTTCAGCTTTGTGCCAAGTTTAGCCTCCGATTGCAAGAAAGTATAAAAGTTGTGACGTGCTGTCCAGAAAACAGATTCTGTCCTTGGACAGAAAAATTCGAATAAAATCACCAGATCATCTTTTTGATCTGAATTTTTTTGACAGCGTGCTCTATACAATTAGCTTTCGAGCGTCTGTTCTGAGTTTTTTGATTTGAGTTGCAGAAGTGTCCCGAAAAAATTATTTACTACCTGCTGGTCTGTTTTTCACAGATTCTGTCCTGTTTTGTCTTTTCTTCGTTTTGCAAACCTTGAGCTTGCTTTTTCTTTGCAAAAACCTTTTGGCAATCTTGAGAAACAGTAGCTCTTCAAGATTATCTTTATTTCCAGTAGGGAAAAATTATTTTATTATGGGTACTAACCTCGCTAATCAGATTATGATGAGTTATGTATGAAGGGAGTTTGTAAGTGTGCGAGGGAAGATGATAAAAGAAGATTCAGGAGGGTCAAACACTCAAGCTTGGGGATGCCCCTGTGCACCCCCAAGAAATATTCAAGAAGTCTCAAGCGTCTAAGCATGGGGATGCCCCCATGCACCCCCTTCTCCATCAACAATTATCAGTTCGTCTTTCGTTCCACTATATTTTAATCACTTCATGCGTTATGTGCTATGCTTGGAGCGTCTCGCTCTTAGTTTCCTTTTTTAGTTTTCTTTAGCTTTGCTTGCTGTTCATAACAAGTTAGAACCCAGCTTTCTTTGTGTGGGAGAGAAACACGCTCCAATTCAACCTAGAACACAACATAGGATTTTCATGCTTATCTTTGTTGTGTGTGTTCTTTGTCTTTCCATAGCTGCTGTCATGTTTAGCTCTTAGTTTTCATGCTTTTTTTAAAGAGCTTTTGTTTAGTTGGTTGCTGAACTCTCTTGAGTTTTCATGTTTATCTTGTTAAAAGAGTTTGCCTGTTGCACTGAGTTGTGTGTCTTAACTTAAAGTAGGTAATTGAGGTTGCTATTTAATTTTAGTAGTAACTTGCAATAGTTTTGAGGTATTGCCATGAGTAATGTCTGAACTTTTGGTGTCAAGAGCTTTAGCCTATTAGTGATAGATGTCGTATTTTGGGCAATCTGTGTTTATTTTCGAAAACCTACAAAATAGTTGAGAACTTTAGCTACTAAATGGATCACTAATCTTTGGAGGGATCGAATATTAGAGAACACTCACGTACCATGAGCCGAGGATGCGCAAGGATAACCAAACCCCCATACACTCCTCCTCGGGGTACTTGTCTCTTTGTGAACCTCCTAATTAGATGGAGAGTTACCGATAATAAGTGCATGAGTTCTTCGGACTAATGTGAGTATTCGAAAGTTGACACTTCCACCTAGCCATATTTTTCTAGCCTCTTCGGTACCGTGCATTGCCCTTTCTCACCTCGAGAGTTGGCGCATACTTCGCCGGTGCATCCAAATCCTTGGCACGATACGCTCTGTCATCATAAGCCTCATTATATCCTTCCTCAAAACAGCCACCATACCTACCTATCAAGGCATTTCCATAGCCTTTCCGAGATACATTGCCATGCAACATCCATCTTCTCATGACTTGATCTTCATGTCATACATGCTTTTTGCTTGATCGATGAGCTGCATGCTAGTTGGGCCTTGCCCTAATCATTGCTACATGACGCGCTAGTATCATTGCATATCCTGCTACACTGGCAGAGGCATACATTTGCATACATCATGATAGTTTCATTTTCTTTATGTTGAGTACTTTTGTAAAGTGTCAAAGATCTTCTATACTCTTTGTAATATATAGAATGTTGCCCCTAAAGTGAGGAAAAGATCCCAAAGAGGACAAAATCAAAAGATCCCAAAGAGGACAAATGAGAGTTAAATAGAAAGAGCCATTGAGGCCACAAAAAAATAAAAATAAAAATAGAAAAAAGAGAAAAAGAAATAAAAAGAGAGAAGGGGGCACACTACTATTCCTTTTGAGAGATCCACACTCGTACTCCATCTTATACCTTGTACTCCATAGAGATTATCATTCATGCATATAGCTATGTGGGGACCTTCACACTATAGAACTTGGCTTGTATATTCCAATGATGAGCCTCCTCAAAAGAGCTCTAGGTCTTCTTGAGCAAGCAAGTTGGATGCACCCCCACTAGTTCCATTGGAGAGCTTACCTTAGCTCATATGTGCATCCGTTGCATGGCAATCCCTACTCCTCACATCATATCTATCATTTGGCTTTCTCTCGCCTATGATTGTCCTCATTGATGTGAGCCTTTCACACCTTTTTTGTCTTCCCCCTTCATCATTTTTCTCTTTTTGCCATCCTAAGTGTCGACTTTCTTGCTTACGCACATCCATCGCATGAGTGCTCAAAATATTGAAAGGGAGTGGATCATTTTGACTTGTACCTGGCTGGTGGTCTGGGGATGAGTCAAGATAAGATTCCAAAGAAGACCAAGTATGAAACTTTAGTAGATTAAGTTCTCAACAATACAAAAACTATGTTTTACTCTCTCGTATATCCCTATCCCCTTTCTTGCACGCAAACACCATTTGGAGACATTCGAGTCACGGACAGCGAGAGCTCTTGCACCTTTATGTTCTTATGTTGCTTGTTACAATGCTAATATAGACTCTTGCTTGTTATGACTTGAATTGAATTAGATGCCTTGATTGCTTTACTTAAAAAGTTCTTATATGGTTGATAGCATGTCACCATAGAAATTATGCTTGTTATCATTTACCTACTCGAGGACGAGCAGTAATTAAGCTTGGGGATGTTGATACGTCCAAAACGTATCTATAATTTCTACTTGCTCCATGCCTCTTTTGTGTGATATTGCTATGATATTTATGCACTTCCATACACTTTTGATCATATTTGGACTAACCTATTAACTCAGTGCACCACAATGCCAGTTCCTGTTTTCTGCTGTTTCTCTATTTCAGGTTTCCCCCATATTAAAAGTGCTCCAAAAATTCCGGGAAAAATACAGGAAAAATCAGCGTACAGGAAGCTTCGAGAAGAACCAAAGCGGGGCCCGAGGGGAGCCAGGGGTGGCCCAGGCGGCCACCTGGCGCGGCCCCACCCCTGGCCGCGCCAGGGGGGCGCCTGGGGCCCCGGCTCCGCCTCTGGTGACCCCTCTTTGCATATATATTCCTCTCGTCCCGAAACCCTCGAGGACGGAACCCTTTTTCGCGATCTCGCCTCTGTTCCGCCGCCGCAGCGCTTCCAAGATCGGGAGCATCAGGAGAACTCTTCCCGGCACCCTGTTGGAGGGGAGAACCACCACCGGGAGCTTCTCCACCACCATGGACGCTTCCCGGATGAGTCGTGAGTAGTCCCCCTTGGACCATGGGTCCATGACTAGTAGCTATGTGATGTTCTCCTCCCCTCTTTGTTCTTCATGGTTTAGACCTCGTGAGCTGCCCTACATGATCGAGGCACATATGTAATATTTCTGTTGTTGCTATGCTGAGTTTGCTGGGATCTGATGGATTATGAGACTATGTTCAGATTGTGTTTGAGTAATATATTTGATTCACCTCTTTTATATTTATGTTCTTGAGTAATTCTTGCATGTTCTCCGTTGCTGTTTATTGCTTTGGCCGAGTAGTAGGTAGTAACTCCAAGAGGGAGCGTTATGCTTGATTGTGGGTGCATGCCCCCTGATGACTAGCTTGAGTGACAGAAACATGAGTCTAGGGGATGTGCTGTTGCCACAAGGGGGAAAACAACGGTGCTTGTACTTGCGGGTGCAAGGATTGTTTACTTTACGCAAAGTTCTTTTAATGCAGTTGTCTGTTGCTTTGAGTTTACACTTTGGGTGGGATTAGCAACTTAATACCAGCGAGATGTTCTGGATAGATATCTCAAGGTGGATGATTAGTAGTAGATGCAGATGGATTTCGGTCTACTTGCCTTGGCGTACCGCCCATGCTTTTGAGCCTCTACCTTTCTTTGCAGCATAGTTAGCATTGGTTTGCGCACATAATCCTATCAATTGCCCAGCTGTAATTTGTTTACCTCGCTTTGCTGTTTTATCGTCTTTTGGGAGAGAGACATCACTAGTGAACATCATGGGACCCCGGTCCATATTACCACCACTGATCACACCTTCTATTTACTTCCTGTTTTTATTTCCTAGTTGCAGTCATAGCTATCATTATTATCTCTTGTGTTTGATCCTTTGTAAACGACAAGGCCGGAGGGATTGACAACCTCTCTGTACTCGTTGGGAGCAAAGTTATCTGTATCTGTGTGTAGGTCCTGTCAACCGCTAAGTTTCTGGCGCCGTTGACACCTACTTGTCGACCCTCGAAGTCTCACGGGATTCGATCCTTGGTATCTTTGCCAAGGGAAATTTGCCGCTACGCTACATCTCAACCTTCCACTTGGGGTGTAATGCCCCGGATGTAATACTTTCCCTTTTGGGCATATAATATATCTCCGGCTTCATCTATTTCCATTCCGGGTTCTTTGTCTTTCGGGTTTTCGTCGTTTTGTTGTGTGAGTGTGTGGCATTCATTCATATCATGTAGACATGTGCATTGCATTACATTTGTGTTGTCGGTTGCATCCGGTTCCACGTGTTTCTTCCCGTTGTCCGTTTCGCGTTCCGGAGCTCCCTCACGTGTCCGTGACGTCCCGTAGCCCTACTTTGTTGTTTGGGCGTGTAACGTTACCGGTGTGCCGCGAGGTTGTTGTGTGTGTTGTTGTTTTGTTGTGTGCAACCCGCCTCTCAAATCTCGTCTCGTTTGGACTCCGTTGGCTATCCCATCAGTTATTCGTGTGGGTCCAAAGTGCCTTCGCTTTGTGTCCCAGAAACACCCCTACAGCTGCTACTACTCTCTCCTAGGCCCTTCTAAACTACCCCCGCGATCGGATCCGTCGGATCTCGATCGGAGGGCTCCTAAACACCCCCAAATCCCCTAACCCTAGCTACCTGCTATATAATAGACCCTAGTCTATTTGGGCATCTAGCTTCTTCCAACTCCTTCCCTAAAAATTCTGGATCTAGCCCCCTTCCCACTGCCACTTGGCAGCCTCCACCGCAAAATTCGCGCCGGCCTCTGCAGCCTCGAGGGCGCCGCCGCGTTGTTCACCTGGAAACGGCCGGGAGTCTTCCCTCGACCTGATTCAGATCGGGTCAACGACCACGACCGAGCGGCTCCCCTCGTCGCTCCATCCGGGCCAGATCGATCGCCCCTCCGAGCCAGCTGGGCTCGATCGCCCCAGCCGTCGCGTCTCCTCTCCGTCGGACCGGGGTCCCCACTTCACCGCACCGCGTTTTCGCGGGCCGACCGCAC
Organism: Secale cereale; assembly: GCA_902687465.1. Taxonomy (NCBI): domain Eukaryota; kingdom Viridiplantae; phylum Streptophyta; class Magnoliopsida; order Poales; family Poaceae; genus Secale; species Secale cereale. Next base: position 47,296,864 of record LR738714.1, on the reverse strand, counting down.
TTCACAGGCCATCACCCTCGCCAGCCAACCGGGCCGGCCTCGCCACCCCGTCGGGCCGCGCCAGGCTCGACCGCACCGAATCCCAGAGAGCCGGGCCGCTCTTCCCAAGCCGCGCCACCAAGCCGCCGGCGTCTCCTTCGGGCCGCAAGCCCCAGGCGGCTGCTGTGGGCCGCCGCCTCACCCGCCAGGTGGCCGCCGCCTCCGCGGGCCTCCTTCGCTTCCCAGCCGGCCCGAGACCCCAGCAGACCGGATCCGTCTTCCGAGCCGCCTGGGCCTCTCCTCCAGACGGGACGCCGCGCCAGATCCGTTGGCCCGAGCCCGTTCCTGTTCAGATCTAAGGTTGTTCCAGTTTTTCCCTAAGTCCCTGTTTTGTTATTCTGTGATGCAATCTTTCAACTGCTCTAACTTTTTGTGCATAGCTCCGTTTTGCGCAAATGAGATGTCCAGACGTTCGTGGAGACTTGCTCTACGTTTTGTCTGTTGTTGTCATGCATGTAAGAGATCATCTAGGTGCTTGTTTTGCTGTTACAAGAGTGCATCGTGATATAAACTTCTGCCATGTGATGTTTTTATGCCATCTTTGCCATGTGATATCTTCTAGCTCGTTTGTCCGAATGATGCAAATGACATGTCCACGTGTTCGTCTTGCCATGCTCTACATGTTGTATGTGCTAGGTAGCATGATAGATTTATTATTGCCTTGTTATCATCGTTGCAAAGTGCCATATGGTTGTGATGTTGTTTCACTTGTTATGAAATGCCATCTTGTTGAGCTCGTTGCTATCGTTGTGTTTACCTCCATGAAGGATGCTTGTGTGTTTCGGTATCACCTTCATGTGAACTTTGATGAGGTGCTTACCACTTGCCATGTTTAGTTTCGAGGTGACTTAAACATGCTCTTTTAGATGCTATGATGATATTGCTGTTTTAGGACTTAGTGGTTTTTCACTAAGTCTGAAATCTGTAACGTTCCGATGCCATGTTCGTGTGATGTTCTAGGACAAAGCATGATAGTTTTGGAGTGGATCTTGATTGTTCCTTGTAGTATATATTGTTGTTTTTCCATTCATGTCCTCACATGTCTATTTAAGTGGCTGTAGCATGTTTATCTTTTGCTCCAAAGTTTCAATAAAATTCTGTTGCCAGAATTTTATTGTCAAGTTCAATATTTCCAAGATCATTGCTATTGATCCGTGGCTCCGTTGGGGGTGCACCTTTGGTCTTAGTTGCTGTAGTATATGTCTAGTTTGTGTTCATGTCCTTTGCCATGATATTTGAGTGCTGTAGCTCAATTATTTTGAGCTCCGAAGTTGCTATGTTGCTGCAATTTTCAGCTTTTGCTCATTTCTTGTTTTGGGCATAACTTTTAGCCCGTAACTCCGATTTCAGCGAATCTTACATGAAACTTGATTGTTTTTATGTGTAGAATCATAATATGTTATTGTTATCATGTTTTGAGGTGTTTTGCTTGAGTGATATTTTCCGTGCTCCGTGTGCATCCTTAGTGCATCCATCATGCATCCATCATTTTCGAGTGCGCATTGCATCTTGTTGATTTGTGTTTGGCGTGATTGTTTTGTTTAGAGCCGGAAGCCGAGACTGAGTTCGTGTACGAGCACGAGGTTTCCAACGAGGTTGAGCACGAGGACCCTTCTTACGATCCGAACGACTTCTCTTCAGGCAAGATGACCGAACCCCGATAACATTCTTATCTTTGCCTATTGCTAGTAGTCTCGATCTATAGTTTTTCCTCGATGCCCATGATCTTCTTGTCAGCCTCCTACTTGTAAACCATTGCCATGTTTAACCATCCTACCTATGCAAAACGTTGCTTGGCTAAGTACGCTTCGCTCAGCCCCTTCTTATAGCGTTGCTAGTTGCAGGTGAAGATCGAAGATGCTTGCTTCATGTTGAAGTTTGGTTGGGTTATATCACACTATATAAATGCTTTAAATGAAATCATCTGTATATTGGCAAGGGTGGAAGGCTAAGCCTTTTGCTTGGTGATTTGTTCCACTCATGCCGTTAGGAACCGTATAAACCGGTGTTATGTTCCTTGATTATGCGTTCCTAACACGGTTGGGGTGTATGGGACCCCCTCGATAAACCGCTAAGTGCTAAGTCTTTTCCAGCAAGTCCCAACATTAGTACTATTTGCCTAATAACAAACTAAACTTGCATAGGGAGTTATAAACCCTTTTTCTTAATTCAACAACCAGGGCCAGTGCTCCACATGAGTGTTGGTCCAAACTGGGGGTTACGCGGGGCCACCTCGAGGAAACTCAAGGTCTGGTAAAAACCTGTGGGATCGCCCATCCGGACGTGGCCTGAGACGAGATACGCGCGGCTACTATCAGGGTGTCGGCACGCCGGGAGGATTTGCTGGATTAGCCTTACCTTAGTTCGGTATATCTTGAGCACGGGATTCCGAGGATACTCGGGTCTTCCCACTTTGGAGTTGCGACTCCGCGGATCGTGGGCTTGTAATGGGTCAAGTTGGAACACCCCTGCAGGGTTTGAACTTTCGAAAGCCGTGCCCGCGGTTATGTGGCAGATGGGAGCTTGTTAATATCCGGTTGTAGATAACTTGACACAGTGTTTCTAATACACTACCAGCGTGTGTTCCGTGACTGTCAATTTCCGAATAGGGATTCGGGAGTTGAACACGGAGGGGTTATGTTTGTGGAGCTTGTAGCTAGGATCACTTCGTGATCACTTCTCGCCGAGGCCTTCTCTTCTCGCTCTCACTCACGTAAGCTAGTTGCTAGTTGCTGCTGCAGACACTTATTCTTTTCTTCAGCCGTTATCCTCTCCCAAAGGCTTAAATAGTCTTGTTACCCAGTAACGGGATTGCTGAGTCCTCTGTGGCTCACAGTTACTTCACCACACTAGATGCAGGTCCAGCGGTGAGCTATCCAGGTGATGGCACCGAGCTGGATTGGGAGTTCGACGAGGAGCGTAGTCGGTACTATGTGCGATACCCGGATGATCAGTAGTGGAGACTCCTACTAGGATTCGATCCGCCTGTGGATGTTATTTAAGTTTGGTATCTTGCATTTGGATTTTGCCCTTAGAGGGTTGTGATGTTCTTAATGTATGATGATTGAGACTTGAATTGTAATTGTGTGACGTGGCGAGTGTAAGCCAACTATTTTTGTTTACTATCCCCTCTTTTACATGAGATGTGCAAAGATTACCAAACTTGAGATCATTCTAGGATGGATTTATGCCTTTAAGTCGTGCCTCGACACGTAGGAGGTATAACTCCATCCTGGGCATTACAAGTTGGTATCAGAGCCTTCTCCGACCTAGGAGCCCCCACTGTTTGATCGAATCGTTGACGGTCGAGTCTAGGCACACACTGAAAACTTTTGAGTCCTATATTATATCGGAGAGTAGGATTTCTTTGCTTCTCATCCCCTTTCTCTCTGGTGAGGACTCCTGACGACTACTCTTGTCTCTCCTATTTTCAAAAATTGCACAATTTTTTTTTAGGAATCCCGCGAGTATTCTGGGATTGTTTCGATGTTCTTGTGACAAGGATATTGTTCTCGATGCCTCCTGTTACCGAGGAGTTGAGCTTCGGGGTATTGTTGTCACAAGCATATCGATGCAGTACTAAATACTTAAGACGGCCGACATCGAAAATCTCTCCTATACGGCCAGTGGCAAGATAACCCCGACATCACCCAGTACTGGGGAGGTAGTTCGGGAGTATTGCCATAGCTTGTTATAGTGGATGCTTTTCGAAGGTCCGAGGTACACAGTTTCCGAGAAAGACTGGTTATGTGTTGAAGGATGGATACACCTGGATGTAGGTTTAGAGTTGATTGCGCGGTGCTTCCCGTGTATCCCCAACACCTGATTGCATAACTGGAATCTTTCGGAAATCTATAGGTGGTTTATCCAGTAGATCGTAGGCATTCTTCCAACGAATGCAGGTTAGTGAGTTCGGGGTTCTACATTGAGTGAAGTGGTTTATGACCGATGTTACTATCAGGAGTTGCATCTTAAAGGGTCCTTGGCTATGCTGATCCGGGGATTGCAAAACCTTTTCGTAACGCGTTCATATGCTTTCAGCACAAAGATGTTAGAACGAAACTCCTCTCTTGTGTTTGTTCCCGTCTGTACCTTGTTGGTTTCTTATTTTATCCTTTTGTCCCCTATGTGGCTTCTCGTGAAGATTGATGTTATCATTTAACTGAGAATATCATTCATTCCTCTTGTTCGGATGATTTCATTCGTTCTTATTAATTCGAATGATTATTGTGAAGAATTGTTGCAATTCATTCCATTGATTCAGCTTATACCTTTTGTCAATCAATTGCTAATTCGTGGTCATCTCTTTCAGGATGGCTCCGAAAAAGGTTCCCAACGCTAACCCAGAGGTGGAAGAGGTCCCAGATCGTCCTCCTTCCCCTCCTCCTCCGCCTGAGGCTTGGAGAGCGATTATGCAGACTACTGCTCAGAACACTCAGTTGATGATGCAGATGATGCAACAGATGCAAGCTAATCAAGATAATCAGGGTATTCCAGGGAACCAAGGCAACTTCTTCAACCAGCAGCACCATGCTACTCTTAACCAGTTCTTGGCCAACAATCCTAAAGCTTTCAGTTACTGTGTCGACCCTCTTGATGCTGAAGATTGGTTAACCGACATTAAGAAGCATTTTGAGTGCAGTAACGTAAGAGAAGATGATTATGTGAAGTTTGCAGCCTTCCAACTGAAAGATCAAGCAGCTGACTGGTGGCAGCAGTACAAAGACTCCAGGCCAGGTCAAGTGATCTCTTGGGAGAATTTCTGCAAGGATTTTCGCTTGCACCACATTCCTACAAGTGTCATCGAGGGTATGCGTGAGCAATTCCGCAACCTGAAGCAAGGCTCCATGACAGTCTATCAATATAATGTCAAGTTCCAAAACCTCGCTCGTTATGCTAAGCAAGATATTCCTGATGCCAAGAGTAAAATCTACCAGTTCCGTGGAGGTCTCAAAGATGAACTTCAATTTGCTCTCACCTTGTTCGAGCCGGATGAATTCGACAAGTTCTATAACATGGCTTTGAAACAAGAAGCAGCTCAGCTTAAGATGGAGGCTTCTAAGAAGAGAATTCGAGATGCCGTTCACTCTTCCTCATCGTCTCAGATGGTCTCGAAGCATCAGAAATTCTGGCTTCCTCCTCCTCCAGTGATTCGAGCTCCATACAACAACTCCAACAACTCCAACTACAAGAACTCTGGTGGACGTGGTTTCTCCCACCCACCCAACCCGAGCAACCAGTCGAAGAAGCAGTTTCAGTCTCAAGGCTCCAAGTCAAGTGGTTCTCATTTCCGTCCTCTCTCAGAAGTGACTTGCAACAAATGCACTCAGAAAGGTCACTATGCCAACAGATGTCCGAATCCGAAGCGTCTTCCTCCTTCTCCACCTGTGAGTTCAGCTATTGTCAGGCATGATCCAAAGTCTGCAAGGGTCAATCTGATGAATGCAGCACAAGCGGAGAATTCTTCTGATGTCATTTTGGGTAACCTTCCAGTTAACTCTTTTCCAGCTAAAGTGTTATTTGATTCGGGTGCTTCATGCTCTTTCATGTCATATCCATTTGCATCCAAGCACAACATTGTCACAAGAAGTTTGCCAAGGGAATTGTCAGTTGTTTCTCCAGGCAAACTATTGCATTCAAAGATATTTGCTCCGGATGTTTCTATTCGCATGGGAGATTATCGCTTTTTGGCTAAACCGGTGATTCTTGGCAATTCTGACATCGATCTCATCCTCGGAATGGATTGGCTTTCTCAGCATGATGCTCACATTGATTGTGCTCAAAAGGAAGTCAAGTTGACTCATTCTGATGAAGATGTGATTATCTTCGCCTCCAGGGATAACACTATCAGACTTTTCTCTCTCAATGATAAGGGCGAAATTAATGCCATATCTCAAATTCCGGTGGTGAACGAATATCAAGACGTCTTTCCTGAAGAACTTCCAGGCATGCCTCTACACCGTTAGGTGGAATTCGTTATTGAACTCGAGCCGGGTACTGAGCCAGCATGCCGGCGTCCGTACAAGCTCTCTCCGGATGAATTGAAGGAATTGAAGAAGCAGCTTGATAAGCAGGAGAGTATGGGTCTCATCCGGCCTAGTACATCTCCGTGGGGATGTGGTGTCTTATTTGTCAAGAAGAAAGATGGCACGGAGCGTCTCTGTGTTGACTATCGGCCATTGAACAAGAAGACGATTAAGAACAAATATCTGCCCCCCAACATCAATGAACTCTTCGAGCAGCTCAAAGGAGCTAAAGTGTTCTCTAAGCTTGACCTCCGAATGGGCTATCATCAAATTCGCATTCGCGAGGAAGACATTCCCAAGACGGCCTTCAGAACGAGCTACGGTTCATACGAGTATACCGTCATGTCCTTCGGTCTCGCCAATGCTCCTCCTACCTTTTCGAGGATGATGCATTACATCTTCAACCCCTATACTGGCGAGTTTGTGCTTGTGTATCTAGATGATATTCTGGTGTTTTCCAAGAATGAAGAAGATCACGAAAAGCACTTACGTCTGGTTCTTGATCGACTCCGAGAGCATAAATTCTATGCCAAGTTCTCCAAGTGCGAGTTTTGGCTCGATAAGGTTTTGTACCTGGGCCACATCATCTCAGCTGACGGTATTGCGGTTAATCCCGAGAAAGTTGAAGCAATTGTCAACTGGGAAGCTCCTCAGAATGTCAAACAGCTCCGCAGTTTTCTGGGTCTTGCCAGCTATTGCAGAAGGTTTGTTGAGAACTTCTCCAAGATTGCCAAGCCTCTTTCCAACTTGCTTCAGAAGAATGTCAAATACTTTTGGTCTCCAGAGTGTGAAGTGGCATTCAAAACCCTCAAAGAAAAGCTTGTTTCTGCTCCAGCTCTGACTCCTCCAGATGAATCCAAGCCCTATGAAGTTTTCTGTGATGCTTCTCTTCAAGGTCTTGGTGGTGTGCTTATGCCAGATAAGAGAATTGTGGCATATACTTCTCGTCAGCTAAAGCCAAGTGAGAAGAACTATCCCACACATGATCTCGAGCTAGCAGCTGTGGTACATGCTCTGATTACGTGGAGACATCTGTTGTTGGGCAGAAAGGTCGACATCTTCACTGATCACAAGAGCTTGAAGTACATCTTCACACAGCCGCATCTGAACCTCCGTCAGACTCGTTGGGTTGAAATGATCCAAGAGTATAATCCCAGCATTGAATACACTCCTGGCAAGGCGAATGTGATTGCAGATGCTTTGAGCAAAAAGGCATATTGCAACAGCCTTCTTATCAAGCCATAACAGCCTGAGCTTTGTGAAGCTTTCAGGAAGCTCAACCTCCAAGTTGTTCCGCAGGGTTTTCTCGCAAATCTCCAAATTGCTCCTACCTTGGAAGATCAAGTCCGTGAGGCCCAGCTTAGTGATACCATGGTGAAGAAGGTGAAACATGGCATTGCAAAGGGCACTCCAAAATATAAGTGCTTCCGTGTTGATGAGAGAGATACCTTGTTCTTCGAGGACAGACTCGTTGTTCCCAAAGGTGATCTCAGGAAGCTCATAATGGAAGAAGCTCATGATTCTCTCCTTTCCATTCATCCTGGCAGTTCCAAGATGTATCAAGACCTCAAGCAGTCTTACTGGTGGACACGCATGAAAAGGGAGATTGCCCAATTCGTGAATGAATGTGATGTATGCAGAAGAGTGAAAGCAGAACATCAACGTCCAGCCGGTCTTCTCCAACCTCTTCCTATTCCCGAGTGGAAGTTCGACCACATTGAAATGGACTTCGTCACTGGTTTTCCTAAATCCAAGCGAGGAAATGATGCTATCTTTGTGGTGATTGACAAGCTTACCAAAGTCGCTCACTTTCTTCCAATCAAAGAATCAATCAATGCAGCTCAACTTGCAGAGCTGTACACTTCCAGAATTGTGTCCCTACATGGCATTCCTCAAGTGATATCCTCAGACCATGGAAGTTTGTTCACATCAAGGTTCTGGGACTCCTTTCAGTCCGCCATGGGCACTAAGATCAGGTTTAGCACTGCTTTTCACCCTCAGACTAGTGGTCAAGTCGAGCGCGTGAATCAGATTCTAGAAGACATGCTCAGAGCCTGTGTCATCTCCTTTGGCATGAAATGGGAAGACTGCCTTCCATTTGCCGAGTTCTCTTACAACAACAGCTTTCAAGCAAGTGCAGGCAAAGCACCGTTTGAAATTCTCTATGGCAGAAAGTGCCGTACCCCTCTCAACTGGTCTGAAACAGGCGAACGTCAACTTCTTGGCAATGACTTGATCTCAAAAGCCGAAGAGATGTGCAAAGTCATACGTGAGAATCTCAAGGCCGCTCAGTCGCGTCAGAAGAGCTACTATGACGGCAAGCATCGTGATTTGGTTTTCAACATTGATGATCACGTCTATCTCCGTGTGTCTCCGATGAAAGGCACCCAAAGATTCGGTATCAAAGGAAAGCTTGCTCCTAGATACGTCGGGCCTTTCAAGATTCTTGGCAAAAGAGGCGACCTAGCCTATCAACTTGAGCTCCCTCCCAACTTCGCAAATGTTCATGATGTCTTCCATGTGTCTCAACTTCGCAAATGCTTCAAGGCACCTGAGCGCATGATTCCGTTTGAAGAGATTGATCTTCAACAAGACCTGTCCTACCGAGAGCACCCAGTTGCCATTCTCGAAGAAACCGAATGCAAGACCCGCAACAAGTCCATCAAATTCTTGAAAGTCAAGTGGTCACATCACACCGACCGAGAAGCTACCTGGGAACGAGAAGATCATCTTCGTTCCGAGTACCCTTCCTTTTTCCTGTCCTAGATCTCGGGACGATATCTTTTTGTAGTAGAGGAGAGTTTGTAATGCCCCGGATGTAATACTTTCCCTTTTGGGCATATAATATATCTCCGGCTTCATCTATTTCCATTCCGGGTTCTTTGTCTTTCGGGTTTTCGTCGTTTGGTTGTGTGAGTGTGTGGCATTCATTCATATCATGTAGACATGTGCATTGCATTGCATTTGTGTTGTCGGTTGCATCCGGTTCCACGTGTTTCTTCCCGTTGTCCGTTTCGCGTTCCGGAGCTCCCTCACGTGTCCGTGACATCCCGTAGGCCTACTTTGTTGTTTGGGCGTGTAACGTTACCGGTGTGCCGCGAGGTTGTTGTGTGTGTTGTTGTTTTGTTGTGTGCAACCCGCCTCTCAAATCTCGTCTCGTTTGGACTCCGTTGGCTATCCCATCAGTTATTCGTGTGGGTCCAAAGTGCCTTCGCTTTGTGTCCCAGAAACACCCCTACAGCTGCTACTACTCTCTCCTAAGCCCTTCTAAACTACCCCCGCGATCGGATCCGTCGGATCTCGACCGGAGGGCTCCTAAACACCCCCAAATCCCCTAACCCTAGCTACCTGCTATATAATAGACCCTAGTCTATTTGGGCATCTAGCTTCTTCCTCCTCCTTCCCTAAAAATTCCGGATCTAGCCCCCTTCCCACTGCCACTTGGCAGCCTCCACCGCAAAATTCGCGCCGGCCTCTGCAGCCTCGAGGGCGCCGCCGCGTCGTTCGCCTGGAAACGGTCGGGAGTCTTCCCTCAACCTGATTCAGATCGGGTCAACGACCACGACCGAGCGGCTCCCCTCGTCGCTTCGTCCGGGCCAGATCGATCGCCCCTCCGAGCCAGCTGGGCTCGATCGCCCCAGCCGTCGCGTCTCCTCTCCGTCAGGCCGGGGTCCCCACTTCACCGCACCGCGTTTTTGCGGGGCCGACCGCACTTCCCAGGCCATCGCCCTCGCCAGCCAACCGGGCCGGCCTCGCCACCCCGTCGGGCCGCGCCAGGCTCGACCGCACCGAAGCCCAGAGAGCCGGGCCGCTCTTCCCAGGCCGCGCCACCGAGCCGCCGGCGTCTCCTTCGGGCCGCAAGCCCCAGGCGGCTGCTGTGGGCCGCCGCCTCACCCGCCAGGTGGCCGCCGCCTCCGCGGGCCTCCTTCGCTTCCCAGCCGGCCCGAGACCCCAGCAGGCCGGATCCGTCTTCCGAGCCGCCTGGGCCTCTCCTCCAGACGGGCCGCCGCGCCAGATCCGTTGGCCCGAGCCCGTTCCTGTTCAGATCTAAGGTTGTTCCAGTTTTTCCCTAAGTCCCTGTTTTGTTATTCTGTGATGCAATCTTTCAACTGCTCTAACTTTTTGTGCATAGCTTAGTTTTGCGCAAATGAGATGTCCAGACGTTCGTGGAGACTTGCTCTACGTTTTGTCTGTTGTTGTCATGCATGTTAGAGATCATCTAGGTGCTTGTTTTGCTGTTACAAGAGTGCATCGTGATATAAACTGCTGCTATGTGATGTTTTTATGCCATCTTTGCCATGTGATATCTTCTAGCTCGTTTGTCCGAATGATGCAAATGACATGTCCACGTGTTCGTCTTGCCATGCTCTACATGTTGTATGTGCTAGGTAGCATGATAGATTTATTATTGCCTTGTTATCATCGTTGCAAAGTGCCATGTGGCTGTGATGTTTTTTCACTTGTTATGAAATGCCATCTTGTTGAGCTCGTTGCTATCGTTGTGTTTACCTCCATGAAGCATGCTTGTGTGTTTCGGTATCACCTTCATGTGAACTTTGATGAGGTGCTTACCACTTGCCATGTTTAGTTTCGAGGTGACTTAAACATGCTCTTTTAGATGCTATGATGATATTGCTGTTTTAGGACTTAGTGGTTTTTCACTAAGTCTGAAATCTGTAACGTTCCGATGCCATGTTCGTGTGATGTTCTAGGACAAAGCATAATAGTTTTGGAGTGGATCTTGATTGTTCCTTGTAGTATATATTGTTGTTTTTCCATTCATGTCCTCACATGTCTATTTAAGTGGCTGTAGCATGTTTATCTTTTGCTCCAAAGTTTCAATAAAATTCTGCTGCCAGAATTTTATTGTCAAGTTCAATATGTCCAAGATCATTGCTATTGATCCGTGGCTTCGTTGGGGGTGCACCTTTGGACTTAGTTGCTGTAGTATATGTCTAGTTTGTGTTCATGTCCTTTTCCATGATATTTGAGTGCTGTAGCTCAATTATTTTGAGCTCCGAAGTTGCTATGTTGCTGCAATTTTCAGCTTTCGCTCATTTCTTGTTTCGGGCATAACTTTTAGCCCGTAACTCCGATTTCAGCGAATCTTACATGAAACTTGATTGTTTTTCTATGTAGAATCATAATATGTTATTGTTATCATGTTTTGAGGTGTTTTGCTTGAGTGATATTTTCCGTGCTCCATGTGCATCCTTAGTGCATCCATCATGCATCCATCATTTTTGAGTGCGCATTGCATCTTGTTGATTTGTGTTTGGCGTGATTGTTTTGTTTAGAGCCGGAAGCCGAGACTGAGTTCGAGTACGAGCACGAGGTTTCCAACGAAGTTGAGTACGAGGACCCTTCTTACGATCCGAACGACTTCTCTTCAGGCAAGATGACCGAACCCCGATAACATTACTATCTTTGCCTATTGCTAGTAGTCTCGATCTATAGTTTTGCCTCGATGCCCATGATCTTATTGTCAGCCTCCTACTTGTAAACCATTGCCATGTTTAACCAACCTACCTATGCAAAATGTTGCTTGGCTAAGTACGCTTCGCTCAGCCCCTTCTTATAGCGTTGCTAGTTGCAGGTGAAGATCGAAGATGCTTGCTTCATGTTGAAGTTTGGTTGGGTTATATCACACTATATAAATGCTTTAAATGAAATCATCTATATATTGGCAAGGGTGGAAGGCTAAGCCTTTTGCTTGGTGATTTGTTCCACTCATGCCGTTAGGAACCGTATAAACCGGTGTTATGTTCCTTGATTATGCGTTCCTAACACGGTTGGGGTGTATGGGACCCCCTCGATAAACCGCTAAGTGCTAAGTCTTTTCCAGCAAGTCCCAACATTGGTACTATTTGCCTAATAACAAACTAAACTTGCATAGGGAGTTATAAACCCTTTTTCTTAATTCAACAACCCGGGCCAGTGCTCCACATGAGTGTTGGTCCAAACTGGGGGTTACGCGGGGCCACCTCGAGGAAACTCAAGGTCTGGTAAAAACCTGTGGGATCGCCCATCCGGACGTGGCCTGAGACGAGATACGCGCGGCTACTATCAGGGTGTCGGCACGCCGGGAGGATTTGCTGGATTAGCCTTACCTTAGTTCGGTATATCTTGAGCACGGGATTCCGAGGATACTCGGGTCTTCCCACTTTGGAGTTGCGACTCCGCAGATCGTGGGCTTGTAATGGGTCAAGTTGGAACACCCCTGCAGGGTTTGAACTTTCGAAAGCCGTGCCCGCGGTTATGTGGCAGATGGGAGCTTGTTAATATCCGGTTGTAGATAACTTGACACAATGTTTCTAATACACTACCAGCGTGTGTTCCGTGACTGTCAATTTCCGAATAGGGATTCGGGAGTTGAACACGGAGGGGTTATGTTTGTGGAGCTTGTAGCTAGGATCACTTCGTGATCACTTCTCGCCGAGGCCTTCTCTTCTCGCTCTCACTCACGTAAGCTAGTTGCTAGTTGCTGCTGCAGACACTTATTCTTTTCTTCAGCCGTTATCCTCTCCCAAAGGCTTAAATAGTCTTGTTACCCGGTAACGGGATTGCTGAGTCCTCTGTAGCTCACAGTTACTTCACCACACCAGATGCAGGTCCAGCGGTGAGCTATCCAGGTGATGGCACCGAGCTGGATTGGGAGTTCGACGAGGAGCGTAGTCGGTACTATGTGCGATACCCGGATGATCAGTAGTGGAGACTCCTACTAGGATTCGATCCGCCTGTGGATGTTATTTAAGTTTGGTATCTTGCATTTGGATTTTGCCCTTAGAGGGTTGTGATGTTCTCAATGTATGATGATTGAGACTTGAATTGTAATTGTGTGACGTGGCGAGTGTAAGCCAACTATTTTTGTTTACTATCCCCTCTTTTACATGAGATGTGCAAAGATTACCAAACTTGAGATCATTCTAGGATGGATTTATGCCTTTAAGTCGTGCCTCGACACGTAGGAGGTATAACTCCATCCTGGGCATTACATGGGGTAACCAACGAGGGGCGAGAAGCCATCAGGTACGTAGGCTTATATAGGAGGAAGGAGGGCACCGGGGGCCTAACGTGGGACCCACGAGGCAGGGGGCGCCCCCACCCTCGTGGGCACCTCGTGGCCCCTACTCCATGGTTCTCAAGTCTCCCGTGCGTGATTTTCTCCAAAAATATCTCTCCCGAAGGTTTCATTCCGTTTGGACTCCATTTGATATTCCTTTCCTGCAAAACCCTGAAAGAGGCAAAAAACAACAATCTGGACTGGGCCTTTGGGTTAGTAGGTTAGTCCCAAAAATAATATAAAAGTGTATAAAAAAGCCCAATAAACATCCAAAACATCATAAATAATAGCATGGAACAATAAAAAATTATAGATACGTTGGAGACGTATCAAGCATCCCCAAGCTTAATTCCTACTCGTCCTCGAGTAGGTAAATGATAAAAACAGAATTTTTGATGTGGAATGCTAACCAACATAGTTTTTCAATGTAATTCTCTTAATTGTGGCATGAATGTTCAGATCTGAAAGATTCAAGACAAAAGTTTATATTGACATAAGAAATAATAATACTTCAAGCATACAAACAAAGCAATCATGTCTTCTCAAAATACTATGGCTAAAGAAAGTTATCCCTACAAAATCATATAGTCTGGCTATGCTCCCTCTTCATCACACAAAATATTCATATCATGCACAACCCCGATTTCAGCCAAGCACTTGTTTTCATACTCTATTCTTTCAAACCTTTCAACTTTCACGCAATACATGAGCGTGAGCCATGGACATAACACTATGTGGAATAGAGAGGTGGTTGTGGAGAAGACAAAAAGGAGGGAGATAGTCTCACATCAACTAGGCGTATCAACGGGCTATGGAGATGCCCATCAATAGATATCAATGTGAGTGAGTAGGGATTGCCATGCAACGGATGCACTAGAGCTAAATATGTATGGAAGCTCAACAAAAGAAACTAGTGGGTGTGCATCCAACTTGCTTGCTCACAAAGACCTAGGGCATTTGAGGAAGCCCATTGTTGAAATATACAAGCCAAGTTCTATAATGAAAATTCCCACTAGTATATGAAAGTGACTAAACATGAGACTCTCTATCATGAAGAGCATGGTGCTACTTTGAAGCACAAGTGTGGAAAAAGATAGTAGCAATTGTCCCTTTTTCTTTTCTTTTTTTTCTCTTTTTTTGGGTCTTTCTTTTTTTCTTTGGCCTTTCTTTTTCCCTTTTTTGGAGGGGCTTTCTTGATTTATCCTTTCCTCACATGGGACAATGCTCTAATAATGATGATCATCACACTTTCATGGAATTACAACTCGATACTAGAACAAGTATGACTCTATATGAATGCCTCCGGCGGTGTACCGGGATGTGCAATGAATCAAGAGTGACATGTATGAAAAATTATGCATGGTGGCTTTGCCACAAATACGATGTCAACTACATGATCATGCATGTCAATATGACAATATGAAGCGTGTCATATGAACGGAACGGTGGAAAGTTGCATGGCAATATATCTCGGAGTGGCTATGGAAATGCCATGATAGGTAGGTATGGTGGCTGTTTTGAGGAAGATATATGGTGAGTGTATGGTACCGGTGAAAGTTGCGCGGTACAAGAGAGGCTAGCAATGATGGAAGGGTGAGAGTGCGTATAATCCATGGACTCAACATTAGTCATAAGAACTCATATACTTATTGCAAAAATCTACGAGTCATCAAAACAAAGCAATCAACGCATGCTCCTAGGGGGGAGGTTGGTGGGAGTTAACCATCGCGCGCCCCCGACCTCCACACAAAGGTTGACACTTTACAAATACCTCATTCTCTAACTTCGTCACATAGCGGTTCACCATACGTGCATGCTACGGGAATCACTAACCTTAACACAAGAATTTCTCAATTTTATAATAACTCCACTGGCATGACTCTAATATCACTATCCTCATATCTCGAAACAATTATCAAGCATCCAACTTCTCATCATATTCAATGCACTTAGTGTGAAAGTTTTTACTACATTGATATTGGATGTCTATCATGTGAAGGCTAGTTTTATAGCCAAAGCAAATTACCATGCTTTTTTAATAGACTCTCAAATGGATATAACTGAAGCATGAGAGATCAACAATTTCTACAAAATATAATCACCACCGTGCTCTAAAAGATATAAGTGAAGCACTAGAGCAAAAACTATTCAACTCAAAAGATATAAGTGAAGCACATAGAGTGTTTTGTCAATTCCTAGGCCATATTTTACTCTCTCAAATAGATGTGTCCAGCAAGGATAATTGTGGCAAACTAAAAAGCAAAGACTCAAATGACACAAGACGCTCCAAGTAAAACACATATCATGTGGTGAATAAAAATATAGCTTCGAGTATAGTTACCGATGGATGAAGACGAAAGAGGGGATGCCTTCCTGGGGCATCCCCAAGCTTAGGCTTTTGGTTATCCTTGAATTTTACCTTGGGGTGCCTTGGGCATCCCCAAGCTTAGGCTCTTGCCACTCTTTGTTCCATAGTCCATCAAAGCAATACTCAAAACTTGAAAACTTCACAACACAAAACTTAGACAAAAATCTCGTGAGCTCCGTTAGTATAAGAAAGCAAACCACTACTCAAAGGTGATGCAATGAATTCATTCTTTTTTTTATAATGGTGTTAAACCTACTGTATTCCAACTTCTCTATGGTTCATACTCCCCAATACTACTCATAGATGCATTGAAATAAGCAAACAACACATGAAAAACAGAATGTGTCAAAAACAGAACAATCTGTAGTAATCTACAGTTTTTGCATACTTCTGTAACTCCAAAAAAAAAAAATAAGTTGGTAAACGTGAGGAATTTGTCTATTAATCATCTGCAAAAAGAATCAACTAAATAGCATGCTCCAGTAAAATCTGGCGACCATTCTAGCGAGCGCTAACGATTCTGTTTTTCACAGCAAGATCATATAAACTTCACACAAGTCTTCTCAAAGGTTCTACTTGGCACAAACACTAATTAAAACACAAAACCACATCTAAAAAGAAGCTAGATGCAATATTTATTCCTAAACAGAAGCAAAAAATAAATATAAAAATGGGTTGCCTCCCAACAAGCGCTATCGTTTTACGCCCCTAGCTAGGCACGATACATGGATAGATATAGGGAATGCCATAATGATACGATATATCGCGAAAACTCATCTCATATTCCCTACGTTCAGCAACAAGTTTCCTTTGTGGCAAGCAAAAGTAATCAAAAGGGCTAAATTTAACGGGACAAAAGTCCCCCATATCAAGCTCAGGAGGAATAGGTTCCTCTTTTGGCCCTTTATAGTGAACAACCAATTCATCATTATAGGCATTCTTTTGGCAGAAGGTCATGAGCCTTCGCTCAAGGGAGAAGCCTAACCCATTGTTTTGAATAGAAAAATCATCATTCAAGTCAGAAATTCTATCAACCAAGACATCGGTAGGAACCTTTTTTCTAAGGTTTTCATTAAAAGCAACATGATCACGAGATCGTAACCGCATTATGTTTTCTTGATTAAATAAGATAGCCTCTATGGGAGGTCGGCCAGCATCTACCCCGTAATGAGCAAAAAAAATTGGTCTCTTTCATGATAAATCTAAATTCATGAGCCAAAAAGATAGTAGCTGCACGCTTAACAGAAGAATGCTCAATGTTGGAAAATTCAAGAAAGATTCTCTGGATACAGGGATGCATATGGATAAATTGCCTTTCAATTTCAACTACAAGCATAGATATGGCATCCGCAAGGCTACTAGTTCTGTGAAGAATAGAGCCACCCATGGTGGGCAAAGCACCGACACAAGTAAAGAAGTCTTGAAGAACTCATTTTCCAATAATATTACCACTACCAACCCGGAACTTCTTAATATGTAAAGTGGTAGTTTCATCCGGAGGGTCAACATAGACGTACCCCTCAACATTACTACCCTTCTCGATAAAATCTTCCCCACCATCTCAGACATGAGGGCAAGCGAGCGATAAACACACGGCAGAAGAAGGGCAAATAAAACGGCAAGGGTGAAGTGGGGGAGAGGAAAACGAGAGGCAAAAATGTAATGCGAAGGATAAGGGTTTGTGATAGGTACTTGGTATATGACTTTTGCGTAAGCCTCCCCGGCAACGGCGCCAGAAATTCTTCTTGCTACTTCTCGAACTTGCGTTGTATTCCCTCGAAGAGGAAAGGGTGATGCAGCACAGTAGCGTAAGTATTTCCCTCAGTTTTTGAGAACCAATGTATCAATCCAGTAGGAGACCACGCGCGAGTCCCTCGCATCTGCACCAGCAAATAAGAACTTCGCAGCCAACGCGATAAGGGGTTGTCAATCCCTTTCCGATCACTTACGAAAGTGAGATATGATAGAGATGATAGTTTGATGTTTTTGGTATTTTTGGATATAAGAACAAAAAGTAAAAGCGGGAAAAGTAAAGTAGATTGTAGATTGATATGTTGAGAATAGACCCGGGGGCCATAGTGTTCTCTAGTGGCTTCTCTCATGATAGCGATATTCTACGGCGGGTAAACAAATTACTGTCGAGCAATTGATAGAAAAGCGAATAATTATGAGACTATCTAGGCATGATCATTATATATAGGCATCACGTCCGAGACAAGTAGACCGAAAAGATCCTGCATCTACTACTATTACTCCACACATCGACCGCTATCCAGCATGCATCTAGAGTATTAAGTTCATAAGAACGGAGTAACGCCTTAAGCAAGACGACATGATGTAGAGGGATAAACTCAAACATAATGATATAAACCCCATCTTTTTATCCTCGATGGCAACAATACAATACGTGCCTTGCTGCCCCTATTGTCACTGGGAAAGGACACCGCAAGATTGAACCCAAAGCCAAGCACTTCTCCCATTGCAAGAACTATAGATCTAGTAGGCCAAACCAAACCAATAATTCGAAGAGACTTGCAAGGATATTATAATCATACATAAAGAGTTCAGAAAATAACCAAATATTTCTCATAGATAATCTTGATCATAAACCCACAATTCATCGGATCTCGACAAACACACCGCAAAAAGAGATTACATCGAATAGATCTCCTCGAAGACCGAGGAGAACTTGGTATTGAGATCCAAAGAGATATAAGAAGCCATCTAGATACTAGCTATGGACTCGAAGGTTTGTGGTAAACTACTCACAACTCATGGTGAGGCGATGATGATGGTGTAGAAGCACTCTGTGGTAGATCCCCCCTCCGGCGGAGCTCTGGAATAGGCCCCAAGATGGGATCCCACGGGAACAGAAGGTTGCGGCGGTGGAACTAGGGTTTCCTCTGTTGTTCTGATAGTTTCGGGGTACGTAGGTATATATAGGAGGAAGGAGGGCACCGGAGGCCAGACGGGGTGCCCACGAGGCAGGGGGCGCGCCCTATAGGGGGGCGCCCCCCACCCTCGTGGACGCCACGTCAGCCCTACTTCGTGGTTATCAAGTCTCCCGTGCGTATTTTGCTCCAAAAATATCTCTCCCGAAGGTTTCATTCCGTTTGGACTCCGTTTGATATTCCTTTTCTGTAAAACCCTAAAACAGGCAAAAAAACAGCAATCTGGACTGGGCCTTTGGGTTAGTAGGTTAGTCCCAAAGATAATATAAAAGTGTATAACAAAGCCCATTAAACATCCAAAACATCATAAATAATAACATGGAATAATAAAAAATTATAGATACGTTGGAGACGTATCAAGGATTCGATAGGCAAAAAAACATTTGGATAGCAATCTACATCTGTAGCAAAATGAAGAATCTCATAAGCTGACATCAAATCATCTGGCAAAGTTACTTGCAAAACTTCTAATTTAGAGAAAATTCACCAAGATCAACATCAGATGAGTTATTATAAGAAAAAAGCTTCTGCAAAAGTAGTGCAACATTTTGATAGATTACTATCATGCAAGGACTTCGGAATTTTTTAGTTGAATAAGAAACCAAACATTTCGGTAGATTACTATCAAATTCCTTCAGCTGCTCAAATCAACTAGTCAATGAAAGAATTGCAGTGTCAACCATGACTAGAAAGTAACGCCGAAGGATTCCATAGTCGGCTGTTGTATTTCTTCATCTCGATCAATAGTTTCACCAAATTGCTTCTTCCCTTTACTCTGACGTTTTGTTGGAAATTTTGGCTCTATGTCCATAACACCTTTTGCAATCTCAGTACTACTCCCTCCGTCCCATAATGTAAGACGTTTTGTGACACTAGTGTAGTGTTAAAAATGTCTTACATTATGGGACGGAGGGAGTAGAATCAAAGCCTTCATTTTTTGTACTCCTCATAATATGAGATGACCTCTTCAATGTGTTTGAGAGTAGCATTGATGCACACAATATTTTCCTGTAAAAAAATTCTGACCATATTTACAGACAACAAAACACAATACCAGATAACTATACCAACTAAAGTTTCAAAAATCCTCAACCGCACCGACGAAAGATTGAGCATCACTTACTGCCGATGGGTCATTAGTAGAAGCCTTCCGCTAGTTCCTGCAAAGTTAGTCTTGTCTGGGGAGTTTAGAACCCGATAGGTTCCATGATCTTTATTAGACTCTCCCAACGAGTACTAGACAAAGATTTGACAGTAAGTTTTTGAACATTCTCAAGCAAATCCTACCCCCTCGAGTAGAACGCGAAAATAATATGTATACCCATTATGATAGCACCGAACAATGTAATAGCTTGTTTGCAAGATCTTGCCATATCACAAAGAGTGAGATTCAAACTATGACATGCACATGGCATATATAAATGCTTTGTGTTAATTTCAAGCAAATGATTCTGAATAGCTTTGCCTTCTCCGTTCATATTGGAACCATTGTTATAACCTTGACTTCTCACATCGGAGACGTCTAAATCAAGAGAACCCAATGTATCCATCAATACCTTAAAACCCACAATTGAGAGATGTCATTAATCTTTAAGAACTCTAGGAAAAAAATCCTCCACTCTCAGAAAGTTACTTGACATGTTTCACACAATGCACACTTAGATTCACTTGTTCTTCATGGCCCACATCGGTGGTACAATCCATGACAATAGATAATGATGATGATGAGTTACCACGAAATTAACTTTCTCTCACCATCAATAAAAAAATTGAAATTAACTCATTCTGAATATTGTGGCCTAGATAATGATGATGAATTTCACTATTTTTAATGTGCCTGATGCATTTCTGCATCACATGATCGGATTTAGCAATCATTCTAATCGTGCCCGGAAAATCACCATTATTATCTTGATATAACTTCTCATTTGATCCTCGAAAAGCCAAATTAAGTTTTGCAAGAAACTTCAAATAAAAACTATTCTCACAAACATGTCTCCAACGCTCCTTTACTCTATAATTTCTATTCACGTCATCATAAATTGTTTTTTTGCTTATAATCAATCTAAGTTCATTTCATGTATTCATGTTTGTTAAATGCTCAACACTACTCTTATGTTATTTGAGTTTCCTACCCAAACACTTATAGTCACTCAATCCATGAGACGTTAGCTGCCAGCGTCGGGGGATGCCCTCCTTCCTTGCCATGCTCCTGTCCCGTGAGACCCAAGTCCAACCACCAGTACTACTTATCTCTGACAAAATCTCATCGATTTGCGTTGGGTGGAGCCGTCGCAGATTAGAAAAATGAGAGAGAAATGGGAAGTTGTGCCTGTACTACCCAACTATTCCAGTGGTGGGCCCATACCCCTGCATATTTGTTTCGTATTGTTTTCTTTTGTTTCAATGCTACCATGTAGTCCATCTAATTCGTAGCCAATGATAGCACGGCTTGTGCCGGGAGCAACTGCCGCCCGATCTATCCACGCATTCCCCAAAATAAGCACAAGAACTCAAGTATAGGACGTTGACATGATCGGCTAATGAACTTAAAAAATAATGTGAACTTATTAACAAAATGTTTACCTTTTGATGAGTTTTAAACTAAAAATCGAATGTTTTGTTAGGATGTTATGTTCATGTGTGCGGGACAAGAGTTCACTTCATTCGGGAAGGTCCACTTCATCAGTGGGAATTTTCATCATTTTAATAGGAAGAAACGAAAATTCGTGTGAATGAAGTAGACATGGCCCATCCGTTTGAAAAAATAACGTTCTCGTGGGGAAAGGGAACTTTTGCACGCTATAGTGAACTTCCCGACATGTGCAGTAAACTTCAAGAAGAAAAAACAAGTGAATTGCATGTGCGCAACTAGTTTTCGTTCTATTTTTGCAACGACTTCTAATTTTGTGTCTGAATGATAGACCATATACCATTAGAAAGATATTAATTAGACGTGACTTTTCATACAAAAGGTATTCACACAAAAATTATGGTTCGATAGCAGTTTTGAAGATACTAAATTTCACATATAAAACTTTTTTGCAATAATTTTCAGAACAATTCATCACAATGACACACATCTGTATAGAAAAATGGTTTTGTACCCCTGAAAGTAAACGTAGAGGCAGTGGTACACACAAGCGAAATCGTGGCGTGACCCTGCCTAGCCTGTGACGAAAACACTTAGGTTTCATGGTAAAACTTGGGGGAGACTAGCATATAATCTCACATTAGGTGAGATCAATAAGATCAACCAAAAAATAAAGTCATATTTAAGCATCTCAAAAAGTTCTGAAATTATTTGAAACCATATTTGTGAAGTGTGTGTACAAGATTCAAAAAAGACAAATTTGAATGTGAATAGTGCAACTTTGGGTGAATTTAATTTTGACACTTTTCACCTAAAATTGCCGCTATTCACATGTTTTGTATTTTTAAAAAATTGATCTCACCTAATGTGAGAGCCTATACTAGTCTCCACCGACTCGGACATGGCCGTAAAAAATTTAAGCTTCCTTAGCCTAGCCCACCTTGGTTTGCCCAACTTAGAGCAACTCTAGCAGAGCCCGCAAAAGTCGCAAACCCGCAAAATTCCGACGAGTATACAGGCTCGGTCCAATTTTTTGGCCAGAACAGACTCCGTATACTCGCCCGGCCCATAATTTTTTTACCGCGGCCCACAAACCGCAACCAGCAGTATATCTACGGGTTCGCGATGCATATGCGTGTCTGAACCCTATCCCCCCGCCGCCGCGTCTCGCTGCAATTCCCCACTCCCCTCCTCACATTTCTCGCCGCCGGTGAGCCCCTTCCGCCTCCAACCGCATGTGAAGTTCCGGCGGGGGCCGCAACCCCGAGCGCGAGCGGCGTGTCCGCTCAGACGGCGCGAGGAAGCGTTGTGCGAGGAAGTGGACGAACAAGGGCCTCGAGCCGCCGCCGAGCTTCCTCGTCCGCGAGACGGAGGAATATGACGGTCGGCAGGGGCATGCGCCCTCCTCGGCCACGAGCTCGTCCTCCGCCACGAGATCTTCCCATGCCGCGAGCTCTTCCTCTTTCGACGTGAGGCTTCTCCTCGTGAAGAGGGAGTGGTCGAAGGAGCCTGAGGAGATCGAGGTCGTCGCCGTCAAGCAGGAGCCAGTGGAGATCGAGCACCGAGGGGTCGTCGGGCCCGAAGATTTCGTGGCCGATTTCAACGCAGTCGCGGCCGCCATTGCCGAGCGGAGTTTGCGCAAGGAGGTGGAGCGCTGGCGCCACGAGGAGGAGATCGAAGCCCTCTACTTCAACCAGGCGGTCACGGTGAGCCTTGCCGCGAAGGACAAGGACGACGAGTGGCGGCTCATCCGCGAGGAGCAGAGGGAGAAGTTCATCGACCTGGTCAGCTCCGACGAGGACTAGAGCTCCTCCACCGCGTGCCGTGTCGTCCTCGGCCGCGAGCTCATCCATTTTGGTATATCGGCCTCGGCCTCGCCGCCGCGAGATCCCCACCCCCCTCTAGTAGTAGTAGTAGAATGTAGTATGTATGATAAGGTAGTATGTGATGATGAACTATGAATGATCATATAGTATGATGAACTAGTGTGGTTGCAATTTCTTCAGTGAAGTTATTTTTTTTCAAATTATGCAGTTTTATATACAGTTTCTGTTCTGCCGCGCACGTTTTCGACCCGCAAACGAGATCTTCGTCGAACTGTAAATGACTTATGTGGGTCGGGATTTTGTGGGGTCTGCTAAAGATGCTCTTACTGTGTGTAGCAGGGAAGTATAAGGTGCTCACGAGCCTCCCGAGCTCCCGTGGCCGTGATACGAGCTCCCATGGACGGTTGGGTTTCATCCAACGATTACAAACGGAGTTGCTGGACCCACACGTAATTATCAGAATCATAGGGGATTATTATTATTTCATTTTTTTCATGGCTCCTCAGATGAAAGTTGGATGTTAGATCCTACGCCCCGTCAATTGCTTTAAGTTTTCATCTATCATTCTTCTGGTTTCCTTTCCTTTTTCTTCTCACGCTCTTACTTTTACGAGCGCGACGGACAAACGATATACTACTATAGTTGCAGTGTGTGTGCAACTGTAGTTCTGCCCAATACGGTGTGTGTGCAACTGTAACTACACAAGGCATACGAGGTTGTAGTTGCAAATAGGAAAAATAGAACTGAAACAAACTACGTAAAACATAACTAAGAGAAAAAAAGGAACTGATGCCGAGCATCCTACGGCTATCTCCATGTACACCGTCATAGCTCCTCAAGCCCCAAGTGGACCTACCGGACTTAAGGTGAACTCGCTCCTCTTCGAGGGTTACATGAATATCATTTGGACTTGGTCACTACCTCACCACGGAACATCGTGCATCTTTAGGTACAAGGACGACCATCTACATGAAGCCGGGGAGCACCACCAAGTCCACATGGAGACGCACGAGAAGAAGGAGGAAAGGAGCGACACAAACGAAGAAGGGCATGTCCAGTCCGGAACGAGCGGTACTACCGCCTACAAGCGGTACTACCGCTCCCATGCGGCACTACCGCCTACAGGTGGTACTACCGCTCCCAAGTGGTACTACCGCCCGAGGTCCGGTACTACCGCCCTGCCTGTGCATAGCCGCGGGCATTTGGCCTTGTATCCCTCTCCACTTACCCCTTCGTGGCATAGACTATAAATAGACCACCCCCACCTTCTTTCTAAAGTTTAGCAAAGTATTTTGATAGACATTGAGAGCTTTGCTCCTTGTATCCCCTCCTCTAGGAGATCAAGACCTCCCAAGGGAGAAGAATCCTTGTGGATTGCAAGACCTCCCAAGGGAGAAGAATCCTTGTGGATTGCAAGACCTCACCTCCTCTAGGAGTGGGATGAACTAGTTACCTTGTATCTTTCCTTTTGTTGTTCTTAAATCATTGTGAACTCTTGCATGTTTTTGGATCTAGCATATGTGTGATTGGATCTAGTCAATTTGAGTGTTTTCCTTCTCTTGTGTTCATCTTGTTCTTGGGGATTCCCCTCCAATTCGTAAAAGATCTCCACCTAGGGTTCCACCCTACAACATCATGGTATCTAGAGCTATGGTTTCTCACGAAATTGGAGCCCCCCTTCGTGTTTTCTAGCCTTGTTTTGTTGTGTTCTTGCCCAATTTCGAAAATCCCCACCAAAAATAGCCCCAATTTTTTTTGTGATTTGTTGGTTTGATGATGTTTTGTTGGATTTGATCCATGGATTTGCTTGGTTTCGAGTGGATCTAGCATCTCCCCAAGTTTCACCACTTTCCATCCACGAAATCCATCCAATTTCGCCCCCGAAATCATCCATTTCCGCCCCAAATTCGCCCCGATCCCGATCTGCGAAGTTTTTCCCGACACTAGCGGTACTACCGCTCATCCAAGCGGTACTACCGCCCTCCAAGCGGAACTAAATTTTTACTTCCGCCCAACCAAAGCGGTACTACCGCCCCGCACATTTTCAGCCTTCCGAGTTTCACCGTTTTGACCATAACTAATTCATCCGAAGTCCGATTTTGACGTTCTTTAGCTCGTTTTGAAGCTATTGACATCCCCCATACCACAAAAATACTACCATCATCATTTGACTCCATCAAATTTTCTCAAATTTAGCATGTTTGCCTAGTCCCTCCACCATATCATCCGCATAGCCACCATACCTTTCCGCAACCTAACCATTTTGCTTCCCTTAGCATTTGTGGTTGTTTGAGTTGTGACTTGAGTCTCCTAAGGTGTTTCGGCTACTTCGGGACGAGTGCTTCTTCATCAACCACCACCACCACTTCCGCATTGTCATCTTCGACACAACCACCACCGCTTATCCGCTACCACCATTTGACATTTGGCCTTTGAGATTTTGAGTTGTGGTTTTTCCGTTTCCTAAGGTGTTTCGGCTAATTAGGAACGGGTCACCAAGGACAACACCGCCTCTCATCATCATCATCGGACGGTTACCTCGACGACACCATTGTATATACCCCTTGCAATTGCATTGTTAACACCTAGCCCATTTTGCGTCACTTGCCCATCGAGACTAGCCATTTGAGTATTGCCGGCAACGTTGCTTGTGCACATTAGCGGTCATCGATATACACCATCCATTGCATATATACCATATCATATTGGTGTCATCTTGCTATCATAGTACCATCCCTTGTGTCACAAGATTGTTCCCGCATATACACAATTGCTATC
Organism: Secale cereale; assembly: GCA_902687465.1. Lineage (NCBI taxonomy): Eukaryota > Viridiplantae > Streptophyta > Magnoliopsida > Poales > Poaceae > Secale > Secale cereale. The sequence continues at coordinate 47,271,220 of LR738714.1, read as the reverse complement.
TTGGTTTGTGCATAGTGGCCATAAAAAAAAGAATAAGCTTTTAAGCAAAAAGAGAAAGACAAAGAAGCTTGTAAGCAAGAGCCATAGCATCGCATCATATCATATCATACTTGATCATCTTGGATCATCTTGTGCTAAAAGCACCGGAACATCATACACATAGCATACTTGGGATAGAAAGTTCATACATTTTGCATCTTATAGGTTGTGCACAAGTGTCGTATCCGCCTATTGAGAAATCGTGCTAGCGTCTCTCTTGAGTTGTGCAACACGAGCGTTTTCCGTGGACTCCACATTTTGTGCTCATTCCTTGGTTGCACGACCCCATTTATCTATCCGTGTGTGTGTTTCCGTGTGCCACATTTTGATATTGGTCTACTTGTTTCACTTGCAAATTTGTGAATCTCTTTCAACATTATTGACTCTTTCAAACATTTTGCATCAAATTTTTGTGCCACTATCCTCACCGAGCTCCACCATAAGCCTTACTTGTGTAGGTGTGAGAATTGACAAGATCCGGTACCAATTGTGCTATTTCCTTGATACATTATTGAGTGATCATTGATCCATCTTCAACATTGGAAAGGTACATTTGGTCTAGTTCTTTCCTTTCTCCGACTCACATTTGCTCGAGTCTTGTGATGGATAGGCAAGGCATTCCATCTCCGGCAAGATCACATCGGCAACGACACCATCAACGACAAGAACGTGAAGGTCACGAGCTCAACATCAACAACCGCTCAACGACTTCACCATCTACCTTGGCATCTTCGCCAAGTGACTTCAAGGCATCTTCACCTTTGGACTTGCGGCATCTTCGCCGACTTGCACCTCAAGACAAGCTTCCCAAGCTCAAGTCCGCGACTTACACGAGCTACAACGACCACGAGATTCCTTTCTATGGGACTCAAGACCCCGAGGAGTATCTCGAGTGGGAGCGCTTGATGGACGACTACCTCACGCTACTTCAAGTTCCTCCCGAAGATCAAGTGAAATGCGCCACAAGAAACTTCCACGACCGCGCGTCGACATGGTGGATTCACACACCTTCGGAGAGCTACGACATGAGTTGGCCCAAGACGAAGAGAGCTATGCGGCGAGAGTTCGTGCCTCCTACTTACACGGAACATCTTCTTCGCCAATTGGAGAACACCATACAAGGATCCAAGTCCATCGACACGTACTTCAAGGAGATGAAGAAGGCCTTGCGACGTGCCGGCGTGGACGACCCCATTTGGATGAAGTTTTACTTCATGATGGGATTGGACAACGACATCTCCAAGACTATCTTCCTCAAGAACTACAAGTCCCTCGACGACAACTACATTGGTGCTCTCAAGGCGGAACAAGAACTCATGAAGGCCAAGACTTCTCCACCGCAAGCACACTTCTCGAAGACCAAGCTCCAAGATGGCGAGCATGAGGCTAGTACCACCACAATGTCCAAGCCCAATGAGCTCCAAGATGATGCTCCCAAGTTTGACTCCACCGCCATCCCTCTTTGTGGCATTGATGATGCCGAGTCTACTTCGACTCTTTTTCAAGATGGTGCGGCGCCGACTACGACTACGGAGCCATTCGAAGACCAAGTTTTGGAGGCGAGCGACTGGCGAGCGAGGATGATGCTTCCATCTTTGGAGGCGAGATTGATGATGTGCCATCTTCGGCCTTCATCCACGACGACGACTACGAGATGGTTGAGCATGGGATTTTCCCTTCGACCACGGCGACGTATGATGACTTGAGTGACTTTTGCCACCATATTGAGAGTGAGAGTGATTTCACCACTAGCCCCATATATGATGAGTTGCCACAATTCCCATGTGAGGAGAGCCACAACCCCCACCACTTGAGTGAGATGAGTGCCTCTACCATATGTGACATTGCGTGCACCTACCTTGAGGGAGTGAGTGAGCCACCACCACATAGAGAGTGAGGAAGTTGATAGGGCACATGAGGCCATTCACATTTCTAACAACTTTACCTCTACCTCTATTATGTATTCTCATTTGGTGCTAGGTCCCATATATGATGATGCGCCGATTCACGACGACTTCGTCCTCCCTTTGGACAAGACGATGGCCATGGTAGAATATGATGCGCCCCCACATGGTTCCATCAAGTTGATGATGATGACCACCATTTGGTCTTTCCCACCTCACCTACACCACATGAGTGGAATGAGAAAGGTAACAAAGGTGAAGGTGATGCTCTCGTCCCACTAGTGGACTATGTCGACATTGATTGCTTGCATGATGTTGATCCACCTATTACCATGCTTCGTGCTAGTATGATTTCCCCATGCGATGATTTACCCATTTATGATGAGTTTGATGATTGCCATGTGGAGTCTATTAGTTGTGATGCCATGTTGCATAGGATCTCTTGTGTTCATTCTTTAGGTCACATCATGTTTGATAATCCGCTTGACTTGTCATATGCTATGCATGAGATCACTCGTATGTCATATTTGCAATCTCTTCGTAGTAACTATGCATATGCCATTAAAGTAAATCCTATTTGTACTTGTGGCATAGATGACAAGCCTATGGTTATTGGCATTTGTTTTTCTTGTGATGATATTGAGATGCTTCCTTTGCATCATATCCATCATATGCCATGCCATGACAACCTAGCTTTGGACATGCATTGTTTTGGATGTTTTTCCACTTCTCCATATTATGGTCCCACTATTTCTCACTAGGAGACCCCCATAGTTTCCTCATACATATTAGGAGATTTTGATCCATCCCATCCATTGCATGATCCCCATACTTGTGTGCACAATATCCCCCCATGAATGAAAATGACATTGATGTGCCATATACTTGCATTCTCAATTTGTGTCATCATCGTGTTATACACAATAACTATTCATTCATGATGGATGACATGTTCTTATACCATGCATCAAATTTCTTTGAGCGATGCTTATCTTGTGCTAACTCACACATACACATACACATCATGATGGATGATGTGTACATTTACCACGCACACACTTTCTTTGGTTTGTGTCTCTTTTGTGTAGGTACCCACAAATACTTGTCAACCTCACAATCTCATGAGTTGACGAAACGAGCTCTAGAGAGCAACGACTACTTGGGATCCCGTGGACTATCCTTTCCGCCGTTCTCTTCGCGCAACCTCTACGCGCATCTCTTTTACTTAGCTCTCACACGAATATGGGATATTTACCACTTGTCATCTTATGCCCATTCTATCGTGTTCACTTTGCATGTTATGCCTCTTGCTATGAATTTGCCATGCAATTGTGACCCTTGCTTGCCTTTACACATGATTCACCATTATGCTACTTCTATGTGTATTTGCATGCTTGGTGGAGATACTTGTTGCTATTGCCATGTTTACATTGTGCCCCATGCAATTGATGAGACTTTGCTCACATCTTGCTTTCATGATTCTATTATGCCATGTGCATTATTCATGCCCACTATTTGCACACATGCCATGATTGCCATGATTACCTCTAGTAGATTGCATCTTCGCACTACTAGCTTACACTATTTGATTGCCATGATTGCTTGCTATGTTGCATCACCCATGTTCCACTCTTACTTGCTTTCTTGGGTTGATGACATCTATGTTCATGCTTTTCACATGATATATGTTGATCATTGTCAATTGTCTCCAATAGTTGCATCTCTCATATTCACTTGTTGTGAGTGCAACCATGCTATACTTGTTGATCTCGGAGACTTGGACACCTTACTTGTGATGCATGCTTGCTTGTTTGAGCTTAATGCCTTTGGTTGTTATCGCATCATATGCTTCCATACATTGCCATGTCCCCTTGTCCTTTCTTATGATAAGAATGATGAACATACTTGTTGGGTGACTCACCACACGAATAGGTTTTGCATCTTCGCTAACCTCATTTGTTTTTCCGAGTGTTTATCATGTTCTTTCATTTTGAAGGCTTCACAAGGCGGTACCATCATGAGGCATCTTGGGCATGTGAAGGCATACACGTTGCGCGACGACAACACCGTTTTCGACATCCTCATCAAGGTGCATTCCTTCCTAGTGAGCCATCCTCACATATGCTTGGATTTCATGGATGCACCACCGGTCTACCACTCTTGCCACGACTTTGAGGATGGGTATATCTATGCTCCATGGTCATATCATACCCATAACAAATTTGTATATTATGCATGGATTGACTCACATCATGATTGCCTTGTTGCATCTTGTATTCCCATGTCATCCATGATATATGAGATTTTTCATTTCCTTAGCAAATTTGTTGTGATCTTCCTTGGTGGACTCTTCATACATATTGATCACATTGCCAAGCATCAATTGCATGATCACATACTCACATTGAGCATCATTTACCATGTTCATGCTTTTGATACACAATCCCATTACGACATCATTTTGCACAATGGTAGCATTTGCAACTTCTTGCACAATGATCTTGATCACATGAATGCATTGTATGCCATGCTCTTTCATTTTGCTACAATTCATGCTCATTGCCACTACCGATTTATTTGGACGGACTCATGCTTAAATGATGGACACCTTGCGTCCGCTAACCATTGTATTTCCAAGTGTCCCTTGTGTTTGCTCTTTTTGCATGTCTACCATTCCGACGACATCTTGGAGTCGTCCAACTCCAAGTTCATCCATGCCTACCGTGTACATGATGATATGGTTCACGATCCGAGGACGGATCTTTCCCAAGGGGGAGGAGATGATGCGGAGCATCCTACGGCTATCTCCATGTACACCGTCATAGCTCCTCAAGCCCCAAGTGAACCTACCGGACTTAAGGTGAACTCGCTCCTCTTCGAGGGTTACATGAATATCATTTGGACTTGGTCACTACCTCACCACGGAACATCGTGCATCTTTAGGTACAAGGACGACCATCTACATGAAGCCGGGGAGCACCACCAAGTCCACATGGAGACGTACGAGAAGAAGGAGGAAAGGAGCGACACAAACGAAGAAGGGCATGTCCAGTCCGGAACGAGCGGTACTACCGCCTACAAGCGGTACTACTGCTCCCATGCGGCACTACCGCCTACAGGTGGTACTACCGCTCCCAAGCGGTACTACCGCCCGAGGTCCGGTACTACCGCCCTGCTTGTGCATAGCCGCGGGCATTTGGCCTTGTATCCCTCTCCACTTACCCCTTCGTGGCATAGACTATAAATAGACCACCCCCACCTTCTTTATAAAGTTTAGCAAAGTATTTTGATAGACATTGAGAGCTTTGCTCCTTGTATCCCCTCCTCTAGGAGATCAAGACCTCCCAAGGGAGAAGAATCCTTGTGGATTGCAAGACCTCCCAAGGGAGAAGATTCCTTGTGGATTGCAAGACCTCACCTCCTCTAGGAGTGGGATGAACTAGTTACCTTGTATCTTTCCTTTTGTTGTTCTTAAATCATTGTGAACTCTTGCATGTTCTTGGATCTAGCATATGTGTGATTGGATCTAGTCAATTTGAGTGTTTTCCCTCTCTTGTGTTCATCTTGTTCTTGGGGATTCCCCTCCAATTCGTGAAAGATCTCCACCTAGGGTTCCACCCTACAACAGGAACGTTCCGCACGAATCACGGCATGTCGATCCGATGGTTTAGGAGTTGGCTGAGAGATGTTAGTGTTTTTTTTGCGAGTGAGAGATGTTAGTGTTGTTGTAGTAGAACATATTTGTTGTAGATCATTGATTTATTTTTTTTGTTCTGGGAATTAAATCATTTATTGTTAGTAACATACTCTCTCCGCTCACAAATATAAGATTTTTTCTAAATTAGATGTATATAAATACATTTTAGTGTGTTTATTCACTTATTTCAGTCCATATGCAATAATCATATATAAAATGTCTAAAACATCTTATATTTTGAACGGAGGTGTATTTGTTTCACCGTAGCTCATATCACAAACGATGTAACCATTTTCCCAAATCAATGAAGTTATCATGATGTCGTTCCCTACAAAAACATATTTGTTTCATAGACACAGAGATTGAATGAGAAGTTGCTTTTATAATGTGGAGAATGGACCAAAGAAAAAACTTCAAAATAAAATAAATCAACCGTACAAATGGGCAACCATTCGCTCGCGCCCGTTTCTCTCTGAGAAAAGAGGATCTGGGCGATCCCATCTGCCCCCAACTTCACCAGCCTCCAAGCCGCTGCCCGCCGGTCCCTACCTCCTCCATCCACCGCTCTGGCAATGGGAGGGTGTGGGGACCCTGTTGCTTCGGTTCCGGCTTGTAGTTAGGGTTGGCTTAGTGCTTTCTTAGGGCGCTGCTTCTATGGAGGAGACGGCGCCGCGTCGGAATAATTTGCCTATGCTCTTCCTCCATCTCGGAGTCATTCTAACCGGTGGCGTCGGGGGGCAGGTGGCCCGGTCATCTCGCCGATCTTTGGATCCGACGGGGTTCGTGCCTGGTGGTCGGCCGTCGGTGCTCTTGCGGGTGGCGGTCGTATCGGCTGTTGTAGTTGTGTTTATTGTCTTGTAGTTGGGTGCGTGGACGACGACAAACAATGTTCCTCTTGTTCGACTACTTCGGATGAAGTTGACGGTGTTGAGATCTGGTGACCATGGGGAAGATCCCCGGCCTAATGCCACAAAGACTTGATCTCGTCGCTTGTGGCGACCCGCTTCATCGGCTCGACAAGCATCTTTGTATGCGATGCTGCTCTCCCAGATTTTGGTATGGCGGCTGTTGTCATCTTTTTCCGGCGTTGCCATGGCGACGATGGAGGATCCTTGTGGACCACGTTTCGGCGGGGCACAAGTTTTTCCAACGGTGGAATATTAATTTTACTTCTTGTGGAATTCTTTGTGCAAAGTTGCTTGACAAGCATGTTTGTCTTTGTAGAATTCTATTGAATAATTGTTGATGCAATATTTTGCCAGTACAAGAGGTATATATAAGAGCCAAGCCGCACCTGACATAGCCCTATTACAAACCGCGTAGGAGTCCTAATCCTATTACAAGTTGTATTCTAACATCCCCCCGCAGTGTCAACGGTAGGCTCGACGGTGTTGAGACTGAAACGAATGTCTTGAAACGGAGTAGTCGCCAGGTGATACGTCTCCAACGTATCTATAATTTTTTATTGTTCCATGCTATTATTTATGATGTTTTGGATGTTTAATGGGCTTTGTTATACACTTTTATATTATTTTTGGGACTAACCTATTAACCCAAAGGCCTAGTCCAGATTGTTGTTGTTTTTGCCTATTTCAGGGTTTTACAGAAAAGGAATATCAAACGGAGTCCAAACGGAATGAAACCTTCGGGAGAGATATTTTTGGAGCGATATCTTCACGGGAGACTTGAGAACCACGGAATAGGGCACACGTGGCGTCCACGAGGGTGGGGGCGCCCCCCCCCCCACAGGGCGCACCCCCTGCCTCGTGGGCCTCTTGTTGGTCCCTGGATGCCCTCCTTCCTCATATATATATATCCATGTACCCCGAAAACATCAGAAGAGGAGAAAAAAACCTAATTCCACCGCAGCAAACTTCTGTTCCCGTGAGATCCCATCTTGAGGCCTGTTCCGGAGCTCCACCGGAGGGGGGGATCTACCACGGAGTGCTTCTACATCAACACCATCGCCTCACCATGAGTTGTGAGTAGTTTACCACAAACCTTCGGGTCCATACTTAGTACCTAGATGTCTTCTTCTCTCTCTTTGGATCTCAATACTAAGTTCTCCTCGGTCTTCGAGGAAATCTATTCGATGTAATCTCTTTTTGCGGTGTGTTTGTCGAGATCCGATGAATTGTGGGTTTATGATCAAGATTATCTATGAGAAATATTTGGTTCTTTTATGAATTCTTTTATGTATGATTATAATATCCTTGCAAGTCTCTTCGACTTATTTGTTTGGTTTGGCCTACTAGATCTATAGTTCTTGCAATGGGAGAAGTGCTTGGCTTTGGGTTCAATCTTGCGGTGTCCTTTCCCAATGACAGTAGGGGCAGCAAGACACGTATTGTATTGTTGCCATCGAGGATAAAAAGATGGGGTTTATATCATATTGCTTGAGTTTATCCCTCTACATCATGTACAAGCACCGTTGTTTTCCCCCTTGTGGCAACAGCACATCCCCTAGACTCATGTTTCTGTCACTCAAGCTAGTCATCGAGGGGCATGAACCCACAATCAAGCATAACGTTCCCTCTTGGAGTTACTACCTACTACTTGGCCAAAGCAATAAACAGCAACGGAGAACATGCAAGAATTACTCAAGAACATAAATACAAAAGAGGTGAATCAAATATATTACTCACACACAATCTAAACATAATCTCATAATCCATCGGATCCCAGCAAACTCAGCATAGCAACAACATAAAGATTACATATGTGCCTCGATTATGTAGGGCAGCTCACGAGGTCTAATCCATGAAGAACAAGAAGGGGAGGAGAACATCACATAGCTACTGGTCATGGACCCATGGTCCAAGGGGGACTACTCATGACTCATCCGGGAAGCGTCCATGGTGGTGGAGAAGCTCCCGGTGGTGGTTCTCCCCTCCGGCAGGGTGCCGGCAAGAGTTCTCCTGGTGCTCCCGATCTTGGAAGCGCGGCGGCAGCGGAACAGAGGCTAGATCGTAAAAAAGGGTTCCGTCCTCGAGGGTTTCGGGACGCGAGGAGTATATATGCCAAAGGGGGTCACCAGAAGCGGAGAGGGGGGCCCAGGCGCCCCCCTAGGGCGGCCAGGGGTGGGGCCGCCTGGGCTGGCCGCCTGGGCTGCCCCTGGCTCCCCTCTGGCCCAACCTTGGTTTTGCTTGAAGCTCCCATTACACTGATTTTTCCTGTATTTTTCCCTGAATTTTTAGGGCACTTTTAATATGGGGGAATCCTGAAATAGGAAAACAGCAGAAAACAGGAACTGGCACTGTGGTGCACTGAGTTAATAGGTTAGTCCAAGTATGATCAAAAGTGTATGGAAGTGCATAAATATCATAGCAATATCACACAAAAGAGGCATGGAGCAAGCAGAAATTATAGATACATTTTGGACGTATCAACATCCCCAAGCTTAATTCCTGCTCGTCCTCGAGTAGGTAAATGATAACAAGCATAATTTCTGTGGTGACATGCTACCAACCATATAAGAACTTTTTAAGTAAAGCAATCAAGGCATGTAATTCAATTCAAGTCATAACAAGCAAGAGTCTATATTAGCATTGTAACAAGTAACATAAGAACATAAAGGTGCAAGAGCTCTCGCTGTCCGTGACTCGAATGTCTCCAAATGGTGTTTGCGTGCAAGAAAGGGGATAGGGATATATGAGAGAGTAAAACATAGTTTTTGTATTGTTGAGAACTTAATCTACTAAAGTTTCACACTTGGTCTTCTTTGGAATCTTATCTTGACTCATCCCCAGACCGTCAGCCAGGTACAAGTCAAAATGATCCACTCCCTTTCGATATTTTGAGCACTCAAGCAATGGATGAGCGTAAGCAAGAAAGTCGACACTTAGGATGGCAAAGAGAGAAAAATGATAGAGGGGGAAGACAAAAAGGTGTGAAAGGCTCACATCAATGAGGATAATCATCGGCGAGAGAAAGCCAAATGATAGATGTGACGCCCCCGATTTGACCGTACACTAATCATGCACGCAAATGTGTACGACCAAGATCAAGGACTCATTGGAAGATATCACTACACAACTCTAGACACAAATAAAATAATACAAGCTTTATATTACAAGCCAGGGGCCTCGAGGGCTCGAATACATAAGCTCGAATACACAAGAGTCAGCAGAAGCAATAATATCTGAGTACATACATAAGTTAAACAAAATTGCCTTAAAAAGGCTAGCACAAAATATCAATGATCGAAAAGGCAAGGCCTCCTGCCTGGGACCTCCTAACCACTCCTGGTCGTCGACGGTCTTCACGTAGTAGTAGGTTCCGTCGGGGTAGTAGCAGTCGTCAAGTGTGGCATGTGGCTCCTGGACTCCACCATCTGGTTGCATCAACCAGCAAGAAGAAAGAAGGGGGAAAAGGGGGAGCAAAGCAACCGTGAGTACTCATCCAAAGTACTCGCAAGCAAGGATCTACACTACATATGCATCGGTATCAATGAAAAGGGTAGTATCTGTGGACTAAGCTGCAGAATGCCAGAATGAGAGGGGGAGAAGCTAGCCCTATCGAAGACTAGCACCTTCTGGAAACCACCGTCTTGCAGCAAGAGGGGGGAGTAGAGTAGTATATCATAAGTCATATTTATGTTGTTGTTCCAACGCTCCGGGATCCTTTCTCGACTCCCGAAGCAACATATCCAAACAATGCCTCAGCATCAATTTCTAGTTGTAGCGATCGGGATACAACTCCAAGTGTCCGTTACCGTAGGACAGGTTATCGATAGATGTTTTCTTCCCTGCAGGGGTGCACCAACTTACCCAACACGCTTGCTTAACTCCGGCCGGACACACCATCAGGTCATGCCCGCCCTCGGCCAAACAATACGCCGCAACCCGACCTAGGCTTAATAGAGAGGTCATGCACGCCGGACTAAACCCTATGCCCCCAGGGGTCATGGGCCAATCGCCCCGGGAACTCCTGCACGTTGCGTACGCGGCCGGTGAGCAGACCTAGCAACCACCTTTAAAAAGGTACGAGCCTAACCAGTCCAACCCGGCGCGCGCCGCTCAGTCGCAATGACGTCAGTTAAGCTTCGGTTGATGCATACGACGCAGAACGCCCATACTATGCCCACGTGATGGTTAGCGCTATCAGGCCAGAGGCCCCTTGGATCAAATATCCAAACCGTTTAGTGTCTTGGGAACGCGCGGTAACGAGCAGAGACTCACGAAAGAGGTGACCCCATCGCCCCGTCTCGAGAACTTGCGGCAAGGGCGAGTGCCCGGCCATGCCTCGTATTTATCTCGCGGGCACCTTCCAGGTCAACCCGACTACACATCACTCGCAATTAAGCTCGCGCGGGTACCCCTCTGGGTCGACCCGTCTTTAGTAACCAGGTACAGTGTAAAGTCATAGTAACCATAGTAACTGTGTGTCTGACACCAAAGGGAAACCTGAGGAAATCACCCTCGATGGAATTCCACCTGATGTCTATCATCAAGGTGAACGAAAGAGGAGTCACCCTCGAGGTCCACTCTAGAGGAGTTGCACGACAGTGTCGTTATCGGGAGTGGAGAAAGAGGAATCACCCTCGATGACCACAACCGATGAACTAACCTACAAGGTTAACATCAGAAGTGCTGATGAGGTCTCACCCTCGGCACTCGATAGTAACCCAGTAGTGTCGAGCAACTAAGGGGAAAGTGATGTGCGGTGCCAGGTCCTGGTCTTCGATCCCGTTGATCGGGTCTTCTGATAATCCAGCGGGGCAGTCGGGACAAGGTAGGGGGGTCACTGGTGGATCTCTAACCAGCCTATACTAAGCAGTTTAGTATAAACATATAAGGTATGAAAGCAGTATCAACAACAGGCTATGCATCAGAATAGGATCATACAAAAAGCAGTAGCAGTTCTAATGCAAGCATAAGAGAGAAGAGAATGGGCGATATCGGAATGATCAAAGGGGGTTGGCTTGCCTGGTTGCTCTGGCAAGAAGGAGGGGTCGTCAACATCGTAGTTGATCACCGGGGCATCTTCGGTCTCGGGGTCTATCGGAGAGAAGAGGGGGGAGAAACAGTAAATATAAAGCACACAGATGCAACAAGAAGCACGACAAGTCAACACGCAGTGCTAGGGTGTTCTAAAGCGGTGCTACAAGGTACCGGCGTAGGGGGGTAACATCTGGGAAAGTATCCCCGGTGTTTCGTGTTTTTGGTCAGATGAATCGGAGGGGGAAAGTTGCAGGTTCACTATGCTAGGGACGTGTGGCGGATGAACGGACCGCGTATTCGGATTTGTCTCGTCGTTCTGAGCGATTTTCGTATATAAAACATTTTCATCCGAGTTACCGATTATTTTATATGAATTTCTAAAGTTTTAAACATTTTCTAGAATTTATTTAATTAATTTAAATCTAACATTATCCAGAATAGTATGTGATGACGTCAGCATGAGGTCAGGGTGATGTCAGCGGTTAGTTGACTTAGTCAAACTGACGTGTGGGTCCTACCGTCATTGTCTGATTATCTAAACAGATAGTTAAGGTTAATTAATCATGATTAATTAGTTTAATTACCATGATTAATTAAGTTAATTAATTAATTTATTAATATATTTTCTCACTTCTTTTTTGAAAAAAATAAAAGGGGCTGGGCCCCGCCTGGCAGTGAGCCAGGGCTTAGCGGGGGCGGGTTGGCTCGGGCGGTTGCGGGCACAGGCGCCCGCACCCGAAGCCATGGCGGGGCGCGGCCGGCAGGCGCGGCCGGCGGGCACGGCCGGCGGCCAGGGGGCTGCGGCCGGCGGCCGGGGAGGGGCGGCCGACGGCCAGGGGGCGCGGCCGGCGGCCAGTTGATTGGGGAAGGGCGAGGCGCGCGTGGTGGCCTGCCTGAGCCGCTGGAAGCAGCCGCAGGTGGCCGGGCGCGGCCCAGCGCGCTCGGGCGGCGGAGCAGGGCGCGGCCCTGGCGGGAGCGGCGGGGAGCTGCGGCGGCGAGGCAAGGCAGTGGCCGGGGACGGGGCGGCCGACGCGGGCTGGGCGAGGCAGCACGGGAGCGGCGACACGGGGCTGGACGCGGTGACTGCGGCCACTGGACGACGACAGGGCAGCGTAAACGACGACCGACGGCGATGAAACGAGGAGAGGGAAGAGGAGGACGGGCGGCAGCTCACGGGCGTTGACGAGAAGGCCCGGGGAAGGCTTGGCGGCGATGGATCGAAGCGGCGGAGCTCGACGTCCAGAGGAAGAAGAAGACGGCGACGGCGAACGATCGGTGCCTCCTAGCTCGAACCGATGCGCGCAGGCGAAGGATTCGTCGGTGCTGGAGCTCCTGGACCTCCTAGCTCAGCGTGGGGATGACGACGGCCGCGAGGACGGCAAGGCTGTGGCAACGGCGGCGGCTGCGCGCGTTGCGGAGAAACGGACGAGCGAGGGAGAGGGGGAAACAGGGCTAGGGTTTCGCAAGGAGGCGAGGGTTGGTCTTGTAGACGCCGAGGCGTCGCGGGATGGCCGCCGCGTGGCCATCCGCGGCCATGGACGAGCGCCCCACGTCCACATCCCCCCGATGAACAGAGGTAGGAGGAGATCGCAGCTGGGCTGGTGTGGGTACTGTTCCTAGTGGGCCAAAAGCATAGGGTCATTTCTCCTCTCCATTTTTTTAATAAAACTGCTATTGTTTCCTCTTTAGTTTAGATAGCAATTGAATTTTGTTGGAGCTCAAACTTTGCACTTAGAATGAATGCAATATTCTAAGACTGCACAAAAAGTTTTGGGGCACTTGCAAAGGTTGAACAATTTTTTTAATTTGAAAAGACCAATTTAAATGCCTTTGGACCACTTATTAAATTCCTAGAAATTTATTTGTGAGCCAAATTAAGTTGGTTCAACATGACAAATGATCTAAAGAATTTTTAGTATAATGCGAACATTTTAGTTTTACCGCTCGGAGAAATAATAATTTCACTTGCAATTTAAATTCGAATTTGACTACAATTTGCAGAAAGATAAGGACCAAAGTGATTAAGCATTGTTTTAGCAAAATGATTAGCTTAACCCCAAGGGTTACTGTAGCATCATTACACCGGGGTGTTACAACTCTCCTCCTCTAAAAGAAATTCTCGTCCCGAGAATTAAAAGGTAGAAGGAAAAAGGTCGGGATACTCTGCCCGAAGATTATCCTCGCGTTCCCAAGTGGCTTCATCTTCAGAATGATTTGACCACTGCACCTTGAGGAACTTGGTAACCTTCCGGCGGGTTCGACGTTCAGCTTCTTCAAGAATGCGGATCGGATGCTCTTTGTAAGTGAGATCATCTTGAACTTCAATCAATTCCGGATCCACTTCACGTTCCGGATCCTTGAAGCAACGACGAAGTTGCGACACATGGAAGACGTCATGAACGTGAGAGAACTGAGGTGGTAACTCCAGTTGATTAGCCACCAATCCACGACGGGCGAGAATGCGGAAGGGACCAATGTAGCGCGGAGCTAGTTTGCCCTTGACTCCGAACCGATGAGTGCCTCTCAAAGGGGTGACACGCAGATAAGCTTGTTCACCGGGTTGATAAGTTGAACCCCAGTGTTTCCGGTCATAGTTGCTCTTCTGGCGGGACTAGGCCGCCTTGAGATTTCCCCGGACAATGCGAACCTGCTCTTCAGCTTGTTGAATAATGTCTGGGCCAATGAGCGTCCGTTCCCCAGTTTCTGACCAATTCAGAGGGGTTCGGTACTTACGTCCATAAAGCACTTCGAAGGGTGCCATCTTCAAGCTGGCTTGATAGCTGTTATTATAAGAGAACTCTGCATAAGGGAGAGATTCTTCCCACTTCTTGCCGAAAGAAATAACACAAGCCCGAAGCATGTCTTCAAGAATTTGATTGACTCGCTCGACTTGGCCTTGGGATTGGGGATGATAAGCAGTGCTCCAGGTAATATGAGTTCCCATTGCCTCTTGGAAACTATCCCAGAACTTCGAAGTAAAAATACTGCCATGGTCTGAACTGATCTCCTTCGGAATGCCGTGGAGTGACACAATTCTGGAGATATACAAGTTTGCTAATTGACTAGCAGTGATTGTCTCCTTGACTGGCAGAAAGTGAGCAACCTTCGAGAATTGGTCGATGACGACAAAGATAGCATCATTACCTTTCTGAGACTTAGGAAGGCCAGTGACAAAGTCCATCTGAATCTTATCCCACTTCCATTCAGGAATCAGAAGTGGTTGTAGAAGTCCAGCTGGTTTCTGATGTTCAGCTTTGATGCGACGACAAACGTCACATTCTTCGATATACCGAGCAATGTCTTGCTTCATGTTAGACCACCAGTACTTCTGACGGATGTCTAGATACATCTTAGTACTTCCCGGGTGAATAGAGAGAGGGGTGTCATGTGCTTCTTTCATCACCTTCTTAGTCATAAGCTCGAAGCGGGGTACCACTATGCGATCTTTGAAGTACAAGGTCCCATCTTCAGCAAGTGAGAAATCTCTGGATTTCTCTAAGGCAAGATCCTTTTTCATTATATCAACGTGAGCATCTTTGGCTTGAGCAGACTTAATTGCTTTCAATAGAGTTGGTTCCAGGACAAGGTTATTCAGAGAACCATGTGGAACTAGTTGAAGGTTTAGCTTGCAGAGCTCTTCATAAAGGCGGGGTTGAGCTTTATGAACCATGTGGTTACTACAATACGACTTGCGGCTCAGGGCATCGGCCATGACATTAGCCTTTCCTGGGGTATAGGAAATACCCACGTTATAATCTGCTATAGCCTTCATCCATCTTTGCTGACGGAGGTTCAGGTCTGGTTGAGTAAATAGATACTTCAGACTCTGATGATCGGTGAAGATCTCGCAACGATTACCGAGAAGGTAATGTCGCCACAGCTTCAAAGAATAAATAACCGTTGCAAGCTCGAGGTCATGAACTGGGTAGTTTTCTTCGTGAGAACGCACTTGACGAGAGGCATAAACAATCACCATGCGCTCTTGCATTAGGACATAGCCTAATCCTTGACGTGAAGCATCGCAATATATGACGAAATCCTTCTGAGAATCCGAAGGAGCAAGCACTGGGGCAGAAGTCAGCTTGTCCTTGAGAGTCTGGAAACATTCCTGACATTTGTCTGTCCATTCAAACTTAACGCCTTTGTGAAGCAGATTAGTCAATGGCTTGGCGATCTTGGAAAAGTTCTCAATGAAACGACGACAGTAGCTGGCGAGTCCGAGAAAGCTTCTGACTTGCTTGACATTCTTGGGAGGGGTCCAGTCAAGAATAGCCTGAACTCGCTCTGGGTTGACGGTGATACCATCCTTGGAGATCACATGACCAAGGTAGGTTACTTCGGGTAGCCAGAACTCACACTTAGAATACTTGGCATATAGTTGATGCTCTCGAAGCTTTTCAAGAATAGGACGAAGATGTTCAGCATGTTCTTCTTTATTCTTCGAATATACCAGGATATCATCCAGATAAACCACGACGAACTTGTCGAGGTAATCCATGAATATATAGTTCATCAGACGAGAGAATGTCGCTGGAGCATTGGTCAAACCGAAGGACATGACGGTGTACTCGTAAGAACCATAACGAGTGACGAAAGCGGTCTTTGGAATATCCTCTTCACGAACACGGATCTGGTGGTAACCCAACCTCAAGTCGAGTTTAGAGAAAACTGATGAACCAGCCAGTTGATCATACAGATCATTGATCCGAGGAAGCGGATATTTGTTCTGAATTGTAGCTTGTTTGATAGGACGGTAGTCTTGGACCAAACGGTTCGTGCCATCCTTCTTCTTCACAAAGAGAGAAGGTGCTCCCCAAGCAGAGGAACTTGGATGAATGAATCCACTGCGAAGAGACTTGTCGATTTCCTCCTTAAGTTCAAGGAGCTCATGAGGTGGCATCTTGTAAGGTTTGGCGATAGGAACGGTGCCTGGTTTCAAGTCGATGACAAATTCAACAGCCCGTGTAGGAGGTATGCCTGGGAGTTCTTCTGGAAAGACATCTTGGAAATCGCGAACGACTGGAATCTTCTCAATGCCCTCAAGAGGTGCTGCGTTCAACGCATTCAAGGCATAAAGTCGTGCCTCGGCATTTTGAACAACTTGAGCATGGTAGCTTACTATCTCGTTCGATGGATGTAGGAGATGAACGACTTTGGTGGCGCAAACGATAGAGGCAGTATGTGCTTTCAACCATTCCATTCCCAGAATGAGATCAATATTGGAAGACTCCAATATAATGGGGGAAACATGGAATTCCAACCCTTCAATTTCAACAGGGACGTCGCGACCAATCATGGTAGTTTGACATTGGCCCGCAGGGGTGCGTACCACTATCGGAGTGTTCATGGGCTCGCACCGAATGTCGTGTGCGTAAGCAAATTTTTCTGACATGAATGAATGTGATGCTCCTGAATCGAATAATATAGAAGCCGGTACTGAGTTCACAAGAAGACTACCCATCATAGTAGCAGGCTGATCTTGAGCTTCATTCAGATCAACATGATTAGCCTGACCACGACCATAAGATCTGGTATCGTTGTTGCGGGGCTGATTGTTACGGCCAGTGGTAGGGAGGGCCAGCTGGTTCTTTCTCTGACTGCAATCCCTAGCACGGTGACCTGGATGGCCACATCTGAAGCACAAATCCCCATTGGGATTGGGAGCAGGAGCTCGGGGTGGTGCAGTCCGGAGAGGCTGCCCTGATGGTGGAGGGGGCAGGCGCGGAGCAACATAGGATGGTCTTGGAGCAGGAGCAGTTGGACGATACATGTTGTGGGGGATCCAAATCCGACGCTTCTGTGCGGACGGGCCCGAAGATAAGCCAGTGTCACGGTTGCGCCTGAGGGATCCCTGGTGTTCCTGAAGACCTGTCTCAACCTGAATAGCCTTGTTCACCAAGGTGGCGAAGTCGACAAAGTCATGAGCGAGAAGTGCTAGCTTGATATTAGGGTGAAGTCCATCACGAAACTTTTCTTGTATGCGAGCATCAGTAGCAATGTCTTCTTCAGCGTAGCGGGACAAGTCCAAGAATTCTCGCTGATAAGCATCTACAGACTTGCTGCCTTGGATGAGGTTGCGGAACTCTCGCTTCTTCCTGTCCATGATTCCCTGAGGAATGAAGCGGGCACGGAAGGCGGCTTGGAAATCCGGCCAAGTGATGACCGTTCCAGCAGGTAGGGTACGCCTGTGGCTGTCATACCATTGAGCAGCGGGGCCCTTCAGATAGTATGCCGCGAAGGCGACATAGTTGGCAGGGGCTACACCAGCAGACTCTAGCTCGAAAGCGATGTCACGGAGCCAGTCATCAGCATCCAGTGGTTGAGTTGAGCTGCGGTAGATGAAAGGGTTGAGTTGCGCAAAGTCTTGCAGAGTTACTGGGGCTGGCTGCTGATTCATATTTGGGCGAGGAAACTGAGCCATCACTCCTTCCATGAACTGGCGATTCAGCTCAAACTGTTGCATCATTCCTGCCACGAATTCGGGCGGTGGTGGAGCGTTGCCACCACGGCCACAACCACCTGGTCTAACCATCCTGCTAACATGTAACAGGGGTAGTTCAGCATTGAGCATTTGCAAAGACAAAGTATTATTCATTATCTAACATGTAGAATGAACGAGTTTCGACGGGTACCACATAGTAGTCGGCAAGATAGAGAGGGGGGGGGGGTACTCATTCAAAATACTAACCTAAGGAATAACTATGGCTTATCCAACTTTGGGGTGAATGTGGTCACGGGATCCTAAGGTTAGAGTTAGTAAATTCGTTTAACCCGAATAGAAGAGAGAACAGAGTCCCAGAGTATAGACGAGGAGTAAAAGAAACTAATACCACCCAATTGGTGACGTGGGCCCGTAAGCCACACAGCCATGTTAGTAAAACGGATTTCAAAGACTAGACTCAACTTCGGCCAAGGAGTTGAAAAGGGGGTTCCTACAGGCAGTCGGCTCTGATACCAACTTGTGACGCCCCCGATTTGACCGTACACTAATCATGCACGCAAATGTGTACGACCAAGATCAAGGACTCACTGGAAGATATCACAACACAACTCTAGACACAAATAAAATAATACAAGCTTTATATTACAAGCCAGGGGCCTCGAGGGCTCGAATACATAAGCTCGAATACACAAGAGTCAGCAGAAGCAATAATATCTAAGTACAAACATAAGTTAAACAAAATTGCCTTAAGAAGGCTAGCACAAAATATCAATGATCGAAAAGGCAAGGCCTCCTGCCTGGGACCTCCTAACCACTCCTGGTCGTCGACGGTCTTCACGTAGTAGTAGGTTCCGTCGGGGTAGTAGCAGTCGTCAAGTGTGGCATCTGGCTCCTGGACTCCACCATCTGGTTGCATCAACCAGCAAGAAGAAAGAAGGGGGAAAAGGGGGAGCAAAGCAACCGTGAGTACTCATCCAAAGTACTCGCAAGCAAGGATCTACACTACATATGCATCGGTATCCATGAAAAGGGTAGTATCTGTGGACTAAGCTGCAGAATGCCAGAATAAGAGGGGGAGAAGCTAGCCCTATCGAAGACTAGCACCTTCTGGAAACCACCGTCTTGCAGAAAGAGGGGGGAGTAGAGTAGTATATCATAAGTCTTATTTATGTTGTTGTTCCAACGCTCCGGGATCCTTTCTCGACTCCCGAAGCAACATATCCAAACAATGCCTCAGCATCCAGTTCTAGTTGTAGCGATCGGGATACAACTCCAAGTGTCCGTTACCGTAGGACAGGCTATCGATAGATGTTTTCTTCCCTGCAGGGGTGCACCAACTTACCCAACACGCTTGCTTAACTCCGGCCGGACACACCATCAGGGCATGCCCGCCCTCGGCCAAACAATACGCCGCAACCCGACCTAGGCTTAATAGAGAGTTCATGCACGCCGGACTAAACCCTATGCCCCCAGGGGTCATGGGCCAATCGCCCCGGGAACTCCTGCACGTTGCGTACGTGGCCGGTGAGCAGACCTAGCAACCACCTTTAAAAAGGTACGAGCCTAACCAGTCCAAGCCGGCGCGCGCCGCTCAGTCGCAATGACGTCAGTTAAGCTTCGGCTGATGCATACGACGCATAACGCCCATACTATGCCCACGTGATGGTTAGCGCTATCAGGCCAGAGGCCCCTTGGATCAAATATCCAAACCGTTTAGTGTCTTGGGAACGCGCGGTAACGAGCAGCGACTCGCGAAAGAGGTGACCCCATCGCCCCGTCTCGAGAACTTGCGGCAAGGGCGAGTGCCCGGCCACGCCTCGTATTTATCTCGCGGGCACCTTCCAGGTCAACCCGACTACACATCACTCGCAATTAAGCTCGCGCGGGTACCCCTCTGGGTCGACCCGTCTTTAGTAACCAGGTACAGTGTAAAGTCATAGTAACGATAGTAACTGTGTGTCTGACACCAAAGGGAAACCTGAGGAAATCACCCTCGATGGAATTCCACCTGATGTCTATCGTCAAGGTGAACGAAAGAGGAGTCACCCTCGAGGTCCACTCTTGAGGAGTTGCATGACAGTGTCGTTATTGGGAGTGGAGAAAGAGGAATCACCCTCGATGACCACAACCGATGAACTAACCTACAAGGTTAACATCAGAAGTGCTGATGAGGTCTCACCCTCGGCACACGATAGTAACCCAGTAGTGTCGAGCAACTAAGGGGAAAGTGATGTGCGGTGCCAGGTCCTGGTCTTCGATCCCGTTGATCGGGTCTTCTGATAATCCAGCGGGGCAGTCGGGACAAGGTAGGGGGGTCACTGGTGGATCTCTAACCAGCCTATACTAAGCAGTTTAGTATAAACATATAAGGTATGAAAGCAGTATCAACAACAGGCTATGCATCAGAATAGGATCATACAAAAAGCAGTAGCAGTTCTAATGCAAGCATAAGAGAGAAGAGAATGGGCGATATCGGAATGATCAAAGGGGGTTGGCTTGCCTGGTTGCTCTGGCAAGAAGGAGGGGTCGTCAACACCGTAGTTGATCACCGGGGCATCTTCAGTCTCGGGTTCTACCGGAGAGAAGAGGGGGGAGAAACAGTAAATATAAAGCACACAGATGCAACAAGAAGCACGACAAGTCAACACGCAGTGCTAGGGTGTTCTAAAGCGGTGCTACAAGGTACCGGCGTAGGGGGGTAACATCTGGGAAAGTATCCCCGGTGTTTCCTGTTTTCGGTCAGATGAATCGGAGGGGGAAAGTTACAGGTTCACTATGCTAGGGACGTGTGGCGGATGAACGGACCGCGTATTCGGATTCGTCTCGTCGTTCTGAGAGATTTTCGTATATAAAACATTTTCATCCGAGTTACCGATTATTTTATATGAATTTCTAAAGTTTTAAACATTTTCTAGTATTTATTTAATTAATTTAAATCTAACATTATCCAGAATAGTATGTGATGACGTCAGCATGAGGTCAGGGTGATGTCTGCGGTCAGTTGACTTTGTCAAACTGACGTGTGGGTCCTACCGTCATTGTCTGATTATATAAACAGATAGTTAAGGTTAATTAATCATGATTAATTAGTTTAATTAACATGATTAATTAAGTTAATTAATTAATTTAATTAATTTATTATTATATTTTCTAACTTCTTTTTTTTAAAAAATAAAAGGGGCTGGGCCCCGCCTGGCAGTGAGCCAGGGCTTAGCGGGGGCGGGTTGGCTCGGGCGGTTGCGGGCACATGCGCCCGCACCCGAAGCCATGGCGGGGCGCGGCCGGCGGCCAGGGGGCTGCGACCGGCGGCCGGGGAGGGGCGGCCGGCGGCCGGTCGATGGGGGAAGGGCGAGGCGCGCGTGGTGGCCTGCCTGAGCAGCTGGAAGCAGCGGCAGGTGGCCGGGCGCGGCCCAGCGCGCTCGGGCGGCGGAGCAGGGCGCGGCCCTGGCGGGAGCGGCGGGGAGCTGCGGCGGCGAGGCAAGGCAGTGGCCGGGGACGAGGCGGCCGACGCGGGCTGGGGCGAGGCAGCACGAGAGCGGCGACACGAGGCTGGACGCGGTGACCGCGGCCACTGGACGACGACCGGGCAGCGTAAACGACGACCTACGGCGATGAAACAAGGAGAGGGAAGAGGAGGACGGGCGGCAGCTCACGGGCGTTGCCGAGAAGGCCCGGGGAAGGCTTGGCGGCGATGGATCGAAGCGGCGGAGCTCGACGTCCAAAGGAAGAAGAAGACGGCGATGGCGAACGATCGGTGCCTCCTAGCTTGAACCGATGCGCGCAGGCGAAGGATTCGTCGATGCTGGAGCTCCTGGACCTCCTAGCTCAGCGTGGGGACAACGACGGCCGCGAGGACGGCAAGGCCGTGGCAACGGCGGCGGCTGCGCGCGTTGCGGAGAAACGGACGAGCGAGGGAGAGGGGGAAACAGGGCTAGGGTTTCGCAAGGAGGCGAGGGTTGGTCTTGTAGACGCCGAGGCGTCGCGGGATGGCCGCCGCGTGGCCATCCGCGGCCATGGACGAGCGCCCCACATCCACATCCCCCCGATGAACAGAGGTAGGAGGAGATTGCGGCTGGGCTGGTGTGGGTACTGTTCCTAGTGGGCCAAAAGCATAGGGTCATTTCTCCTCTCCATTTTTTTAATAAAACTGCTATTGTTTCCTCTTTAGTTTAGATAGCAATTGAATTTTGTTGGAGCTCAAACTTTGCACTTAGAATGAATGCAATATTCTAAGACTGCACAAAAAGTTTTGGGGCACTTGCAAAGGTTGAACAATTTGCTTAATTTGAAAAGACCAATTTAAATGCCTTTGGACCACATATTAAATTCCTAGAAATTTATTTGTGAGCCAAATTAAGTTGGTTCAACATGACAAATGATCTAAAGAATTTTTAGTATAATGCGAACATTTTAGTTTTACCGCTCGGAGAAATAATAATTTCACTTGCAAATTAAATTCGAATTTGACTACAATTTGCAAAAAGATAAGGACCAAAGTGATTAAGCATTGTTTTAGCAAAATGATTAGCTTAACCCCAAGGGTTACTGTAGCATCATTACACCGGGGTGTTACAATAGATATGATGTGAGGAGTAGGGATGGCCATGCAACGGATGCACATATGAGATAAGGTAAGCTCTCCAATGGAACTAGTGGGGGTGCATCCAACTTGCTTGCTTAAGAAGACCTAGAGCTCTTTTGAGGAGGCTCATCATTGGAATATACAAGCCAAGTTCTATAGTGTAAAGGTCCCCACATAGCTATATGCATGAATGATAATCTCTATGGAGTACAAGGTATAAGATGGAGTACGAGTGTGGATCTCTCAAAAGAAATAGTAGTGTGCTCCCTTCTCTCTTTTTATTTCTTTTTTCTCTTTTTTATTTTTTTATTTTTTTGTGGCCTCAATGGCTCTTTCTATTTAACTCTTATTTGTCCTCTTTGGGATCTTTTGATTTTGTCCTCTTTGGGATCTTTTCCTCACTTTAGGGGCAACACTCTATATATTACAAGAAGTATAGAAGATCTTTCACACTTTACAGAAGTACTCAACATAAAGAAAATGAAACTATCATGATGTATGCAAATGTATGCCTCTGCCAGTGTAGCAGGATATGTAATGATACTAGCGCGTCATGTAGCAATGATTAGGGCAAAGCCCAACTAGCATGCGGCTCATCGATCAAGCAAAAAGCATGTATGACATGAAGATCAAGTCATGAGAAGATGGCTGTTGCATGGCAATGTATCTCGGAAAGGCTATGGAAATGCCTTGATAGGTAGGTATGGTGGCTGTTTTGAGGAAGGATATAATGAGGCTTATGATGACAGAGCGTATCGTGCCAAGGATTTGGATGCACCGGCGAAGTATGCGCCAACTCTCGAGGTGAGAAAGGGCAATGCACGGTACCGAAGAGGCTAGAAAAATATGGATAGGTGGAAGTGTCAACTTTCGAATACTCACATTAGTCCGAAGAACTCATGCACTTATTATCGGTAACTCTCAATCTAATTAGGTGGTTCACAAAGAGACAAGTACCCCGAGGAGGAGTGTATGGGGGTTTGGTTATCCTTGCGCATCCTCGACTCATGGTACGTGAGTGTACTCTAATATTCGATCCCTCCAAAGATTAGTGATCCATTTAGTAGCTAAAGTTCTCAACTATTTTGTAGGTTTTCGAAAATAAACACAGATTGCCCAAAATACGACATCTATCACTAATAGGCTAAAGCTCTTGTCACCAAAAGTTCAGACATTACTCATGGCAATACCTCAAAACTATTGCAAGTTACTACTAAAATTAAATAGCAACCTCAATTACCTACTTTAAGTTAAGACACACAACTCAGTGCAACAAGCAAACTCTCTTAACAATATAAACATGAAAACTCAAGAGAGTTCAGCAACCAACTAAACAAAAGCTCTTTAAAAAGAAAAGCATGAAAACTAAGAGCTAAACATGACAGTAGCTATGGAAAGACAAAGAACACACACAACAAAGATAAGCATGAAAATCCTATGTTGTGTTCTAGGTTGATACATGTTGGGTTCTAACTTCTTATGAACAGCAAGCAAAGCTAAAGAAAACTAAAAAAAGGAAACTAAGAGCAAGACGCTCCAAGCATAGCACATAACGCATGAAGTGATTAAAATATAGTGGAACGAAAGACGAACTGATAATTGTTGATGGAGAAGGGGATGCACGGGGGCATCCCCAAGCTTAGACACTTGAGTCTTCTTGAATATTTCTTGGGGGTGCACGGGGGCATCCCCAAGCTTGAGCGTTTGACCCTCCTGGATCTTCTTTTATCATCTTCCCTCGCACACTTGAAAACTCCCTTCATACATAACTCATCATAATCTGATTAGCAAGGTTAGTACCCACAATAAAATAATTTTTCCCTACTGGAAATAAGGATAATCTTGAAGATCTACTGTTTCTCAAGATTGCCAAAAGGTTTTTGCAAAGAAAAAGCAAGCTCAAGGTTTGCAAAACGAAGAAAAGGCAAAACAGGACAGAATCTGTGAAAAACAGACCAGCGGGTAGTAAATAATTTTTTCGGGGCACTTCTGCAGCTCAAATAAAAAAACTCAGAACATACGCCCGAAAGCCAATTGTATATAGCACGCTGTCAGAAAAATTCAGATCGAAAAGATGATCTGGTGATTTTATACGAATTTTTCTGTCCAAGGACAGAATCTGTTTTCTAGACTGCACGTCGCAACTTTTGAACTTTCTTGCAATCGGAGGCTAAACTTGGCACAAAGCTGAAAAGAAAAGATACAATGATGATGCTACTGTAGTAACAAACATCAAGACACAACAAAAGCAAAATATAAATCCTAATTCATTGTGGGCTGCCTCCCAAAAGCGCTTTCTTTTATGCCTTTAAGCTAGGCATGATGCAAAAAGGAGAGGATCAAGTTTTATCAAGAGTAAAAGAATAGTTAGCCCGTATAACGGACTCAAAAGGCAACTTAATCTTCTTTCTAGGGAAGTGTTCCATTCCTTTCTTGAGAGGGAATTGGAATTTTATATTCCCCTCTTTCATGTCAATGATAGCACCAACGGTGCGAAGAAAAGGACGTCCCAAAATAATTGGACATGAAGGTTCACATTCAATATCCATAATAGTAAAATCAACGGGAACATAATTGTCATTGACAATGATAAGAACATCGTTGATCTTCCCCAAAGGTTTCTTTATGAAAGAATCAACAAGACGAACACCAAAAGAACAAGGATCAAAAGATATCAATTTAAACATATCATATATTCTTTTGGGCATAACGGAGGTACTAGCTCCAACATCACATAAAGCATAGCAAGAGAAGTTATTCAACTTAATTTTAATCATAGGATCCCAACCATCTTCTAGCTTTCTAGGTATGGAGGCTTCTACCCTAAGCTTCTCCTCCCTAGCTTTGATGAGAGCATTAGTGATATGCTCTGTGAAGGCAAGGTTAAGTGTGCTAGTGTGGGGATCTCTAGACATTTTGTGAAGAAAATTAATAACTTCAGAAAGGGTGCAATTATCAAAATCAAGGTCACTACTATCAAGTAAAGTGGTAGTGGTGTCCTTTAGGCTCACTTGTTTGGTAGCTTCTTTGGTCATAGGAGTTTCTTCTTCTATGGTTGAGGTCATAGCATCACCATTAATAGGTCCAATGGGACTAGGAGTGCATTGGGTGCTAAGAGTTTGGATATCCTCAACAACTTGGATAGTAGCAACAGTGTGGTGGGTAGGAAGGCTCTTAATTCTATCTTCTTCCTCCTTTTCTCTAGCCCATCTCTCTTTAAGTTTAGCCATCATCCTAATGTTTTCATTAATTTGCACTTGAATAGCATTCATAGGAGTGGTCTCCCTCTCCTCAAGAGGAGAAGTTCTAATTTTAAGCAACTCTACCTCATGGGCTAAATTGTCTACCTTCGAAGAGAGATTATCTAGTTTATCTAGTTTTTCTTCTACACTCTTATTGGAGGCTTTTTGGGTAGTGATGAAGTCTTTAAGCATAATCTCTAGTTCAGAAGTGGAGTTCTTGGTGCTAGGATAAGCATTGTTGTTCCCATAGGAATTAGAGGGGAACGGTCTAGGGTTGCTTCCAAAATTACTCCTATAAGCATTGTTATTGAAATTGTTTCTAGAGATAAAGTTCACATCTACTTGATCTTGAGCAATCAAAGAATTTAAAGGAACATCATGAGGATCAATAGAAGATTGCTTGGAAAGTAGAGACATGATCAAGTCAACTTTTTCATTTAGGGAGGAAATCTCCTCGACAGAGTTTACCTTCCTACCTGTTGGAGCGCGTTCGGTGTGCCATTGGGAATAATTGGTCATCATCTCATCGAGAAGTTTCGTGGGAGCACCAAGTGTAGTTGACATAAAGGTTCCTCCCGCGGCCGAATCTAACAAGTTCCGCGAGGTAAAGTTCAAGCCTGCATAAAAAGTTTGGATAACCATCCAAGTAGTCAAACCATGAGTAGGGCAGTTCTTGACAAGAGATTTCATGCGTTCCCAAGCTTGGGCAACGTGTTCATTATCCAATTGTTTAAAATTCATTATGTTACTCCTTAGTTGGATAATTTTAGCAGGGGGATAGTACTTCCCAATAAAGGCATTCTTGCACTTGTCCCAAGAATCTATGCTATTCCTAGGCAAGGATTGAAACAAGATTTTAGCTCCTCCTGTCAAGGAGAAAGGAAAAAGCTTAAGCTTAACAATATCACCATCTATTTCTTGGTACTTTTGCATATCACAGAGCTCAACAAAATTATTTAAGTACAAAGCAGTATCATCTCCAGCACCAGAGAATTGATCTTTCATAACTAGGTTCAGTAAAGCAGGTTTAATTTCATAAGAAGGTGCTGAAGTGGCAGGTGTAGTAATAGGCGTGCAGATAAAGTCATCATTGTTATGACTAGTGAAGTCACACAACTTGGTGTTCTCGGTGGAACCCATAACAACAGCAAGCAAGATAACTATTTTTGTGATTTTTGGTAAGGGACACTAAAGAAAAAACTGAAAGGTAAACTAACAAGACTAAAAAGCAAAGATAAAAGATAGCGTGCAACTCCCCTATCTTGAAGAGTGGAGTCCTCGGCAACGGCGCCAGAAACTTTGCTTGATGGCTTCTCGCCCCTCGTTGGTTACCTAATACGTCCAAAACGTATCTATAATTTCTGCTTGCTCCATGCCTCTTTTGGGTGATATTGTTATGATATTTATACACTTCCATACACTTTTGATCATATTTGGACTAACCTATTAACTCAGTGCACCCTAGTGCCAGATTCTGTTTTCTGCTGTTTTTGTATTTCAGGTTTTCCCATTACGAAAACTGCCAGAAAAATTCCGGAAAAAATATATAAAAAATCAGTGTTCCGGAAGCTTCCTTGCGGCCAAAGTAGGGCCAGAGGGGGGCCAGAGGGGCTCCAGGCGGCCTGCCCAGGCGCCACCCCTCCTAGCCGCGACGGGGGGCGCCTGGGCCCCCCTGACCTCCGCTGATGCCCCCCTTTGGCATATATTTACACCACGTCGAGGAAACCCTGATTCGTGACCCCTTTTCTCCAGACGCAATCCCGATCTCCGCCGCCATCGCCATCAAGCTTCGGGGGACCAGAATTCCTGTGCCGGCACCCTGCCGGGACGGGGAAGTGCCCCCGGATTCATCTCCATCGACGTTGCTTCCTCCCTCCATGATGCGGGAGTAGTTCCTCCTCGGGGCTGAGGTTTCTACCAGTAGCTATGTGGTCAATTATCTCTCCCATGATGTGATCTTCGTTGTGATCATAGGCTATGTTAATCTAGGGTGATCCCATGATATTTCCCCTTCCTCTATGTATTGGATTGATGTACTCTATGTACTTCCTCTATGTACTACCTGCTGTTCTGTTTTTCACAGATTCTGTCCTGTTTTGCTTTTCCTTTATTTTGCAAACCAAGAGCTTGCTTTTTCTTTGCAAAAACCTTTTGGCAATCTTGAGAAACAGTAGACCTTCAAGAATATCTTTATTTCCAGCAAGGTATAGTCATTTTATTATGGGAACTAACCTCGCTAATCAGATTATGATGAGTTATGTATGAAGGGAGTTTTCAAGTGTGCGAGGGAAGATGATAAAAAGATTCAGGAGTGTCAAGCGCTCAAGCTTGGGGATGCCCCCATGCACCCCCAAGAAATATTCAAGGAGACTCAAGCATCTAAGCTTGGGGATGCCCCCGTGCATCCCCTTCTCCATCAACATTATCAGTTCGTCTTTCGTTCCACTATATATTTATCACTTCATGTGTTATGTGCTATGCTTGGAGCGTCTTGCTTTTAGTTTTCCTTTTTAGTTTTCTTTAGCTTTTCATAACGAGTCGGAACTCAGCTTTCTTTATGTGGGAGAGAAACACGCTCCACTTCTACCTAGAACATAACATAGAATTTTCATGTCTATCCTTGCTGTGTGTGTTCTTTGTCTTTTAATAGCTACTATCATGTTCAGCTCTTAGCTTTCATGCTTATCTTTTCAAAGAGCTTTTGTTTAGTTGGTTGCTTGAACTCTCTTTAATTACCATGCTCACCTTATTAAGAGAGTTTGCTTCTGTTGCATTGGTCGATATGTCTATGATAAAAATGCTACGTGCATAATGGCGCTTAGTAATTCATGTTTTCTTATGGTTAGTCTCAAATAGCTGGGGGATTCCCAATGTGTTATTGGAGTACCAACATGATTTGTTTGCCTATGATGTGGTATGGTTTAATAATATCTTCCTTCAAGAATTTATTTTGATTGACTTGGCGTATGCTCACGCATATTTAAGACTGTAAAGAAAGTCTGTCAAGCCTTGATGATCTTTTGTTTCTGAGTAGCGATATAACTTCCATGCCTGATTCAATGTTGCTTTGTCGCTCTGCATGATTATGACCGTCATTGCTCTCTTAGTTGGTCGCTCCCAGTCTTTTGCTAACCTTCGCCTGTACTAAGCGGACTGACTGCTTGTGCATCCAAAATCTTTAAACCAGTTATGCCATATGAGTCCACCATACCTTCCTATACATGGTATTTACCTGCCATTCCTAACGAAGACTTTCATGTGCCATCTCGAAATTATTCAAAAAATGCATTTCTATTTTGTGCCTCTGTTTTAGCTCATGAGGAAGTAGTAGTTAATTCATGATCTTTTTAAGTTGGACAAGCTTCACCTCGGGATTGCATGTATAATGTGCAAACCCATAATACGAGAAGGAACTGGCAATGAGTGCGCCCGACTCCAAATTAATATAACAAACAAACCCTCCTTCATGCTTTGTTCATGAGAAATCAGAAAACTTTGGCAGTGATAAACAAAGGAGATTAAGAGGATGTGATCGTCCTCATTCGGGAGCCGTTCCTCGAAACTTGTCCATCTCAAAAAGTAATTGAGTTATCTGCTAGCATTCGTTGACGAAACATGCATATTCAAAATAAAAATAAAAATTATTACCTCTGTTTTTAAAATCAAGAGCTCTGGTACATGTTTTGTCTTTGTTTCCGACCACGGGTTTTCAACCTTGCCAACAAAAGCCACGGTTCGAGAGTCTCCATCTTCTTTTAAAAAGCACCAACTACTGAGAGCATGATTGTCATTCTGAGTGTAATGTGCATTTTCCCAAAGTAGCATTGTCTTTTGCATGATTATGATATCATTTATTTTGAAATCATTGTATCTAGTCATCACTTAAACGTTGGAGGTGCCCCTGCATTTATGTTTTGCTTCACTAAAGGGGGCAAGCGAGATATCACTTTATCATATTTGCACACCATGCTCATAACAAATCTATTTGATGTTTCAGTATCATATTGTAAAACTTTCAGCTCTTTGTGATTTTCTCATGAGGCAACTTAATTACTACAGATTCATTGTCTCAGTAAGCTTTTGTCATGTGACTATGAAAAAGTCCTATATGGTTAATAGCATGTCACCACAGAAATTATTCTTGTTATCATTTACCTACTCAAGGACGAGCATGAATTAAGCTTGGGGATGTTGATACGTCCAAAACGTATCTATAATTTCTGCTTGCTCCATGCCTCTTTTGGGTGATATTGCTATGGTATTTATACACTTCCATACACTTTTGATCATATTTGGACTAACCTATTAACTCAGTGCACCCCAATGCCAGTTTCTATTTTCTGCTGTCTTTGTATTTCAGGTTTTCCCATTACGAAAACTGCCAGAAAAATTCCGAAAAAATCAGCGTTCCGGAAGCTTCCTTGCGGCCAAAGTAGGGACAGAGGGGGGCCAGAGGGGCTCCAGGCGGCCTGCCCAGGCGGCCCCCCTCCTGGTCGCGCCGGGGGGGCGCCTGGGCCCCCCTGACCTCCGCTGATGCCCCCCTTTGGCATATATTTACACCACGTCGAGGAAACCCTGATTCCGGACCCCTTTTCTCCAGACGCAATCCCGATCTCCGCCGCCATCGCCATCAAGATTCGGGGGACCAGAATTCCTGTGCCGGCACCCTGCCGGGACGGGGAAGTGCCCCCGGATTCATCTCCATCGACGTTGCTTCCTCCCTCCATGATGCAGGAGTAGTTCCTCCTCGGGGCTGAGGTTTCTACCAGTAGCTATGTGGTCAATTCTCTCTCCCATGATGTGATCTTCATTGTGATCATAGGCTATGTTAATCTAGGGTGATCCCATGATATTTCCCCTTCCTCTATGTATTGGATTGATGTACTCACTTGTCTTTATCTAGTATAATCCCCGAGAATAAGGTGACAGCGGTCTATTGGACATGGATTAGAAAAATATTTTCATGAGTGATTTCCTCTCTTGTGTGTTGATTGAAGATTGAGAGTCTCTTGGTGCTTGTCTTTGACTATCCTTTAGATATGTTGTGGTGATTGTGGGACTCTCTTTGGATGGCCGCGGTGACATTGGGAAATCCTTAGATTGAGAACTACGAACTTTGAGGTGTGCTTTTGTAGCCCTACATAATTCTCGTCCTCTCTTGACCACGGAGGAATGACCTCCGGGTGCGTCTCCATTGCATGTTTTATGGGAAATATCATGTGATTCGATTATGTTAATGTTGTTGGGAGTTGCCACTAGTGAAAGTATGAAGCCTAGGCCTTGTTTCCACCATTGCAATACCATTTGTGCTCACGTTTACCACTTGTTTGCTTGCTGCACTTTTTATTACAGATTTATATTACTTTGTTTTGCCATCCATATCACTTGCCATTTAACATCTCTTAGCCGAACTAGTGCACCTATACATCTAACAAGTGTAGGTGTGTTGGGGACACAAGAGACTTCTTGTATCTTAGTTGCAGGGTTGCTTGAGAGAGACCATCTTCAACCTCTACTTCCCTGAGTTCGATAAACCTTAGGTCATCCACTTGAGGGAAATTGCTGCTGTCCTACAAACCTCTGCGCTTGGAGGCCCAACATAGTCTACAAGAGTAGAAGCGTGTGTAGACATCAAGCTATTTCTGGCGCCGTTGCCGGGGAGGTGAGCGCTTGAAGGTATATCTTTAGATCTTGCAATTAAATCATTTCGTTTCTTGTTTTTAGTTTCACTAGTTATGTTTATGGAAAACTGTGCTATTGGATCGTTGCTTGCGGGAAGACGCCCCACACCTGTGGTGGTTGCTCCTCCCCCTACTGAAATTGTGCCCTATAAAATACCAGCTGGTATTATCGATTATGTTTTGGCTAATCGTTATGCAGGAGACAGACATCCCGGTGAACACTTGCTATATCTGTCACAACTATGTTCATTATTTAAGCTTGCAGATGTATCAAGGGAGTTTGTCATGAGGAAATTGTTCGCCGTATCACTTATAGATAAAGCTTCAGATTGGTATAAGCTTCTAGATGACTCTCACCTGCTGGATTGGGAAGAGATCCAGTCTCTCTTTTACTCCAAGTTTTATCCTCTTCATGAAGTCCATGAGAATAGGAATTATGTTTATAATTTATATCCTCATGACGGAGTGAGCATAGCTCAAGCTTGGGGGAGACTGAAAACGTTAATGCTAAAATGTCCTAACCATGGGCTTCCCAAAGATATGATTATGACTAATTTCTATGCGAGGCTCTCTCGACAGGATAAATATTTGCTCGATGCTTCCTCTATGGGTTCTTTCACAAACGAAAAAACTGATGCTAAATGGGAACTCCTTGAAAGAATTCAACGCAACACTGAAGATTGGGAGATCGACAAAGGTAAAGAGTCAGGTATAATTTATGAGTATGATTGCATTAAGTCTTTTGTTGAAACTACAAGTTTTAATAAGTTTAGTGCTAAGTTTGGACTTGATTCTCAACTCCTTGTTGATTTCCTCAAATCTTTTGCTTCACATCTTAATATGCCTAAGGAGGATTGGATCAAGCATCATAAACCTTTTAAAGAGATTTGCAAAGAAAATGAAATTGTTCATGATGATTGCAACATGCATGATCCAATTCCTAAAAATGAAGTTTTATATAAGCATACCAATTTTTGTGGAGTGGATAGACCTTGTGAAAGGCCTATGATTGAAGAAGAGAAGTATTGCAAGCGACATAAGCATGAAAGAACAATCACTTGGGTCAGAGATTTAAATGAAATTGCTAGAGAATTGTGTGACCTTTATCCTTTTACTTGTGAACTTTGCCGTATAGAGGGTCATTTTAATTTTCAATGCATGAACTTTCAAAACATAACTGTTAACCAGTTGTGTGATAACATGATCACCTCTGATCTTTATGATGAGCTTATGTTATTTTTGATGTGCGAAGAGTTAACAGAAAAGACTTCTTGGCTATATGTTAATGCCATAGGAATAAAAAACACTTTGCAAAACTACCATCTCTATTGTGTTGTTAATTGCCATGAAAATGATTACATAAGTAAGATTAGAAAGGAGGGAACTTTACCAAAGTATAAAAATGTCTCTTATATTTCTGCTAATAAAAAGGAGAGTTTCTCCCAAGTTTCCCCTATTGTTTCTAATGGTAAACCAGGATATGTGGAGAAGCTTCATCTCCAACCTCTCCCTTCTAAGGTGAAGAAGAAGAAAAAGAAGAGGAGGAGGAAGAGGAGCAAGAAGGAAGAAGAATGGGTATCAACCTGGCCTGAGCATATTCCTCCCATCAACTTTTATCCTAACGGTTGTAAGTTTAAAGAAGAAGGTGAAGTTTATTGCCTTAATTATCATTTTGATGATACGTACGTATGTACCATTGAAGATGATTTTGATTATGGTATGCATGTTACTTATTGTGATTTAGAAAATGATGATAATGCTACTTATGATCTTGAAAATCTTTTTGGTACCAACTCTGAAAGTGATGATATGGAAAGCTCTAAGCTTGGGGATGATAGGATTGCGAATCCTTTACCCACTAGTGATGTGACAATTGATAATTCTTTTGCTAGTAAGAATAAAGACAACATGTTTACAAATATAGTTGCTAGCAATGATAATGCTCTTCTCTACTATGATGATGTTATAACTCCAATCTATAGTGATTATAAAGGTACCTATGACATAAGGAGAAATTAACCTTATGAAACTTGTCATAATCATGGAGGGAATTACTCCCCTGTTGAACACCACCCTCCTAATACACAATTAATCTATAGTGTTCAAGTTGTTTATGATAGTCCTACTCCCACTATTACCAATGAGAAAGATTATGCTTATGTGGAGAGTAAGAGTACCTTTTTGCATGTGGATCATGGTAACAATGCTTTATGTGATGCTTATACTGTTGAGTTCATCCATGATGCCACTGAAATTTATAATGAGAGAGGGAGACTTGGTTCTAAATATCTTAATAATAAGAAGTTTCCTCTCTTTATGGTGAATATTTTGAAGTTATGCTTGTTTTGCCTTCTTATGCTAGTTGCTTTGTGCTTCAATGAATTATTCTATTGCAATATTCCTATGCATAGGAAGCATGTTAGGCTTAAATGTGTTTGGTATTTGCTCCTTGATGCTCTATTTTGTTCTTCAACTCTTATTCCTACGAGAGCATCATTAAAGTCTTATGCCTAGCTTAAAGGCATAAAAGAAAGCGCTTTTGGGAGGCAGCCCACAATGAATAAAATTTTATTTCGCTTTTGTTGTGTCTTGATGGTTGTTACTACAGTAGCATCATCATTGTATCTTTGCTTTTCAATTTTGTGCCAAGTGTAGCCTCTGATTGCAAGAAAGTTCAAAAGTTGTGAGGTGCTGTCCAGGAAACAGATTCTGTCCTTGGATAAAAAAATTTGTATAAAATCACCAGATCATCTTTTTGGTCTGAATTTTTTCGACAGCGTGCTCTATATAATTGTCTTTTGTGCGTCTGTTCTGAGTTTTTTTATTAGAGTTGCAGAAGTGCCCCGAACAAATCAATTACTACCTGCTGTTCTGTTTTTCACAGATTCTGTCCTGTTTTGCTTTTCCTTCATTTTGCAAACCAAGAGCTTGCTTTTTCTTTGCAAAAACCTTTTGGCAATCTTGAGAAACAGTAGACCTTCAAGAATATCTTTATTTCCAGCAAGGTATAATCATTTTATTATGGGTACTAACCTCGCTAATCAGATTATGATGAGTTATGTATGAAGGGAGTTTTCAAGTGTGTGAGGGAAGATGATAAAAAGATTCAGGAGTGTCAAGCGCTCAAGCTTGGGGATGCCCCCATGCACCCCCAAGAAATATTCAAGGAGACTCAAGCATCTAAGCTTGGGGATGCCCCCGTGCATCCCCTTCTCCATCAACATTATCAGTTCGTCTTTCGTTCCACTATATATTTATCACTTCATGTGTTATGTGCTATGCTTGGAGCGTCTTGCTTTTAGTTTTCCTTTTTAGTTTTCTTTAGCTTTTCATAACGAGTCGGAACTCAGATTTCTTTATGTGGGAGAGAAACACGCTCCACTTCTACCTAGAACATAACATAGAATTTTCATGTCTATCCTTGCTGTGTGTGTTCTTTGTCTTTTAATAGCTACTATCATGTTCAGCTCTTAGCTTTCATGCTTATCTTTTCAAAGAGCTTTTGTTTAGTTGGTTGCTTGAACTCTCTTTAATTACCATGCTCACCTTATTAAGAGAGTTTGCTTCTGTTGCATTGGTCGATATGTCTATGATAAAAATGCTACGTGCATAATGGCGCTTAGTAATTCATGTTTTCTTATGGTTAGTCTCAAATAGCTGGGGGATTCCCAATGTGTTATTGGAGTACCAACATGATTTGTTTGCCTATGATGTGGTATGGTTTAATAATATCTTCCTTCAAGAATTTATTTTGATTGACTTGGCGTATGCTAATGCATATTTAAGACTGTAAAGAAAGTCTGTCAAGCCTTGATGATCTTTTGTTTCTGAGTAGCGATATAACTTCCATGCCTGATTCAATGTTGCTTTGTCGCTCTGCATGATTATGACCGTCATTGCTCTCTTAGTTGGTCGCTCCCAGTCTTTTGCTAACCTTCGCCTGTACTAAGCGGACTGACTGCTTGTGCATCCAAAATCTTTAAACCAGTTATGCCATATGAGTCCACCATACCTTCCTATACATGGTATTTACCTGCCATTCCTAACGAAGACTTTCATGTGCCATCTCGAAATTATTCAAAAAATGCATTTCTATTTTGTGCCTCTGTTTTAGCTCATGAGGAAGTAGTAGTTAATTCATGATCTTTTTAAGTTGGACAAGCTTCACCTCGGGATTGCATGTATAATGTGCAAACCCATAATACGAGAAGGAACTGGCAATGAGGGGTCCCGACTCCAAATAAATATAACAAACAAACCCTCCTTCACGCTTTGTTCATGAGAAATCAGAAAACTTTGGCAGTGATAAACAAAGGAGATTAAGAGGATGTGATCGTCCTCATTCGGGAGCCGTTCCTCGAAACTTGTCCATCTCAAAAAGTAATTGAGTTATCTGCTAGCATTCGTTGACGAAACATGCATATTCAAAATAAAAATAAAAATTATTACCTCTGTTTTTAAAATCAAGAGCTCTGGTACATGTTTTGTCTTTGTTTCCGACCACGGGTTTTCAACCTTGCCAACAAAAGCCACGGTTCGAGAGTCTCCATCTTCTTTTAAAAAGCACCAACTACTAAGAGCATGATTGTCATTCTGAGTGTAATGTGCATTTTCCCAAAGTAGCATTGTCTTTTGCATGATTATGATATCATTTATTTTGAAATCATTGTATCTAGTCATCACTTAAACGTTGGAGGTGCCCCTGCATTTATGTTTTGCTTCACTAAAGGGGGCAAGCGAGATATCACTTTATCATATTTGCACACCATGCTCATAACAAATCTATTTGATGTTTCAGTATCATATTGTAAAACTTTCAGTTCTTTGTGATTTTCTCATGAGGCAACTTAATTACTACAGATTCATTGTCTCAGTAAGCTTTTGTCATGTGACTATGAAAATGTCCTATATGGTTAATAGCATGTCACCACAGAAATTATTCTTGTTATCATTTACCTACTCGAGGACGAGCATGAATTAAGCTTGGGGATGTTGATACGTCCAAAACGTATCTATAATTTCTGCTTGCTCCATGCCTCTTTTGGGTGATATTGCTATGATATTTATACACTTCCATACACTTTTGATCACATTTGGACTAACCTATTAACTCAGTGCACCCCAGTGCCAGTTTCTATTTTCTGTTGTTTTTGTATTTCAGGTTTTCCCATTACGAAAACTGCCAGAAAAATTCCAAAAAAATATATAAAAAATCAGCGTTCCGGAAGCTTCCTTGCGGCCAAAGTAGGGCCAGAGGGGGGCCAGAGGGGCTCCAGGCGGCCTGCCCAGGCGCCCCCCCTCCTGGCCGCGCCGGGGGGGCGCCTGGGCCCCCCTGACCTCCGCTGATGCCCCCCTTTGGCATATATTTACACCACGTCGAGGAAACCCTGATTCCGAACCCCTTTTCTCCAGACGCAATCCCGATCTCCGCCGCCATCGCCATCAAGCTTCGGGGGACCAGAATTCCTGTGCCGGCACCCTGCCGGGACGGGGAAGTGCCCCCGGATTCATCTCCATCGACGTTGCTTCCTCCCTCCATGATGCGGGAGTAGTTCCTCCTCGGGGCTGAGGTTTCTACCAGTAGCTATGTGGTCAATTCTCTCTCCCATGATGTGATCTTCGTTGTGATCATAGGCTATGTTAATCTAGGGTGATCCCATGATATTTCCCCTTCCTCTATGTATTGGATTGATGTACTCACTTGTCTTTATCTAGTATAATCCCCGAGACCAAGGTGACAGCGGTCTATTGGACATGGATTAGAAAAATATTTTCATGAGTGATTTCCTCTCTTGTGTGTTGATTGAAGATTGAGAGTCTCTTGGTGCTTGTCTTTGACTATCCTTTAGATATGTTGTGGTGATTGTGGGACTCTCTTTGGATGGCCGCGGTGACATTGGGAAATCCTTAGATTGAGAACTACGAACTTTGAGGTGTGCTTTTGTGGCCCTACATAATTCTCGTCCTCTCTTGACCACGAAGGAATGACCTCCGGGTGCGTCTCCATTGCATGTTTTATGGGAAATATCATGTGATTCGATTATGTTAATGTTGTTGGGAGTTGCCACTAGTGAAAGTATGAAGCCTAGGCCTTGTTTCCACCATTGCAATACCATTTGTGCTCACGTTTACCACTTGTTTGCTTGCTGCACTTTTTATTACAGATTTATATTACTTTGTTTTGCCATCCATATCACTTGCCATTTAACATCTCTTCGCCGAACTAGTGCACCTATACATCTAACAAGTGTATTAGGTGTGTTGGGGACACAAGAGACTTCTTGTATCTTAGTTGCAGGGTTGCTTGAGAGAGACCATCTTCAACCTCTACTTCCCTGAGTTCGATAAACCTTAGGTCATCCACTTGAGGGAAATTGCTGCTGTCCTACAAACCTCTGCGCTTGGAGGCCCAACATAGTCTACAAGAGTAGAAGCGTGTGTAGACATCATTACCCCAAGTGAAAGGTTTGAGATGTAGCGTAACGGCAAGTTTCCCTTGGCAAGATACCAAGGATTGAATCCCGTGAGACTCCGAGGGTCGACAAGAAGGTGTCAACTGCTAATGGCGCCAGATACTTAGCGGTTGACAGGACCTGCACACAGATACAAATAACTTTGCTCCCAACGAGTACAGAGAGGTTGTCAATCCCTCCGGCCTTGTCGTTTACAAAGGATCAAACACAAGAGATAATAGTGATAGGTATGGCTGCAACTAGGAAATAAGAACAGGAAGTAAATAGCGGGTGTGATTAGTGATGGTAATATGGACCGGGATCCCATGATGTTCACTAGTGATGTCTCTCTCCCAAAAGACGATAAAACAGCTAAGCGAGGTAAACAAATTACAGCTGGGCAATTGACAGGATTATGTGCGCAAACCAATGCTAACTATGATGTAAAGAAAGGTAGAGGCTCAAAAGCATGGGCGGTACGCCAAGGCAAGTAGACCGAAATCCATCTGCATCTACTACTAATCATCCACCTTAAGATATCTATCCAGAACATCTCGCTGGTATTAAGTTGTGAATCCCACCCAAAGTGTAGACTCAAAACAACAGACAACTGCATTAAAAGAACTTTGCGTAAAGTAAACAATCCTTGCACCCGCAAGTACAAGCACCATTGTTTTCCCCCTTGTGGCAACAGCACATCCCCTAGACTCATGTTTCTGTCACTCAAACTAGTCATCGAGGGGCATGAACCCACAATCAAGCATAACGTTCCCTCTTGGAGTTACTACCTACTACTCGGCCAAAGCAATAAACAGCAACGGAGAACATGCAAGATTTACTCAAGAACATAAATATAAAAAAGGTGAATCAAATATATTACTCACACACAATCTGAACATAATCTCATAATCCATCGGATCCCAGCAAACTCAGCATAGCAACAGCAGAAAGATTACATATGTGCCTCGATCATGTAGGGCAGCTCACGAGGTCTAATCCATGAAGAACAAAGAGGGGAGGAGAACATCACATAGCTACTGGTCATGGACCCATGGTCCAAGGGGGACTACTCACGACTCATCCGGGAAGCGTCCATGGTGGTGGAGAAGCTCTCGGTGGTGCTTCTCCCCTCCGGCAGGGTGCCGGGAAGAGTTCTCCTGGTGCTCCCGATCTTGGAAGCGCGGCGGCGGTGGAACAGAGGCTAGATCGTAAAAAAGGGTTCCATCCTCGAGGGTTTCGGGACGCGAGGAGTATAGATGCCAAAGGGGGTCACCAGAAGCGGAGAGGGGGGCCCAGGCGCCCCCCTAGGGCGGCCAGGGGTGTGGCCGCCTGGGCTGCCCCTGGCTCCCCTCTGGCCCCACCTTGGTTTTTCTTGAAGCTCCCGTTATGCTGATTTTTCCTGTATTTTTCCCGGAATTTTTAGGGCACTTTTAATATGGGGGAAACCTGAAATAGAAAAACAGCAGAAAACAGGAACTGGCACTGTGGTGCACTGAGTTAATAGGTTAGTCCAAATATGATCAAAAGTGTATGGAAGTGCATAAATATCATAGCAATATCACACAAAAGAGGCATGGAGCAAGTTGAAATTATAGATACGTTTTGGACGTATCATGTGCTAAACTCTAGTCTGGTACCCAAAGTTTCTTGTAACTGATTCCAGAACTTTGAAGTAAACTGGGTTCCTCTATCTGATACGATGCTCCTCGGAATTCCATGCAGACATACAATTCGGGTCATGTATATCTTTGCCAACTTTGCACTGGTATAAGTAGTCTTTACGGGGATGAAATGAGCTACCTTTGTTAAACGATCGACTACGACCCAAATCGAGTCATAGCCAGAATGAGTTATGGGTAATCCCGTAATAAAATCCATACCTAGTTTATCCCACTTCCATTCGGGTATTGGCAATGGTTGTAACAATCCTGTCGGCTTTTGATGTTCTGCCTTCACTCTCTGACATACATCACAAACTGCTACATACTCCGCAATATCTTTCTTCATACCGGTCCACCAGAAAATGTCCTTCAAATCCAAATACATCTTAGTATTTCCTGGGTGAATCGAGTATGATGAATCATGGGCCTCCTGTAGAATCAACTTCCTGATCCCCGGGTAATTAGGCACATAAATGCGGTCCTCAAACCATAAGGTGTCGTGTTCATCCTCACGAAAACCTTTAGCTTTTCCTTCGCTCATCCTCTCCTTTATAGAGGCAACCTCCTCGTCAGTTTTCTGAGCTTCTCTGATTTTATCCATCAGAGTAGACTGGATCTCCATTGTTGCTACATAGCCTCTCGGAACTATCTCCAAACGTAGTTCTCGTAAGTCCTCAGCTAACTCCTTTGGAAATTCCTCCGTCATTAGGGTATTGACATGGCTCTTACGGCTTAGGGCATCGGCTACTACGTTAGCCTTACCGGGATGATAATGCAATCTCATGTCATAGTCCTTAATGAGTTCCAGCCATCTCCTTTGCCTGAGATTCAGCTCCTTCTGAGTGAATATATACTTCAGACTCTTGTGATCCGTATATACTTCACAATGGTTTCCAATGAGAAAATGTCTCCACGTCTTCAATGCATGCACTACGGCTGCTAACTCCAAATCATGAGTGGCATAGTTCAACTCATGAGGTTTCAGTTGTCGTGAAGCATACGAAACAACTCTTCCTTCCTGCATAAGAACTACCCCAAGTCCTCGACGTGAAGCGTCGCAGTACACCTCATAATCCTTATGTTGATCTGGCAGAATCAACACAGGGGATGAGACCAACCTTTTCTTTAATTCCTGGAAACTGGCCTCACATTCTTCTGTCCAACTGAACTTGGTGTCCTTCTTTAACAACTCTGTCATTGGCTTTGCAATTCTCGAGAAATTCTCAATAAATCTCCGGTAGTATCCTGCAAGTCCAAGAAAACTCCGGATCTCTCCAACTATTGTCGGTGCTTCCCAATTTGTCACAGTGTCCACCTTGGCGGGATCTACTGCTATTCCTTCTCCAGATATAACGTGTCCGAGAAATCCGACTTCCTTCAACCAAAACTCACATTTGCTAAACTTGGCATATAACTGATGTTCTCTGAGCTTCTCCAATACCAAACGCAAATGCTCTGCATGCTCCTCTTCATCCTTCGAGAAGATCAATATATCATCAATGAACACTACGACGAACTTATCCAAATACTCCATAAACACTTTGTTCATCAGGTTCATAAAGTATGCCGGTGCGTTAGTCAGACCAAAAGACATAACGGTATACTCGTACAACCCATACCTAGTGGTAAAGGCCGTCTTAGGTATATCCTGCTCTCGAATCTTCAATTGATGGTACCCTGATCGCAGATCGATCTTGGAAAATACCTTAGCTCCTTGCAATCTATCGAACAGATCATTGATCATTGGTAGTGGGTACTTGTTCTTGATCGTCACTTCGTTCAATCATCGGAAATCAACAACCATTCTTAACGATCCATCCTTCTTCTCCACTAGAAGTACTGGCAAACCCCAAGGCGAAGAACTTGGGCGTATGAATCCTTTATCCAGTAACTACATCACAATCTGTTTCTTAATCTCCTCCAGATCCTTTGCGGGCATCCTATATGGTCTCTTAGAAATTGGCCCTGTGCCTGGCAAAAGCTCGATCAAAAATTCTATATCTCTGTCAGGTGGCATTCCTGGCAGTTCTTCTGGAAACACGTCAGGGAAATCTTTCACCACTGGTACTTCCTCCTAAACAACTCCTGATAAGGAATTTAATCTGTTCCTTTTTGGCTCATGCCGGGATACATACTTGATCCTTCTTCCTTCTGGCGTAGTAAGCAAAATTGACTTACTGGCGCATTCAATATTCCCTTCATACTTAGATAACCAATCCATGCCTAATATCACATCAAATCCTTGAGATTCCAATACTATTAGGTCCGAAGGGAAAATGTAGTTACCAATCCTTAATGGCAACTGATCACACCATAACTTAGCCATATACTCAGCTCCTGGTGAGGTTACTAACATGGGCGACCTAAGGGCTTGGGTTGGCAGCTTATACTTATCCACAAATCCCCTTGAAATGTATGAATGCGATGCACCAGTATCGAAAAGAACGAGTGCAGTAAAGGACTTAACTAAAAACTTACCTATTACTGCATCTGGCTGAGCTTCAACCTCCTCCACGCTAACGTGATTCACTTGTCCTTTGTTGAAGGGGTTGGGCTTCTTCGTGGCGCTTCCATTGCCGTTCCCATTCTTAGCTTCGGGGCAATCATTGGCATAATGTCCATTCTTCCCGCACTTGTAACATGTGACATGGCTGAAATCCTTCTTGGTGGGTGTGGATGGGGTAGGGCGGCTCTGGTTACTACTTGCTCCATTTCCATTTCCATTCTTAGGGCCATTATGATTGTGCGAGCTACCTCCTCCATGGGTATGTTGAAACTGTCCTACCGCTTTAGGGGTAAAACGAGGCTTCTGATGTGCTACAGAATTATACTTTCCTTGTCCATACTTCCTCTTGCGACTTTCAATCTGTTGGTGCTTCCTTTCAATCATTAGGGCGCGATCAACCAGCTCCTGGTAGTTATTGAAAGTTGCCACCATCAATTGTACACTCATCTCATCATTCAACCCTTCCATGAATCTCTCCTGCTTAGCGGCATCTGTGGCCACATCATCTGGGGCATAACGAGATAGGGTACTAAACTCATCAACTTACTGAGCCACAGTACGATTGCCTTGGCGCAAATTGCGAAACTCCTGCTTCTTCGTTCTCATAGCTCCAGTTGAGACATGGGCGGTATGAAAAGCTTGCTGAAACTGATCCCAAGTCACATTGGCTATGGGATAAGTAGCTGTGTAATTCTCCCACCACGTTGTGGCTGGTCCAGACAACTGGTGTGCGACAAAACGCACCTTCTCAGCATCTGAGCAGTTAGTAGTGGTCAAATCCCTTCCAATTTTGCGCAGCCAGTCGTCAGCGACTATTGGTTCAATGCTGCTAGCAAACACTGGTGGTTGCAACCTTAAGAAACGTGCCAGGTTGTCCACGGGTGGTGGTGGTGGTGGAGGGTTGTTGTTGTTGTTCTGGTTGTTCTGAGTATTCTGGACAAGTAGTTGCATCAGGGTGTTCTGCTGCTGGATCAACTGGGTGAGCTCAGGGGGAAACTCAAATCTGGGCTCACGTCTTGGAGGCATCTGATGGGTGTAGAGGAAAGAGATTAGAATAGAAAAGAGGTCTAAGGGAAAATCACTACCCATATGCACATGAGGCAAACACACAATTCATCACACCAAAATCAATTTCAAACAATGGCTTACACGGATCTAATCGTTACAAAAGTGCTCCAAGTCTACTAAATGGGAAAACTACTAGTCATAGGAAGGTCTTCTAGAAATTTTGATCGACAGAGGATTCCATGATATTTGCTCCAGCTTCATCTTCATAGTCTTCGTCTTTGCTATCATCGGGTTCCAAATCCGTGTCATCAATGATGATGTAGTCTTCCGGTGGAATCTCCTTGGGTTCTTCTTCCTCGTCTTCTTCTCCCATGAGTATCCCTAACTTCCGTGTTAAGTCATCATTCTTCTCCACAAGTATTAGCATCTCCTCCTCGTATCCGTCGCGTGTAGACTTGAGTTCTTCCTCTAACTCCAAATTTATGTTTAGTGCTTTCTTCAAGTCTATCATCCCTGCACACATCTGGTGCTCCTGGCGACGAATGTGATGGTTCAACTCCTGGATGAAGGCTGCAATGGATCTATCCTTCCGGGTGCTGATCATGTCCCAATTCTCATCTCGGCGTCCAAAAATCTGGTAGATGGTGTCCTTTAGCTCCTGCTTGTAGACTTCTCCAATCCTTCCCATAGCGATGTGGGCTGCCATGCTCCTGCCTAAGCTCCATGTAGGCGCATTAAAAGAAAATGCTATGAGTGCGGTGACGGGCTTGAACGTCCTTCCTGGAACTTGAGCTTGAATCAACCAACGCTCCTCCTCAGGTAGAGTGGCATTGTAGGTTCCGGTGAAACTTGGTAGTCCAATGTTTAGATATCTAGTGACTTCCTTCAGGTGTCGTCCAAATGGTGTATCTTCATCCGGTTGAGTGAACTTGTTCTCTGCATCCACCATCCTAAAAGAGTAGAAAAGATGAGGAGTCAGAAAAGAGAAGAGTGAATAGTGCTCTAGGGCTTTAACTTAGTGGTCGTGTCCTACAGTCAGCGTGTGCTCTGATACCATCTTGTAGCGACCAGACCTCAAACAGTCTGATCTCTGTGCATCAGTGTCATCCTTGGATCACTAATGCTGACACGCACAGTACTTGAAGGATTTATAATAGAGTAGCAATCACACACTTTTTACATCGATAGTTCCAACGATGAACTTATTACAATAAAAATGGCTTAAGGCCATCTAACACGATAACAGCGGAAGGCTTGGAAGATAAGTGAGTCCATCAACTCCAACGGCA
This sequence comes from Secale cereale, assembly GCA_902687465.1. Classification (NCBI taxonomy): domain Eukaryota; kingdom Viridiplantae; phylum Streptophyta; class Magnoliopsida; order Poales; family Poaceae; genus Secale; species Secale cereale. The sequence continues at coordinate 47,226,775 of LR738714.1, read as the reverse complement.
TCACTGAGTATAGAACCACGACCTATAAGGCACCTTACTCGTCGTCTGAAAAGTCTGCAACATGAACGTTGCAGCCCGAAAACGGGTCAGCACATGGAATATGTTGGCAAAGTAACACAAGAGAGCAATGAAAGTAAAGCTATACTATATGCAATATGGCTGGTGGAAAGCTCTATGGTTACAGTTTTTGCGTAAAGCCAATTTTTCCCTACTTCAAAGGAATAGATTTAATTAACTATCATGGTAGTTGAAACATCGTTGAGAAGATAGACATCCTCTCAACCCCAATTAAAATCATCATTAAACCCAACAATATTAATTAGAATAACATGATGAGATTCACATGATATCCAAGTACTAGATACTCAAGACGTCCATAACCGGGGACACGGCTAATCATGATCAGTTTGTACACTCTGCAGAGGTTTGTGCACTTTTCCCCACAAGACTCGATCCCCTCCGTTTGGTTTCTCGCACTGCATGGTGTTCGAGAAACGGATGACCGAGACACAGTCTTTCGGAAGTACTCGCACCTTACAAATGGGTGGACCGTACCAACCTGCATCCCATACATCTGCTAGTCCACCACTGTAAGAGTTTGCACAACTTAGTCAACTATGCTAGAGCCCATAATAGCATTGTGGCTGCACACGGAAGTTTCTAGTATGAATAATCTCATGATACCTTTGAGCCTGGGTGGCGGTCCAAAAGAAAAACAGGCAATCGCTGGAATACCCAGGTGCCTCAATCCACCCAGATGTGTATTTAAGTTGCCACCTTAAGTTGAACCATTAATTTAATAATCTCACATCTGTCATGGAATTCACTCACCCAATCCACGTCTACGAGCATAGCATGGCCTAACAGCAAACGTAGAAGTAACTCCCAAGGTTTGAATGTAATGCAGGTAATAGGTACTACCTCAATCTACTTCCCAATCCCACAAGTTAATTGATCCTACTCATGCAATGTGTGAGGGTTTGACTAATGCAATGAAAACTGGGTAATTGGAAAGTACGATCAAAGTGTTACTTGCCTTGCTGATGATCCGCAAAACCTAGAGATTCAAAGTAGCAAGCGGTGCACTCCGGGTACTCTATCGTAAACAAACAAGCACACAATAAGTACTTAACTAATGCACGGGTAAAACTCAAATAAGAGATCTAACCAGAAGGTTCAACTTAAGAACTCCGGTTTGCAAAAGAAACGGCAAAAGAAAAGCAACAAAAGACAAACGGCGAAAGAAAAACAACTACCAAACCAATCTGGACCTAAGTCCAAATTTAGCAGAGGCAAACACTTGAGTGACTAGGTTAACCGGAAAGAGAATTTCGATATGAAACTCCAGGCGCTTGAATCACCTGATTCCGATAAACGAGCGAAAAGATAAACTAAAACAAAGATCAGATCAGAGATCGGGATCAAAAAATAACTGCGAAAAAAGAAAACTAAAATAGCTTAACGAACGGACGTTCGTCAGCTGAGACTAACGACGAATTCGTTCGTTAGAACGAACGAACGGGTGAACGTTTTCTAATTAACTAAACCGAAAACAGAAAAACCAATCTAAATAAAAAACTACTAGGGTTCTAAAAGAAAAACCGGTGGTTTTCTACCGAAAACCGGCGGGGGCGGCTACCTCATCGCAACGGCCGGCGGCGGCGGTGTCGGCGACGGCGGGCGGCGGGGCTTGCGGCGGCGGGGGCGGTGGGCGGCGGCGGCGACGGCGACTGCAGCGGGCTAGCGGTGGCGGCGGGCTTGCGGCGGCAGCGGGGTGCGGTGGAGGAAGGGGGGCAACTATATATATAAGGGGACGGGGCAAGCAACGGCGGCGGCGGCCGGAGGCCGACGCGGCACGGGCGCGCGGCGCGGGGGAAGGCGGTCGGCGGCGGCTGGGCCTGGCTCGGCTGGGCTTCGGCCCAGACGGGTCGGGTCCTCTTTTTTATAATTAACTAACGCCGGCGCTTACGAAAAAGATATCTAGAAAATAAATAAAAATCTAAAATTGCCAAAACAAATTTTCACCGTCTAAATGGAATATTTAGAACAAGATGAACATTTTCTTGGCACTAAAATGCATTTTTGAAAACATGCAATTTTTCCTAATTCAAATAAAACTCCAAATAAAACTTGTTTGATTTTTCTATTAAATTCTCCGTATTTCTTATTTTTGGGAGAGTCATTTTACTCCCTCTCTCATATATTTATGATAGAAATACTTGAAGATAAAATAAATAAAATCAAATGATCCGATTTTCAAAATTTGAGAAACCTCAAATATGAAATATTGAAATCCCCAACTCTGTCCGAGGGTCCTTGAGTTGCTTAGGATTTTCTTGGATCACCAAAAGCGAGAAAATATGATATGCATAATGATCTAATGTATAACATTCCAAATTGAAAATTTGGGATGTTACAGGTCCATAGTTAGTACCTAGATGGCTTCTTCTCTTTCTTTGGATCTCAATACCAAGTTCTCCTTGGTCTTCGAGGAGATCTATTCGATGTAATATATTTTTGCGGTGTGTTTGTCGAGATCCGATGAATTGTGGGTTTATGATCAAGATTATCTATGAGAAATATTTGGTTCTTTTCTGAATTCTTTTATGTATGATTATAATATCCTTGCAAGTCACTTTGAATTATTGGTTTGGTTTGGCCTACTAGATCTATAGTTCTTGCAATGGGAGAAGTGCTTGGCTTTGGGTTCAATCTTGCGGTGTCCTTTCCCAGTGACAGTAGGGGCAGCAAGGCACGAATTGTATTGTTGCCATCAAGGATAAAAAGATGGGGTTTATATGATATTGCTTGAGTTTATCCCTCTACATCATGTCATCTTGCTTAAGGCGTTGCTCTGTTCTTATGAACTTAATACTCTAGATGCATGCTGGATAGCGGTCGATGTGTGGAGTAATAGTAGTAGATGCAGAATCGTTTTAGTCTACTTGTCACGAACGTGATGCCTATATATAATGATCATGCCTAGATATTCTCATAATTATTCGCTTTTCTATCAACTGCTCGACAGTAATTCGTTCACCCACCGTAGAATTCTGCTATCATGAGAGAAGCCACTAGTGAAACCTATGGCCCCCAGGTCTATTCTCAACATATCAATCTACAATCTACTTTACTTTACCGTTTTTACTTTTTGTTCTTATATCCAAAAATATCAAACTATCATATCTATCATATCTCACTTTCGTAAGTGGCCGTAAAGGGATTGACAACCCCTTATCGTGTTGGCTGCGAAGTTCTTATTTGTTTGTGCAAGTGCGAGGCACTCGCGCGTGGTCTTCTACTGGATTGATACCTTGGTTCTAAAAAACTAAATGAAATACTTACGCTACTGTGCTGCATCACCATTTCCTCTTCGAGGGAATACAACGCAAGCTCGAGAAGTAGCACCAGGCCTTTGGTAAAGATATCAGCGAACTGAGCAGAAGTAGTCATGTGGACAACGCGAACTTGACCGAGAGCCACCTTCTCTCGAACAAAGTGAATGTCGATCTCAATATGCTTGGTGCGACGATGTTGAACCGGATTCCCTAACATGTAGACAACTGAAATATTATCACGGTAAACAATGGTAGCTTGCTCAATAGGACGATGCAGCTCTGACAGCAACTGGCGCAACCAAACCGTTTCAGCAACCGCATGAGCCACATCACGGCACTCAGCTTCAGCAGACGAGCGGGAGACCGTAACCTGCCTTTTTGAAGACCAAGAAACCAAATTGTTACCAAGAAAATCACAAAATCCAGATGTGGACCTACGAGTATCTGGAAAACCAACCCAGTCTGCATCAGAGTAAGCTGTCAAGGAGGTGGGAGAGGATTTGTTGATATGAAGACCTAAGTCTAGTGTGCCTTTGAGGTACCAAAGAATACGTTTGACATGATTGTAGTGTGGAATACGAGGATCATGCATGTATAAATAAGCTTGTTGGACAACAAAAGAAATTTCAGGACGAGTGAGGGTTAGATACTGAAGTGCACCGGTAAGACTACGATAAAGAGAAGGATCAGAGAAAGGATCACCGTCGGTAGAGAGTTTGGAACCTGTATCAACAGGGGTACAGGAAGTTTGACAATCAAGCATACCAACACGAGAAAAAGTATCCAAAGTGTACTGACGTTGAGACAAGAAAAGACCAAAGGAGTCATGGATAACAGCAATACCTAAGAAGTGGTGAAGAAGACCTAAATCTGTCATAGAAAATTCATGGCGAAGAAGAGAGATAATATGATCTAAAAATTGTTGTGAGGAAGCTGTGAGGATAATATCATCAACATATAAAAGAAGGTAAGCAGTGTTGTTGTTGTGATGAAAGGTGAAGAGTGAAGTGTCAGAACGGGAAGGGGTAAAACTGATGGTTTGAGCATAAGTAGAAAAGCGTTGGAACCAGGCACGTGGTGCTTGTTTAAGACCATAAAGAGATTTTTGAAGAAGACATGCATGATTAGGATAGGAGGAATGTTTGAAGCCAAGAGGTTGTTGGGTTGTTCACAATAGAATGTTTCTTGAAGTGAGCCATGAAGAAAAGCGTTTTTGACATCTAGTTGATGAATTGGCCAGGAAGAAGAGATGACGATGCTAAGGACAGTGCAAATAGTGCTGGGCTTGACAACTGGAGAGAAAGTCTCATCATAATCGATGCCGTGTTGCTGAGAGTAACCACAGCATACCCATCGAGCCTTATAACGTGCAAGACTCCCATCAGAATTAAATTTATGGCAAAAAACCCATTTGCCCGAAATGATATTTGTATTAGAAGGACGAGGAACTAACTGCCACGTGTTATTCTGCAGAAGGGCATCATATTCATCTTTCATAGCTGCGGCCCAATTAGGATCTAGGAGAGCTGATTTTTAAGATTTGAGTAGAGAGGAAGGAGATAAAGATGCATGAAGATTGAGACGCTCTTTTGCAGGTAAACGAAACCCAGACTTGGCACGTGTGCGCATGGTATGATCGTTAGTAGGAGCTGGAATGGGAATAGCATGAGCAGGAGGGGTGGGGGAAGATGTGATGGACGCGTCCGGCACAACGGAGGAAGCGAATGCGGGAGATGGTGGTGAAGACTGCGCATGCAGGAGGTCTGCCGCGTCAGAATGTAATGTGTTTTCCTCTGCGGGGGAAGAGGTGATGACATAAGTGGTGGTGGCAGGATCTGCTACTGCGGCTGGTTTCGCTGGATTGGTCGGCGGGTGAAAGAAGGGAAGATGATTGCGACGAGAGGGACTAGTGGAAGGCGTGTGTGAGTTGGAATCTAATTGTTGATGCTCGGAAAAGGGAAAAATGTTTTCAGCAAATGTTACATAACGAGACACATGAACACGACCACTAACAAGATCTAGACAACGATAACCTTTGTGCTCATCAGAAAAACCTAGATGGACACACGTGATAGAGCGCGGGGAAATTTTGTTAGGAGAAGTGGAGTAGGAGTTTGGAAAACAAAGACAACCAAAGCCGCGAACGTCGAAGTAATTTGGATGAGAGAGAAATAAAGAGAAGTGAGGAGTAGTTTGTGGGTTAACTTTAGATGGACGAATATTGAGTAAATATGTGGCCGTGTGGAGTGCCTCTACCCAGAACATCGACGGCTGATGACCCACAAGTGTAGTGGATCTATCATAGTCCTTTCGATAAGTAAGAGTGTCGAACCCAACGAGGAGCAGAAGGAAATGATAGGTAGTTTTCAGTATGATATTTTCTGGAAGCACTGAAATTATAGGTAACAGATAGTTTTGTGATAAGGTAATAGGTAGCAACTAACAAAAGGTAAAAGTAAATAAGGTGCAGCAAGGTGGCCCAATCCTTTTTTTAGCAAAGGACAAGCCTGGACAAACTCTTATATAAAGGAAAGCGCTCCCGAGGACACATGGGAATTATCGTCAAGCTAGTTTTCATCATGATCATCTGACTCGCGTTCGGTACTTTGATAATTTGGTATGTGGGTGGACCGGTGCTTGGGTGTTGTCCTTACTTGGACAAGCCTCCCACTTACGATTTTTTCCAGGTCAAAACACCTCATAAAGGAGAAGATGGGCATCGGGGGGCGCGTCCCCCACCCTCGTGGACAGCAGGTGGCCCCCCTCGTGATCTTCTTTCGCCAGATATTTTTTATAATTTCTGAAACGTAGTTCTGTGAAGTTTCGGGGCTTGTGGAGTTGTGCAGAATAGGTTTCCAGAGTTTGCTCCTTTTCCAGCCCAAAATTCCAGCTGCCGGCATTCTCCCTCTTCATGTAAACTTGTAAAATAAGAGAGAAAAGGCATAAGTATTGTGACAAAACATGTAATAACAGCCCATAATGCAATAAATATCAACATATAAGCATGATGCAAGATGGACGTATCAACTCCCCCAAGCTTAGACCTCGCTTGTCCTCAAGCGAAAGCCGAAAACGAAAAATATGTCCACATGTTTAGAGATAGAGGTGTTGATAAAAATAAAATACGGACATGAGGGAATCATGATCATTCTCATAACAACAACATATATATATATATATATATATATATATATATATATATATATATATATATATATATATATATATTGTCATATGATTCTTATGCTAAAGTAACAATTCATCCACAATATCAAGCATGAATCATAAACTTCATTGAAAACTAACAAACTTTGATCTCGGTCATTGAAGCAATTGCAATTTATTGTAACATCGGAAAGAGTCAATCATAAGAGCTTTTCAGCAAGCCTACATACTCAACTATCATATAGTCTTTCACAATTGCTCACACTCACGCAATACTTATGTTTATGGAGTTTTAATCGGACACATAGAAAGATAGGGGCTTATGATGCTGCCTCCCAACCTTTTACCTCAAGGGCAATGTCAACATTAATAGACCATGAAAACTTACATCCAGGTGGGTATATATGTCAGGATCCTTCCAACACAATGTGCTTGTCAAAGGATAAAATGTAAAAAGGAAAGGTGAATTTCACCTTGACTCTTATAAGGCAAGAATAATAGATAGGCCCTTCGCAGAGGGAAGCATAGGTTGTCATGTGTTTTTATGGTTGGATGCACAAAGTCTTAGCACAGAAGAACGTCACTGTATATTGCCACTTGTGATAAGGACCTTTATTATGCAGTCCGTCACTTTTATTACTTCCATACCACAAGATTGTATAAAGCTAATTTCCTCCGCACCAATAAATCATACATATTTTAGCGAGTTTGCAACATGACAACTTACTTGGAAGGATCTTTCTCAATCGATAGGTAGGTATGGTGAACTCTCATGGCAAAACTGGGTTTAAGGATATATGGAAGCACAAGTAGTATCTCTACTTAGTGCGAGGAGTTTTGGCTAGCATGAGGGGGAAAGGCAAGCTCAACATGTTGGATGATCCATGACAATATACTTAATTTTGGATATAAGAGGACATATCCCATTATGTTGTCTTCCTTGTCCAACATAAACTCTTTTGCATGTCATACTTTAATGAGTGCTCACAATCATATTAGATGTCCAAGATAGTATATTTATATGTGAAGCCTCTCTTCTTTTATTACTTCCTACTAATTGCAACGATGACCAAAACTATGCTTGTCAACTCCCAACAACTTTTATTTATCATACTCTTATATGTGAAGTCATTACTTCCCATAAGATCAATATGATCTCTTTGATACTTTTCATATTTTCTTTCTTTCTATCAAGACCCAAGTGAGGAAATCAAGCCCTTGACTCAACACTAATCTTTATTATATAGCTCATGGACTCGATTACAAAGGATAGAGATCATAAATCAAAAGCTCACAACTAGATCATACTAACTTTATTCTACTAGATCAAGATACTACCAAAAGGATCGAACTAAGAAAAACGATAAAGATAGGAGTGATGGTGATACGATACCGGGGTCACTCCCCCAAGCTTGGCAGTTGCCAAGGGGAGTGCCCATACCATGTGATTATGTCTCCTTCTTCGGTGGTGGTGATGATGGGGTTGAAAGTAGTGACGCCGGATCATCATATATCGAGCGTAAGAGATCCTCCAGCTTGCGGATAATACCTTTGAGTGCAGCTATATATTCCTTCAACAAAATATTTTCACTTGTGAGATGCTTGTTTCGAATTTGAGCTAATTCAATCATCTTGAAAGCTTCAATCTCAGTTGAGGTAAAGAGGTTGGGAAGAGATTGATGGATGTATTCTTCTCTCGATGCGGGAGCCGGATCTTCCACCTCCTTCTTGATCTTCTTCTTGTTGTTGATCTCCTCGGGTCCATCTCTCTTCAGATCTATCTTCATTAGCCAAGCATCGTTGCCCTCATTGTTGGAGAAGGTAGACGACATGATGCCTGGCTTCGTTAACCCTAGCAGAAAACAGCTCGAAACAAGAACAAAGGATTTTTGCGTGATACAGAGGTCAAAACCTTCGGGAGTATATATAATGAATTTTTACCGACCAAAAGGAGTAACATACAAGAAATCGGAGTCCGGGAGGCACACGAGCTGCCCACGAGGCAGGGGCGCGCCCAGGGAAGGGTGGCACGCCCTCCATCCTCGTGGACGGCTCGTGTCTCTTCCAAACTGCTACTTATTTTTCTATTTTTCTAAATATTTCCAAAACGGAGAAAAAATTGCCTTTATAACTGTTTTGGAGTCGGTTTACTTACCGTATCACATACCTCTTCCTTTTCAGAGGCTAAATCGTTCTGGGAAGTGTCCCTTATGTATTCCTCCGGGGTTATGGTTTAAATAACATTGGTTTCAACATTTATAGGATTACCTGAGATATAATGTTTGATTCTTTGACCGTTCACCACCTTCAGATTTGTGCCTCCGAAGTTGTTGATTTTTATGGCACCGGAACGATATACCTCCTCGATAACGTAAGGTCCTTCCCACTTAGAGAGAAGTTTTCCTGCAAAAAATCTTAAACGAGAGTTGTATAGCAAAACATAACCACCTACATTAAACTCACGCTTTTGTATCCTTTTGTCATGCCATCTTTTAACTTTTTCTTTAAACAACTTGGCATTCTCATAGGCCCGGGTTCTCCATTCATCAAGAGAGCTAATGTCAAATAACCTCTTCTCACCGGCAAGTTTGAAATCGTAATTGAGCTCTTTAATATCCCAATATGCCTTATGTTCTAGGTCAAGAGGTAAGTGACAAGCTTTTCCATAAACCATCTTATCTGGAGACATACCCATAGGATTTTTGTATGCAGTTCTATAGGCCCATAATGCATCATCAAGTTTCTTGGACCAATTCTTCTAGACCTATTAACTGTCTTTTACAAAATTAATTTTAGCTCTCTATTACTTAGTTCTACTTGACCACTAGTCTGTGGGTGATAAGGGGATGCAATTCTATGATTCACATCATACTTAGCAAGCATCTTACGGAAAGCACCATGAATAAAGTGTGAACCACCATCAGTCATTAGGTATCTAGGGACTCCAAACCTCGGGAAAATAACTTCTTTAAGCATCTTAATAGAGGTGTTATGATCAGCACTACTAGTTGGAATAGCTTCTAGCCACTTAGTAACGTAATCAACAACAACTAAAATATGTGTGTACCCATTAGAGGCAGGAAACGGTCCCATATAATCAAAGCCCCAAACATCAAATGGTTCAATAACAAGTGAATAATCCATAGGCATTTCTTGACGTCTACTGATATTACCAATTCTTTAACATTCATCACAAGATAGGACAAACTTACGGGCATCCTTGAAGAGAGTAGGCCAATAAAAACTGGATTGCAATACCTTGTGTGCAGTTCTATCTCCCGCATGGTGTCCTCCATAAGCTTCGGAGTGGCACTTGCGCAGGATCTGTTCCTGTTCATGCTCAGGTACACAACGTCTAATGATACCATCTACTCCTTCTTTATAAAGATGTGGGTCTTCCGAGAAGTAATGTCTCAAATCATAGAAGAACTTTTTCTTTTGCTGGTATGTGAAGCTAGGAGGTATAAACTTAGCAACAATATAGTTAGCATAATCAGCATACCATGGAGTAGTACGAGAAGTATTTATGACAGCTAATTGTTTATCAGGAAAGCTATCATCAATAGGTTGTGGGTCATCAAGTATATTCTCTAGCCTAGACAAGTTATCTGCAACGGGGTTCTCAGCTCCCTTTCTATCAATAATATGCAAGTCAAACTCTTGCAGCAAGAGAACCCATCTAATAAGTCTTTTTTAGCATCTTTCTTTTCCATAAGGTATTTGATAGCAGCATGATCAGTGTGAATAGTTACTTTAGAATCAACAATATAAGGTCTAAACTTACCACAAGCAAATACAACTGCTAAAAATTCTTTCTCGGTAGTAGCATAATTTTTCTGGGCACTATCTAGAGTTTTACTAGCATATTGGATAACATTCAATTTCTTATCAACTCTTTGTCCTACAACAACAACTACAACATAATCACTAGCATCGCACATAATCTCAAAGGGTAAATTCCAGTTAGGAGGCTGGACAATAGGTGCAGAGATCAATGCTTTCTTAAGTGTTTCAAATGCTTCTAGACAATCATCATCAAAGACAAAAGGAATATCTTTTTGTAAGAGATTAGTTAGAGGCCTGGAGATTTTGGATAAGTCCTTAATGAACCTCCTATAAAACCCGGCATGACCAAGGAAACTTCGTATACCTTTGATGTCCTTAGGGCATGGCATCTTTTCAATAGCATCCACTTTAGCTTTGTCACCTTCAATACCACTTTCAGAAATTTTATGTCCCAAGACAATGCCTTCATTAACCATAAAGTGACACTTCTCCCAATTCAAGACAAGATTAGTGTCTTCACATCTCTACAAAACTCGATCAAGGTTGCTTAAGCAATCATCAAAAGAAGTTCCGTAAACGGAGAAATCATCCATGAAAACCTCAACAATCTTTTCACAAAAGTCAGAGAATATAGCCATCATGCATCTTTGAAAGGTAGCAGGTGCATTACATAAACCAAAAGGCATACGTCTATAAGCAAAGGTACCGAAAGGACAAGTAAAAGTGGTCTTTTCTTGATCCCCTTTTGACACAGGTATTTGAGAGAAACCAGAATAACCATCTAGAAAGCAGAAATGAGTATGTTTGGATAACCTTTCTAGAATTTTATCAATAAATGGCAAGGGGTAATGATCTTTCTTAGTAGCTTTATTTAACTTACGGAAATCAATTACCATCCTATAACATGTAACTATTCTTTGCGGGATCAATTCATCTTTATCATTAGGAACGACAGTCATACCTCCCTTCTTAGGGACACAATGGACAGGACTTACCCACTGACTATCATCAACTGGATAGATAATACGTGCCTCTAGAAGCTTTAGTATTTCCTTCCTTACCACTTCTTTCATCTTAGGATTTAACCGTCGCTGATGATCAATAACCGGTTTAGCATTTTCTTCCAATTTTATCTTGTGTTGGCATAAGGTGGGACTAATGCCCTTAAGATCATCCAGAGTATATACAATAGCAGCACGGTGCTTCTTCAGAGTTTTTAATAATTTTTCTTCTTCCTGCTCTGAAAGGTTAGCACTAATAATAACAGGATATATCTTCTTTTCATCAAGATAAACATACTTAAGATTATCAGGTAAAGGTTTAAGTTCAAACACGGGATCACCCTTGGGTGGAGGAGGATCCCCTAGGATTTCCAGAGGCAAGTTTTTTTCAATACGGATCCCTGATTAAAGAATATTTTCATCTATTTCCCTTCTCTCATTCATATGCATATCATTTTCATGGTCTAGCAAGTATTGTTCTAAAGGATCATTAGGAGGCACATCAATAGAAGCAAGACCAATAATTTCATCCTTACTAGGTAGTTCTTTATCAAGGGGTTGGCTACGGAATTTAGCAAAGTTAAAATCATGAGACATATCCCCTAACCCAACAATAACAATATCTTTCACGCATTCTATCTTAGCATTAATAGTATTCAAGAAGGGTCTACCAAATATAATGGGACAAAATTAATCTTGTGTGGGTGGAACTAAGAATAAGAAAATCAGCAGGGTATTTAACCTTCCCACACTAAACTTCAACGTCTCTAACAATCCCAACTGGTAAAATAGTGTCTCTATTAGCAAGCTTAATAGTAACATCAATCCCTTCTAACTCAACAGGTGCAATATCATGCATAATTTCTCGATATAAGGTAAGAGGGATAATGCTCGCACTAGCACCTACATCACATAAACCATGATAGAAATGATCTCCTATCTTTACAGAGATAACAACCAAGCCTACAATAGGTCTATATTTATTCCTAGAATTGGGTTTGGCTATCCTAGCAGACTCTTCTTGGAGGTAAATAACATGTCCATCTAAATTTTTGACCAAGAGATCTTTAACCATGGCAACACTAGGTTCAACTTTAATTTGCTCAGAGGGTGTAGGTGTTCTAGTATTACTCTTACGAACCACAGTTGAAGCTTTAGCATGATCCTTTATCCTAACAGGAAAGGGTGGTTTCTCAATATAAGCAGTAGGAATAATAGGATCAACATTATAAGTGACAGTCTTTTCTTCAACTTTAACAGGTTCAACTACTTTTACTTCAATAGGGGGATGGTATTTAAACCACTTCTCCTTGGGAAGATCAACATGAGTAGAAAATGATTCACAGAAAGAAGCTACTATCTCAGAGTCAAGTCCATACTTAGTGCTAAACTCACGGAAAACATCGGTATCCATAAAAGCCTTAACACAATCAAACTTAGGGGTCATACCTGACTCCTTACCTTCGTCGAGATCCAAATCTTAAGATTTGCATTTAATTCTTTCCAATAAGTCCCATTTGAATTCAACAGTCTTCATCATAATAGAACCAGAACAAGAAGTATCGAGCATGGAGCGATTATTGAGAGAAAGCCGAGCATAAAAATTTTGAATGATCATTTATCTTGAGAGCTCATGATTGGGGCATGAATATAACATTGAATTAAGCCTTCCCCAAGCTTGAGCGATGCTTTCTCCTTCGCGAGGCCAAAAATTATAAATATAATTACGATCATGATGAACCTGGTGCATAGGGTAGAACTTCTGATGAATTTCCAACTTCATACGATTATAGTTCCATGATCCAATATCATCACATAGCCTAAACCATGCCAATGCATCTCCCTTCAAAGATAAAGGGAAGACCTTCTTCTTGATAACATCCTCGGGCAACCTGCAAGCTTAAATAATCCAGAAACTTCATCCACATAGATTAGGTGCAAATCGGGATGCAGTGTTTCATCTCCTGTAAAAGGATTTCCAAGTAGTTTCTCTATCATACCTGAAGGAATATCAAAGCAAACATTTTCAGTAGGTGCAGTAGGTTGAGGAGCAACTCTTTGCTCTTCTGGTCGGGGTGAAGATACCCCGAACAAGCCCCTCAAAGAATTATGAGCCATAGTAACAAGTGACAATAAATTTCAGCACAGTATATAAGTTTTTCCTTACCAAATTCCACTTACCAAAGGCGCTTAGGGCAACGGCGCCAGAAAAGAGTCTTGATGACCCACAAGTGTAGGGGTTCTATCATAGTCTTTCGATAAGTTAGAGTGTCGAACCCAACGAGGAGCAGAAGGAAATGATAGACAGTTTTCAGTAAGGTATTTTCTGCAAGCACTGAAATTATAGGTAACAGATAGTTTTGTGATAAGGTAATTGGTAGCAAGTAACAAAGGGTAAAAGTAAATAAGGTGCAGCAAGGTGGCCCAATCCTTTTTGTAGCAAAGGACAAGCCTGGACAAACTCTTATATAAAGGAAAGCGCTCCCGAGGACACATGGGAATTATCGTCAAGCTAGTTTTCATCACGGTCATCTGATTCGCGTTCGGTACTTTGATAATTTGGTATGTGGGTGGACCGGTGCTTGGGTGTTGTCCTTACTTAGACAAGACTCGCACTTATGATTTTTTTCCAGGTCAAAACACCTCATATAGGAGAAGATGGGCATCGGGGGGCCTTCGGGGGGCCCTCGAGATAGGGGGCGCGCCCAGAGAGGGGGGCGCGCCCCCCACCCTCGTGGACTGCAGGTGCCCCCCCTCGTGATCTTCTTTTGCCAGATATTTTTTATATTTTCTGAAACGTAGTTCCGTGAAGTTTTGGGGCTTGTGGAGTTGTCCAGAATAGGTTTCTAGAGTTTGCTCCTTTTCCAGCCCAGAATTCCAGCTGCCGGCATTCTCCCTCTTCATGTAAACCTTGTAAAATAAGAGAGAAAAGGCATAAGTATTGTGACAAAACATGTAATAATAGCCCATAATGCAATAAATATCAACATATAAGCATGATGCAAAATGGACGTATCAACGGCATAGAAGATTGAATAAGCAGAGTGCGAATGATGTCATTAAGAGTGCAAAGAGAACGCTCGGCTTTGCCGTTCTGAGGGAAGGTATAAGGACAGGAGAAACGTAAGAGAATTCCATATTGTAGAAAGAAATTTCGAATTTTAAAGTTGTCAAATTCACGACCATTATCACATTAGATGAATCTTATAGGGAGGAAAAAGTGGACCGAGACATAGCACTGAAAATTAATGAATCTATTATGAACGTCGGATTTGTTGCGTAAAGGAAAAGTCCAAACATAATGAGTAAAATCATCAAGAATCACGAGATAATACTTAAAACCAGATACACTTTCTATTAGTGATGTCCCGAGATCACAGTGAAGTAATTCAAAAGGAAAAGTACTAGAGGATTGAGAGGAACTAAAGGGAAGGCGAACATGTTTGCCCAATTGACATGACTGACACATAGTAGAATTATGAGAATCTCTATTACAAGGTATTGAAAATTTACTAAGAAGTGTGGATAACACATTTTTATTGGGATGGTCGAGACGTTGGTGCAACAGATCAACAGAGGCCACCATAGATGTTGGAGGAGCAGCGACCGGAGCACCATGGAGAGAATATAAATCATCGGAGCTATTGAATCGAGCGATTTCGGCCTTGTTCGGGTAGTCTTTCACAGACAATCCAAAGGGGTCAAACTCGACAGAAACATAATTATCGGTGGTAATTTGCTGAACAGAAATCAGATTTTTAATAAAAGCAGGAGCTACAAGAACATCACGAAGAAGCAAAGGCTTAGTCGGGGATTGGATTTGAGCCTGACCGACACAGTAAATAGGAATAGAAGATCCATCACCGAGAGTAATAGAGGGAAAAGACGAAGGTGTGCAAGAGGAAAGCAAATTACTTGATGCAGACATATGATGAGAAGCACCAGAATCGAAAATCCAATCCGTACCTGAGTTCCCTTGTGCAGCAAAATTATTCATGACTTGTAGAAAAGCATCTTGGTCCCAGCTCGGAGTCGAAGTAGAGGCCGGTGTAGTCATGGGAGCTTGCGGGTGTGGTGGCGTCGGCAGTAGGGCCGACATCGGCGTAAAGAGAGAGGCACCATCATTGCACTGCTGCATGTAGGGGAACGATGGAGTGCCTTAGGATGCATAAGGACTGGTGTTGTAGATCGGTGGCGCATAGGAGGGAGCGGCGTGGTACGCTGCCGTCGGCTGTCGGGGCGCGAGGACGGGCGCACTGGTGTGAGGGCGAGCACCGGGCTGCCAGCCACCGCTATAGGCAAGCGGGGCACCATATGGCGTAGGGGCGGACTAGGGCATAGGCCACACCTAGACTAGCCCTGTCCACGGATCAGGAGATGGGCGCCTGATACGTCCATTTTGCATCATGCTTATATGTTGATATTTATTGCATTATGGACTGTTATTACACGTTATGTCACAATACTTATGCCTTTTCTCTCTTATTTTATAAGGTTTACATGAAGAGGGAGAATGCCGGCAGCTGGAATTCTGGGCTGGAAAAGAAGCAAACTCTGGAAACCTATTCTGCACAACTCAAAAAGCCTCGAAACTTCACAGGACACCGTTTCAGAAAATATATAAAAATATCTGGCGGAAGAAGATCACCAGGGGGGGCACCACCTGTCCACGAGGGTGGGGGCCCCCCCTCTCTGGGCGCACCCTCTTGCCTCGTGGGCCCCCCAACGCCCATCTTCTCCTATATGAGGTGTTTTGACCTGGAAAAAATCAGAAGGAGGCTTTCGGGACCAGACGCCGCCGTCTCGAGGAAGAACCTTGGCGGAAACCAATCTAGGGCTCCAGCAGAGCTGTTCTACCGGGGATACTTCCCTCCGGGAGGGGGAAATTGTCACCGCCGTCATCACCAACAACTCTCCCATCTTGGGGAGGTCTATCTTCATCAACATCTTCACCAGCACCATCTCCTCTCAAACCCTAGTTCATCTCTTGTATCCAATCTTTGTACCCAAACCTCAGATTGGTACATGTGGGTTGCTAGTAGTGTTGATTACTCCTTGTAGTTGATGCTAGTTGGTTTATTTGGTGGAAGATCATATGTTCAGATCCATTATGCATATTAATACCCCTCTGATCATGAACAATATTATGTCTTGTGAGTAGTTACTTTTGTTCCTGAGGACATGGGAGAAGTCTTGCTATAAGTAGTCATGTGAATTTGGTATTCGTTCGATATTTTGATGAGATGTATGTTGTCTCTCCTCTAGTGGTGTCATGTGAACGTCGACTACATGACACTTCACCATTATTTGGGCCTAGAGGAACGCATTGGGAAGTAATAAGTAGATGATGGGTTGCTAGAGTGACAGAAGCTTAAACCCTAATTTATGCGTTGCTTCGTAAGGGGCTGATTTGGATCCACTTGTTTCATGCTATGGTTAGGTTTACCTTAATACTTCTTTTGTAGTTGTGGATGCTTGCATTAGAGGTTAATCATAAGTGGGAGGCTTGTCCAAGTAAGGACAGCACCCAAGCACCGGTCCACCCACATACCAAATTATCAAAGTACCGAACGTGAATCAGATGATCGTGATGAAAACTAGCTTGACGATAATTCCCATGTGTCCTCGGGAGCGCTTTCCTTCATATAAGAGTTTGTCCAGGCTTGTCCTTTGCTACAAAATGGATCGGGCCATCTTGCTCCACCTTATTTACTTTTACCTTTTGTTACTTGCTACCAATTACCTTTTCACAAAACTATCTGTTACCTATAATTTCAGTGCTTGCAGAAAATACCTTACTGAAAACTACCTATCATTTCCTTCTGCTCCTCGTTGGGTTCGACACTCTTACTTATCGAAAAGACTACAATAAATCCCCTACACTTGTGGGTCATCAAGACTCTTTTCTGGCACCGTTGCCGGGGAGTGAAGCGCCTTTGGTAAGTGGAATTTGGTAAGGAAAAATTTATAGAGTGTGCTGAAATTTATTATCACTTGTTACTATGGCTCATAATCCTTTGAGGGGCTTGTTCGGGGTATCTTCACCCCGACCAGAAGAGCAAAGAGTTGCTCATCAACCTACTACACCTACTAAACATGTTTGCTTTGAACTTCCTTCGGGTATGATAGAGAAACTGCTAGATAATCCTTTTACAGGAGACGGAACACTACATCCCGATTTACACCTAATCTATGTGGATGAAGTTTGTGGATTATTTAAGCTTCCAGGTATGCCCAAGGATGTTATCAAGAAGAAGGTCTTCCCTTTATCTTTGAAGGGAGATGCATTGACATGGTTTAGGCTATGTGATGATATTGGATCATGGAACTATAATCATCTGAAGTTGGAATTTCATCAGAAGTTCTACCCTATGCACCAGGTTCATCGTGATCGTAATTATATCTACAAATTTTGGCCTCGCGAAGGAGAAAGCATCGCTCAAGCTTAGGGGAGGCTTAAGTCAATGTTATATTCATGCCCCAATCATGAGCTCTCAAGAGAAATGATTATTCAAAAAAATTATGCTCGGCTTTCTCTCAATAATCGCTCCATGCTCGATACTTCTTGTTCTGGATCTTTTATGATGAAGACTATTGAATTCAAATGGGATTTATTGGAAAGAACTAAACACAACTCTAAAGATTGGGATCTCGACGAAGGTAAGGAGTCAGGTATGACCCCTAAGTTTGATTGTGTTAAAGCTTTTTATGGATACCGATGTTTTCCGTGAGTTTAGTACTAAATATGGACTTGACTCTGAGATAATAGCTTCTTTCTATGAATCATTTGCTACTCATGTTGATCTTCCCAAGGAGAAGTGGTTTAAATACCATCCTCCCAATGAAGTAAACGTAGTTGAACCTATTAAAGTTGAAGAAAAGACTATCACTTATAATGTTGATCCTATTGTTCCTACTGCTTATACTGAGAAACCACCTTTCCCTGTTAGAATAAAGGATCATACTAAAGCTTCAACTGTGGTTTGTAAGAGTAGTACTAGAACACCTACACTCTCTGAGCAAATTAAAGTTGAACCTAGTGTTGCTATGGTTAAAGATATCTTGGTTGAAGATTTAGATGGACATGTTATTTACCTCCAAGAAGAAGCTGCTAGAATAGCCAAACCCGATGCTAGGAATAAACATAGACCTATTCTAGGATTGCATGTTATCTCTGTTAAAATAGGAGATCATTGATATCATGGTTTATGTGATGTAGGTGCTAGTGCGAGTATAATCCCTGATTCCTTATATCAAGAAATTATGCATGATATTGCACCTGTTGAGTTGGAAGGGATTGATGTTACTATTAAGCTTGCTAATAGAGACACTATTTCACCAGTTGGGATTGTTAGAGGTGTTGAAGTTTTGTGTGGGAAAGTTAAATACCCTGCTGATTTTCTTATTCTTAGTTCCCCACAAGATGATTTTTGTCCCATCATATTTGGTAGACCCTTCTTGAATATTGTTAATGCTAAGATAGACTGCGTGAAAGATATTGTTACTGTTGGTTTAGGGATATGTCTCATGATTTTAACTTTGCTAAATTTCGTAGACAAGCCCTTGATAAAGAATTACCTAGTAAGGATGAAATTATTGGTCTTGCTTCTATTGTTGTGCCTCCTAATGATCCTTTAGAACAATATTTGCTAGATCATGAAAATGATATGCATATGAATGAGCGAAGGGAAATAGATGAAATATTCTTTAATTAGGGTCCTATATTGAAAATTAACTTGCATGTTGAAATCCTAGGGGATCCTCCTCCGCCCAAGGGTGATCCTGTGTTTGAACTTAAACCTTTATATGATAATCTTAAGTATGTTTATCTTGATGAAAAGAAGATATATCCTGTTATTATTAGTGCTAACCTTTTAGAGCAGGAAGAGGAAAATTTATTGAAAACTCTGAGGAAGCACCGTGCTGCTATTGGATATAATGTGGATGATCTTAAGGGCATTAGTCCTACTTTATGCCAACACAAGATAAAATTAGAAGAAAACGCTAAACCGGTTATTGATCATCAGCGACGGTTAAATCCTAAGATGAAAGAAGTGGTAAGGAAGGAAATTCTAAAGCTTCTAGAGGCAGGTATTATCTATCCAATTGCTGATAACCAGTGAGTAAGTCATGTCCACTGTGTCCCTAAGAAGGGAGGTATGACTGTTGTTCCTAATGATAAAGATGAATTGATCCCGCAAAGAATTGTTACAGGTTATAGGATGGTAATTGATTTCCGCAAATTCAATAAAGCTACTAAGAAAGATCATTACCCCTTGCCTTTTATAGATCAAATGCTAGAAAGGTTATCCAAACATACTCATTTTTGCTTTCTAGATAGTTATTCTGGTTTCTCTCAAATACCTATGTCAAAAGGGGATCAAGAAAAGACCACTTTTACTTGTCCTTTCGGTACCTTTGCTTATAGACGTATGCCTTTTGGTTTATGTAATGCACGTGCTACCTTTCAAAGATGCATGATGGCTATATTCTCTGATTTTTGTGAAAAGATTGTTGAGGTTTTCATGGATGACTTCTCCGTTTACGGAACTTCTTTTGATGATTGCTTAAGCAACGTTGATCGAGTTTTGCAGAGATGTGAAGACACTAATCTTGTCCTGAATTGGGAGAACTGCCACTTTATGGTTAACGAACGCATAGTCTTGGGACATAAAATTTGTGAAAGAGGTATAGAAGTTGACAAGGCTAAGTTGATGCTATTGAAAAGATGCCGTGTCCTAAGGACATCAAAGGTATATGAAGTTTCCTTGGTCGTGCCGGGTTTTATAGGAGGTTCATAAAGGACTTCTCCAAAATCTCCAGGCCTCTGACTAATCTCCTACAAAAAGATATTCCTTTTGTCTTTGATGATGATTGTCTAGAAGTATTTGAAATACTTAAGAAAGCATTGATATATGCACCTATTGTCCTGCCTCCTGACTGGAATTTACCTTTTGAGATTATGTGCGATGCTAGTGATTATGCTGTAGGTGCTGTTCTAGGACAAAGAGTTGATAAGAAGTTAAATGTTATCCAATATGCTAGTAAAACTCTATACAGTGCCCAGAGAAATTATGCTACTACTGAGAAAGAATTTTTAGCAGTTGTATTTGCTTGTGATAAGTTTAGGCCTTATATTGTTGATTCTAAAGTCAATATTCACTCTGATCATGCTGCTATTAAATACCTTATGGAAAAGAAAGATGCTAGACCTAGACTTATTAGATGGGTCCTCTTGCTGCAAGAATTTGACTTGCATATTATTGATAGAAAGGGAGCTGAGAACCCCGTAGCAGATAACTTGTCTAGGCTAGAGAATATAATTGATGACCCACAACATATTGATGATAGCTTTCCTGATGAACAATTAGCTGTCATAAATACTTCTCGTACTACTCCATGGTATACTGATTATGCTAATTATATAGTTGATAAGTTTATACCTCCTAGCTTCACATACCAGCAAAAGAAAAAGTTTTTCTATGATTTGAGACATTACTTCTGGGATGACCCACATCTTCATAAAGAAGGAGTAGATGGTATTATTAGACGTTGTGTACCTGAGCATGAACAGGAACAGATCCTACGCAAGTGCCACTCCGAAGCTTATGGAGGACACCATGCTGGAGATAGAACTGCACATAAGGTATTGCAATCTGGTTTTTATTGGCCTACTCTCTTCAAGGATGCCCGTAAGTTTGTCTTATCTTGTGATGAATGTCAAAGAATTGGTAATATTAACAAACGTCAAGAAATGCCTATGAATTATTCACTTGTTATTACACCATTTGATGTTTGGGGCTTTGATTATATGGGACCGTTTCCTGCCTCTAATGGGTACACACATATTTTAGTTGATGTTGATTACGTTACTAAGTGGGTAGAAGCTATTCCAACTAGTAGTGCTGATCACAACACCTCTATTAAGATTCTTAAAGAAGTTATTTTTCCGAGGTTTGGAGTCCCTAGATACCTAATGACTGATGGTGGTTCACACTTTATTCATGGTGCTTTCCGTAAAATGCTTGCAAAGTATGATGTTAACCATAGAATTGCATCCCCTTATCACCCACAGACTAGTGGTCATGTAGAACTAAGTAATAGAGAGTTGAAATTAATTTTGCAAAAGACATTTACTAGGTATAGAAAGAATTGGTCCAAGAAACTTGATGATGCATTATGGGCCTATAGAACTGCATACAAAAATCATATGGGTATGTCTCCATATAAGATGTTTTATGGAAAAGCTTACCACTTACCTCTTGAGCTAGAACATAGGCATATTGGGCTATTAAAGAGCTCAATTATGATTTCAAACTTGCCGGTGAGAAGAGGTTATTTGACATTAGCTCTCTTGATGAATGGAGAACCCATGCCTATGAGAATACCAAGCTGTTTAAAGAAAAAGTTAAAAGATGGCATGACAAAAGGATACAGAAGCGTGAGTTTAACGTAGGTGATTATGTCTTGCTATACAACTCTCGTTTAAGATTTTTTGCAGGAAAACTTCTCTCTAAGTGGGAAGGACCTTATGTTATCGAGGAGGTCTATTGTTGCGGTGCCATAAAAATCAACAACTTCGAAGGCACAAATCCGAAGGTGGTGAACGATCGAAGAATCAAACATTATATCTCAGGTAACCCTATAAATGTTGAAACCAATGTTATTGAAACCGTAACCCCAGAGGAATACATAAGGGACACTTTCCAGAACGATCAGACTCCGAAAAGGAAGAGGTATGTGGTACGGTAAGTAAACCGACTCCAAAACAGTCCTAAAGGCAATTTCTCATCGTTTTTGGAATATTTAGAAAAACAAAAAAATAAGTGGCAGTCCGGAAGAGACACGAGGCGTCCACGAGGGTGGAAGGTGCACCCCCTTCCCCTGGGCGCGCCCACGGCCTCGTGGGCACCTTGTGTGCCTCCCAGACTCTAATTTCTTGTATGTTACTCCTTTTGGTCGGTAAAAATTCATTATATATACTCCGGAAGGTTTTGACCTCTATATCACGAAAAATCCTCTGTTTTCGTTTTGGGCTGTTGTTTTTGACAGATCTAGAGCATCATGGCATCTTCCAACACCCCCAAGGACAAGTTCTTCGAGAAGGTCATCAACCCCTATCTTGCGGAGGTGCTGCATCATCCTCAAACCATGGAGTTGCATGAGGGGGTGCTGCACATCTGCGATGTTGAGGGGCCAAGGAGGACCGGAAGTGTGGATACAAGGCTAGAAGCAATGGAGCAGCAAGTTTTCAAGTGCCAAGGGTGGAGCGAGGACTCAACGCCAACCACATGATGATCTCGGAGCTCGCCAACAACCTCAAGCTAGACTCAAGGATCTTCGGTAAGCTATCTCCAATCTTCAAGAGAAAATCGAACACCTCCATGCCCATACCTATGACCTGCAAAACCAAAACTGTGAGTATGAATATAGATTTAAGAAGATGAGTTTGGCTGCAGATTTGAGTATCCCAGAGACTCGATCATCCTTCTACGATGCTGAGCCCATGCCTTGCAAGGTGGACAACAAGCCTACATCATCAACAACTCCGCCATCACCACCACCGAAGAAGGGGACATAATCATATGGGTATGGGCACTCCCCTTGGCAACTGCCAAGCTTGGGGGAGTGACCCCGGTATCGTATCACCATCACTCCTATCTTTATCGTTTTTCTTAGTTCGATCCTTTTGGTAGTATCTTGATCTAGTAGAATAAAGTTAGTATGATCTAGTTGTGAGCTTTTCCCTTATGATCTTTACCCTTTGTAATCGAGTCCGTGATCTATATAATAAAGATTAGTGTTGAGTCAAGGCCTTGATTTCCTCACTTTGGTCATGATAGAATAAAAGAAAATATACAAAAAAAAATATCAAGAAATCATATTGATCTTATGGGAAGTAATGACTTCACATATAAAGGGTATGATAAATAAAAGTTGTTGAGAGTTGACAAACATAGTTTTGGTCATCGTTGCAATTAATAGGAAGTGATAAAGAAAGAGAGGTTTCACATACAAATATACTCCCTCCGTCTGAAAATACTTGTCATCAAAGTGGACAAAAAATGATGTATCTAGACCTAAAATACATCTAGATACATCCCCTTTTATTCATTACGATGACGAGTATTTCCGGACGGAGGGAGTACTATCTTGGACATCTTTTATGATTGGGAGCGCTCATTAAAATATGACATGCTAAAGAGTTGATGTTGGACAAGGAAGACAACATAATGGGTTATGTTTTCTTATATCCAAAATAAAGTATATTGTCATGGATAATCCAACATGATGAACTTTCCTTTTCCCCTCATGCTAGCCAAAACTCCTCGCACCAAGTAGAGATACTACTTGTGCTTCCATACATCCTTAAACCCAGTTTTTGTTGGGGAACGTAGTATTTCAAAAAAATTCCTACAAACATGCAAGATCTATCTACTAGATGCATAACAACGAGAGGGGAGAGCGTGTCTACGTACCCTCGTAGACTGAAAGCGGAAGCGTTTACCAAAGCGATTGATGTAGTCGTACACCTTCACGATCCGTCCCGATCTAGTACCGAACGTAGGTACCTCCGCGTTCAGCACACGTTCAGCTCGAGGACGTCCTCGCCTTCTTGATCCAGCAAGATGGGCGAAGTAGTAGATGAGTTCCGGCAGCACGACGGTGATGTCTACACACGCTTCTACTCTTGTAGACTATGTTGGGCCTCCAAACGCAGAGGTTTGTAGGACAGCAGCAATTTCCCTCAAGTGGATGACCTAAGGTTTATCTAACTCAGGGAAGTAGAGGTTGAAGATGGTCTCTCTCAAGCAACCCTGCAACTAAGATACAAGAAGTCTCTTGTGTCCCCAACACACCTAATACACTTGTTAGATGTATAGGTGCACTAGTTCGGCGAAGAGATGTTAAATGGCAAGTGATATGGATGGCAAAACAAAGTAATATAAATCTGTAATAAAAAGTGCAGCAAGCAAACAAGTGGTAAACGTGAGCACAAATGGTATTGCAATGGTGGAAACAAGGCCTATGGATCATACTTTCACTAGAGGCAACTCCCAACAACATTAACATAATCGAATCACATGATATTTCCCATAAAACATGCAATGGAGACGCACCCGGAGGTCATTCCTTCGTGGTCAAGAGAGGACGAGAATTATGTAGGGCTACAAAAGCACACCTCAAAATTCGTAGTTCTCAATCTAAGGATTTCCCAATGTCACCGCGGCCATCCTAAGAGAGTCCCACAATCACCACAACATATCTAAAGGATAGTCAAAGACAAGCACCAAGAGACTCTCAATCTTCAATCAACACACAAGAGAGGAAATCACTCATGAAAATATTTTTCTAATCCATGTCCAATAGACCGCTGTCACCTTGGTATCGGGGATTATACTAGATAAAGACAAGTGAGTACATCAATCCAATACATAGAGGAAGGGGAAATATCATGGGATCACCCTAGATTAACATAGCCTATGATCACAACGAAGATCACATCATGGGAGAGAGATAACCACATAGCTACACGTACGAGCCCTCGGCCCCGGAGAAGACTACTCACACATGGACATGGTGAGGAGGAGGTTGATGATGGTGTTGATGGAGAGGTGCAGCCCCGCGAGGAGGCGGTGGCCGGTGGCGGCCACGGAGGCGGCGGCGGCGGCCCTTGGGGGCGCGGCGGCGGCGGCGGACCTCGGGGCGGCGGCGGCCCTAGGGGGCAGTGGCTCCTTGGCCCCCCTTCTTCCTTGTGGATGGTGCTGCAATGGTGCTGGTCCTCCCCTCCAAGACGGCGGCTCGGGAGGAGGAAAATTCGTGGCCCTTGGTGACCTAGGTTTCCTCTCTTTATATAGACTCTCGGATTCCCGTCATCAGATTTTGGGCCTCAGTAACACGGGCTTTACTCGGCCGTCCGGACTATGATTTGGACGAATTTTATATCCAGAAGCATCGCCTCGAAATTCCCCACAACTTTCGCAACTAGACTTTTTCCGTTTGACATCGTCTTCGGGCCGGAACGTGACCATCTTTAAAAAACGTCCTCAGACAGATTTCAGGAAAGTCAGAGTCCTACTCCAATACGACTCCTTTTGCGTTTTTGTCAATTTCCAAGTAATTCCTACACAATAAAGTGTAAAACAAGAACATTGTGCACTTTTGCAACCATTAGTAGGTTAGTCCAAATATGATCAAAAGTGTATGGAAGTGCATAAATATCATAGCAATATCACACAAAAAGGCATGGAGCAAGCAGAAATTATAGATACGTTTTGGACGTATCAACATCCCCAAGCTTAATTCCTGCTCGTCCTCGAGCAGGTAAATGATAACAAGCATAATTTCTGTGGTGACATGCTATTAACCATATAAGAACTTTTCACAGTCACATGACAAATGCTTACTGAGACAATGAATCTGTAGTAATTAAGATGCCTTATGAGAAAATCACAAAGAACTGAAATTTTACAATATGATACTGAAACACTCAAAAGATTTGTAATGAGCATGGTGTGCAAATATGATAAAGTGATACCTCGCTTGCCCCCTTTAGTGAAGCAAAACATAAATGCAGGGGCACCTCCAAGGTTTAAGTGACGACTAGATACAATGATTTCAGAATAAACGATATCATAATCATGCAAAATACAATGGTACTTTGGGACAATGCACATTACACTCAGAATGACAATCATGCTCTCAATAGTTGGTGCTTTAAAGAAGGTGGAGACTCTCGACCCGTGGCTTTTGTTCGCAAGGTTGAAATCCCGTGGTTGGAAAAAAAACTAAACATGTACCAGAGCTCTTGGTTTTAAAAAAGAGAGGTAATAATAATTTTTTTAGATTATGCATATTACATCAACGAATGCTAGCAGATAACTCAATTACTTCTTGAGCTGGACAAGTTTCGAGGAACGGCTCCCGAATGAGAACGATCACATCCTCTTAATCTCCTTTGTTTATCACTGCCAAAGTTTTCTGATTTCTCATGAACAAAGCGTGAAGGAGTGTTTGTTTGTTGTATAATTTTTTAATGAGCCGGGCGCACTCTATGCCAGTTCCTTCTCGTATTATGGGTTTGCACATTAGACATGCAATCCCGGGGTGAAGCTTGTCCAACTTAAAAAGATCATGAATTAACTACTACTTACTCATGAGCTAAAATAGAGGCACAAAAGAGAAATGCTTTTTTTTTGAATAATTTCGAGATGGTACATGAAAGTCTTCGTTAGGATTGGCAGGTAAATACCATGTATAGGAAGGTATGGTGGACTCATATGGCATAACTGGTTTAAAGGATTTTGGATGCACAAGCAGTCAGTCCGCTTAGTACAGGCGAAGGTTAGCAAAAGACTGGGAGCGACCAACTAAAAGAGTAATGACGGTCATAATCATGCAGAGCGACAAAGCAACATTGATTCAGGCATGGAAGTTATATCGCTACTCAGAAACTAAAGATCATCAATGCTTGATAGACTTTCTTTACAGTCTTAAATATGCGTGAGCATACGCCAAGTCAATCAAAATAAATTCTTGAAGGAAGATATCAAACCATACCACATCATAAGCAAACAAATCATGTTGGTACTCCAATAACACATTGAGAACCCCCAGCTATTTGAGACTAACCATAAGAAAACATGAACTACTAAGCACCATTATGCACATAGCATTTTTATCATAGACATATCAACCAATGCAACAGAAGCCAACTCTCTTAACAAGATAAGCATGATAAATAAAGAGAGTTCCAGCGACCAACTAAACAAAAGCTCTTTAAAAAGATAAGCATGAAAACTAAGAGTTGAACATGATAGTAGCTATTGAAAGACAAAGAACACACACAGCAAAGATAGACATGAAAATTCTATGTTATGTTCTAGGTTGAAGTGGAGCGTGTTTCTCTCCCACACAAAGAAAGCTGAGTTCCAACTCGTTATGAAAAGCAAGCAAAGCTAAAGAAAACTAAAAAGGAAACTAAAAGCAAGACGCTCCAAGCATAGCACATAACACATGAAGTGATAAAAATATAGTGGAACGAAAGACGAACTGATAATGTTGATGGAGAAGGGATGCACGGGGGCATCCCCAAGCTTAGACGCTTGAGTCTTCTTGAATATTTCTTGGGGGTGCACGGGGGCATCCCCAAGCTTGAGCGTTTAACACTCCTGAATCTTTTTATCATCTTCCCTCGCACACTTGAAAACTCCCTTCATACATAACTCATCATAATCTGATTAGCGAGGTTAGTACCCTTAATAAAATAATTGTTCCTTGCTGGAAATAAGGATATTCTTGAAGGTCTACTGTTTCTCAAGATTGCCAAAAGGTTTTTGCAAAGAAAAAGCAAGCTCAAGGTTTGCAAAATGAAGGAAAGGCAAAACAGGACAGAATCTGTGAAAAACAGACCAGCAGGTAGTAAATGACTTTTTCGGGGCACTTCTGCAACTCTAATCAAAAAACTCAAAACAGACGCCCGAAAGACAATTGTATAGAGCACGCTGTCGAAAAAATTCAGACCAAAAAGATGATCTGGTGATTTTATACGAATTTTTCTATCCAAGGACAGAATCTGTTTCCTGGACAGCACGTCACAATTTTTGAACTTTCTTGCAATCAGAGGCTACACTTGGCACAAAGCTGAAAAGTAAAGATACAATGATGATGCTACTGTAGTAACAACATCAAGACACAACAAAAGCAAAATAAAATTTTATTCATTGTGGGCTGCCTCACAAAAGTGCTTTCTTTTATGCCTTTAAACTAGGCATAAGACTTTAATGATGCTCTCGTAGGAATAAGAGTTGAAGAACAAAAGAGAGCATCAAGAAGCAAATACCAAACACATTTAAGCCTAACATGCTTCCTATGCATAGGAATATTGCAATAGAATAATTCATTGAAGCACAAAGCAATAAGCATAGGAAGACAAAACAAGTGCAGCTTCAAAACCTTCAACATAAAGAGAGGGAACTTGATATTATTGAAATATCTATAAGCATATGTTCCCTTCTCATAATAATTTTCAGTGGGATCACGAATAAACTCAACAATATAAGCATCACATAAAGCATTGTTACCATGATCCACATGCAAAAAGGTACTCTTACTCTCCACATAAGCATCTTTGGGAAGCCCATGGTTAGGACTTTTTAGCATTAACGTTTTCAGTCTCCCCCAAGCTTGAGCTACGCTCTCTCCGTCACGAGACCTAAAGTTATAGATATAGTTCATGTCTCGATGAATTTCATAAAGAGGATAAAACTTAGTATAAAAGAGAGACATAAGGTCTTGCCAATCAAGCAAGTGCGCGTTATCGAGAAGCTTATACCAATCTGAAGCTTTATCTATAAGTGATACGGCGAACAATTTCCTCATGACAAACTCCCTTGATACACCTGCAAGCTTAAATAATGAACATAATTGTGACAGATATAGCAAGTGTTCACCGGGATGTCTGTCTCCTGCATAACGATTAGCCAAAACATAATCGATAATACCAGCTGGTATTTTATAGGGCACAATTTCAGTAGGGGGAGGAGCAACCACCACAGGTGTGGGGCGTCTTCCCACAAGCAACGATCCAATAGCAAGGTTGTCCATAAGCATAACTAGTGAAATAAAAATAAGAAACAAAAAGATTTAATTGCAAGATCTAAAGATATACCTTCAAGCACTCACTTCCCCGGCAACGACGCCAGAAATAGCTTGATGTCTACACACGCTTCTACTCTTGTGGACTATGTTGGGCCTCCAAGCGCAGAGGTTTGTAGGACAGCAGCAATTTCCCTCAAGTGGATGACCTAAGGTTTATCGAACTCAGGGAAGTAGAGGTTGAAGATGGTCTCTCTCAAGCAACCCTGCAACTAAGATACAAGAAGTCTCTTGTATCCCCAACACACCTAATACACTTGTTAGATGTATAGGTGCACTAGTTCGGCGAAGAGATATTAAATGGCAAGTGATATGGATGGCAAAACAAAGTAATATAAATCTGTAATAAAAAGTGCAGCAAGCAAACAAGTGGTAAACGTGAGCACAAATGGTATTGCAATGGTGGAAACAAGGCCTAGGGATCATACTTTCACTAGAGGCAACTCCCAACAACATTAACATAATCGAATCACATGATATTTCCCATAAAACATGCAATGGAGACGCACCCGGAGGTCATTCCTTCGTGGTCAAGAGAGGACGAGAATTATGTAGGGCTACAAAAGCACACCTCAAAGTTCGTAGTTCTCAATCTAAGAATTCCCCAATGTCACCGCGACCATTCAATGAGAGTCCCACAATCACCACAACATTTCTAAATGATAGTCAAAGACAAGCACCAAGTGACTCTCAATCTTCAATCAACACACAAGAGAGGAAATCACTCATGAAAATATTTTTCTAATCCATGTCCAATAGACCGTTGTCACCTTGGTCTCGGGGATTATACTAGATAAAGACAAGTGAGTACATCAATCCAATACATAGAGGAAGGGGAAATATCATGGGATCACCCTAGATTAACATAGCCTATGATCACAACGAAGATCACATCATGGGAGAGAGAGATAACCACATAGCTACGCGTACGAGCCCTCGGCCCCGGAGAAGACTACTCACACATGGACATGGTGAGGAGGAGGTTGATGATGGTGTTGATGGAGAGGTGCAGCCCCGCGAGGAGGCGGCGGCCGGCGGCGGCCACGGAGGCGGCTGCGGCGGCCCTTGGGGGCGCGGCGGCGGCGGCGGCCCTCGGGGCGGCGGCGGCCCTAGGGGGCAGCGGCTCCTTGGCCCCCCTTCTTCCTTGTGGATGGTGCTGCAATGGTGCTGGTCCTCCCCTCCAAGACGGCGGCTCGGGAGGAGGAAAATTCGTGGCCCTTGGTGACCTAGGTTTCCTCTCTTTATATAGACTCTCGGATTCCCGTCATCAGATTTTGGGCCTCAGTAAAACGGGCTTTACTCGGCCGTCCGGACTCCGATTTGGATGAATTTTATATCCAGAAGCATCGCCTCGAAATTCCCCACAACTTTCGCAACTAGACTTTTTCCGTTTGACGTCATCTTCGTGCCGGAATGTGACCATCTTTAAAAAACGTTCTCAGACAGATTTCAGGAAAGTCAGAGTCCTACTCCAATACGACTCCTTTTGCGTTTTTGTCAATTTCCAAGTAATTCCTACACAATAAAGTGTAAAACAAGAACATTGTGCACTTTTGCAACCATTAGTAGGTTAATCCAAATATGATCAAAAGTGTATGGAAGTGCATAAATATCATAGCAATATCACACAAAAAAGACATGGAGCAAGCAGAAATTATAGATACGTTTTGGACGTATCAGACGGCGTGGTGACGGTTGTTGATGAAGAACAATCTCTGCAGGGCTTAGCCAAGCACTACAGAAACTAGACGGAGGATAAACTAGAGGGTCGGGGTTGCCGGCACACGGCTTGGTGTATCTTGATGTGTCTTGGGTGCTAGCCCTACCCCTCTATTTATATGTTGAGCCTTGGGGTCGAAACTTGGAGTAAAAGCCTTCACAAAGTCGGTTTCACCCGAAAGGCAAGAGTCCTTCTCGGACTGCAGGGCCAGACGCCAGGGTTCCCGGCGTCTGGACCTAGACGCCGGGGACCCTGGCGTCTAGCCCCCGGACTTCGCAAAACTTCCTTTTGCGCCTTCCAAAAACCTTGTGTGCTTTCCCTTTTGGCCCAAATAAAGTGTTCTCGTACCCAAACATTTCGGGAAACATCCGGAACCCCTTCCGGAGGTCAAACACTATTATCCCATATATTAATATTTATCTCCGGACCATTCCGGAGTTCCTTGTCATGTCCGTGATCACATCCGGGACTCCGAATAACATTCGGTCACCAACATACATAATTCATTAAATAATATATCGTCAACGAACGTTTAAGCATGCGGACCCTACGGCTTCGAGAACTATGTAGACATGACCGAGACATCTCTCCTGTCAATAACCAATAGCGGAACCTGGATGCCCATATTGGCTCCTACATATTCTACGAAGATCTTTATCGGTCGAACCGCATAACAACATACGTTGTTCCCTTTGTCATCGGTATGTTACTTGCCCGAGATTCGATCGTCGGTATCTCAATACCTAGTTCAATCTCGTTACCGGCAAGTCTCTTACTCGTTCCGTAATACATCATCTCATGACTAACTCATTAGTCATTTGCTTGCAAGGCTTATTATGATGTGCATTACCGAGAGGGCCCAGAGATACCTCTCCGACACTCGGAGTGACAAATCCTATTCTTGATATATGCCAACACCACGAACACCTTCGGAGACACCTATAGAGCATCTTTATAATCACCCAGTTACGTTGTGACATTTGATAGCACACAAGGTGTTCCTCCGGTATTTTGGAGTTGCATAATCTCATAGTCATAGGAACATGCATAAGTCATGAAGAAAGCAATAGCAGTAAAACTAAACGATCATAGTGCTAAGCTAACAGATGGATCTTGTCCATCACATCATTCTCCTAATGATGTGATTTCGTTGATCAAATGACAACTCATGTCTATGGCTAGGAAACATAACCATCTTTGATCAATGAGCTAGTCTAGTAGAGGCATACTAGGGACATACTGTTTTGTCTATGTATTCACACATGTACTAAGTTTCTGGTTAATATAATTCTAGCATGAATAAAAGACATTTATCATGATATAAGGAAATACAAATAACATCTTTATTATTGCCTCTAGGGCATATTTCCTTCAGTCTCACACTTGCACTAGAGTCAATAATCTAGATCACATCACCATGTGATTAACACCAATAGTTCACATCACCATGTGACTAACACCCATAGTTCTCATCGCCATGCGACCAATACCCAAAGGGTTTACTAGAGTGAACAATCTAGTTCACATCGCCATGTGATTAATAACCAAAGAGTACTAAGGTGTGATCATGTTTTGCTTCGTGAGAGAAGTTTAGTCAGCGGGTCTCTTACATTCAAATCCGTATGTATTTTGCAAATTTCTATGTCTACAATGCTCTGCATGGAGCTACTCTAGCTAATTGATCCCACTTTTAATGCGCATCCAGATTGATACTTAGAGTCATCTGGATTAGTGTAAAAGCTTGCATCGGCGTAACTCTTTACGACGAACTCTTTATCACCTCCATAATCGAGAAACATTTCCTTAGTCATCCAGTTACTAAGGATAATTTTGACCGTTGTTCAGTGATCTACTCCTAGATCACTATTGTACCTCCTTGCCAAACTCATGGCAAGGTACACAACAGGTTTGGTACACAACATGGCATACTTTATAGAACCTATGGCTGAGGCATAGGGAATGACTTTCATTCTTTCTCTATCTTCTGCCGAGGTCGTGTATTGAGTCTTACTCAACTTCACACCTTACAAATCAGGCAAGAACTCCTTCTTTGACTGATCCATTTTGAACTACTTCAAAATCTTATCAAGGTCTGTACTCATCGAAAGTCTTATCAAGCATCTTGATCTATCTCTATAGATCTTGATGCCCAATATGTAAGCAGCTTCACCGAGGTCTTTCTTTGAAAAACTCCTTTCAAACACTCCTTTATGCTTTCCAGAATATTCTACATTATTTCTGATCAACAATATGTCATTCACATATACTTATCAGAAATGTTCTAGTGCTCCCACTCACTTTCTTGTAAATACAGGCTTCACCGTAAGTCTGTATAAAACCATATGCTTTGATCACCTCATCAAAGCGTATATTCCAACTCCGAGATGCTTGCACCAGTTCATAGATGGATCGCTGGAGCTTTGCACACTTTGTTAGCACATTTAGGATCGACAAAACCTTCAGGTTGCATCATATACAACTCCTCTTTAATAAATCCATTAAAGAATGCAGTTTTGTTATCCATTTGCCAAATTTTATAAAATGCGGCAATTGCTAACATGATTTGGACAGACTTAAGCATCGCTACGGGTGAGAAAGTCTCATCGTAGTCAACTCCTTGAACTTGTCGAAAACCTTTTGCAACAAGTCGAGCTTACTAAACAGTAACATTACCGTCAGTGTCAGTCTTCCTCTTGAAGATCCATTTATTTTCGATGGCTTGCCGATCATCAGGCAAGTCAACCAAAGTCCACACTTTGTTCTCATACATGGTTCCCATCTCAGATTTCATGGCCTCAAGCCATTTTGCGGAATCTGGGCTCATCATCGCTTCCTCATAGTTCGCAGGTTCATCATGGTCTAGTAACATGACTTCCAGAACTGGGTTGCCGTACCACTCTGGTGCGGAACATACTCTGGTTGATCTACGAAGTTCAGCAGTAACTTGATCCGAAGTTTCATGATCATCATCATTAGCTTCCTCACTAATTGGTGTAGGAATCACTGGAACCAGTTTCTGTGATGTACTACTTTCCAATTCGAGAGAAGGTACAATTACCTCATCAAGTTCCACTTTCCTCCCACTCACTTCTTTCGAGAGAAACTCCTTCTCTAGAAAGGATTCATTCTTAGCAACGAATATCTTGCCTTCGGATCTGTGATAGAAGGTGTACCCAACAGTCTCCTTTGGGTATCCTATGAAGACACATTTCTCTGACTTGGGTTCGAGCTTATCAGATTGAAGCTTTTTCACATAAGCATCGCAGCCCCAAACTTTAAGAAACAACAACTTTGGTTTCTTGCCAAACCACGGTTCATAAGGCGTCGTCTCAACGGATTTAGATGGTGCCCTTATTTAACGTGAATGCAACTGTCTCTAATGCATAACCCAAAACGATAGTGGTAAACCGGTAAGAGACATCATAGATTGCACCATATCTAATAAAGTACGATTACGATGTTCGGACACACCATTATGCCGCGGTGTTCCGGGTGGCGTGAGCTGTGAAACTATTCCACATTGTTTTAAATGAAGACCAAACTCATAACTCAAATATTCGCCTCCGCGATCAGATCGTGGGAACTTAATTTTCTTGTTACGATGATTCTCTACTTCACTCTGAAATTCTTTGAACTTTTCAAATGTTTCAGACTTGTGCTTTATCAAGTAGATATACCCATATCTGCTCAAAACATCAGTGAAGGTCAGAAAATAATGATACTTGCCACGAGCCTCAACACTCATCGGTCCACATACATAAGTATGTATGATTTCCAATAAATCAGCTGCTCGCTCCATTGTTCCGGAGAACGGAGTTTTAGTCATCTTGCCCATGAGGCATGGTTCGCAAGCACCAAGTGATTCATAATCAAGTGATTCCAAAAGTCCATCACTATGGAGTTCTTCATGCGCTTTACACTAATATGACCTAAACGGCAGTGCCATAAATAAGTTGCACTATCATTATTAAGCTTGCATCTTTTGGCTTCAATATTATGAATATGTGTATCACTACGATCGAGATCCACCAAACTATTTTCATTGGGTGTATGACCATCGAAGGCTTTATTCATGTAAACAGAATAACAATTATTCTATGACTTTAAATGAATAATCGCATTGCAACAAACATGGTCAAATCATATTCATGCTGAACGCAAATGCCAAATAACATTTATTTAGGTTCTACACTAATCCCAAAAGTATAGGGAGTGTGCGATGATGATCATATCAATCTTGGAACCACTTCCAACACACATCGTCACTTCACCTTTAACTAGTCTCTGTTCATTCTGCAATTCTCGTTTCGAGTTACTAATTTTAGCAACTGAACCGATATCAAATACCCAGGGGTTGCTATGAACACTAGTAAAGTACACATCAATAATCTGTATATCAAAATATACCTTTGTTCACTTTGCCATCCTTCTTATCCGCCAAGTATCTAGGGCAGTTCCACTTCCAGTGACCATTTCCTTTGCAGTATAAGCACTTAGTTTCAGGCTTGAGTTTAGCTTTGGGTTTCTTCACAGGAGTGACAACTTGCTTGTCATTCTTCTTGAAGTTCCCCTTCTATCCCTTTGCCCTTTACTTGAAACAAGTGGTCTTATTAACCATCAACACTTGATGCTCTTTCTTGATTTCTACCTTCGCCGATTTCAGCATCGTGAAGAGCTCGGGAATTACTTTTGTCATCCCTTGCATATTATAGTTCATCACGAAGTTCTACTAACTTGGTGATAGTGTCTAGAGAACTTTGTCAATTACTATCTTATCTGGAAGATTAACTCCCACTTGATTCAAGTAATTGTAGTACCCAGACAATCTGAGCACATGCTCACTGGTTGAGCTATTCTCCTCCATCTTGTAGGAAATGTACTATCAGAGGTCTTATACCTCTCGACACGGGCATGAGTATGAAATACTAATTTCAACTCCTGGAACATCTCATATGCTCTATGGCGTTCAAAACGTTTTTGAAGTCCCGGTTATAAGCCGTAAAGCATGGTGCACTAAACTATCAAGTAGTTATCATACCGAGCTTTTGTCAAAACGTTCATAACGTCTGCATCTGCTCCTGCAATAGGTCTGTCACCCAGCAATGCATCAAGGACATAATTCTTCTGTGCAGCAATGAGGAAAATCCTCGGATCACGGAACAAGTCCGCATCATTGCTACTAACATCTTTGAACTTCGTTTTCTCTAGGAACATATAAAAATAAACGGGGAGCTACATCGTGAGCTATTGATCTACAGCATAGATATGCTAATACTACCAGGACTAAGTTCATGATAAATTAAAGTCCAATTAATCAAATTACTTAAGAACTCCCACTTAGATAGACATCCCTCTAATCATCTAAGTGATCACGTGATCCATATCAACTAAACCATGTCCGATCATCACGTGAGAGGGAGTAGTTTTCAATGGTGAACATCTTATGTTGATCATATCTACTATATGATTCACGCTCGACCTTTCGGTCTCCCGTGTTCCGAGGGCATATCTACATATGCTAGGCTCGTCAAGTTTAACCCGAGTGTTCCGCGTGTGCAAAACTGGCTTGCACCCGTTGTATGTGAACGTAGAGCTTATCACACCCGATCATCACGTGGTGTCACGGCACGAAGAACTTTCGCAATGGTGCATACTCAGGGAGAACACTTATACCTTGAAATTTAGTGAGAGATCATCTTATAATGCTATCGTCGATCTAAGCAAAATAACATGCATAAAAGATAAACATCACACGCAATCAATATAAGTGATATGTTATGGCCATCATCATCTTGTGCCTTTGATCTTCATCTCCAAAGCACCGTCATGATAACCATCGTCACCAGCGCGACACCTTGATCTCCATCGTAGCATCGTTGTCGTCTCGCCAACTATTGCTTCTATGACTATCACTACTGCTTAGTGATAAAGTAAAGCAATTACATGGCGATTGCATTTCATACAATAAAGCGACAACCATATGGCTCCTGCCAGTTGCCGATAACTTTACAAAATATGATCATCTCATACAATAAATTATCACTCATCATGTCTTGACCATATCACATCACAACTTGCCCTGCAAAAACAAGTTAGACGTACTCTACTTTGTTGTTGCAAGTTTTACGTGGCTGCTATGGGCTTATCAAGAACCGTTCTTACCGACGCATACAAAACCACAAAGATTTTTCGTCAAGTATGTGCTGTTTTAACCTTCACAAGGACCGGGCGTAGCCACACTTGATTCAACTAAAGTGAGTGAGACAGACACCCGCGAGTCACCTTTAATCAACGAGTGCTCATGACGGTGAAACCAGTCTCGCGTAAGCGTACGCGTAATGACGGATCGGGCCGCTTCATCTCACAATACCGCCGAACCAAAGTATGACATGCTAGTAAGCAGTATGACTAGTATCGTCCACAACTCACTTGTGTTCTACTCGTGCATGTCATCTACGCATAGACCTGGCTCATGATGCCACTGATGGGGAACGTAGTATTTCAAAAAAAATCCAACGAACACGCAAGATCTATCTACTAGATGCATAGCAACGAGAGGGGAGAGCGTGTCTACGTACCCTTGTAGACCGAAAGCGGAAGCGTTTATCAACGCGGTTGATGTAGTCGTACACCTTCACGATCCGTCCCGATCTAGTACCGAATGTATGGTACCCTCCGTGTTCAGCACATGTTCAGCTCGATGACGTCCTTGCCTTCTTGATCCACAAGACGGGTGAAGTAGTAGAGGAGTTCCGGCAGCACGACGGCATGGTGAAGGTTGTTGATGAAGAACAATCTCTGCGGGGCTTTGCCAAGCACTACAGAAACTAGACGAGGGATAAACTAGAGGTTCAGGGTTGCTGGCACACGGCTTGGTGTATCTTGATGTGTCTTGGGTGCTAGCCCTACCCCTCTATTTATATGTTGAGCCTTGGGGTCGAAACTTGGAGTAAAAGCATTCACAAAGTCGGTTTCACCCGAAAGGCAAGAGTCCTTCTCGGACTCCACGGCCAGACGCTAGGGTTCCCGGCGTCTGGACCCTGATGCCAGGGACCCTGGCGTCTGGACCCTGATGCCTGCAAAACTTCCTTTTGCGCCTTCCAAAAACCTTGTGTGCTTTTCCTTTTGTCCCAAATAAAGTGTTCTCGTACCCAAACATTTCGGGAAACATCCGGAACCCCTTTCAATGAATTCCGGAACCCTTCCGGAGGTCAAACACTATTATCCCATATATTAATCTTTATCTCTGGACCATTCCGGAGTTCCTCGTCATGTTCGTGATCACATCCGGGACTCCGAATAACATTCGGTCACCAGCATACATAACTCATTAAATACTATATCGTCAACGAACGTTTAAGCGTGCGGACCCTACGGGTTCGAGAACTATGTAGACATGACCGAGACATCTCTCCTGTCAATAATCAATAGCGGAACCTGGATGCCCATATTGGCTCTTACATATTCTACGAAGATCTTTATCGGTCGAACCGCATAACAACATATGTTCTTCCCTTTGTCATCGGTATGTTACTTGCCCGAGATTCGATCGTCGGTATCTCAATACCTAGTTCAATCTCGTTACCGGCAAGTCTCTTTACTCATTCCGTAATACATCATCTCGTGACTAACTCATTAGTCATTTTCTTGCAAGGCTTATTATGATGTGCATTACGGAGAGGGTCCAGAGATACCTCTCCGACACTCGGAGTGACAAATCCTATTCTTGATCTATGCCAACACCACGAACACCTTCGGAGACACCTGTAGAGCATCTTTATAATCACCCAGTTACGTTGTGACGTTTGATAGCACACAAGGTGTTCCTCTGGTATTCGGGAGTTGCATAATCTCATAGTCATAGGAACATGTATAAGTCATGAAGAAAGCAATAGCAGTAAAACTAAACGATCATAGTGCTA
The DNA here is from genome assembly GCA_902687465.1 of Secale cereale. Taxonomy (NCBI): domain Eukaryota; kingdom Viridiplantae; phylum Streptophyta; class Magnoliopsida; order Poales; family Poaceae; genus Secale; species Secale cereale. The sequence goes on along the minus strand of LR738714.1, from coordinate 47,188,185 downwards.
AGTTAACGGATGGGTCTTGTCCATCACATCATTCTCCTAATGATGTGATCTCGTTGATCAACTGACAACTCATGTCTATGGCTAGGAAACATAACCATCTTTGATCAATGAGCTAGTATAGTAGAGGCATACTAGGGACATATTGTTTTGTCTATGTATTCACACATGTACTAAGTTTCCGGTTAATACAATTCTAGCATGAAAAAAAGACATTTATCATGATATAAGGAAATACAAATAACATCTTTATTATTGCCTCTAGGGCATATTTCCTTTAGTTTTTCCATGAGGTTCCACCATACCTACCTATGGATTGAGTAAGATCCTTCCAAGTAAGTTGTCATGTTGCAAATTCGCTAAAATATGTATGATTTATTAGTGTGGAGGAAATAAGCTTTATACGATCTTGTGATATGGAAGTAATAAAAGCGACGGACTGCATAATAAAGGTCCTTATCACAAGTGGCAATATAAAGTGATGTTCTTCTGTGCTAAAACTTTGTGCATCCAACCCTAAAAACACATGACAACCTCTGCTTCCCTCTGCGAAGGGCCTATCTATTATTCTTCCTTAAGAGTCAAGGTGGAAATCACCTTTCCTTTTTACATTTTATCCTTTGGCAAGCACATTGTGTTGGAATGATCCTGACATATATACCCACTTGGATGTAAGTCTTCATGGTCTATTACTATTGACATTACCCTTGAGGTAAAAGGTTGGGAGGCAACACCATAAGCCCCTATCTTTCTCTGTGTCCGACTAAAACTCCATAAACATAAGTATTCCGTGAGTGTGAGCAATTGTGAAAGACTATATGATAGTTGAGTATGTAGGCTTGCTGAAAAGCTCTTATATTGACTCTTTCCGATGTTATGATAAATTGCAATTGCTTCAATGACCGAGATTATAGTTTGTTGATTTTTTCAATGAAGTTTTTGATTCATGCTTGATATTGTGAATGAATTGTTACTTTAGCATAAGAATCATATGACAATATATATATATATATATATATATATGTTGCTATTATGAGAATGATCATGATGCCCTCATGTCTGTATTTTATTCTTATCAACACCTCTATCTCTAAACATGTGGACATATTTTTCGATTTCGGCTTCCGCTTGAGGACAAGGGAGGTCTAAGCTTGGGGGAGTTGATACGTCCATTTTGCATCATGCTTATATGTTGATATTTATTGCATTATGGGTTGTTATTACACGTTATGTCACAATACTTATGCCTTTTCTCTCTTATTTTACAAGGTTTACATGAAGAGGGAGAATGTCGGCAGCTGGAATTCTGGGCTGGAAAAGAAGCAAACTCTGGAAACCTATTCTGCACAACTCAAAAAGCCCTAAAACTTCATAGGACACCGTTTCAGAAAATATTAAAAAAATCTGGCGAAAGAAGATCACCAGGGGGGCCACCACCTGTCCACGAGGGTGGGGGGCACGCCCCCCTCTCTGGGTGCGCCCCCTGCCTCGTGGGCCCCCGGATGGCCCCCTGATGCCCATATTATCCTATATGAGGTGTTTTGACCTGGAAAAATCAGAAGGAGGCTTTCGGGACCAGGCGCCGCCGTCTCGAGGCGGAACCTTGGTGGAAACCAATCTAGGGCTCCCGCAGAGCTGTTCTGTCAGGGATACTTCCCTCCGGGAGGGGGAAATCGTCACCGCCGTCATCACCAACAACTCTCCCATCTTGGGGAGGGTTATCTTCACCAGCACTATCTCCTCTCAAACCCTAGTTCATCTCTTGTATCCAATCTTTGTACTCAAACCTCAGATTGGTACCTGTGGGTTGCTAGTAGTGTTGATTACTCCTTGTAGTTGATGCTAGTTGGTTTATTTGGTGGAAGATCATATGTTCAAATCCATTATGCATATTAATACCCCTCTAGTCATGAACAACATTATGTCTTGTGAGTAGTTACTTTTGTTCCTAAGGACATGGGAGAAGTCTTGCTATAAGTAGTCATGTGAATTTGGTATTCTTTCGATATTTTGATGAGATGTATGTTGTCTCTCCTCTAGTGGTGTCATGTGAACGTTGACTACATGACACTTCACAATTATTTGGGCCTAGAGGAAGGCATTGGGAAGTAATAAGTAGATGATGGGTTGCTAGAATGACAGACGCTTAAACCCTAGTTTATGCGTTGCTTTGTAAGGGGCTGATTTGGATCCACTTGTTTCATGCTATGGTTAGGTTTACCTTAATACTTCTTTTGTAGTTGCGGATGCTTGCATTAGAGGTTAATCATAAGTGGGAGGCTTGTCCAAGTAAGGACAACACCCAAGCACCGGTCCACCCACATACCAGCGCCATCTGGGCGGCAGTGGTGGTGCGGTTGATGAAGCCGGGGGCAGCGGTGGTGCAGTTGGTGGTGCCGGGGCGGAGCAGGAGCGGGTGTGACGCTCCCGATTTGACCGTACACTAATCATGCATGCAAATGTGTACGACCAAGGTCAGGGACTCACTGGAAGATATCACAACACCACTCTAGACACAAATTAAAATAATACAAGCTTTATATTACAAGCCAGGGGCCTCGAGGGCTCGAAAACATAAGCTCGACAACACAAGAGTCAGCGGAAGCAATAATATCCGAGTACAGACATAAGTTAAACATGGTGCCATAAGATGGCTTGCACAAAATTAGCAACGATCGAAAAGGCAAGGCCTCCTGCGTGGGACCTCCTAACTACTCCTCGAAGCCGAACTCCACGTAGAAACATCCTCGGGATCCTCTGGCTCCTGGACTCCACCATCTGGTTGTGCCATCCGAGAAGAAGGGACAAAAGGAGAAAAGGGGGAGCAAAGCAACCGTGAGTACTCATCCAAAGTACTCGCAAGTAAGGATCAATACTACATATGCAATGGTATCTGTATAAAGGGGTAATATATGTGGACTGAACTGCAGAATGCCAGAATAAGAGTGGGATAGCTAATCCTATCGAAGACTACGCTTCTGGCAGCCTCCATCTTGCAGCAGTAGATGAGAGTAACTGGAAAGTAACAAGTATCCTCGGTTCTGGGAGCCTCCGTCTTGCAGCAGTAGAATAGAGTAGATGGTAAGTTCACCAAGTAACATCGTATAGCATAATCCTACCCGGCGATCCTCCCCTCGTCGCCCTGTGGGCAAGCGATCACCGGGTTGTATCTAGAACTTGTCTGGCTGTGTTTTATTAAGTATCCAGTTCTAGTTATCATGAGGTCGGAGTACAACTCCGGGTCATCCTTTTACCGAGGGACACAACTATTCGAATAGATTAACTTCCCTGCAGGGGTGCACCACATAACCCAACACGCTCGATCCCATTTGACTGGACACACTTTCCTGGGTCATGCCCGGCCTCAGAAGATCAACACGTCGTAGCCCTACCTAAGCACAGCAGAGAGGTCAGCACGCTGGTCTAAGTCCTATGCGCGCAGGGGTCATGGGCCATCGCCCTTTGCACTCTTGCATGTTGCGAACGTGGGCGGTGAGCAGACCTAGCCCCCTTATACAAGTGCGAGCGTTCCAGTCCAACCCGGCGCGCGCCGCTAAGTCGCTGACGTCAAGAAGGCTTCGGCTGATACCACGACGTCGAGTGCCCATAACTGTTCCCCCGTAGCTGGTTAGTGCGCATAGGCCAATGGCCAGACTCAGATCAAATACCAAGATCTCGTTAAGCGTGTTATTTTGACGTAATCGCGGACGCCGACCAGGGACCAGGCCCACCTGTCTCCTAGGTGGTCGCAACCCGCCCTGTTGCTTCGCCACAAAGTAACCATCAGGGGGCTGCCGGAAACCCGGGCCCACCACTACTTGTGTGGAACCACCTGCCCCTTCGGCCCCCATCTCTGAATCATCAACATGAGTATGTAATAGTATAGTATATACCTGTGATCACCTCCCGAAGTGATCACGACCCAATATTATAGCATGGCAGACGGACAAGGATGTGGGGCCACTGATGGAATACTAGCATCCTATACTAAGCATTAGGATAGCAGGTAAAGGTATCAAAAGTGGTAGCAACAATGACAGGCTATGCAACAGAATAGGAGCTATCGAATCATCAAAAGTAGCAATTCTAATGCAAGAGTAAGAGAGAAGAGAATGGGCGATATCTGGTGATCAAGGGGGGTTGGCTTGCCTGGAAGCTCTGCAGACAAAAGGAATCTTTGGAAGCGTAGCCGTGGTCGAACACCGAAGCATCAATGGTCTCGGGGTCTATCGCGATACCGGAGTCTACCGAGAAGAAACAACGAAGGGGAAACAAATAAATAACAGAGAAACAATAGCATCACAAATATAACAAGGCAATACGCGGTGCGAGGGATGAGCTAACGCAGGGATAGGTGATACCGGCGAAGGGGGAAAACATCCGGGAAAGTATTCCCGGTGTTTCGCATTTCCGGACAGACGGACCGGAGGGGGGTGGTTGCAAGTTCGCTATGCTAGGGACGTGCGGTGCACGGACGGACTGCATATCCGGATTCGTCTCGTCGTTCTAAGCAAGGTTCATGTACAAAGTTTCTTCATCTGAGCTACGGTTTATTTTATATTAATTTTCTAAGTTTTAATCAATTTCTAAAATTATTATTATTAATTAACTTCGTAAAATAGCATTATTGCAACAGCACGACATCAGTATGATGTCAGCGGTCAACATTGACCGTTGACTGGGTCAACTGAGTGGTGGGGTCCATTTTTCATAGTATGTTCATTAATTAACACACGAGTAAGGTTGATTAACAGGTTAATTATGTTTAATTAGTTAACTAAATATAATTAATTAAGTTAATTAACTATTTAATTAGTTATTATTATTATCTATCTATTTATTTATTTAATTTTAAACGTTCAGGGGTGGACCCGCATGTCATTGGTAGGGGGCCTTAGCGGGCGCTAGTAACGGGCGCTCGGTGCGGGCGCTGGGCACCCGCCCAGTTCGACAGGGGAAGGGGCGGCGACGTCGTGGCCTGAGCGCTACCAGCGGCCACGGTTGCGGCTCCGCTCCGGCGCGGCAGAGGCAGTCGCAGGAGGAGGGCCACGGCCAAGTGCAGAGGAGGGGCGCGCTTGAGGGGGAGCAAGGAGCGACGGAGGCGAGGGTGCCGGTGACGAGACGACGAACGGCGGATGGTGGGGGAGCAGCAGTCGCAGCGGCAGCCGCGAGCAGACGGCAGGGGCGAGGCGCAGAGCACGACGATGGCATGGCGGCGCGTGGCTGCGGGCGCGGCCATCGGCGCAGTAGGGCGCCGAGCATGGCGACTGTGGGCGCGGAGCAACGACGAGGTAGCAGCGATGGCGAGCAGTCGAGGTGGGGGGAACGACGACAAAGTCGGCTCGGCTATGGGCGCGCGGGCGCTCGCGGGCCATGCTAACCACCGGCGTGGCACGGGTAGAGCGGCTGCGGGCGTGGCCACGGCGAGGGCGGATCGCAAATGTTACGGCAGTGACCGCGGGGCAGGGGGAGGAGGGGGGCGCTCACGTGTGGTGCTGGTGTTCGGGGGCGGCGAGGCCTGGTATAGGCCGGCGAGGCAGAGTTGGGGACGGGCAGTCCGACAGGGAGGTCCGGCGAGGTTGCGGCGACGTCGGGGCGGCGAGGTCCCCGGGTGGCGACGCGTCCAGATCGAGGGAGAGGGGGGCGCCACAGAGAGTGGGGTGGATCGGGGGGAGTGGGTGGTAGTGGGGTTTAGGTTAGGGTTGGGGTGGGTAAGTAGGCCCCGGGTTGGGCCGGCCGGTTGGCTAGCTAGGCCACGGGTGGGGGGAGGGTCTGTTGTTCTCTTTTTGTTTGCTTTGTTTTTCTCTTTTCTTTTATTTATTCTTTTCTGTTTTCATTTATAGTTTCTTTCGTTTTAGTTTTATGAAATACCAAGTTAGCACCTAAATTAGTATCATCAATATAGGCCACTGCCAAACCTAGTTTGTAGCCAATATATATTAGTTCAATATTTTCATAATTTCTAAAACTATTAAATTATTATTTTAGCCACTGCTTTTAATTATCATAGTGCTTTTAAACTCTTTATAAAAGTGTGGTTTCTCCACCAATATTACATCTGATTTATTTGTCACTTTAGAACATTTTAGTTTTGACATTTGAAAACTTTTATTGTTTGCTTGATTTTGAATTTGAATTCGAACCGGTTTCGAACTAACAGGATATTATCAACAGTAATCGCGGTGACGTGTCGTCATAAGCAGAGGGTTACTGTAGCTTAACTATCCGGGCGTCACAATTCTCCTCCACTACAAGAAATCTCGTCCCGAGATTTAAGAGGTAGAGTAAGGGGGTAAGTGTTGGTTACGAAATTCTAACGAGTCTTCTCGTTCTTGGCTGCTCCTCTCGAAGAAGGTAATCCCTTTCATTGATGTTGTCATTTTTCTGCTTCATGTCATCATGATGAAGTGGTCATCTTATCTTCAGAAACTCCATCGTACTTACGAAAATGATAAGGGGTAACTTTGGAAGGACGGGCCTCTACAAGGTTGATTAACTGATAGATAACTCAGGGAATGTGGCAGAAATTAACTCTCAAATTGATCTTAAGAAAACGTCGAGAGCAAAATAAGTAGGTTTCATGAGAAGTTTCGAGCGGGCATGCAATCGTTTGATGCCCGAAATAGGGCGTGAAAGGGGCCCAAGCAATGAAAATAAGTATTGTGTCTGATACCAAAACTGATCACTAGGAAGGTGGTTCGCGAATTGCACATGAAGCCAAGCGTGAGGAATAACCTTGGAAACGAGGGGGGGTTGTACACGAGAGTCAGGTTTTGATCCTGTGGAACTGTGGGTTATGGGCCCATCATGTGGGTTAACAGTAGGAAGGGCGATGACATCTTGCACGATCATGTAAGCAAGGCATGTCAGTTATGCCGGCAGCACCATCGGTACCAAGGGCGAGGAACGAAGAGAACCATTTTCCTGCTCGTTGAAACGAGGCGGACCAATAGGCAAAGCTCTCTTCCATCGGTGGTTACCGAAATGTTATCAACAATAGTAACAGGGTCTTACTGACAGAGTTTGACACCAAGGTGTTCACATAAGCAGAAAATTATTACTGCTTAGATTATATGTTGATCAAGAAATATTAAACAAACAAATGGAAAGGAAAATGTGTTTAAACACAATGAATAGGAGTATATCATTCCCAAGATTAAGCAGGGCATGATATACATGTCAGGAGATCAAATTTAAACATGACCATGTAGATAAAAGGGGTGAGAAGAATTATGACATGTACCCACACAACGATGTTGAATAGTTGATCAATAAACATTTAGCACTGTGCTTACAATGTTCTGGTTCATGTATGAGTACCATCGCCGTGCTTCGAGATAGCATCGACATGGTCGACGGGTAATGGTCGGACTTCGGAAACACAAAAGGATCCAGCCGGAACTGCTACAACAACTCGTACAATTTCATCATGGAAAATATGAGGATGCGGCCGATGGGCTCAGCAACAACTCATCGTGATTTCCATAAACATGGATTTCCTCAATTAAGGGAACAAGGTGAATATATTGGACATATAGAAGTATATAATGAAGTATGTTCGAGGCGAACTTCCACGAGTAACATTGTGATAGCATGGCTTATTAGGGATGATAGACTACTCATATCAGTAAGGAATTCCTTCTTTTCCGGGAGCCCATTCAGAAAGAACTCCAAAGTTAAGCGTGCTCAGCTTGGAGTAGTTTCAGGATGGGTGACCGACTGGGAAGTTGCTCCCGGGTGCGCACGAGTGAGGACAAAGTGCGCAGAAAAGACTAGTATTGATATGTGAGGCCAGTCTAGATCCCGCCAGGAGTAACGACCACCGGCGGGTGTGTCCGGGGCGTTACAAGTTGGTACCAAAGCCGACCCTCGCGGTTACACGGATGTTTGCGGACAGGTGCTCGGTCATGTTGTTCATGACGTTTGTGACCCGTCGTGGTACCCGGCATGGCACATGTATCGGACTGGATGCACAGACGTTTGTGCCAAGAGGTAACGTTCCTGTGGTCCGACGAGGACGTTGGTTCCTCTGAGTGGGGTTGTATGTGATAGCCTGGCTTATTAGGGATTATAGACTACTCATATCAATAAGGAATTCCTTCTTTTCTGGGAGCCCATTCGGAAAGAACTCCAAAGTTAAGCGTGCACAGCTTGGAATAGTTTCAGGATGGGTGACCGACCCGAGAAGTTGCTCCCGGGTGCGCACGAGTGAGGACAAAGTGCGCAGAAAAGACTAGTATTGATATGTGAGGCCAGTCTAGATCCCGCCAGGAGTAACGACCACCGACGGATGTGTCCGGGGCGTTACAAACATTGATCGAAACATGCACTTGGAAAGATGGACTAGGTAGCACGATCAAGGTTAGAGCGATGACTTGATAACCATAAGACCTAGAATTAAACTATCGGCCATTCAGTTCAAAGCAATAGGTTTGGAAGAAGTTTTGAATTCACACATCGCAATTCAAGGGTAGGTATTCCGGTTAGAAACAACACGAGAACCAAGATATGAACGGAGATGTCGAGAAGTATTACTATATCAAGAATCCTTAAGAGGGGGTGAACTTCTCACGACATTCTTGACGTAAAAGATGGTAATACTCCAAGTTAGAACATAACATGAGTTGGATGGCAAGGAACTCAAGGTACAACACAAAACATGAACAAGTTTGTGTTGGAGGGAAGGCAATAAAGTTGTCGATGATAACACAATTCATTGAGGGGAAAGAATGGTATTTATCATCATGGATTCGATAGTTATCCTAAAGGAGTCAAAATGTTGATGATGATCCTGACAATTTTTGTCGAGTGGCTTCATGAAGAAGCAATCGAACAACGACTACATCAAGCAAAAGGAATGGTGAAGCTAAATATTATTATATCCATAGATAAGATGCAATGTCAGAATCAGAGTTGCCTCTCAAGACAATCAATATGATGTTTGAAAGCTTGACGTAAGCTTAGCTCGTCGCCGAAAATCTTGTTCCGGGAAGAAGGACCAGGTAGCACAGTTAGAATCGACACGATAATGATATAACCGAGCAGGCTAGGAATGTCATGATCGAGTTTAAATTCCCCAGCAACAATTACCATGAGTATTGGGCCATAAAATGGACCCGAGTCACTTGTCAGAGTTCTCGAGTGACGAACAACTCAAACTTGGGGAACAACTGAAATTTGTGAGAAGTAATACTTGGTGAAGAACTCATAAAGAGTAATGTAGTTCTGTAATACCCTCAAGATACCAGTGGCTAATACTCGACGTCAGATCAAAGTAGAGGTTGGATAGGTGTATCGATCTATAGAAGACAAGTACTTCAACTTGCCCAAGAAATGAGATCAAGGAAAAACAATATGGTCGAAACCACGATCGCAAAAGACCAAATCTCGGATATAAGACGAACTTACACCAAGGGGATAATTAATATACCAGAAGCTTTCATGATAAGTTCCACATCGGGTCCATGGGCATGAACACAAGTTCAAGGTCGACTCTCATTTCTCTAAAGCACAACCGTACATTCACTTCTTGTTTTGAGAAAGGCATTAGTGTTGAAAGTTTTACCTGGTGAAATACCAGATGAGTATGACCCGTGAAATCTTTCGGCTTCACACATATTTATGGGGCATAGGTTCATCCCATCAGGGCATCTTAGGAACATATACCACAAACTTTTTAGAGTAAATAACACAAGCTCGAAGGTAGAGCATGGTTGACAAAAGGAGAGGATACAATTTACCAAAGGCATTATGTATCAGGTAAAGAACTTCTCGAGGATTTTGGTATACGAAGTACACTATCGGATGATAATCCAACAAAGGATCAGACGGTCCATAATGGAGCTGATGTGAGCATCGGCACAGAACTAGAGGAAGAAACAATGCAAAGGCATTGGATCATAGAAACAACCGACTAATTCAAAGCTCAAAGGTAAGGAATTATGATTACCAAATCAAGGGATCAGAAGCGAACGCTCTAATTAAGAACGGATAAGTTGAGTAAGCTTAGGGGTACAATCGACGACAATAAGATTGGTCGAGATCCAGCTCATCTTAAAAAAGATGTCTCAGTCGGTTGAATTCTAGGACTTGATTGAGGATTGGGAGCATTCACAACATATTGCATCAACGGACTTTAAATGGAAATGACAAGGGATGCCAATAAGATTACGAGACTTATGGAATTAACCATAAGGCAAGCAAGCAAGAATTTCAAGAGCAATAGGCTGGTCAAGATTTTCAAAAGACCGAATGGTATTTCAAAGACTTTTGTGAAACACATGATCAATGGAGAATGAGCGGATACTTGATAAGTGCAAGGAATTATCCGTAGGGGTATTTCTACGGCAAGGAACTACAAGGCAGTGGCACAAGGAATTCTTAAAAGTCGGAGAACAATTCGATGTATTTTATAATAGCAAGAGCAATTGGGAGTAATTGTATGAACGAAAGGTGTCTGTAGTTATCCCTAAGGATTTATAGATGGTAGGGATTGCGAGGCGAAGGGCACAAGGGTCTCGGGAAAACATTGGAGAGTAGGTTCGGAACCTTATCGTGCATCAGGCGATCATCTGGAATGAGGGCTCTCCGAGAGAAAGTATTTTCGAGAACCTAAAGTTAGTTTTTAGTAAAATCATTTAACCCGATTAGAAGAGAGATCAGAGTCCAAGAGTATAGGTCGAGGAATAAAAGATCCTAATACCACCCGATGGTGATATGGGCCCGTAAGCCACACAGCCATGTTAGTAAAAGTTTTTCAACGACTAGACTCAACTTCGGCCAAGGAGTTGGAAAGGGGATTCCTACAGGCAGTCGGCTCTGATACCAACTTGTGATGCCCCCAATTTTACTGTACACTAATCATGCACGCAAATGTGTATGCCCAAGGCCACGGACTCACTAGAAAATATCACAACACAACTCTAGACACAATTAAAAATAATACAAGCTTTATATTACAAGTCAGGTGCCTTGAGGGCTCGAAAACATAAGCTCGACAACACAAGAGTCAGCAGAAGCAATAATATCCGAGTACAGACATAAGTTAAACAAGCTGCCATAAGATGGCTAGCACAAAAGTAGCAACGATCGAAAAGGCAAGGCCTCCTGCCTGGGACCTCCTAACTACTCCTCGAAGCCGAACTCCACATAGAAACATCCTCGGGATCCTCTGGCTCCTGGACTCCACCATCTGGTTGCGGCATCCGAGAAGAAGAGACAAAAGGGGGAAAGGGGGAGCAAAGCAACGGTGAGTACTCATCCAAAGTACTCGCAAGCAGGTATCTACACTACATATGCAATGGTATCTGTATAAAGGGGTGATATCTGTGGACTGAACTGCAGAATGCCAGAATAAGAGGGGGATAACTAATCCTATCGAATACTATGCTTCTGGCAGTCTCCATCTTGCAGTAGTAGATGAGAGTAACTGATAAGTAACAACTAACAAGTATCTTCGCTTCTGGCAGCCTCCGTCTTGCAGCAGTAGAATAGAGTAGATGGTAAGTTCATCAAGTAACATCGTATAGCATAATCCTACCCGACGATCCTCCCCTCATCACCCTGTGGGAAAGCGATCACCAGGTTGTCTCTGGAACTTGTCTGGGTGTGTTTTATTAAGTATCCTGTTCTAGTTGTCATGAGGTCGGAGTACAACTCCGGATCGTCCTTTTACCGAGGGACACGGCTATTCGAATAGATTAACTTCCCTGCAGGGGTGCACCACATAACCCAACACGCTCGATCCCATTTGGTCGGGCACACTTTCTTGGGTTATGCCCGGCCTCGGAAGAACAACACGTCGCAGCCCTACCTAAGCACAACAGAGGGGTCAGCACGCCGGTCTAAGTCCTATGCGCGCAGGGGTCATGGTCCATCGCCCTTTGCACTCCTGCACATTGCAAACGCAGCCGGTGAGCAGGCCTAGCCCCCTTATACAAGTGCGAGCGTTCCAATCCAACCCGGCGCGCGCCGCTAAGTCGCTGACGTCAAGAAGGCTTCGGCTGATACCACGACGTCGAGTGCCCATAACTGTTCCCGCGTAGTTGGTTAGTGCGTATAGGCCAATGGCCAGACTCACATCAAATACCAAGATCTCGTTAAGCGTGTTATTTTGAAGTAACCGCGGACGCCGACCAAGGATCAGGCCTACCTGTCTCCTAGGTGGTCGCAACCCGCCCTGTCGCTCCGCCACAAAGTAACCATCAGGGGGCTGCCAGGAACCCAGGCCCACCACTACCTGTGTGGAACCACCTGCCCCTTGAGCCCCCATCTCTGAATCATCAACATGAGTATGTAATATTATAGTATATACCCGTGATCACCTCCCGAAGTGATCACGGCCCAATAGTATAGTATGGCAGACAGACAAGGATGTGGGGCCACTGATGGAATACTGGCATCCTATACTAAGCATTAGGATAGCAGGTAAAGGTATCGACAGTGGTAGCAACAATGACAGGCTATGCAACAGAATAGGAGTTATCGAATCATCAACAGGAGCAATTCTAATGCAAGAGTAAGAGAGAAGAGAATGGGCGATACCTGGTGATCAAGGGGGGTTGGCTTGCCTAGAAGCTCTGCAGACGAAAGGAATCTTCGGAAGCGTAGCCGTAGTCGAACACCGAAACATCAATGGTTTCGGGGTCTATCGCGGCATCGGAGTCTACCGAAGAAACAACTAAGGGGAAACAAATAAATAACAGAGCAAACAATAGCATCACAAATATAACAAGGCAATATGCAGTGCCAGGGATGAGCAAACGCAGGGATAGGTGATACCGTCGAAGGGGGAAAACATCCAGGAAAGTATTCCCGGTGTTTCACATTTCCGGACAGACAGACCAGAGGGGGATGGTTGCAAGTTCGCTATGCTAGGGACGTACGGTGGACGAACGGACTGCATATCCGGATTCGTCTCGTCGTTCTAAGCAACTTTCATGTACAAAGTTTCTTCATCTGAGCTACGGTTTATTTTATATTATTTTTCTAAGTTTTAATCAATTTCTAAATTTATTATTATTTATTAAATTCGAAAAATAGCATTATTGCAACAGCACGACATCAGTTTGACGTCAGGTCAACATTGATCATTGACTGGGTCAACTAAGGGGTGTGGTCCATTTGTCATACTCTGTTCACTAATTAACACCCGATTAAAGTTAATTAACAGGTTAATTATGTTTGATTAGTTAACTCAATATAATTAATTAAGTTAATTAACTATTTAATTAGTTACTATTATTATCTATTTATTTATTTAATTTTAAACGTCCAGGGGTGGACCCCGCATGTCATTGGTAGGGGGGCCTTAGCGGGCGCCAGCAACGGGCGCTGGGTGCGGTCGCTGGGCACCCGCCCAGTTCGACAGGGGGGAGGGGCGGCGACGTCGTGGCCTGAGCGCGGCCAGCGGCCACGGTTGCGGCTCCGCTCCGGCTTGGCGGAGGCAGCCGCAGGAGGAGGGCCGCGGCCAAGTGCAGAGGAGGGGGCACGCTTGAGGGGGAGCAAGGTGCGACGGAGGCGAGGGTGCCGGTGACGAGACGACGAACGGCGGACGATGGAGGAGCAGCAGTCGCAGTTGCAGCCGCGAGCAGACGGCAGGGGCGAGGCGCAGAGCACGACGACGGCATGGCGGCGCGTGGCTGCGGGCGCGGCCACCGGAGCAGTAGGGCGCCAAGCGTGGCGGTTGTGGGCGCGGAGCAACGGCGAGGCAGTGGCGATGGTGAGTAGTCGAGGTGGGGGGAACGACGACACAGCCGGCGCGGCGGTGGGCGCGTGGACGCGCGCGGGCCACGGCAACCGCCGGCGTGGGCGTGCGCGGGCCACGGCAACCGCCGGCGTGGCGCGGGCAGAGCGGGTGCGGGCGTGGCCACGACGAGGGCGGAACGCGAACGTTACGGCGGTGACCGCGGGGCGGGGAGGAGGGGGGCGCTCACGTGCGGTGCCGATGTTCGAGGGCAGCGAGGCCTGGTGTAGGCCGGCGAGGAAGTGTTGGGGACGGGCAGTCCGACGGGGAGGTCCGGCGAGGTTGCGGCGACGTCGGGGCGGCAACGGGCAGCGAGGTCCCCGGATGGCGGCCCGTCCAGATCGAGGGAGAGGGGGGGCGCCAG
>LR738714.1:47139336-47151313 GCA_902687465.1 Secale cereale | reverse complement strand
GCGCCCCCACCCTCGTGGACAGGTGGTGCCCCCCTGGTGAATCTATTTCGCCAGATATTTTTTATATTTTCTGAAACGGTGTCATGTGGAGTTTCGGAGCTTTTTGAGTTGTGAAAAATAGGTTTCCAATGTTTGCTCCTTTTCCAGCCCAGAATTCCAGCTGCCGGCATTCTCCCTCTTCATGTAAACCTTGTAAAATAAGAGAGAAAAGGCATAAGTATTGTGACATAACGTGTAACAACAGCCCATAGTGCAATAAATATCAACATAAAAGCATGATGCAAAATGGACGTATCAACTCCCCGAAGCTTAGACCTCGCTTGTCCTCAAGCGAAAGCCAATATCGAAAAATATGTCCACATGTTTAGAGATAAAGGTGTCGATAAAAATAAAATACAGACATGAGGGCTTCATGATCATTCTTATAACAACAACACACATATATATTGTCATATGATTCTTATGCTAAAGTAACAATTCATTCACAATGTCAAGTATGAATCAGAAACTTCATTGAAAACCAACAAACTATGATCTCAGTCATTGAAGCAATTGCAATTTATTGTAACATCGGAAAGAGTCAACATAAGAGCTTTTTAGCAAGCCTACATACTCAACTATCATATAGTCTTTCACAATTGCTCACACTCACGCAATACTTATGGTTGGAGTTTTAATCGGACACAGAGAAAGATAGGGGCTTATGGTATTGCCTCCCAACCTTTTACCTCAAGGGTAATGTCAACAGTAATAGACCATGATAACTTACATCCAAGTGGGTATATATGTCAAGATCTTTCCAACACAATGTGCTTGCCAAAGGATAAAATTTAAAAAGGAAAGGTGATTTTCACCTTGACTCTTATAAGGCAAGAATAATGGATAGGCCCTTCGTAGAGGGAAGCAGAGGTTGTCATGTGCTTTTATGGTAGAATGCACAAAGTCTTAGCGCAAAAGAACGTCACTTTATATTGCCACTTGTGGTAAGGACCTTTATTATGCAGTCCATCGCTTTTATTACTTCCATATCACAAGATCGTATAAAGCTTATTTCCTCCACACTAATAAATCATACATATTTTAGAGAGTTTGCAACATGACAACTTACTTCAAGGATCTCACTCAATCCATAGGTAGGTATGGTGGACTCTCATGGCAAAACTGGGTTTAAGGATGTATGGAAGCACAAGTAGTATTTCTACTTGGTGCAAGAAGTTTTGGCTAGCATGAGGGGGAAAGGCAAGCTCAACATGGTTGATGATCCATGACAATATACTTTATTTTAGATATAAGAAAAATAACCCATTATGTTGTCTTCCTTGTCCAACATCAACTCTTTAGCATGTCATATTTTAATGAGTGCTCACAATCATAAAAGATGTCCAAGATAGTATATTTGTATGTGAAACCTCTCTTTCTTTATTACTTCCTATTAATTGCAACGATGACCAAAACTATGTTTGTCAACTCTCAACAACTTTTATTCATCATACTCTTTATATGTGAAGTCATTACTTCCCATAAGATCAAGATGATCTCTTTGATACTTTTTACATTTTCTTTTATTCTCTCATGACCAAAGTGAGGAAATCAAGCCCTTGACTCAACACTAATCTTTATTATATAGCTCACGGACTCGATTATAAAGGTAAAGATCATAAAGCAAAAGCTCACAACTAGATCATGCTAACTTTATTCTACTTGATCAAGATACTACCAAAAGGATCGAACCATGAAAACTATAAAGATAGGAGTGTGATGGTGATACGATACCGGGGCAACTCCCCCAAGCTTGGCAGTTGCCAAGGGGAGTGCCCATACCCGTATGATTATGTCCCCTTCTTCGGAGGTGGTGATGATGGAGTTGTTGATGATGTAGGCTTGTCCTCCATCTTCCAAGGCATGTGCTCACCATCGTAGAAGGAAGATCGAGTCTCCGGGATACTCAAATCTGCAGCCAAACTCATCTTCTTGAATCTATATTCATACTCACAGTCTTGGTTTCGCAGGTCATAGATCTGGGCCTGGAGGTGTTCGATTTTCTCTTGGAGATTGGAGATGGCTTCCCCGAAGATCCTTGCGTCCATCTTGTAGTTTTTGGCGAGCTCCGTGATCATCATGTGGTTGGCGTTGAGTCCTCGTTCCACCATACCTTGGCACTTGAAAACTTGTTGCTCCGTTGCTTCGAGTCTCGTCTCCATGCTTCCGGTCCTCCTTGGCCCCTCAACATCGCGGATGTGCAGCACCCCTTCACGCAACTCCATGGTTTAAGGGTGATGCAGCACCTCCGCGAGGTAGGGGTTGATGACCTTCTCGAAGAACTTGTCCTTGGGGGTGCTGGAAGACGCCATTATGATCTAGATCTGTCAGAAACAACAGATCGAAACGAAAACAGAGGATTTTTGCGTGATACGGTGGTCAAAACCTTCGGGAGAATATATAATGAATTTTTGTCGACCAAAAGGAGTAACATACAAGAAATCGGAGTCCGGGAGGCACATGAGGTGCCCACGAGGCAGGGGCGCGCCCAGGGGAAGGGGCGCGCCCTCCACCCTCGTGGATGCCTTGTGTCTCTTCCGGACTGCCACTTATTTTTCTATTTTTCTAAATATTCCAAAACGGTGAAAAATTGCCATTAGAACTGTTTTGGAGTCGGTTTACTTACCGTACCACATACCTCTTCCTTTTCGGGGTCCGAATCATTCTGGAAAGTGTCCCTTATGTATTCCTCCGGGGTTACGGTTTCAATACATTGGTTTCAACATTTATAGGATTACCTGAGATATAATGTTTGATTCTTTGACCGTTCACCACCTTCGGATTCGTGCCTTCGAAGTTGTTGATTTTTATGGCACCGGAACGATAGACCTCTTCGATAACGTAAGGACCTTCCCATTTAGAGAGAAGTTTTCCTGCAAAAAAATCTTAAATGAGAGTTGTATAGTAAGACATAATCACCTACGTTAAACTCACGCTTTTGTATCCTTTTGTCATGCCATCTTTTAACCTTTTCTTTAAACAGCTTGGCATTCTCATAGGCCTGGGTTCTCCATTCATCAAGAGATCTAATGTCAAACAACCTCTTCTCACCGGCAAGTTTGAAACCATAATTGAGCTCTTTAATAGCCCAATATGCCTTATGTTCTAGCTCAAGAGGTAAGTGACAAGCGTTTCCATAAACCATCTTATATGGAGACATACCCATAGGATTTTTGTATGCAGTTCTATAGGCCCATAATGCATCATCAAGTTTCTTGGACCAATTCTTTCTAGACCTATTAACTGTCTTTTGCAATATTAATTTTAGCTCTCTATTACTTAGTTCTACTTGACCACTAGTCTGTGGGAGATAAGGGGATGCAATTCTATGATTAATATCATACTTTGCAAGCATTTTACGGAAAACACCATGAATAAAGTGTGAACCACCATCAGTCATTAAGTATCTAGGGACTACAAACCTCGGAAAAATAACTTCTTTAAGCATCTTAATAGAGGTGTTGTGATCAGCACTACTAGTTGGAATAGCTTCTACCCACTTAGTAATGTAATCGACAGCAACTAAAATATGTGTATACCCATTAGAGGAAGGAAACGGTCCCAATCAAAGGCCCAGACATCAAACGGTTCAATAACAAGTGAATACTTCATAGGCATTTCTTGACGTCTACTAATATTACCAATTATTTGACATTCATCACAAGATAAGACAAACTTACGGGCATCCTTGAAGAGAGTAGGCCAATAAAAACCAGATTGCAATACCTTATGTGCAGTTCTATCTCCAGCATGGTGTCCTCCATAAGCTTCAGAGTGGCACTTGCGTAGGATCTATTCTTATTCATGATCAGGTACACAACATCTAATAATACCATCTACTCCTTCTTTATAAAGATGTGGGTCATCCCAGAAGTAATGTCTTAAATCAAAGAAAACCTTTTTCTTTTGCTGGTATGTGAAGCTAGGAGGTATAAACTTAGCAACAATGTAATTAGCATAATCAGCATACCATGGAGCAGTACGAGAAGTATTTATGTCAGCTAATTGTTCATTAGGGAAGCTATCGTCAATAGGTTGTGGGTCATCAAGAATATTCTCGAGCCTAGACAAGTTGTCTGCAACGGGGTTCTCAGCTCCCTTTCTATCAATAATGTGCAAGTCAAATTCTTGCAGCAAGAGAACCCATCTAATAAGTCTAGGTTTTGAAGGAAATATGCCCTAGAGGCAATAATAAAGTTATTATTTATTTCTTTATATCATGATAAATGTTTATTATTCATGCTAGAATTGTATTAACCGGAAACTTAGTACATGTGTGAATACATAGACAAAACAGTATGTCCCTAGTATGCCTCTACTAGACTAGCTCATTGATCAAAGATGGTTATGTTTCCTAGCCATAGACACGAGTTGTCATTTGATCAACGGGATCACATCATTAGGAGAATGATGTGATGGACAAGACCCATCCGTTAGCATAGCACTATGATCGTTTAGTTTAACTGCTATTGCTTTCTTCATGACTTATACATGTTCCTATGACTATGAGATTATGCAACTCCCGAATACCGTAGGAACACCTTGTGTGCTATCAAACGTCACAACGTAACTGGATGATCATAAAGATGCTCTACAGGTGTCTCCGAAAGTATTTGTGGTGTTGGCATAGATCAAGATTAGGATTTGTCACTCCGAGTGTCGGAGAGGTATCTCTGGGCCCTCTCGGTAACACACATCACAATAAGCCTTGCAAGCAAAAGACTAATGAGTTAGTCACGAGATGATGTGTTACGGAACGAGTAAAGAGACTTGCCGGTAACGAGATTGAACTAGGTATAGAGATACCGACGATCTAATCTCGGGCAAGTAACATACCGTTTGACAAAAGGAACAACGTATGTTGTTATGCGGTTCTGACCGATAAAAGATCTTCGTAGAATATGTAGGAGCCAATATGAACATCCAGGTTCCCCTATTGGTTATTGACCGGAGATGAGTCTCGGTCATGTCTACATAGTTCTCGAACCCGTAGGGTCCGCACGCTTAACGTTTGATGACGATCGGTATTATGAGTTTATGAGTATTAATGTACCGAAGGTAGTTCGGAGTCCCGGATGAGATCACGGACATGACGAGGAGTCTCGGAATGTCCGAGACATAAAGATTGATATATTGGACGACTATATTCGGACACCGGAAGTGTTCTGGAAAAGTTTCGGATTTATCGGGATTGCCGGAGGGGGTTACCGGAACCCCTACGAGAGGGGATGGTCCATAGTGGGCCTAAAGAGAAAGAGAGAGGCAGCCCATAGGGCTGGCCGGCGCCCCCACCTAGGGTTCCTAGTTGGACTAGGATTGGGGGGGGGGGGCGCCACCTCTCCTATTCCTTTCCCTCTTCCTTCTTTTGGTGAATCCTACTAGGAATAGGATTGCAATCCTATTCCTAGTAGGAGTCCACTCCCTAGCCGCACCAGGAAGGGCCGGCCGGCCTCCCTCCCTTGCTCCTTTATATACGGGGGCAGGGGGGCACCCAAAGACACACAAGTTAAATTGTTTTAGCCGTGTGCGGTGCCCCCCTCCACAGAATCACACCTCGGTCATACCGTCGCGGAGCTTAGGCGAAGCCCTGCGCCGGTGAACACATCATATCCGTCATCACGCCGTCGTGCTGACGAAACTCTCCCGTGAAGCTCAACTGGATCAAGAGCTCGTGGGACGTCATCAAGCTGAACGTGTGCTGAACGCGGAGGTGCCGTACGTTCGGTGCTTGATCGGTTGGATCGCGAAGAAGTTCGACAACATCAACCGCGTCACTTGACGCTTCCGCTCCCGGTCTACGAGGGTACGTAGACACACTCTTCCCTCTCGTTGCTATGCATCTGGTAGATAGATCTTGCGTGATCGTAGGAAAATTTTAAAATACTACGTTCCCCAACAGTGGTATCATGAGCCAGGTCTATGCGTAGATGATATGCACGAGTAGAACACAATGAGTTGTGGGCGATACTAGTCATACTGCTTACCAGCATGTCATACTTTGCTTCGGCGGTATTGTGAGATGAAGCGGCCCGGACCGACATTACGCGTACGCTTACGCGAGACTGGTTTCACCGTTACGAGCACTCGTTGCTTAAAGGTGACTGGCGGGTGTCTGTCTCTCTCACTTTAGCTGAATCAAGTGTGGCTACGCCCGGTCCTTGTGAAGGTTAAAACAGCACATACTTGACGAAACATCGTTGTGGTTTTGTATGCGTAGGTAAGAACGGTTCTTGCTAAAGCCCGTAGCAGCCACATAAAACTTGCAACAACAAAGTAGAGGACGTCTAACTTGTTTTTGCAGGGCATGTTGTGATGTGATATGGTCAAGACATGATGAGTTATACGATTTTGTATGAGATGATCATGTTTTTTAAAGTTATCGGCAACTGGCAGGAGCCATATGGTTGTCGCTTTATTGTATGAAATGCAATCGCCATGTAATTGCTTTACTTTATCACTAAGCGGTAGCGATAGTTGAGGAAGCAATAGTTGGCGAGACGACAACGATGCTACGATGGAGATCAAGGTGTCGCGCCGGTGACGAAGGTGATCATGACGGTGCTTTGGAGATGGAGATCAAAAGCACAAGATGATGATGGCCATATCATGTCACATATTTTGATTGCATGTGATGTTTATCTTATTATGCTTCTTATTTTGCTTAGAACGACGGTAGCATTATAAGATGATCCCTTACTAAATTTCAAGGTATAAGTGTTCTCCCTGAGTATGCACCGTTGCGAAAGTTCGTCGTGCCGAGACACCACGTGATGATCGGGTGTGATAAGCTCTATGTTCAAATACAACGGGTGTAAGCCAGTTTTGCACACGCAGAATACTCGGGTTAAACTTGACGAGCCTAGCATATGCAGATATGGCCTCGGAACACTGGAGACCGAAAGGTCGAGCGTGAATCATATAGTAGATATGATCAACATAAGATGTTCACCATTGAAACTACTCCATCTCACGTGATGATCGGACATGGTTTAGTTGATTTGGATCACGTGATCATTTAGATGACCGGAGGGATGTCTATCTAAGTGGGAGTTCTTAAGTAATATGATTAATTGAACTTTAATTTATCATGAACTTAGTCCTGGTAGTATTAGCATATCTATGTTGTAGATCAATAGCTCGCGATGTTGTTCCACGTTTATTTTTTATATGTTCCTAGAGAAAACCAAGTTGAAAGATGTTAGTAGCAATGATGCGGAATTGTTCCGTGATCTGAGGATTATCCTCATTGCTGCATAGAGAATTATGTCCTTGATGCACCGCTAGGTGACAGACCTATTGCAGGAGCAGATGTAGACGTTATGAACGTTTTGACAAAAGCTCGGTATGATGACTACTTGATAGTTTAAGTGCACTATGCTTTACGGCTTAGAACCGGGACTTCAAAAACCGTTTTGAACGCCACGGAGCATATAAGATGTTCCAAGAGTTGAAATTAGTATTTCATACTCATGCCCGTGTCGAGAGGTATAAGACCTCTGACAGTACTTTGCCTACAAGATGGAGGAGAATAGCTCAACCAGTGAGCATGTGCTCAGATTGTTTGGGTAGTACAATTACTTGAATCAAGTGGGAGTTAATCTTCCAGATAAGATAGTAATTGACAAAGTTCTCTAGACACTATCACCAAGTTAGTAGAACTTCGTGATGAACTATAATATGCAAGGGATGACGAAAGTAATTCCCGAGCTCTTCACGATGCTGAAATCGGCGAAGCTAGAAATCAAGAAAGAGCATCAAGTGTTGATGGTTAACCAGACCACTTGTTTCAAGTAAAGGGCAAAGGGATAGAAGGGGAACTTCAAGAAGAATGACAAGCAAGTTGTCACTCCCGTGAAGAAACCCAAAGCTAAACTCAAGCCTGAAACTAAGTGCTTCTACTGCAAAGGAAATGGTCACTGGAAGTGGAACTGCCCTAGATATTTGGCGGATAAGAAGGATGGCAAAGTAAACAAAGGTATATTTGATATACAGATTATTGATGTGTATTTTACTAGTGTTCATAGCAAACCCCTCGGTATTTGATACTGGTTTAGTTGCTAAAGAGTAGTAACTCGAAATGGGAGTTGCATAATGAACAGAAACTAGTTAAAGGATGAAGTGACGATGTGTATTGGAAGTAGTTCCAAGATTGATATGATCATCATCGCACACTCCCTATACTTTCGGGATTAGTGTTGAACCTAAATAAGTGTTATTTGGTGTTTGTGTTGAACATGAATATGATTTGATCATGTTTATTGCATTACGGTTATTCATGTAAGTTAGAGAATAATTGTTGTTCTGTTTACATGAATAAAACCTTCTATGGTCATACACCCAATGAAAATGGTTTGTTGGATCTCGATCGTGTGATACACATATTCATAATATTGAAGTCAAAAGATGCA
The DNA here is from genome assembly GCA_902687465.1 of Secale cereale. NCBI lineage: Eukaryota > Viridiplantae > Streptophyta > Magnoliopsida > Poales > Poaceae > Secale > Secale cereale. The sequence goes on along the minus strand of LR738714.1, from coordinate 47,142,866 downwards.
AGGTTAATAATGATAGTGCAACTTATTTGTGGCACTGCCGTTTAGGTCATATTGGTGTAAAACGCATGAAGAAACTCCATAGTGATGGACTTTTGGAATCACTTGATTATGAATCACTTGGTGCTTGCGAACCATGCCTCATGGGCAAGATGACTAAAACTCCGTTCTCCAGAACTATGGAGCGAGCAACAGATTTGTTGGAAATCATACATACTGATGTATGTGGGCCAATGAGTGTTGAAGCTCGCGGCGGGTATCGTTATTTTTTGACCTTCACTGATAATTTGAGCAGATATGGGTATATCTACTTAATGAAGCACAAGTCTGAAACATTTGAAAAGTTCAAAGAATTTCAGAGTGAAGTGGAGAATCATCGTAACAGAAAATAAGAGTTTCTACGATATGATCGTAGAGGTAAAATATTTGAGTTAGCGAGATTGGCCTTCAGTAAAAAACAAAGTGAAATAGTTTCACTACTCACGCCACCTGGAACACCATAGTGTAATAGTGTGTCCGAACGTCATAACCGTACTTTATTAGATATGGTGCGATCGATGATGTCTCTTACCAATCTACCACTATCGCTTTTGGGGTTATGCATTAGAGACAGCTACATTCACGTTAAATTGGGCACCATCTAAATCCGTGAAGATGACACCGTATGAACTGTGGTTTGACGATAAACCTAAGCTGTCATTTCTTTAAGTTTGGGACTGCGATGCTTATGTGAAAAGGTTTCAACATGATAAGCTCGAACCCAAATCGGAAAAATAAATCTTCATAGGATACCCAAAAGAAACTGTTGGGTACACCTTCTATCACAGATCCGAAGGCAAGATATTCGTTCCTAAGAATGGATCCTTTCTAGAGAAGGAGTTTCTCTCGAAAGAAGTGAGTGGGAGGAAAGTAGAACTTGATGAGGTAATTGTACCTTCTCCCGAATTGGAAAGTAGTACATCACAGAAAATTGTTCCAGTGATTCCTACACCAATAAGTGAGGAAGTTAATGATGATGATCATGAAACTTCGGATCAAGTTTCTGCTGAACGTCGTAGATCAACCAGAGTACGTTCCGCACCAGAGTGGTACGGCAACCCAGTTCTGGAAATCATGTTACTAGACCATGATGAACCTACGAACTATGAGGAAGCGATGATGAGCCCAGATTCCGCAAAATGGCTTGAGGCCATGAAATCTGAGATGGGATCCATGTATGAGAACAAAGTGTGGACTTTGGTTGACTTGCCCGTTGATCGGCAGGCCATCGAAAATAAATGGATCTTCAAGAGGAAGACCGACGCAGACGGTAATGTTACTGTTTACAAAGCTCGACTTGTTGCGAAAGGGTTTCGACAAGTTCAAGGAGTTGACTACGATGAGACTTTCTCACCTGTAGCGATGCTTAAGTCTGTCCGAATCATGTTAGCAATTGCCGCATTTTATGATTATGAAATCTGGCAAATGGATGTCAAAACTGCATTCCTGAATGGATATCTCAAAGAAGAGTTGTATATGATGCAACCAGAAGGTTTTTGTCGATCCAAAAGGTGCTAACAAAGTATGCAAGCTCCAGCGATCCATCTATGGACTGGTGCAAGCATCTCGGAGTTGGAATATACGCTTTGATGAGGTGATCAAAGCATATAGATTTATACAGACTTTTGGAGAAGCCTGTATTTACAAAAGTGAGTAGGAGCACTACAACCTTTCTGATAAGTATATGTGAATGACATATTGTCGATCGGAAATGATGTAGAATTTTCTGGAAAGCATAAAGGAGTGTTTGAAAGGAGTTTTTCAAAGAAAGACCTTGGTGAAGCTGCTTACATATTGGGCATCAAGATCTATAGAGATAGATCAAGAGGCTTGATAAGACTTTCGATGAGTACATACCTTGATAAGATTTTGAAGTAGTTCAAAATGGATCAGTCAAAGAAAAAGTTCTTGCCTGACTTGTAAGGTGTGAAGTTGAGTAAAACTCAAAGCCAGACCACGGTAGAAAAATATAGAGAGAATGAAAAGTCATTCCCTATGCCTCAGCCATAGGTTCTATAAAGTATGCCATGCTGTGTACCAAACATGTTGTGTACCTTGCCATGAGTTTGTCAAGGGGGTACAATAGTGATCCAGAAGTAGATCACTGTACAGCGGTCAAAATTATCCTTAGTAACTGGATGACTAAGGAAATATTTCTCGATTATGGAGGTGATAAAGAGTTCGTCGTAAAGGGTTACGCCGATGCAAGCTTTGACACTAAATCCAGATGACTCTAAATATCAATCTGGATGCATATTGAAAGTGGGAGCAATTAGCTAGAGTAGCTCTATGCAGAGCATTGTAGACATAGAAATTTGCGAAATACATACGGATCTGAATGTGACAGACCCGTTGACTAAACTTCTCTCACAAGCAAAACATGATCACACCTTATTACTCTTGGGTATTAATCACATAGCGATGTGAACTAGATTATTGACTCTAGTAAACCCTTTGGGTGTTGGTCACATGGCGATGTGAACTATGGGTGTTAATCACATAACGATGTGAACTATCGGTATTAAATCACATGGCGATGTGAGCTAGATTATCGACTCTAGTGCAAGTGGGAGACTGAAGGAAATATGGCCTAGAGGCAATAATAAAGTTATTATTTATTTCCTTATATCATGATAAATGTTTATTATTCATGCTAGAATTGTATTAACCGGAAACTTAGTACATGTGTGAATACATAGACAAAACAGTATGTCCCTAGTATGCCTCTACTAGACTAGCTCTGTAATGCCCAGGATGGAGTTATACCTCCTACGTGTCGAGGCACGACTTAAAGGCATAAATCCATCCTAGAATGATCTCAAGTTTGGTATCTTTGCACGACTCATGTAAAAGAGGGATTAAAAAACAAACGGAGATAGTTGGCTTACACTCGCCACTTCACACAATACAATAAATAAACAAATCATCATACAAAACATCACAACCCGACTACGGGTGAAGATCCAAAAGAAAGATACCAAAACAACATAAAGCCACAGGTCAGGATCGAAACCTAGTAGAAACCACTACTGAACATCGAAACGTCACAGGCAAACGGCCACTCTCTTCATCGAGCTCCTGGTGAAGAACTTGAACCAGCTTCTGCATCAAACTCGGCTGAACCTGCATCTGGTGTTGTAGTAACTGTGAGCCACGAGGACTCAGCAATCCCATAACCATGGATATCAAGACTAGCAAAGCTTTATGGGTAGGAAGAGGTAAAGTGGTGAGGCTGCAGCAGCGGCTAAGCATAATATGGTGGCTAACTTACGAGTACCAGAATAAGATGAGAAGCTACGCAAACGGTCGCAAAAGTAGTGATCGCTAAAGATCCTAACTACATACGGTCAAACATAACCCCACCGTGTTCTCTTCTCAAAGTGAAAAGAGACAGTCACGGTTACTCACACAGTTGTGTGTTTTACTTCGGATCCTCTGTCAAGTTTTCTACAACCGGACATTAACAAATTCCAATCTGCCACATAACCGCGGGC